>CM054057.1:138154663-138781762 GCA_028641055.1 Alopecurus myosuroides
AGGATTTTCACCAATTTGGTGTGGGTGGATTGCTCGTTTTGTCCAGGGAGGGAGTGTCGGTATTAAAGTTAATGATGACATCGGTCATTATTTTCAAACACTAAAATGTCTTAGACATGGTGATCCGCTGTCCCCTATTCTTTTTAACCTTGTAGCGGATATGTTGGCTATTCTCATTGATCGTGCTAAAGAGGATGGTCAAGTAGGAGGGTTGATACCGCACCTTGTCGAAGGAGGGGTATCAATACTTTAATATGCCGACGATACGATTATTTTTATGGAACATGATGTGCAAAAGGCCTTAAATATGAAACTCATTCTTGCGATTTTTGAGTTACTATCGGGCCTTAAAATAAATTACCATAAAAGTGAGATTTTTTGTTTTGGTAAGGCAAAAGAGGCTCAAGATGAATACCGCCATATTTTCGGATGTGAGGTAGGAAGTCTGCCTTTTAAATACCTCAGTTTACCGATTCATCACAGAAAACTTTTCAATAAGGAGTGGAAACCGGTTGACGACAGATTTGATAAAAAACTTAGTTAATGGGTAGGAAAATTGTTATCCTATGGGGATCGCCTCATTTTGATTAACTCGGTCCTATCAAGTTTACCTATGTTTGTTTTATCATTCTTTGAAATACCTATCGGGGTTTGGAAACGATTGGAACTACGTATCAAGATTCTTTTGGCAGAGTGATGTGAAGAAGAGAAAATATCGACTCACGAAATGGAATATTGTGTGTCTTCCGAAGGACCAGGGTGGTGTAGGGATTGAAGTATTACAACTTTAAAACAAGTGCTTGCTTAGTAAGTGGTTATACAAAATATTTTCCGAAGATGGGGTTTGACATGAACTAATCTCTAATAATTATCTCGGGGATAAAACGATATCTCAAGTAGAGGCTAACCCTTCATACTCACCTTTCTGGAAAGGGATTATGAGAGTCAAGAATGATTTCTTTTCTCGTGGCAAGTTTTCCTTAGGGAACGGATAGCAGGTGCGGTTTTGGGAGGACACATGGTTAGGTGATGATCCGTTATCACAATCATATCCATCTTTGTATAATGTGGCCTTACACAAGCATGTGACGTAGCAAACGTGCTAGCACATAACCCTCTAAATATTCGGTTTTGTAGGAGTATGTCGGGTCACAGGAGAGAAATCTTGTTGCATTTGGTTGAAAGGTTGATGGGCGTTGCTCTCACAAACGAATAGACGTGTTTTGTTGGAAGCTAACGATGGATGGATCATTCTTCGTAAAATCGTACTATGATGATTTGCTACACGGATCCACAAGATTTTTGCGGAAATACTTGTGTAAACTTAAGGTGCCATTAAAGATTAGAATCTTTTTATGGTTCCTGAATCGAAAAGTTATTCTCACTAAGGATAATCTGATTAAGAGAAATTGGCATGGCTGTAAAAAATGTGTTTTTTGCGATACAGATGAGTCTGTAGAGCATTTGTTTATAGCATGTCCGTTTTCTCGTGATATTTGACGTCTGATACATTTTACTTTTAGCATTTATCCACCGGCTAACATTACGAATATGTTTGGTTCTTGGCTAAATGGCAGTGATAAGAAAACAAAAGCACGAATTCGAATTGGTGTGGCTGCTTTATTATGGGCAATTTGGAATAGTAGAAATGAAGTGGTGTTTAGCAAACAACCAAAGCCTCACTTTTTGCAGGTTGTAAACAAGGCGGTATATTCTATCCAGATGTGGTCCTTTCTTCTTCTCGTGGATCAGCACGGACTTATGGATACAAGCTGTGCTCGACTGGTGGCGGTCGTTCGGGCTATCTACAGCCGGGCTCGATGGCTTAATACGCGGCGTATTGATGCATAACTTGTCCATTTTTGTGTGGCTGATTTTTGTGACCACATTGTCAGATCCGTGAACTGTAATGCTTTTGAATTCTGGATGTTTTACTATTTATATTAATAAAGTCCGGCTATGTGCATCATTTTGATGCAGAGGCCGGTGCCCAGGCTCCCATTTGTAAAAAAAAATACCTTTTGCAACCCCAAATTCTGGTAAGGCTCTACGCAGTGGGACGGAACGTCGACAAGGGAAATTTCATCTACACATGAGACTGTAGCTGCAAGTAGGGTTGGGCATTCGGTTCCCCCGAACCGATCGGGTCGGTTCCTCGGTCAATGAATTATTTCGGTTCTGGAAAAGTGTGAACCGATCGGTCAATGAATTTTTAGCTAACCGACAGTTTGGTGCTCCGATAAATCGGTTCGGTCCACCGATCTCACTGATTTGACCGATTCCCATATTTGGCTCTGCTCGTTTCCTCAAATTAAAAGGGTTGGTTTGCTCGTGTGGCTGGGTAGCCTGGCCGAAACCAGAAACAACTCTACTCCCAGTTGCCAACACGCAGCAACTTTCTGTAGAAATTTTTGTGAGCAATTCGCATCATTTCTTATGACAAGAAAATACAGCAAGCGTGCCACCTATATCAACAACAAGCAGAATGAAGAACTTTCTGTAGAAAATTTCACCAGAAAGCAAGTCATGTATATCAACACTTCAACAACAAGCAGAATTAAGACAAACCAGACATGTACAAAAAATATATTTCGGAATATAGCAACAGTAACACACATGACACATTGACAGGTTTGACAGATGACATGGAGTTCTCATGTCTTAAATTCATAAATAAAATAGATGCACCAGGAACCGCACCGGAGAAATAGCGTTGTGTGACTTGCATCTGTGAATCCTCTATCTTCAAAATTTCAAGTTTTATTTGCTTCATCTCCAGCCTTAAGAAACCAGTTGTCCAGCTACATAAAACGTATGGAAAATCATAAATATCCAATACTGAAGGTACATCATATCAGTAAATCCTAATTCAGTATTTCTGTATGTATCCTCAATTCCGAATTCAATCTTTCTATAAATATACTCAATTTTTTTGTATGTATACAAATGGAGGCTAACTCAGTAAATCCCAATTCTAATCTGTTAGACATGGTTACAAACAACTATGCACATGCCTTCATCTTCGTGTATCTATACAAATGAATGAGTTTCTAATGCAAACCAAAAGTGGTTCCCAGAAAAAGGGAGTTATAAGCCTACAGGCTACAACCATCTGATCAAGTGCGCATCAGTCAAGTGCGTAGAGGCACAAACAGCACCGGACGCACAAGCAGCTACGGGAGGCCAAGGAAGATTGCACTAACCTTGCAGCTTGCAGCCCAGCAGTAGCAGCAACCTGGGAGACGGATTGCTTCAACGCTGGACTTGGTCTCCGATGTACGATTCCGTCGAACAACGCCATATCCCGCGGCCGCGGAGAGGTATTGGGGCGAGCGGATGGACCAACACGAACTGATGCATCGTCCTAGATGGGATCCCAGCTTATATAAGGAACGGGGAAGGCAATAGATCAATCGATTTGGGAAAGCAAGGATCACGCTCACGTGAGATTAGGGAGCGCAAAAATCACTCGCTCGCCGCGATTTCGGGAGAGGGAATCGGTAGGATCGATGATTTTGGTGAGCGCAAAAATCACTCGCTCGCTCACGTACGCAAGTTAAAAGTGCATTGCAAATTAATCAAGAAACTTTTGAGACTAAATATCCTGGTCTGCCTACCCCGGAGGGACGGATGAACAGGGACAAACTCCAAAGTATTCAAACTAGATTGGCAAAGTGCCTGGTGGAATGGGATGACAATCATAAGTCACAAGCGGCGAAAGAAGTCCTCATTAAATCGGTAGCCCAGGCAATACCGGTTTATGTGATGAGTGTGTTTAAGCTTCCTCTAGGTCTCTGTGATGAACTTACAAACATAATGAGACGGTACTGGTGGGGAGCTGAAAATGGGAAGAGGAAGACCTGCTAGATCGCATGGGATATAATTCTTAGACCAAAGAATTTCGGTGGTGTGGGGTTTAGGGATATGAGACTCTTCAACCAGGCTTTACTTTCCCGTCAAGCCTGGAGATTAATCCAAAACCCGGATACTCTCTATGCACGTCTACTGAAAGCGAAGTATTACCCCAATGGCTCTCTGATCGACACCGTTTTTACTGGAAGTGGCTCATCCTCGTGGCATGCTATCGAGTATGGGCTGGAGCTGTTAAAACAAGGGACCGTCTGGCGTGTGGGAAATGGTACAAAGATCAGAACTTGGTGTGATCCGTGCATCCCGGCTAATAAGAATTATAAACCTACGTCCCCCCAGGGGCGCTGTCGATATCGGTGGGTGGCGGATTTCATTCTACAGGACGGTTCTTGGGATACTGACCGCCTGAAACTGTTTTTTAACGAGGCGGATATCTCTAATATCCTAAAGATCAAAACCTCGAACCGCCAGGAAGAGGACTTCATAGCATGGCATACTGATAAGCGGGGTATATTCTCTGTCAAAAGCGCCTACCAAATGGCACTATCGAGGAACATGCTTCAACAAGACAGAGGGGCAACAAGTTCAAGGCCAAATGGTGATCGACCGTGTTGGAAACTAATATGGAGCTGCCCTGTCCCACCAAAAATGCGTCTTCTCTCTTGGAAGATTGGAAGGAACGCGGTGGCGACAAAAGATAATCTTTTTAGAAGGGGGATTACTTCGAATGATACCTTTGATATCCGCGGGTTAGAATCAGAAGATACCTTCCACGCGTTTATCAAGTGCCCTCACGCACGGGCCCTATGGTCTGCAATGAAGGAAGAGTGGAACTTTTCATCTGATAATATTATTCAGCCATCCGGATTGGAATGGCTGCTCCATGTCCTCTCCCAATCGACAGTGGATTAGCGTGCGAAAACAATCTTAACACTGTGGCGCATCTGGCACGCACACAATGAATTGACACAGGACAAACCATGCCCTTCCATCGAATGATCTCGGAGATTCCTGCTCAGCTACCTTGACTCGCTACTGTGCCTCAAGTAAACCCGAGGGATGGACATCACAAAGGGTAAGATGGTTATCAACCACTGTCAAGGTTTCTCGAAAAGTGTCGACTTACAGGATGGTAGGAAAAAAGTCTGCAAAAGATGGATTCCCACGATACCAGGTGATGTCAAACTCAATGTCGATGGCTCCCTTGCCATGGACGGCATTGCTGGAGCTGGTATGGCCCTTCGTGATCACAACAGTGAGATCATCTTCACTGCCTGCCGTAACCTCGAGCACTGCAACGATGTTACTGAATCTGAGCTCTGCGCCTTGGAGGAGGGGCTACGCCTTGCTATGGCCTGGACGGTGAGGACGATTACTGCTGAAACCGACTGCGCTGAGGTGATCGAGTTGCTAAAGGAGGATGCCCCAAATAATTCCATTTATTCCTTCAGGGTCAGTGCAATTAGAGAGATGCTAAAGGAGAGAAAGATCACTCTGGCAAAAATTGGACATGATGCAAATACTGTCAGCCATGCCCTTGCGCGACTGGGAATGGTGGAGGCTAGAACTAGCTAATGGCCTGGCAGGCTCCCTTTGGAAATTCCTGGCAATGTATTTAACGATTGTATCTCTATCCATGATTAATAGATTTATTATTACGCAAAAAAAAGGCTTTACGTGGAGGGACGGAACGTCGCAAAGGGATATTACATCTGCACCTGAGACTGCAGCTGCAAGCAACAACACAAAGATACTCAACTAGGGTAACCTTTTAGGGACACACTCCAAAGAGTATTCCAACTACGCCGATGCTCGTCAAGGAGAATTTTGGGGTCTTCCCACCATTATCTAAGAGGGCCACACTAGAATGTTATTGGCGTGTTACTGTGTCTGCGATGCAATTTGGTTCCCGTTTCTATTGATATTCCAATGATGGTGCTTTCGCTCCCTTTGTTTCTTGTTTTAAATCAGTTTTCCTAATTAGCGGTGGAACTGTTTTCTTCTATAAGAGTCGGCGATGCTCTCGTCGTGTTTCTCATTTAAAGTTATGGTGGATAGAATTTACATTGCATTGCAAGAGTTTGGACTTGTGACATCATACGTCGGTTTGTATTAAGCTTGAAGCACATGTTTGTATCACCAATATTGTTTTTTTTAATGTAACTGAACTTTCCATCCTTGATGTCTCGTCCAGGATTACTGCAAAAGCTGGATATACTTGATATCATTGTAAAATTGATAGATTTCCATGGATTTATTAAAAAATCACATGTTAAAAATTATTCATGGAGAATATAGTGTTCCGTTAACACAAAGTGTGCAAACATAATTTTAAAGAACTAAAACAATCAGGTGCGTTACCATGTGCGGTGAGCTAGGAGGGAGGAGAGAGATGTATATTACCCGCCTCTTACGATGCAACAGTCTATCTAGTTGTGCAACTTTGACACGTGACAATGAACCCAATTCCTTTCAATCTAATTTATCACATAGATCAAATGCATTTTTCTCGATTTATATATTTTTCATTTATTTATTTCAACCCAGCTTGATTTATATCCCTCTTATATATATATCCATAAAACTTGATTTGTTCTAATTTTGTATATGATAAGCCCTAGTGCTCATTAAAGACTAGTGATTTCAGTGTGGACAATTTGTTAGTTGAGACTGACAAGCCATGTTTGTTCATTTTGTACGAGCTAATTTATATTTGGTTCTGAGGGTGTAGATGGAATCAAATACTACTACATATAAGCACGAGGCAAAATTGTGTGTGGTCACGTAAGTATACATATATAATTCGGAATGAGTGGCATCAGAGAAAGGTGCCTCGCATCCCTTCACCGGGCGTAGGGTGGGAGGTCACTTAGTGTTTAAGGTGGAGCATGTTCTGTATGGACAAGTACACCCTATCATACAAAAGTCATTCCATTAAGTGGCATTCCCGAGCTAGACGGCGTCACCAACAATACATGGGAGGAGCACTCATTTTTAGGTCCAGCCAGGTGCGGACGTTTCCAAGATTAATGGAACAATTGTTGAACGACGAAGTTGGGTTTCACTGAGCAAATTATATGTTATACATCAATAAGCTACGAGATCTAAATGTAATTTTTGTCAAATGTATAAAGGCATGTGGATGTAATCGCATACACATGGTACTATGGGACATGTTAAACTTATATTTTCTTTGAAACGGAATGTTAAACCGATGTCACCTAGAAATATGATGTGTGCTCCATAAGTCAGGCATGAAGCAATCATTTTGTAAGTAGCAAGGCTAATTGTTTCTTCTGCAGTATCTAATTTTGTTGACTTCAAAGTACATAACCAATCGATAATTCGATAACAGAAAAACAAAGTGCAGTAATTTGCATGATTATGAATTTGTGATGATAATTTTTTTATTTTAAATTTTATGTGAACTCATTTTGCTATTTTATTTAACTGGAATTGAAGATCCACTTTTGCTTGGAGGTAAAATCATCTACCAACTCTCATACATATATCCATGTTGATATGTAGTCAATCCTATAGCCAACATGTACAAAAACTAAATATAAGAATGTGATACTTTGTTAATCCATGGTCCACCTTACCCTCTAATACGGTTTCTAGGAGCACGTGTTGCAGCTGGTTCTTGCATGACAACCCGTTTTTGTTCTCTCATCAAACCAAGAAAAAATATTAGTTAAATCCTTATAGCCTTCTAACTGTACCTTATTATACTTTCTCTATATCGGCTAAACAAATTGTATTATTCCACACATGCCTCTCTAGCAATCATACTTCATTGGAAGTTGTGAGCCTCATGTACCGGCCCAGGGAGGGGAAAATGGCACCCTGGAGAAGAATCATGAGATTTCATATATCGATTATAAGATATTTTCTAACTGATGAATTGGGAATAAGGAATTAGAGACCCGCTATTGTCATGCTTTAGGTGGAAGGAAGGACCGTTGACAAGGGAAATTTCATCTACTGCGGATATCAAAGCACGAGTAACACCATAAACATACTCGACTAGAGTAACCTTTTAGGAACACACTCGAAAGAGTATGCCCACTATTTCCATGCTCCTTCCGGAGACTTTCAGGGGTCTTCCCACTCTTCCCTAAAAGATCCACACTAGAAAGTTCTCCTTTTCGGAGGGTCTACGGAAGATCCGATCAAAATTACGTATTTTCTTTTCTAACATTTTCTTGGCGTGTCCGTGTGTCTGCGATGCAGTTTGTTTCCTATTTCTGATTATTTGTTGGTGATGGGGCTCCGTTCCCTTTCTATCTTGTTTTCAATCGGTTTCCCTAATTAATTAACGGTGGAGCTATTTTCTTCTATGAGAGTAGGCAATGCTCTCATTACCATTTCTCAGGAAAAGAGACGGTGGATAACATGTACATTGCAATGGACGAGTTTCCATTTGTCACATCATACATGGGTTTGTATTAAGCTTGAAGAACATGTTTGTCTCAGCAATATTGTTATTTTAATATAATTGAACTTTCCATCCTTGATGTCTCGTACAGGATTACTCCAAAAACTGTATATACTTGATATCATCGTAAAATTGATATATTTCCATGGATTTATTGAAAAATCACGTGTTAAAAATTATTCATGGAGAATATAGTATTCCATTGTCACAAAGTGTGCAAACAGAATGTTAAAGAACAAAAACAATCAGGTGCCTTAGCATGTGCAGTCAACTAGGAGGGAGGAGAAAGATGTATATTACCCGCCTCTTACGATGCAACAGTCTATCTACTTGTGCAACTTTGACACGTGACACTCAATGCACTTCCTTTCAATCTAATTTATCACATCGATCAAATGCATTTTGTCTGATTTATATTTTTTTCATTTATTTATTTCAACCCAGCTTGATTTATAGCTCTCTTATATATATGAATAAAACTACGTGTTCTAATTTTGTATATGATCAGCCCTAGTGCTCATTAAAGACTAGTGATTTCAGTGTAGACAATTTGTTAGTTGAGACCAACAAGCCATGTTCGTTCATTACATACGAGATTCTTTATATTTGGTTCTGAGGGTGTAGATGGAATCAAATACTACTATATATAAGCGTGAGGTGAAATTGTGTCTGGTCACATAAGTACACATTGTAATTCAGAATGAGTGGCATCAGAGAAACGTGCCCTGCAGCTCGTTACCGGACATCGGGTGGGAGGTCACCTAGGGTTTACGGTGGGGCATGTTCTGTATTGATCAGTACACCCTATCAGAAAAATGTCATTTCATTAAGTGGCGCCATACATGGGAGGAACACTCTTTTTTCGGTTCAGACAGATGCCGATGCTTCCAAGCTTAATGGAACAATGTTGAAGACAAAGTTGTGTTTGATTTGTTCGATTTCAACTTGATGATGTACTAGATTTATTTGAACATTTACTTTTCTTCCAATTTTTCCAAATTAGAGAAATGACAGAATCAGCCAATTTAGATTCTTATATGTTTCGGGAAACTTGACCACTTCAGTTAATATTTTTGTTTCCTTCTGACATGGGTCAACTTCCATTCTATTATGTTTGTAATGGTAGAACTAAGAACTATATCGATAAGAAAAAAACATTCCACGATCAATACCGTGTTCGTGCTACTGGCATATTGTGAACGACTAAATCCTAAACCTTCAACATGGAGAGAGATACCAGGCCAGCCTCTTTTTTTGCCGCCAAAATCAGCCCCCCAGATGTATCCGCCCCTATGTCAAACCCACATTATGCATGTTAGTTTTAGTGTTTGTTTGCCTAGATTGTATTGAATGCGTTATGGAATAAAGACTCTAGCCGCAAATTTAAAAATCAAACATGCTTTCTATATGTTGCTAAATGCTAAGTCATGCATTTTGTTTAAACCGAAAAACACCAAGCTCTACCACCACTTGACAGTTACCTCGGACCCAACGGCCACCCACACCACAAGCTTGCAGCTCTAGACACCTTCCTCCGTACTCCTTTGGTCTCGATCTGCAGCAGCTAGCTCCTCGACTATATTTATGCCCCTCCGTTCTCCAAACACCAAGCCGCAACAAAACATTCGCTTTGTAATCGTAATCGTCCTTGTCGGTGTCGGCTGCTACTACTGGGTCAAGCAAAGGGGCTGAGAGGACACGCGCACGCCGGCCCCCTCCTGTCGTGGCCGCCAACCACCCTCCGGGACCAAACGACGTGGATGGCCAGCAGCGCGCTGGCCCTAAAATTTCTATGTTCTGGCAGCTACCCCCTACCGACCATGACGACGTGTCGGGACCGTATGGCGTGGACGGACCGCGGCTCCCTCTTCGACTAGCCAGCCAATCTCCGGGACCGTACGGCACGCCGCTGCCCGATCCTGGCGCGCCCAGACCCCCTCGGGTACCGGACCATTGATGAAAGAGGCTGCCTATGATTGATCGAACTCCTTAGACTGGAACAAAGACGGGGAAGTGTGTGCTGACCTTGGTGTTGTTGATTGGATCCTAATATGTTCCCTTGTAAATTGATTGATTTGTTGCTCGTGTTGCTTGTCCCCCCTACATTATGGGAGTAGTTTGTAGTCACTGTTTGTGTGGAGACGCATGCTGCCCCCTTCAGGAGGTTAGAACCCCCCTCCCCGCGCCGCCCTCCTATGGCGGCACGGGGAAACCCTAACCACAGCCTCCACAGGCTCCCCCGCCGCCTCCACTGCTTCTTCGCCGCCGGAGGGGACGCCGGCAAAGACCGCTCGCACCCCTGTGATGGTGGCGGCGGGGCTCTTCGCTCGGGGCTTCGCTTCTCGAGCCAGCTCCTCTCAATGCGGCCGGGGCTCGATGCGACGGGTGCTTGGGCCGGCGCCCGGAGGTGCGGGGGGGTTGAGGTAGGGCGCCGTTCGTGCGGTGGAGCGGCGGCTCTAATGGTGGCGGGGTGTGTCTCCGAGGTGAAGGCGGCCAGGGGCCACGGGATCTCGTGGGGATGCGTCCCTGGTGCCCGGAGGTGGCCGGCCCAACCTCCTAGCGACGGTGGCGCCTCTGGTGCGGTGGTGTGGCGGCCATCCCGGGCCTAGGGGTTCGGGCCCCATATTGGAGGTGTTGTTCTTCTCTGGACGAACATGGCTGGAGGACGTGATGCTGTCGGGCATCATGGCGCCGGCCGTTCCGACGGCGGCGCGGCTGTCGGCGTTGAATCTTCTCCATGCTGATCTACGGCGAGGACGTGGCGGACTCGTTACTGCGGCTGTGTCGCGCCGGGTGGCGTGGAAGTGGCTGGCCGGCGAGAGCTGGGCCTTGCTGAAGGTATCGTTGACGTGTAGCCTCCGCCTACTGCCTATTGCTCAAAGGGAAACCCTTGATCCGATATACCGAATCGGATGATGACGACGCCTTGCGCCGTTCTCCCTGTTGAGGGCGTTGTCTTGGAGTAGAGCTGTGTTCCGGGGGAAACCATATATCTAGTTTTACCAGATAGGATGATGGCAGCATCTTCGATGTCGTTTACCCTCTCGAGGGCAATGTCTTTGGAATATGAGCTACCTGGAGGGGGTCCCTTGGTGGTGCGGATTGCGCAGGGTGAGGTTGGTGTGCGCTGCAGGGTGCTGGACCGGTTGTGCCCCTTGCTCGCTATCGGGCGGCTTGGTGTGACCTTTGGTGTTTCTGATGATGTTCGTTGGTGTGCTGGCAGGGAGTTCGGCCCTGTTCGGCGACCCCCTTCATTACTAGTCGTGGTAGCCCCTAAGTTGGTGGTTCAGGATGGTGCTCTGATGTATTTATTTGTAAGACATTGTGGCTTCTACTTTTTATTAATAAAAACCGGTTGTGTGCACCATTTTGGTGCAGAGTCTGGGGTAGTACCCTCCATTTATAAAAAAAAAGTCACCGTTTGTGTGTTCTTCAAATCAAAATAAGTGGTAATGAAATTCACTAAAAATAAGTGAGTATTAATCGTTGTGAATCTGGGTAGATTGGAAGAGTTTTAGGTTAAAAGGCATGCGCGAAGCAGGAGACCGGCTAGAGTGGAGGTGGCGGCACTGCCTATAAAATGAAAGAACCGGTTTCTTGACGAATGATTCTTCTTCTTGGCTCTCGTGAGTGGTGACCCATTTCTTGTTCTATACAATTTAGTACCCTTTCTAACTCACTCTGTATCTAATTCACTTTGTCACATGGTCCCTGTGAAGGATTAAGATAGTTCTCAGTCCCTCTAGATTCGTTTTGCTATTTCTTAGCATTTAGCATATTAACATATTGCGATTTAAGTTTGTTTGAATGTTGGGGGTGCGAATTAACAAGAATTCAAGAAATGCTTCTTCATCACCAAGTGTCAGATTGTCTGTTTAGCTCGACAAAAATGGTCAGCTCATCCAGTCATGCTAACGGTCCTAGTCAAGGGTCGCGATACTTCTGTCCGTCTAGCTTCGTCCTGCCATTTCAAACGGAAAGGAAAAAAAGTGTTGAAGTTGGCTACTTCTGTCAGTTGTCCAATTTGGAAGTATTGGGGGAAAAGTTCCAAATAAATCTGAATTGATAGATATACAAAGTGAATTAGATAACTGAGCAAGGTTAAGGAATATTTTTATTCCGCCCATTCTCCCGAAGGATACGTGTGCTGCTGAGAAAATATAGCTAGCAAAACGAAGAAGCTGTCAAACGGACAGAACCTTGGCAATCCGTCACAAGGATCATGAGACAGGATGAATTAGTCGTAGACACTGGAACGGTAGTAAGTATCTGCATTGATGCTTCATGGTCGATTTCGTCATATAACACTGAAGTTTGAGAGAGCTATCTAGTACATCCACAAACAGAACAATATCTAAGGCATCAAATATATATTTTTCCCTTACTGAAACATCAAAATTCGTAGAACAAATAGTTCTGCAGGTGGGGAAGGACCATCAGCAAGGGTCCTTCGATCCAGCAATCGGAGTCCTAATCACGGAATGGATCAGATCGCGCGCCCCTCTGGGCTAATGAAGCAGAGGAGGAACCTGGTGAGCACGAGGACGCCGCAGCATCCACAGCATGGCTAGGGAGGAGAGCAGCGACACGAGGCACGGGATCCACGACAGCCGGCACGACGACGCGGACGAAGGGTCGGAGGCGGAGAGGATGAGGAAGGCGAAGAAGGCGCAGTCGAGGCGGGCCTTGCCTGTCGAGCCGAACCATGATCAACAGTTTTTATTAATTTTTTTGAGGGAAGGCTGAGCATGATTCGGCTCGCCAGGCGGTGGGTGCACGCTGCGGCCACATGTGCTGATCATTTCTTCGCAGGCTCTACTCAAGGCCCGCCACTCGATCGTCGTACAGCCTGGGCTGTTGGATGCCCACCCCTCTCTTGGCCTATATATAAAGGCACCCTCTACATCATCTTCCATCTCCTCGGTTCATTTGATATTCTGGCTGGCACCGTTAAGTTTTTGCTACATTATCAATAGAAAATTCACGGAATGCTCAATACATACACGAGATGCCATGTCGCACACACACGGTGGAAACATACACACACACAAACCTTCGTTAAACTTCGGAATGAGTGGCACCGGAAAAACACCTCTCACACCTGTGCCCTCTGCAGCCGAGAGATTGTACCCGCCGAAGGTCGTGTCGCATACCTTTTGCTAGGTGGCCGTTCGTTTTTAATGCCATCATCGACACTTTAGATTTGAAAGAAATTAAGTTACCAGGTAGATAATATACGTGGGCTAGTTGGGGTGATAATCCGACTTATGAAAAGCTGGACCGTTTTCTAAATAGTATCTGAGTGTGAGCAGAAATATCCTCTGGTATCCATGCATGCTTTTACTCGAACGGGGTCTGATCATACACCCTTGCTTTTGCATTCTGGAGTACAAGCTTACGTTGGTAATAAGAGTCACTTCGCGTTCGAACTCTCATGGATACGTCAGGAGAGTTTTTATGAGTTAGTGCGTAGAAAATGAATGTCTAGTAATATTGGGACCACACCCGTCGAGAGGTGGCAAAATAAGATAAGTCATTTGAGGCAATTATTGCGTGGCTGGGCTAAAAATCTTAGTGGTGAGTATAGAAAGCTGAAAGATAAAATAACAACCCTCATTGATTTGCTTGATATTAAGGCAGAATCAACTCCTTTGAGTGTGGCCGAGCGGGCTGCGAAAAAGGAGTCTGATGAATGTTTAAGGAAATTGAAACAAGATGAAGAATCTAAATGGGCTCAGAGGGCTAAAGTTAAATATATACAAGAAGGAGGAAGTAATAAGAAATAATTCCACCTAATTGCAAACGGATGGCACAGGAAGAAGAAAATTTTCCAATTAGAACAGGATGAGGGTACTTTTGTTGGTGATTTAAATCTAAGGGTTTTCATCACAGAATATTATAAGAAATTATTCGGGGCATCGGCGCCGAGTTATGTTTCTTTAGTGGAGGGTATGATTGAAGATATGCCACAGATTTCCATGGAGTAAAATCTTATTCTTACATCTCCGTTTACGGAAAAGGAGGTGTTCGAAGCCATATCTCAAATGCAACACAACAAAACTCCAGGACCTGACGGGTTTCCTGCAGAATTTTATCAAAAGTTTTGGGATGTGATTAGAAGTGATTTGATGGCTATGTTTGCTCAGATATATGATGGTGATTTACCTTTATATAAGCTAAACTTTGGGATTATTACGTTACTTCAAAAGAAGGGGGATGCGAGTCGCATCGAGCAATATAGGCCTATTTGCCTTCTCAATATTAGCTTCAAGATTTTTATCAAAGTGGGAACTAACGGGGTAACATCTATTGCGAGTAGAGTTATCCGACCAACCCAATCAGCTTTTTTACCGGGTAGAAATATTCTTGAGGGGGTTGTGGTTCTGCGTAAAACGATTCAAGAATTGAAAAGGAAAAATTTGGATGGGGTTCTGTTTAAGATAGATTTTGAAAAGGCTTATGACAAAGTTAACTGGTCCTTTTTGCAACAAGTGTTGAGAATGAAAGGATTTTCACCAATTTGGTGTGGGTGGATTGCTCGTTTTGTCCAGGGAGGGAGTGTCGGTATTAAAGTTAATGATGACATCGGTCATTATTTTCAAACACTAAAATGTCTTAGACATGGTGATCCGCTGTCCCCTATTCTTTTTAACCTTGTAGCGGATATGTTGGCTATTCTCATTGATCGTGCTAAAGAGGATGGTCAAGTAGGAGGGTTGATACCGCACCTTGTCGAAGGAGGGGTATCAATACTTTAATATGCCGACGATACGATTATTTTTATGGAACATGATGTGCAAAAGGCCTTAAATATGAAACTCATTCTTGCGATTTTTGAGTTACTATCGGGCCTTAAAATAAATTACCATAAAAGTGAGATTTTTTGTTTTGGTAAGGCAAAAGAGGCTCAAGATGAATACCGCCATATTTTCGGATGTGAGGTAGGAAGTCTGCCTTTTAAATACCTCAGTTTACCGATTCATCACAGAAAACTTTTCAATAAGGAGTGGAAACCGGTTGACGACAGATTTGATAAAAAACTTAGTTAATGGGTAGGAAAATTGTTATCCTATGGGGATCGCCTCATTTTGATTAACTCGGTCCTATCAAGTTTACCTATGTTTGTTTTATCATTCTTTGAAATACCTATCGGGGTTTGGAAACGATTGGAACTACGTATCAAGATTCTTTTGGCAGAGTGATGTGAAGAAGAGAAAATATCGACTCACGAAATGGAATATTGTGTGTCTTCCGAAGGACCAGGGTGGTGTAGGGATTGAAGTATTACAACTTTAAAACAAGTGCTTGCTTAGTAAGTGGTTATACAAAATATTTTCCGAAGATGGGGTTTGACATGAACTAATCTCTAATAATTATCTCGGGGATAAAACGATATCTCAAGTAGAGGCTAACCCTTCATACTCACCTTTCTGGAAAGGGATTATGAGAGTCAAGAATGATTTCTTTTCTCGTGGCAAGTTTTCCTTAGGGAACGGATAGCAGGTGCGGTTTTGGGAGGACACATGGTTAGGTGATGATCCGTTATCACAATCATATCCATCTTTGTATAATGTGGCCTTACACAAGCATGTGACGTAGCAAACGTGCTAGCACATAACCCTCTAAATATTCGGTTTTGTAGGAGTATGTCGGGTCACAGGAGAGAAATCTTGTTGCATTTGGTTGAAAGGTTGATGGGCGTTGCTCTCACAAACGAATAGACGTGTTTTGTTGGAAGCTAACGATGGATGGATCATTCTTCGTAAAATCGTACTATGATGATTTGCTACACGGATCCACAAGATTTTTGCGGAAATACTTGTGTAAACTTAAGGTGCCATTAAAGATTAGAATCTTTTTATGGTTCCTGAATCGAAAAGTTATTCTCACTAAGGATAATCTGATTAAGAGAAATTGGCATGGCTGTAAAAAATGTGTTTTTTGCGATACAGATGAGTCTGTAGAGCATTTGTTTATAGCATGTCCGTTTTCTCGTGATATTTGACGTCTGATACATTTTACTTTTAGCATTTATCCACCGGCTAACATTACGAATATGTTTGGTTCTTGGCTAAATGGCAGTGATAAGAAAACAAAAGCACGAATTCGAATTGGTGTGGCTGCTTTATTATGGGCAATTTGGAATAGTAGAAATGAAGTGGTGTTTAGCAAACAACCAAAGCCTCACTTTTTGCAGGTTGTAAACAAGGCGGTATATTCTATCTAGATGTGGTCCTTTCTTCTTCTCGTGGATCAGCACGGACTTATGGATACAAGCTGTGCTCGACTGGTGGCGGTCGTTCGGGCTATCTACAGCCGGGCTCGATGGCTTAATACGCGGCGTATTGATGCATAACTTGTCCATTTTTGTGTGGCTGATTTTTGTGACCACATTGTCAGATCCGTGAACTGTAATGCTTTTGAATTCTGGATGTTTTACTATTTATATTAATAAAGTCCGGCTATGTGCATCATTTTGATGCAGAGGCCGGTGCCCAGGCTCCCATTTGTAAAAAAAAATACCTTTTGCAACCCCAAATTCTGGTAAGGCTCTACGCAGTGGGACGGAACGTCGACAAGGGAAATTTCATCTACACATGAGACTGTAGCTGCAAGTAGGGTTGGGCATTCGGTTCCCCCGAACCGATCGGGTCGGTTCCTCGGTCAATGAATTATTTCGGTTCTGGAAAAGTGTGAACCGATCGGTCAATGAATTTTTAGCTAACCGACAGTTTGGTGCTCCGATAAATCGGTTCGGTCCACCGATCTCACTGATTTGACCGATTCCCATATTTGGCTCTGCTCGTTTCCTCAAATTAAAAGGGTTGGTTTGCTCGTGTGGCTGGGTAGCCTGGCCGAAACCAGAAACAACTCTACTCCCAGTTGCCAACACGCAGCAACTTTCTGTAGAAATTTTTGTGAGCAATTCGCATCATTTCTTATGACAAGAAAATACAGCAAGCGTGCCACCTATATCAACAACAAGCAGAATGAAGAACTTTCTGTAGAAAATTTCACCAGAAAGCAAGTCATGTATATCAACACTTCAACAACAAGCAGAATTAAGACAAACCAGACATGTACAAAAAATATATTTCGGAATATAGCAACAGTAACACACATGACACATTGACAGGTTTGACAGATGACATGGAGTTCTCATGTCTTAAATTCATAAATAAAATAGATGCACCAGGAACCGCACCGGAGAAATAGCGTTGTGTGACTTGCATCTGTGAATCCTCTATCTTCAAAATTTCAAGTTTTATTTGCTTCATCTCCAGCCTTAAGAAACCAGTTGTCCAGCTACATAAAACGTATGGAAAATCATAAATATCCAATACTGAAGGTACATCATATCAGTAAATCCTAATTCAGTATTTCTGTATGTATCCTCAATTCCGAATTCAATCTTTCTATAAATATACTCAATTTTTTTGTATGTATACAAATGGAGGCTAACTCAGTAAATCCCAATTCTAATCTGTTAGACATGGTTACAAACAACTATGCACATGCCTTCATCTTCGTGTATCTATACAAATGAATGAGTTTCTAATGCAAACCAAAAGTGGTTCCCAGAAAAAGGGAGTTATAAGCCTACAGGCTACAACCATCTGATCAAGTGCGCATCAGTCAAGTGCGTAGAGGCACAAACAGCACCGGACGCACAAGCAGCTACGGGAGGCCAAGGAAGATTGCACTAACCTTGCAGCTTGCAGCCCAGCAGTAGCAGCAACCTGGGAGACGGATTGCTTCAACGCTGGACTTGGTCTCCGATGTACGATTCCGTCGAACAACGCCATATCCCGCGGCCGCGGAGAGGTATTGGGGCGAGCGGATGGACCAACACGAACTGATGCATCGTCCTAGATGGGATCCCAGCTTATATAAGGAACGGGGAAGGCAATAGATCAATCGATTTGGGAAAGCAAGGATCACGCTCACGTGAGATTAGGGAGCGCAAAAATCACTCGCTCGCCGCGATTTCGGGAGAGGGAATCGGTGGGATCGATGATTTTGGGGAGAGAATGGAGTCGGATGCGTCTCCCTTGCTGCATATCTAGTCGCTACCCGCTAGGGGTGTGGGGGTCGGTTTCTTGGTCAGTTCGGTGCACGCAGGAGTTGGACCGAATTCACCGAAACTATTTCGGTTTTTGAGATTAGCTAACCGAGCATAGTACCGAATAAATCAGTTTCGGTCAGTTCGGATTCGGTTCAGGTTAAAACGGTTCGGTCATTCGGTTCTCGGGTTATATGCCCACCCCTAGCTGCAAGCAACACCACGAAGATACTAAACTAGGGTAACCTTTTAGGGACACACTTCAAAAAGTATACCAAGTACGCCGATGCTCGTCCGGGAGAATTTTGGGGTCTTCCCACCATTCTCTAAGAGGGCCACACTAGAATGTTATTGGCGTGTTAGTGTGTCTGTGATGCTATTTGTTTCCTGTTTCTATCGATTTTCCAATGATGGGGCATATTCTCTTTGTTTCTTGTTTTAAACCAGTTTTCCTAGTTAGTGATGGAACTGTTTTCTTCTATGAGAGTAGGCGATTCTCTCGTCGTATTTCTCAGAAGAAGTTATGGTGGATACAATTTATATTGCATTCCAAGAGTTTGGACTTGTGACATCATACGTCGGTTTTTATTAAGGTTGAAGAACACTAGATCATGATGACGCACGTTGCCATGGACATCCATTTTGTCAACATGACATTAATAATTTGAGTAACCATGTAGCTTCACGAAACATGGACGCAAAATAATAACAATCTGACGGTTCTGGATTGTCAAAAAAGAACAATGGTAGTTCTTAGAAGGATAATACGACAAAACATATAGAAGACCAATCACTGAATTCACATGTCACCACCCTTACCTATTTTGATAGAAAACGATATAAATATTTGTGAAAATCAGCTAAGTACAGGTATTTGAGAGAAGAAAACATGAAAGGTACAATATGTCATGCATAATGGAAAAACAATATGTTTGTAGGACTCTGCTCGAAAAGTTCATCATGCCAAAATGTATGAATTATAATTCCCAAAATTATAAAAATCAAGGCTCACGTTAAGAACATTAAGAATGATAGGAGTTTTCATACGGAAGACTCATTGGAGCAAAGAAAAAAGTGTGTATAAGTAGACCTCACTGACATGCCTGGAACATTACCAGCCAATGAGAGATGCTAATGACAACCCGAATGGAAGGAAGGAACAGAATGAAATCAAATCATCACAACAACCAATTAACATGGTCAGTCTGATTCTCTAAATTCTCTATATGCCATTTAATTTTTGTTTAGCCTGAACGACAGGAATGCTTTGCATTAATAGAAGGGGAAAATATGTACAAGACAAGAAAATGGCACACGGATTTAAAGAATAAAAAACATCAACAACACTATCTAAGGATATGTAGAAAAAAGTCGATAGAAAACCCAGGTCACAAACCCCAGGCAAGACAAACAACAACATCATCACTTTTGATCAACTGAACTAAAGCAGCTTCGCTGACGTTCTTTCTCTCGAAAACTCTTCTACCTCTTTCATTACAAAGGTGACAAACAATATAGCAGGCCATCATCATTGTTTTCTTCTAAGATTTCTTGGTGATAGATTTGGGGACCCTTAACCACCAGGTTTTCAGCGAAGAGACTCTCAAGGCAACATTTGCAGGCTCGACATTGGATGTAGCAAATAGAGATCAGACCTGCTTGGTGTAAGCACAGAGCAAAACAATGTGGAATGCCTCTTCTGGAGCTTGGTCACGAAGGAAGTTTATGGCTCCTGGATGCAATAAGATGGTCATATTTATTCTTCATGTATAATTTCATGTGATACGAATCAGGATTATTGCTACAAAAACACCTATGGATTTTTCACGAGTTCATCCCACTAAATAAAGTGCCACTTCGGCCATATTTTTAATTCACTAATTCTACATGCAAAGAAGACTCGACGTAGTAATTTAACTCCAAGTTGAAATATGATACACTGATAGTGGAGAAAATCTTAAGTCTGAAGTGTGTAATACAAACCCTCTTTAGGCTCGTCTTCCCCCATTTCAGTATCACCGTGTTCACCGAACATAGGATAATTATCATTATCCTCTTCTTCTTCATTGTCTTCCATTACAACCCCTCTTTCTCCGTGCTTGGTCCAACAAAAATAACTGGGCATGAAGCCTTCTTGCAACAGGTGGGTGTGTATGGTTCTTGAGTTAGGGAAATTCCTCTTATTCTGGCATTTTTTACATGGACAAAAAATAAATCCATTCTGTCTGTTTTTCTCAGCCACATTGAGAAAACTATGCATGCCATTAAGGAATTCGGGACGACGCACTGTACATCCATTGCCGGTTCATCTGAATTATATAAATTTATCAAAAACCATTATGCTAAATCATCATGACTAAATTAATTAATTAATACAAAAAGTTCATCACACGTTAAAACCAAAGTAGCGTAGTGACCATACATATATAGTTCTCATAAAAATACACACTGAAACCATCCATAAAAACTCTCTCTAATTAATGCATTTAGAAACAACAACAAATGCGATCAAAATCGCAACAAAGGTAACAATTGACCCGACGGCACAATGATACCAAGCCTCTTTACTAATTGCATATTTTCTAATCTTTCTAATCTTCAGGCGCATTGCGTCCATCTCGCTCTTGTGACCATCGACGACACCGGTAAGAACCTTTTCCAAGGTCATCTTCTTTCTTTCAGTTTTTCCAACCTTTCTTCAGTTTTTTTCAATCTTTTTTTCATGCCAACATTTTCTTGTTCAACTAAGTGTAACTTCTCAACAATAGGGTCGATTGGCATTTCCGGTTCCACTACCTCCTAGATAAAAATATCTATGTCAAGTTGGTCGGCGTAATTAATTGTCATATAATCAGGAAAATAAAATATGTAGTTATAAAAGATAATATACCACATCCGAATCATAGACTGGACGAGGGCCAACGGGGACGGATATCAAAACCATGGCGCTATATATATATATAAAATCTTACACAATAAGAAAATTATATACAAGTAAATATGTAAATCATACAAATCAAAATTTGTTTTGGTAAATAAAAACAATAGGCTCACCAAGGTTGTGTCGGTGACGGGGCGATCGTCAACGGTGAGGAAGGGGACAAGGCGCGCGACACTAAAAAAAACCACAAATCATAATTAATTGAGCTCAAATTGCATATGTATACATAACAAATGATGAAGTCTCTCTAGCTTAGGCATTTCATCAAACACCTAGCTAGCACAACAAAAATGAAATGAGCAAGAAAACGAGCAAAACTTGCAATGCCGGAAGAGAGAATGTTGATGCTAACCGTAGAACCGATGGGTACCAACAATATTGACAAATGGTGGAGAAAAATGGGGATGGATTAGAGCTCACAAGAGGAAGGAGAAAGAAAAAATGGAGTTGAGCTCGAGCTGGAAAAAATGGTGCTGAGCTCTGGGTGGAATATAGGGGAGGGCTTTAGGACCTGTTTGTGTTAAAAACCGGTGCTAAAGGGTCTGACAGCGGGCCTCGCAGTTGCTGCAAAAATGAGAAAACCTTTAGCACCGGTTTGTGATACAAACCGGTTCTAAAGGTTATATCCACTGGGCACCCCTACCTGCAGCAAACGGTCCAAAAACCTTTAGGACCGGTTTGTGTTACAAACCGGTCCTAAAGGCCTTGCGGCCATTTGCTGCAGGGAGGGGGCCCAGCGGACAGACCCTTTAGAACCGGTTTATATCCAATCCGGTTCCAATGTGGTTGGCTCAATGCCCTGTTTTCTACTAGTGTGTTTGCATCTGGCTCACTAAGGGAGGCCGTCTCTTTCCCGTGTGCCGGAAACACACGGTAAAGACCCGTAAACACACGGGAACTAATTACTTGGTTGTGTTAGGTTAGGGCCAAGAACACCCAAGACAATGGTAGGGCCCACCTCTTGGCAAGATTCCCCCCGGTTTGTCAGATCCGGGAGTTTCGGGCTCTGAGTAGTCCTGGAACCTGCCATATAGAATCCGACGCCGGTCAAGTCATAACATAGAGAGTGAGGTAATCTTGGGCATCCAACACCCATGCCACACTATAAAACACATGGTATGGCATAACCTAGGATTGGGTGGGATTCAGACGCTCCGGAGCCCATCTCCGGAGAAACCCTAGGCCCGCTGGAGAAGAAGACAAAACTGTCGTTCTTGCCCCTCTACGTGAGCCGGAAAAGGGTTAGCAAAGTGTAACTAATTACTTGGTTGTGTTGGGTTAGGCCCAAGGAACACCCAAGACAGTGGTAGGACACACCTCTTGGCAAGATTTCCCACGTTCCGTGAGATCCGGGAGTTTCGGGCTGTGAGTAGTCGTGGAACCCGCGAGAGAGAATTTGACGCCGGTGAAGCCATAACACAGAGAGTGAGGGAAATCTTGGCATCCAAGACCCATGCCACACTATAACATACATGGTATGGAAGAACCTAGACTTGAGTGGGATTCAGACGCTTCGGAACCCCTCCCCGGAGAAAAAGCCAAAACTACCGTTCTAAGATACCTATATACGTGAGTTGGAAGTGTCAGCAAAGTGGATGTAGTTTCTTGGGATTTATTATAAATTGATATATAACATTATAATGACACAGCACAATCTGAAGAAAAAAGTAATTTATTTACCGTGTGTTTGCAAACGGGAAAGACCCATGTATCCCGTGTACAGAAACACGGTAAAGGCTGACGGTGGCCCCAGTGGGTGGCACAGACACTTTGGTACTTTACCGTGTGCGAACACACGGTAAAGTATATATCTTGACCGTGTGCTGGCACACGTAAAGACCCGCCGTGACGACTCCGTTTCAGTCATCTTAAATTGGACACGTGTCTGTAGTATTTGCCGTGTGTCCTTGTTTACCGTGTGTTTTATCGTTTCTTTGCCGTTTGCCATTCCTTACCGTGTGTTTTCTCCAGTTCTAAGTCGTGCGTCCCTCATACCGTGTGCTGGCACACGGGAAAGATTTATTGCCGTGCACCCCGATACTTGGCACACGGTAAAGAGGTAGGCACACGGTAAAGGTGTGCTCTCCCGTAGTGGCTAGTCCTTGGCAATGCTCAATCATACACTATTGCTGCAAATTTCTACCCAAACAGCTCATACCCATAGTTTTTTTCAGCTTGCGCTATCTACGCAAGCACTGAAATTAGCTTTACCAAAATACTTTGATATATTTTTTGACTGCCATATATCTGTACATTTGTAGAGCATACATCCTATTATTGTCCATGTTCTTCAGCATTATTTGTGCACAAGTTAGTCAATATCATATAAGTATATATGATTATCATTAATACCCTAACCATTAAACAGCCATGAATTCTATAAAAAAGAAACCAAGAAGGAAGTAGAGGAATGGAGGCACCATGCACAAGAACTTAACAAAAAAAATTGCTCAAGCGAATTCATATACTTCAAATCTAGAGTATATTGTATGAATCTGTACACACAATTGGATATCGACAATAACCATTCAAAGATGATGCTATTCATATAACATGGAAGCATCCTAGATCACCAAGGAATGTGGTAGCCGTTAACTACCGAAGACAGAAGGCACACTTAGCCACCGTTTGGCATCAAAGTATTTTTGAAGTATACATGGAATACTTCGGTTTCTGAAAATACTAAAGTATTGAATACTTTAACATGTTTGGATGTAAAAAACAATGTGGTTTTAATACTGAAGTATTCTCCAAAAATGCATTTTTCTTTACGTATTAGTGAAAGAGGTCTCACCCCCCCCCCCCCCCCCTTTTGTTTTGCTAAAATGACGTATTTTCCAAAACTAAAGTAGTGTTTTGCCTGGCAACAAAATACTATGGTTTTGCAATACTCTGGTTTTAGAAATACTGAGGTGCCAAACTAGGCCTTAACTTTTTATCCGTCTGTTTACCTACATACACGATTATGTATGAGCTTATTCTGACATGCTTGTTTTCTTGTTGTATCATGAAAAAAATAGCTGTAATGAAATCATTACATGAAATAAGTGTATGGGCCTTTCACGCAAGAATAATTGAGATACACATGATAACCAGTAGACACCGGTTTCAAAAAATCACTGTTTAGACAAGAATATACATATAGTTGATAATTCATAATGTTAGAGTGCACAAATGGCAATTAATTTCCAAGGTTTATTTTTTTTACCTGCTATAACCTGTAAAAATGGATTGCGGATCTGGAGTATGCCTCTCACCCTGATGCTAAACTGAACAAATGAGTTCTTGAAGGCACAGGTTTTTTTTATGGAATGACACAAGTTATACACGAGGGTATTGCACCGTGTTCATCACCTTGTGGTTCTCTAGGCCTCATCCAAGCGTATACGTTGTCATCCCACAGGGCCAAACTTGCAGACGAAATCTCGTGGACCGGCGCGCCTTGGGATCAGTTTTTTTGTTTTGTTTTTTTCGAGGGAAGCCTGGGCATCATTGGGCTTGACAGGTGGTGTGCACATTGGCTCAGGATTCCTTCGCCACTCGATAGTACAGAGTTTGCCCACCCCAGTTTTGAACCTATATATAAAGGCACCCTCTACATCTGCATCTCCCCAGTTCATTTCATATATACTAGCAGTGACACCCGTCCAGTCTTTGCAACACTCAAAGAGACTTCACACAATGCTCAATACATACACGAGATGCGAGCCGCACATTGCCCGTGCCCGGTGGAAACATACACATACACACAAGATTCTTCGAACTTAGGAATGAGTGGCACCGGAAAAACACCTTCCACTCCTCATCTGAGTACTGCTGAGACACTGTGGCTGCCGATGGCCGCGTCACACACCTTTGTCTGCACCAAATTCTTGTAACGCTTTACATGGAAACACAGACCGTCCACATGGGCAATTTTATCTACTGCGCGGACTGGAGGAAGAGCAAACACCACAAACATAATCGACCAGAGTCAGTTCTTAGGAATACACTCGGAAGAGTACGCCAAGTACGCCCATGCTCCTTCGGGGGACTTTCGGGGGTCTTCCCACCGTTCTCTAAGAGATCCACACCGGAAAATTCATTTTGTCGAAGGGTTTACGGAAGATCCGATTTAAATTGCACGAGTTTGGACTTATGAGGTCATAAATCTCTTTGAATTAAGATTGAAGAACATTTGTCTCAGAAATCTTGTTATAAAATAAATAAATATATAATTGAACTTTGCATCCTCGATGTCTTATCCGGGATTACTGCAAAAACTAGATATACTTGATATCATCCTAAAATTAATATCTTTCATTGGATTTACATCGCATGATAAACATTATTCCTGGAGAATTTATTGTCCATGTTACAAATCGTAGGCGCACAATTGATCTACCGAGGACCAATCAATCACAACAATGATGACGACACCGGGATTTGTTAACGCAGTTCGGCGAACTCGCCTACATCTGCGGAACATGACGATGGGCATACCTCCCAATTGATACCGCTGCACCGTCCGCCTTGGTCGCCGGCACAAACCACCGGCCTCCCTTGCGTGCCTGCTGCTATCAAGTCGTCATAGGTTACACATGTGGTGTCCCCCTTATTATATGATAGACCATATCTACTAGTGTCCGACTCAAAACTACCCGTGCCTATCACTAGTGGAAACAGGGCCTTTTGTCCCGGGTCGTAAGGGCCAGTTGTCCCGGTTGTGCAACCGGGATGGGCTAGCCGGGACAAATGGCCCTCCCCCATTGGTCCCGGTTGTGCCAGGACCCGGGATGGTAAGGATAGGCCACGTGGCGAACCTGGGTCAGGGGTCGGCCAGGGAGTTCGTCCCGGTTCGTTCAAGGGACCGGGATGGATACATTTTAAGAAAAAAAAATATAGCCGTCAATTTTCCCCTGTCGCGGCAGGTTTTTTTCCGTTTCGTTTTTTGGGCTCCTGTCTCCCAATCCCCAGCCGGCCTCCCCCTTCCCCAACCGCGTCCAGGCCCACGTCTTTTATTAAGCCCACTGGCCACAATTTTTGGTCAAAAGGGCCCACTGGCCCGCGTCTTTTATTATGGGCGGTCAACGGTTCGAAGGGGCCACTGGCCAGCGGCCTAGTGGCTGGCTCGCCTGGTCCCTTAAATTAAGACCACAGGGGCGGTCAAAGGGCCCACTGTCGCCTCGTCTTCCCGCCCCGCCTCGGCTTCCCGCGCCCCCACTACCCCACGCGCGCGTGCCACAGCTGCAACCGCCGCCACGCCTCGGCTCCCGCCCCGCATTCATGGCCGCCTGCAACCGCCGCCACGTTCAGGCCGCCGGTTGGCATGCCAGCCCCCCCGGGTCCTTTTTAAAGGGTCCCCGCCGCCCGTACAACCCATCCACCCCGGCCGCGCCCAAGGCAAAGCAACCCTAGCCACCATGTCCCGCTGGTTCTCGAGCGACTCCGGCAAGCGCCCCAGGAACGACCACAAAGGCTCCTCGAGCGGCGCCGGCCGCGTCCCACCCCGCCGGCGGAGGCCTTCGGCTACGGCCCTGGAGGTGTCCGCATCGGCGGGACGCCGCGCGTCCCCGCGCCACCTCCGGCGGCACGCCCGCCGCCCCGCGCCGCGCCCAAGGGCAAGCGATTCCGCCGGTACATCCGGACGACGGAGGCCGAGTGGCACTGGAACAACGCCACGCCGGTGTTCTGGCCAGACGTCCACCTCCCGGACGGCTGGCACCTGAACCCCCAGCGGATCCCTGTGCCGCCGGCCCTGACCGGCGAGGCGCTGCTCGAGGAGGTCGACCGCCGGCGCCGTCTCCTGCCGGCCCCCCTCCTCAGGGACCGCGCGTACGCGCGCAGCTCCCCCTACTGGGCCACCTGGTTCCAGCAGGAGCACGAGCAGCGCCGGCGCTCCTTCATCCCCGTCCCCCACGAGGAGGTGAACGTGGACGACTACCCCGCGCCACCGCCCGGCCGGGAGAGGGAGCTGTGGTTCCTCGAGGACATCGAGGACTTCTCCGGGGAGGAGGACCCCGAGCTCCGGGCCAACATGGAGGAGGCCTGCGAGGCCTCCCGCCGCTCCCTCATCGACGATGAAATCAAGCGGTGGGAGCGGGTTGTGGCCGCCGCCGCCGCCACCGCCGCCGCCATGCCGCCGCCGCCCCCTACCGAGCCTACCCCCTGGTGGCACGCGCTGTACGCCGAGTGGGAGGCGTCCGAGGACCAGCCGCCGCCGCAGCCGCTCCCCCCAGGCATGGAGTACGGCATGTCATGGGCCTAGACCGGCGGCGTTTGGTCGCCGGAGCAAGAGGAGCTGCCCCCACCACCACCGCCGCAGGAGGTGCTGCCCCCGCCACCGCCGTACGCGCTCCCGATGCCTCCGCCCCCGCCGGGCCCGGCCCAGCCGCCTGCACACCTGTGGCAGCCACCCCCCTACCAGTGCATCTCCTCCGACGAGGAGGACGAGTAGATCGGCGCCGGTGCGCCCCCCTAGACTAAGCTACCCCCCCAAGAAAACGGCCGGCCGCCTGTGGCCGCGCCGCCGCCCCCTTTATGCAAGTACGGCCGGCCGCCTGTGGCCGCGCCGCCCCCTATCTATGTAAGCAAGGCCCCTGGCCTTTTTTTTTTAATATAAGTTGTGTGCCCTAGTCTACCGTGTCCCTGGCCCATCCCCGCCGGCGGTCCGCCGGCGGGATCTGTCTACTCGTTCCCGCCGCCGGCAGGGCTTCGCCAAGCCATGTCCACTGTCCTAGGGTGTTCCTTCGGCCTGGAGAGAGGGCCGCGCTTTTTATACACCTGGGCCTCTAGTCCCGGCCCGTGCCACCAACCGGGACTAGAGCCCCTTTGGTCCCGGTTAGTACCCCGGGCCGGGACCAAAAACTAATTTCGAATTTCGGTGCCTCCCTGCGCGCCCAAAATTTTTTAGCGCCAAAATTTGAAAAGGGTTAAGTTTGCACATTAACAACTTGTATATACTTTCAAATTTGACAAAAATTCCAACATGAAAAATGCTAGAATTTGCAAAACTAATTTAAATCCATTTTTCGTTTAACTAAATAATTATTCTAACTATTGAAACTATTAATTATTGTACCATTTGTATATAATTTGAATATAAAAATGTTACAATTTTTGTTTTCTCTCGCGATCTTCCGAGTTAGTCCAGAGCATACAAGGCATCCCGGGTGATTTATATAAATTTCGACAAGTTCTGCTTCGAAGGTTTACTCTGCGCATAGTAACTTCCGTGTACGCGGCAAGCCGCAGCGAGAGCAGCAGACTTAAAGCAGAGACGGGCGGTCGGGCGGGGGAGACCGGGCCAAGAATATGAATCTCTTCACATAGGTGAACCAGGAGATGAGTCATAATGTTGAAGAAGGATGGTGGGAACACCAACTCAAAACTAACAAGACACTGGACCACATCCCTCTATAATCTTGTCAGACTTTCTGGATCGATTACCTTCTGAGATATTGCGTTCATGAATGCACATAGCTTCACAATGGGTACTCGAACATTTTCCGGTAGAAGCCCCCTCAATGCAATCGGAAGCAACTGCGTCATAATCACGTGGCAGTCATGAGACTTCAGGTTTTGGAATTTTTTCTCTGCCATGTTTATTATCCCCTTTATATTCGACGAGAAGCCAGACGGAACCTTGATACTGTAAAGGAGTTCAACGAATATTTCCTTCTCTGCTTTAGTAAGAGCATAGCTGCTTAAGTAATGGCGCCTATCTGTGTGATTGTTGCTTGGGTCTTTCATACGTTGCTGGTCCTCCCGTGCTTCTGGCGTATCTTTGGACTTCCGATACGCGCCCAGGAAGCATAGCAGATTGACACAAAGATTCTTTGTCACGTGCATCACGTCGATCGAAGACCGGACCTCTAAAACTTTCCAATAGGGTAGCTCCCAAAATATAGATTTCTTCTTCCACATTGGTGCGCGCTTATCAGGGCCGTACGGAACTGGTTGGCTGCCAGCAGCCTTACCAAAGATTACTTCTAGGTCCTTGACCATATCGAATATATCATTACCACTACGCAGCTCAGTCTTCTTTCGGTTATCTGCCTCACCTCTGAAATGCTTCCCTCCTTTTTTCCTTAAGGGATGCTTGATCGGAAGAAATCTACGATGCCCCAGGTATACAACCTTTTTATATTTATCCAAAAAAACATTGTCAGTCTTATCTAAACAGTGTGTGCATGCATTGTATCCCTTGTTTGTATGTCCGGAAATGTTACTAAGAGCAGGCCAATCATTGATGGTCACGAAAAGCAACTCCCGTAGGTCAAATGGCTTTTGTTCGTTCTCATCCCACACACGTACACCTGGTTTGCCCCACAGTTGTAAGAGTTCTTCCACTAATGGCCTTAGATACACATCAATGTCGTTGCCAGGTTGCCTCGGGCCTTGGTTGAGAACTGGCATCATAATGAACTTGCGCTTCATGCACAACCAAGGAGGAATGTTGTACATACATAAGTTACAGGCCAAGTGCTATGATTGGAGCTCTGCTCCCCAAAAGGATTAAAGCCATCTGTACTTAGGCCAAACCATAAGTTTCTCGCCTGTCCTGCAAAGTCTGGAAAGTCTCTATCCCGATCTTTCTCCACTGCGATCCATCGGCGGGGTGCCTCAACTTTCCGTCTTTCTTACGGTCTTCTTTGTGCCATCGCAACAACCTAGCATGCTCTTTGTTTCTAAACAGACGTTTCAGCCGTGGTATTATAGGAGCATACCACAACACCTTAGTAGGAACCCTCTTACGGGGGGGCTCGCCGTCAACATCACCAGGATCATCTGCTCTGATCTTATACCGCAGTGCAGTGCATATCGGACATTCATCCAAATTCTCGTACTTCTCACCGCGGAAGAGAATGCAGTTATTAATTCATGCATGTATCTTCTGCACATCTAATCCTAGAGGGCAGAGAGCTTTCTTTGCTTCGTACGTACTCTCAGGCAATTCGTTATCCTTTGGAAGTTTTGGCTTCATTAGTTGAAGTAAACTCTCAAATGCCTTGTCAGTCACACCGTTTTGTGCCTTCCATTTCAGCAACTCCAGTGTGGTACCGAGCTTTGTGCTACCATCTTCGCAATTTGGGTACAACAATTTTTTGTGATCCTGTAACATGTTGTCCAGCTTCAACCTCTCCAATTTATTTTCACAGTCTTCCCTTGCATCAGCAATAACTCGGCCAAGATCATCATCGGGCTCTTCTGATGCCTGTTCTTGATCACCTCCTTCTTCTGCATTCTCTTCCATTGCAGTATCGTCGTATTCAGGGAACAAAGGATCTTCTTCTTCTTCTTCATCGTCTTCCATCACAACCCCTCTTTCTCCATGCTTGGTCCAGCAATTATAGCTGGGCATGAAACCTCTCCGAAGTAGATGGCCGTGAAGGATTCTTTCGGAAGAATATTCTCTAACGTTCCGACAATCAACACATGGGCAACACATGAAGCCATTATCTTTGTTCGCCTGAGCTACAGCAAGAAAGGCATTCAGGCCTGCCATATACTCGGAAGTGCGTCGGTCACCGTACATCCATCGCTGCCGTGCATCCATCTGCATCATATAATTAAGTTTATCAAAATACATTACAATAACATATTAATACAGAGATGACCACAGTACATCGACAAATACTAATTTTTTATGTATAAGTTACAGATGAAAAAAATAATTTGTTAACCTCGGTCGAAGATACCATTTTCAGTGAGCTTGTGTGCGGCTCGGGAATTTCGTCGAACACCTCGTGTGCATAGTAAAATAAAACACACTAACACCACACTCTCTCACACCTCCAAGCAAAAAAAAAAACGATTGAAGGAGGGGAGGGCTGGGGCAGTATATATAGGGGAAGGGGACATTGGTCGGTTCGTGGACTGAACCGGGACAATAGGTCATGCGCGTGCCACGTGGCCTGTGGCTAGGCATTGGTCCCGGTCCGTGGCAAGAGCCGGGACTGATATGCCCCCACGAACCGGACAAATGCCCCCAGGCGATTCCTGTTGCCCCGGGCGCACGAACCGGGACCAATGCATGGCATTTGTCCCGGATTTTGTTGCAACCGGGACAGCTGCCCCCTGCCCCCCTGGACGAGAGGGGTTGTTTCCACTAGTGTATCCACACCTATTACAACTCTAAGTCCAAACGTAACCCAACACGTACACTATATTCGACACAAATGCAACAAACTCCAACTTGGCCAATATACCCCGCCACCTTGAATTCGTCAATGTGTCAAACATCCATCTACTCCGGACTTGAGCTGTCTTTCATGAGCTCCACTGCTACTCTCAGACTCGACGTGACTTTGCCTGCAACCATAGTTCATTCTTCCCGTTCAACACCATCACATACCGACCACCAATCTACGTGAAGGAGCTACACCTTGAAGGAATCTCACCATTTCCCTTTAGACACACCTTGAGTCAAATTCACAGTTGTCTCATCCTTTTCTTGGATAGTCTTCTACATGTCATGCAGCTATTGAAGGGTATGTTGCATAGAAAACAAAATTTTTCCTACGCGCGATAAACCCGAATGGCCAAGATCTAATCTATGAGATGAAAGGCAACGGGGAGAAAGAGAGTCTTGAGATAACATACCCTCGAAGACTCAAAGTGGTACAAGAAAAATTCTCGTTGTTCGCGTAGTCGTATTGAAGTCGATCCCGGGTGAGAAGAAGTGCACCGCAATCCGGCGGTGCCCCCGTGATCGGTCACACGTTCAGCTCCATGAAGACTTTCGTTCCTTCGATCCAGCGGGTTGCGGAAGTAGAGGATCCCCCGGAATTCCAGCAGCACGACGGCGTGGTGGTGGTTAAAAATCCCACGGTCAGGTCTTCGCTAAGCCGGAGACCATGGAATGGAGCAGCGGGTGAAGGGAAAAGGTAGTGGGAAAATGTGTGTTAAAGAGGGAGCAGCGGGTGCGGCCAGCCATGGGTGCCCCCACCTCTTCCTCTCTTCATGTGAGTGGAAGCCCCAGTCACACACACTCACATTTCCTTAATTTTCCACTTTAGAAAAATCAATGGTTTTTTCTTTAATAAATTAATAAAGCATTTTTATTTCTTTTTTTATATTTGTTAATTCCATTAACAAACATTTGCATGCATCACCTCGAATCATTTGTTAATTCTATTAACAACCATTCGACGAAAAACCCCTTGAACTATTTCAATTTTCCCCCGAAACAATTTCGGAGCTGCCCAAAATATTCTTCGGTATTCCGTATCCTGTCTAACTCTTCATCGAACCTTAAGTGTGTCACCCTACGGTTCGCGAATATTACATACATGATCGAGACTCCTCTCCGATCAATAATCAACAGCGGGATCTAGAGATCCGTGATGACTCCTATATATTCAACGACGACTCTCGTGATCGTGTGAACCTTTCAACGTCGTAACGATTTCCTTTTGTCTCGCGATATTTTACTTGTCCGAGATCCGATCATCGGTATCCACCATACCTTGTTCGATCTCGTCATCCGACAAGTACTCTTTTCGTGTTCCCGTGATATAACATCCTTGTGATCATATCACATGCTTGCAAGCAGTGTCGATGTGATATGACCGAGAGGGCTCTGAGTATATCTATCCGTCATATTGGATGGGAAAATCCCATTCTTGATCCATGAACTTCAACTAACACTTTCCGAATATCTAATGCCACCTTTATAGTCAACCTATTACGTTGTGACGTTTGATTTCGTCAAAGTATTCTTTCAGTATTAGTGATTAACATGATCTCATGGTCTAAGGAACAATGTTACTCCGAATGTAAGACATAACAACAAAAATAAATGACTTGATCGTATTGTTATACTTAGTTAGGTCTAAGTTCATCACGTCATTCTCGTAATAACATGACCACGTTATTAACAACATCCAATGTCTATGATCAAGAAACATTGATCATGTGTTAATCAACGAGCTAGTTAAAAGAGAGACTTCACTAGGAACGTTGGTTTGTTTATTAATCACACATGTATTAATGTTTTCAGTTAATACAATTCTAGCATGATAAACAAATATTTATCATAAACAAGGAATAACATAATAAACACTTTATTATTGCTCCTCGTAATTGCGACCTCGAATCACCCATAGAAAAGAAGCAGGAGTATGTTTTGTTAGACCTCATGTATTGTACGTATACGTTATGGAGTAAGTACTCTAACCGTATCCGTATCCCCTCTATATCCTGCCACGTAGGGGGATTTTCCCTACACTATAAACACTCAATCGATGTCCCCCACGGGGTACGCATCGTTCCACCAAACCTAAGATGGTATCAGAGCCATCTTCCTCGACAAAACCCAAGCTGCCGAAAACCTCATAGCCGCCGCCGCCGAGATCTCATTTTCCCAGCCGCCGCCATACAATCCAAAACCCAAACCACAAACCACACTGGCCGCTCCCTAGGCTTCCTGCCGCTGCCGCCGTGCACACCAAAACCTCAAAACCCAAAAACCACAACCACAACCAGACAACCGAAACCAAAAACCAAAAACCAAAATCGATGGCGAGCTCCTCGGTCCCTTCCGTTGCCGCCCTCCTCGGTGCCCCTCCATCGCAAAAGCTGACGCGCACGAACTTCTTGTTCTGGAAGACATTGGTGTCCCCTGCTCTCCGTGGAGCCCAAGTCATGGAGCTTCTCAACGGATCCGATCGGGCACCTGCTCGCACGATGGAGGTTGATGATGGTGAGAACAAGTGCAAGACGGTGATCAACCCCGACTGCGCACCGTGGATTGCATGGGATCAGGCAGTGCTCAGCTACCTCCTCAACTCCCTCTCCCCCGACATCCTTGCACACATTGTCGGCCTGGAGACATCTGCTGCGGTCTGGTCATTCATTATGTCTATGTTCTCTACCCAGATCATTTCCAAGGTGAATCATCTCCGCACCTCTCTCAGTAGCACAAAGAAAAGGTGCCCTCACAGCAGCCCAATATTTTTCCAAGATGAAGAGCTTTAGTTCTGAACTTTTTGCTCTCGGAAAACAAGTAGATGATGCCGAATTGGTTGGTTACATTCTAAATGGGCTAGATGGATCCTATAACAATGTTGTTGCTGCTGTTCATGGCAATCCTCACACCACTCTTGAGGAGCTATATGACCAAATTTGTGCTCATGATCTTAGGCAGAACATGCTACAGGAAACAGGGGGACTCCTTCACCTCTTCTGCAAATCTGGCGCGCCGCGGCGGACGTGGTGACCGCGGTGATCGCGGCAGAGACATTGACCGCGAGCGAGGAGGCTACCGTGGCCATGGTGATGAACGTGGTGATCGCGGTTACGACCGTGGTGACCGCGGGTATGCTTGCCGTGATGAAGACCGTGGGGACCGCGGCTACGACCGTGGTGACCGCAGGTACACTCGCCGAAACTATGATGACACTGCTCGTCGTCGTTCAGATGGCGATCGCTCCCGTGATGGCTAAGATGGTGATCGCCGTCGTGATGGCCGAGATGTGCGCCGCCATGATCGTGCACCTACACCTTATGTGGACATCACCTGCCAGATTTGTAAAATCCACGGTCACCCTGCAGGTGATTGCTGGTGGCGCTACAAGCAAAACAGGGATGATTCTGATGATGAGCATGACCGTGGCCATGATCGCAAGGAGAAAACAGCTTACATAGCCTCTTATGTAGTTGATACCAACTGGTATCCGGACACTGGAGCCACCGATCATATTACCTCAAAACTCAACAAGTTATCCACGCATGAGAAGTACATGGGCCGTGAAAAAGTCCACACTGTAGATGGTAATGGTATGGACATCTCCCACATTGGTCATTCAGTTTTGCACATTCCCAATAGTTCACTTTTGCTTAACAATGTTTTGCATGTTCCACACTCATCCAAAAATTTGCTCTCTGTCCACAAACTTACATTACATAATAATGTATTCATCGAGTTTCACCCATTTTTCTTTTTGGTTAAGGATCAGGAAACCAAGCAAACACTGTTTCAAGGACCATGCCGTGATGGCCTCTATCCACTAGTTCCCATAGCTAGTGGATCTTCAAAGCAAGCCTATCTCACAATAAAGCCGTCGTCTTCCACGTGGCATCGTCGTATAGGACATCTCTCTTCGTTTGTGGTGAAGCATATTCTTAGAACTAATGAACTTCCTTACTCCCCTGAAATAAATCCATATGTTTGTGATGCTTGTCAACTTGGCAAGAGTCACCAGTTGCCATACCCCACTTCCACTAGTGTTTCCACTGTTCCTTTGGAACAGGTATTCTCTGATGTATGGGGTCCAGCACCTGCTTCTGTTGGCAAACATAAGTAAGATCCGAAAGACCGTAGAGTTTAAGCTCTCTCGTTTCTCGGATGTTCACTTGATGTATCGACTTGTCGCCACGTGTTTTAGGCCTTCCGGTACGTTGTTCTATGGTGGACCCGTGTCATGTATGTGTTTGTCGTCGACGGCACGAACGACCGGATCAAACGGTCAAAGCGGTGAGCCCATGTCCCCACGCACGTGCAGATTTTCGCGGACGCGTGTGCCTTCTGTAGGTTTCTTCTCCCTACACGTATGTTGTCTCCCAGTTCTTCTCCACTCCACTCATGTCATCTCCAAGATCCCAACCTCCACCCCCCTCCCCGAGCAAGTTTCCCGCTGCCCTGCAAGTCTCCTCCCTACCAGCTCTCTCATGCTCGAACTCCGCCCAGGGCAGCGTATCTGTCTGTATTACACCATACCCGGCCATATTGACGGCCCCGTGCTTCTCTCGACACGCCCGTTTGAATTGGACGGGCTCGATGGGCGGCGTTCCAGTCCCCCTCCTTCCACTCCTAACCCTCTCTAGTGGAAGCCCAGGCCTGCGACCGCCGGCGGCAGCATCAAGAGGAGGAGATCGACGCTCTCCTCTCCTTTCCGAGGCGGCTGCCGGCGGGGTGGTCATCCCGTTTGAGGTGGTTGCCTCTGTAACGCGGCCGCGCGCTCCATCGCGAACTGATCGACTGGTCAACTGGCGTTGTGCCTGCCGGTGCGGCCTGGGATGTTTGGTGTTACATCTGTTCGATCTTTCCCCTCGCATCCTTCTCTGTGTTGCCATTTTCCCGGATGGGATCGACTGTTCAGGCTAGAGTAGCCAGGCTGCCTTAGCCTCACGGCGGCCGCAACACTCCGCCAAGAACCCAACATCCCATGGGATCGAACTGGCCGGAGAGGAGCCATATGTGGGTCGAAGGCTGAGTACCCGCATTCTACTTCGTCCTACATCTACCGCCACACTCCCGCTTGATTGCACGGCCGCCCGCCGGGCCGTTCATCATCCTCCATACAGGGCAAGAACCGCCAATGAGTTATTTGTCTACTTCCAAAAAAGCTGAACTTTCATTCAGCGACGTCTTTATTTTGCAGCTGACATTGGTGTGGTTTTCTGATGCCATTGAGAATTTTTCATAACTATGCAGAGAAAAGGAAAAAATCATAGAATCTGCATCGGTTAGTCATCTCTAATCTGATACATATTTTCTCTTTTTTCATGTGTTCAATTCGGTTCATATTTGTTGATATGGGGTGAGATTGACCGTACGATTACGATTTGAGTGCACACAATAGATTAGCAAAATTCTCCTTTTTTGGGTAGATTAGCGAGCTATTCTTATTTTACCAAAAGGATTTCTTAATTAGAATGTATACTCTTAGTTCAGGATTCGCGTGAGATATTTAGGGACAAGGAAGCTACATTTCGTAAGTACCTTGCCCGACAGATATTTGTACGGGAGAATGGGTGCTTTTCTTGGAAGGATTAACATCCTATTTTCTACCCATTATGGACAATATTATATGCTTCAATATATCCTATTTTACTGTTTGAGTACTACATATATATGTTTCAGTTGAAATTTGGAGCGATTTATGGACATAAGAACACTGAACATATGCTTCTCTTTTTTTACTATTGCTTTAACTATATACCTATAGCTCACATTAATAGCTCAACCCGATATGTGAGCTGATATACATGGTTTAATCACTGTACCTTAAGGTCCTTAACATACGGATGTAAGCTTGCACATTTCCTAAATGAGAAGGATGATCAGAAGTTTACTTATCACACGAATTCTGATTTTAACTTGGATGCACCTAGATAGCCATGGATCTACCTGTTCAAGTTAACTTAGATGTATACATGCTCCCCAATAATAAGTTTGCTCACAATGGTTTTTCTGGGTTGGAAGGAAATAGTGCATACTAATACTGAATTACCTCTTGAACACATCTTACTACACATTTTCTTACTTACCATGTCATGTGTTCTATTTTCAACAGCATGAATGAGATATGCAATTTTTTTGAAATATCAGTGGCATCCATTGGAGAGTAAGGCCACTTCTTGATGACATGACCGGTTGAAGTGCCTTCAAACTAATCCCATTTGCATTGAGTAGTCAAAATTTCCCTCTTTCTTCTGTCGACGGAGACTGCGTAGAAAGGTCTGTCTATTATTTATCGTCCATTGATAACTGCAAATACTTGATTATTCAACAATGTAAAGGGATACGACCTGATGCCCCTGTAATTGTTTTGTGAAGTAATTTTCTATGTAATTTCATTTATTTCATTCCGTGCGTGGCCGACCTGATGCTGCATCCAAGAGGCGTTTCAAGCACGATGTGTATCCCCTGATTGGCCACTTGTATTCTATATGCAAGACAGTTATATATTCGGAGAAACATTGTAGATGCTTTGCTATGAACATGGTTTATGGTTCAACTACTATGAAGGTTATATATACTAGCAAACGCAGTAAGCTACTGATGGTAAAACTCTCTTTTAGCTAAAAAAAATGTTAGTCTGAATATATGACCCGAGCTATGCTGATATGAACTTCTATGTAGGCCTTCTAATTGATTCTGCATATAAGAAACAAACATTTGGCAACAGCGTGGATAATCGTAAGGTAGGTCTCTGGATAAGGCTCGGTTTAGATCTATGATTCTATATGTAAGCCATTGCAAATTCAGAATTGAATATTCAGAGCAACATTGTAGGTGCAACATAGAACAATGTTGATGCTGGGATATTTACATATTTATTGTATGTGTCCTCCTTATATAACTAAAGAAATGTTGATGCAGGCCGGTACCACAACAGTGCGCGGGCGACGTGCTGCAGCAGGTTGTTGCCGGTTAGTCCCAGCTATTAGCTATGCAACCGTGTGGACACATGCACCTTGGCTGCGAGTTCGGCAAAAATACAAAGAGCGTCTATAGGGGATCTCCTCCCGCCGGTCCACATTTGTGGGTTGCAAGCTTGCAAGGAACTCATATACATGATTCTGATACTAGGCTTGAACATTGTGATAAAGTGGAATCAACAGCGAAGCCAGCTACTACTCTTGCAGGGCATGGGTGTACCAGACGGTAATCCCCCTTCCCGCTCAAATATGCTACTCCCATTTGTGTTATTGGAATTAGATGTCTGATCCATTCGAGTCAGTTGGTAAAATAGATGCAAGGAAGATGTTTTCTTTTGGTTCATGGAACTTAGAAATTGCAAATGCAAAGAAGGTTGCTGCATTCATATCAAAGCAAATTATGGTCGACCTTATGAGGGCGAACCTTCAATAAAAATAGTTTCGTTAGATTAAAAATGGACATTATTTAAATTTTGTTTCTGGTTAGTAGGCTTTCCTGAAAATGTCGATTTTAGGATTAGTTGACGGACAAAAACTGTCTACCCATGTGTCCTGTACTTGTGGTTTTTTATTGAATGGCTGACCAGATTAATGTAGTCAGGCTGGCATATGGTGAAACCTCAAAAGTAAAGTTCCCTTATGTCATGTATAGAATGCCCTGCGGTTGCAACACGTGTAGTATGTACATGACCTGAAGTCTTATGAGTTCCCAGCAAAGATCGTTTTCGTGTTTGTACAAGTATATCAAAAGAGTGACCAATGTATGTATTCAGTGTGTCAGTCTATAACTGCACCGTTGTGTTTATATTGGAATTTTTCCCATGGAATGCAATATTGGGACAATGCTTACAAGTTAGATATTTCTCTAGATCTTTTGGTTGCATAACAAGCTGACTTAGTTCCACTGAATATCGCATAGGAGTAAAACAATGTGGGTGGCCCGGCGGGACAAAATGTTGGCGGCCAACTACAAAGAGAGAAAAGCTATAGTACGAGATGCCGGTGAATAGGTCTAGGTTTTGTTCGAGGTCACAAGAGCACAACCTGTCCTCAGCGAGGAGATGCGCCTAAATCCCCCAGAAGACACTTAGGTGTTCAGTGTGTAGTGTAACATCGGAAAAACACTTGCGTTAAACCTATGGTTTCCTGACTGTGGTACATTCTGGACAACGAAAATGAATGTCAATTTGATTGCTGTAGAGAAATTTCTCTGTTCACTGGTAGAAAATAGGCCTATAGTCCCGGTTCGCCAGGGCCAGTAGTCCCGACCGAGCAACCGGGACTAGCTATGCGTGACTAAAGACCCCCCCCCCCCCCTATAGTCGCGCCGATTACGAACCGGGACTAAAGGCCCGTCCACGTGGGCGGGTGGCGGAGCCGGGGGGCGGAGGACATTTAGTCCCGGTTGGCCACATGAACCAGTACTAGACTTTATTTCGTAATTTTTTTAATTCATTTGGTTTCTAATTAGTTTTCACACCAATTTTTCTCTCACTTTTTTTCACTCCTTTTTTTTTCAGAATTTGTATTATTTGCTTAGTGTCTAACTACAATTATCTCTAGTCAAAATATTTACTCATGGTCAAACTTCCCGCTCGGTCACCCATCCTCCCACTACTCTAGCACTAGCACGCTTAACTTCCGAGTTCCATACCGTCCCGCATCCAAGTGTTCCACACGAATGTATGTGATAGTAGTATCATATCAATCTTATTAACATGTTGGTCGATACCACATTTCTTTATTGTTTGAATTTCAAATAAATCTTTTAATAAACAAAAGTAATGATGTAATTAATAATTTTGAATAAATAAATAAACATTAACTTTTTAATTTATATTATTTCTAAAAATACAAATAATATATCAAAATAGTCAGGAAAATAGAATTAATTCATTTTAAAATCTTAAAAATACAAATAGTATATCAAAAAATTGAGAAAAATAATACTAATTCATTTTAAAATCTTAAAAATACAAATAATATATCAAAAAATTAAGAATAATAATACTAATTCATTTTAAAATCTTTAATTCATTTTAAAATCTTAAAAATACAAATAATATATCAAAAAATTAAGAAAAATAATACTAATTCATTTTAAAATCTTAAAAATACAAATAGTATATCAAAAAATTAAGAAAAGTAATACTAATTCATTTTAAAATCGTAAAAATACAAATAATATATCAAAAAATTAAGAAAAATAATACTAATTCATTTTAAAATCTTAAAAAGACCAGTAGGATCTTCTATTATTTTTAGAATGAGTTCAAAAATATATTTTGAAATAAATCCAACTGGATGAGTTTGGTATTGACTAGATATATGTTTTCCTGGCTTAGATTAATTTTTGGTGAACAGATATATAGAAACTGTAGTTTTTCTGTTTTGTTTTGTTGATGTGTTTTTGTTTGTTTTCTTCATGTGTTTTTGTTTTTGCTTGTTTTGAAATGTGTGTTTGACATAATATAGAAATAGTATAGTTAGGAATTAATATAGAAATAATATCCATTACACTTTGCAACACTTTGCAAATTTTTCCAAGTCATTTAAAACTAGGAAACAAAAATAGTTTTATGAACAACAAAAGACAAGTGATAATTAAATAACAAGTAAAATACGAGTAGAGACATCACAATCATGAATAGAACATAATCATATCACATTCATAACATAGAGTCTTACGATCACACATAACACAAACATAAGTATCACAATACTAAAATATCCATTACATACTAAGATATCCATTACATGCATAAGTCTCACGATACATCTATGGCTCCGTCGAGTAGATGTGGAACAACTCGTAGGAGACGTATGCATCTATGGCTGCATACTTGACGTTGGTCCAGTCCAGTGGGTTCTTCTCCCAATACCAGTGATTCTTCGAGGGGAAATGAGACTTCATGGTTTCGTAGCCCTCAGGGATGAAGGCAGTTGCCATGAGAGCCATCCCGGTCTTCGGCCTGTTCAAATCAGCAAAATGGATAAGACCCTGAAGATCAATGTAGTGATCTTCAGGTATCACAATACCCAAGTGCATCAACTTCGGACGGTCTTGCGTGATGTCAATGCTGCAAAAGTCATACCCCTTGTTGACAAGAAAACAACAAGTGCCGGAGAATGCTTTGAACTACTGCAACAACAAAAATTTGATACGTGTTAGATATGATGCAACACATGTATTCTTCACATGCAACAAACAAATCGAAGATGCAAGATTGTACGTGTGCGTTACCTTGACCATTGGAAGACCAAAACGGCCTCCTTGAATGCAATCTGGATGACGGCAACATTCCGTTGATTCGCCGTATACTCTAAATCAAGCCCGAAGAACCGGTGTTCATCGGGAGAGGAGAAATAGAGATTGCTCAAATGCGCAAGAGCACGGGGGAGCCTCTCGCAATTGTTGGTGTAGCACACGTCGAGACGCTTGCCGCATGGTGTGGGCACAAAATATCTCTCCCAAACTTCAGCCATGGTGCTTGGTGGAGGAAGATCAAAGAGAGGGAAAGAGAAGAGAAGAGAGAAGAAGAACAGAGACTCGGACGCGCACTGTAGCAATGGCGCCCTTCTGCCTCGCTCGCGAAATAAAACCGCCGCGCGGGAGGCGAGCAGTTTGTATCTTTAGTCCCGGGTGGCCACGCCAACCGGGACTAAAGACAGGGAGGCGAGCAGGCTGTCATCATTAGTCCCGGGTGGCGACGCCAACCGGAATTAATTCCCTCCACGCGCCTCCACGCGCTTCCCAAGCCGCGACGCATGACCTTCGGTCCCGGCTCCTTTCCCGACCCGGGACTAAAACCCCTTTAGTCACGGTGCGCAAACTTTGGGGACTGATGGGGGCGTATGGAAGGCCTTTTTTCTACTAGTGGTTCTTTGTAACATGAGAATTGATGTTAACATATTTGATTCAGATGTGTGACTTGTGCTCTGTGGGTATGTGCTGCACAGAAATATCTCATTCAATGTATATATGCGCATGTTTTGCTACTGTTAGTTCTGATGTGATTTTCGTATCTTTTTCCCAGCACATTCACAGTGACCCAGGAGTCGAATTAAGAAGGAGATACCGAGCTACGTGTAGCTTTGTCTCCGTAGGTACTTTTCGTATTACTGTGTTTCAACATGTGTTAAACAATTTATCCATGTCACACTGTACAAAAATTTAGAGGTTACAGACTTGCCTAGATGATACAATATACCACATAATATCGTTTATTTTTCAGCTCATCGCTACCATGAGGGTGCGGCGTGCGCCGCGCCATTACATGCTAGTTGCTATTATGTTAGTTTCATTGATGATTATAGCAAATTCACTTGGATTTATTTGCTCAAAAATCGTGGTGAATTTTATCAAGTTTTCCTCAATTTTCAGCATTTGGTTGAAGGAAAATTTGATAGGAAAATTTAAACCATGCAAACTGATTGGGGAGGAGAATATGAAAAACTCAATAGTTTATTTCAAACTGTAGGCATCTCTCATCATGTTTCATGTCCACATGCTCATCAACAAAATGGTTCTGCTGAACGTAAACATCGCCACATTGTTGAAGTTGGACTGTCTTTATTAGCTAATGCCTCCATGCCACTTAAATTTTGGAATGAAGCTTTCCTTACAGCCACTTTACTCATAAATTTACTCCCTAGCAAAGTCCTAAATTTTGACACCCCGGTTGAGCGTTTACTCCATACAAATCCCAATTATGATTCTCTCCGTATTTTTGGGTGTGCTTGTTGGCCCAATCTCCGTCCATACAACACTCGCAAACTAGCTTTTCGCTCCACTCGTTGTGTTTTCCTTGGGTATAGTCCTCTCCACACAGGTGTAAAATGTCTTGATCCTACCACCGGGCGTGTTTATATATCTCGAGATGTTGTCTTTGATGAAAACGTTTTCCCTTTTGCCTCTTTACATCCAAATGCAGGGAAACGTCTTAGAGCTGAAATTTTGCTACTACCACAAGAATCCTCTTCTCCTTCCGAAACTAATGGGAATGTTCAAACTAATGCCTTTGTGAATCTACCTATCGTACCTGTTATCACTACCCCTGGTCAGGTACATGTGGAAAATACTACTCTGGCAACTAGTACTCAAGACTCCGAGTCTACAGAAAAAAATTCGGGCGAAAATGATGCAGATTCGGTGTCAAACGAGCAAGAAATCACATCTTCACGTCGTGACGAAACCGGCACAGGATCCCGTACTGATCCTGGATCCCCCTCGGATCACGCGCGTGGTGATCCCGATGCTGATTCTGTCAGCACCGCGGTGTCGCCTTCCGCGTCCTCGTCGCCTGCTCCGCCCTCGCCACGTGCCACCTCGGGCGGGCCAGAAGACCACGCGGTCTCCTTGTCGTACTCTGCGCCCTCCACACCCTCCTCGCCACGTGCTCCCTCGGGCGGGCCAGCCGACCGCGTGGTCTCCTCTGCCGCGGACGACGCCCTCGACACTGCCCAGTGCCTCTCCCGCCACTCCGGCTCTGCCACGCCGTGTCCATCTGCATGCGACGCCCCTGGATCCTCTGCGCATGGCTCTGCTGCGTCATCTGATGCTGCAGCTACATCGGATCATAGTGGATCTTCTACATCTGCTGATTTCGCGACTGATTCTGCACCTGGTCCACGCACGCGTCTTCGACAAGGTATAACTAAACCCCGTTTAGTCACTGATGGCACTGTTCGTTACAATGTTACTCGTGGCCGTGTCCGGTACGGCTTGCTCACCTCCACAGGTGAACCATGCTCTCTAGCGGAAGCACTTGATCATCCTGAGTGGCGACAGGCAATGAAAGAAGAACATGATGCTCTCATCAAAAATCACACCTGGCATTTAATTCCTCCTCGGTCCCGTTATAATCTTATTGATTGCAAGTGGGTTTACAGAATCAAAAGACGTGTTGATGGTACTATTGACAGATACAAAGCTCGTCTCGTTGCTAAGGGATTCAAGCAAAGGTATGGCATTGACTATGAAGATACTTTTAGTCCTGTTGTTAAAGCAGACACTATCAGAACTGTTTTAGCAATTGCAGTCTCCAGAGGTTGGACTTTACGACAGCTTGATGTTAAGAACGCGTTCTTACATGGTGTTCTTGAGGAAGATTGTATATGAAACAACCTCCTGGTTTTGAAGACAAACACACCCCTCAGTATATCTGCAAACTTGATAAGGCTCTCTATGGTTTGAAACAGGCCCCTCGAGCGTGGTTTGCTCGTTTGAGTTCCAAATTACATGATCTTGGTTTTATCCCTTCACAGGCTGACACATCTCTTTTTCTCTATCAAAAATCTGATGTCACCATTTATCTGCTCATTTATGTTGAAGACATTATTGTGGCTAGTAACAGTCTTAGTGCATAACCTCAATACTCATTTTGCCATAAAATATCTTGGTGACTTACACTTCTTTCTTCGTCTTGAAGTTAAATATATGCCAGATGGTTTTCTTCTTACAGAGGAAAAATACGCCTCTAATTTATTGCCCAAGGTTGGATTGCGTGATTGCAAACCTGCTCCTACCCCTTTGTCCTCCACAGAGAAGCCAACTCTGGCAGAGGGGGAACCATTGGATCCTGATGATTGCACAAGGTATCGCAGTATAGTTGGTGCTCTCCAGTATCTTACATTGACACGCCCAGACTTATCATTCTCTGTTAACAAAGTTTGCCAATACCTTCATGCACCCATGACCTCACATTGGACAGCAGTAAAACGCATTCTCAGATATGTTAGTACCACTGTCAAATTGGGTATTACTTTTCAGAGATCCTCATCCACCCTGTTGAGTGCTTTTTCAGATGCAGAATGGGCTGGTTGCCTAGATGATAGACGTTCTACAAGGGGCTTTGCTATTTTTGTTTGTCCAAATCTTGTGTCTTGGAACTCCAGAAAACAGCCCACTATGTCCAGATCGAGTACTAAGGCTGAATATAAAGCACATGCAAATGCCACAACTGAAGTGATTTGGGTTGAAGCACTCTTGAAGGAACTTGGTGTAAAATTCATGCAAACACCATGTCTATGGTGTGACAACTTGGGAGCTACATATTTATCTGCAAATCCAGTCTTTTATGCCCGCACAAAACACATTGAGATAGATTTTCATTTTGTTCGAGAACGTGTTGCAAGCAAACAGTTAGCAATCAGGTTCATATCCAGCAAGGATCAAATTGATGATGGATTCACTAAGCCACTTCCTATAACTAGTCTGTGTGAGTTTAGACGTAATCTAAATCTTCTCCGAAGTTTGGATTAAGGGGGGCTGTTAGACCTCATGTACTGTACGTATACGGTATGGAGTAAGTACTCCAACCGTATCTGTATCCCCTCTATATCCTGCCACGTAGGGGGATTTTCCCTACACTATAAACACGCAACCGATGCCCCCCACGGGGTACGCATCGTTCCACCAAACCTAAGAGGTTTTACCCTTCGTACATAGGCGATCTGAGTAAGCTCGCATCTCTAATTCCCGAAATAACCCTTTAAAGTCTTTGTCTAGTAGGAATGACATCACAATCTAGTTTTCATACGGGGACACTTGCCGTGACAACCCCACGACAAACACCCCCGCTTGGCCATCTCGATTTTTTCCTCCACACGCTCTGTATCAATGATTATATCTTTCTCGCACGCGAGCTCGACATCAATGTTGAGTTCTTGAACCTACCTCCTCAGGTCGACGTTCTCTCTCAGTGCATTTTGCAGTTGGACAGAACTCTTCATAGCATTCTCGAGACACTGTTTCGCTAGCGTCAACATCTTCTTCTTGGTTTCAACCACATCATTCGGTGGAGCCATGGATGGGGGACGGAGGAGCAACGACGTAGGGATGGGGGGATGTGGGAAGGAGGACCAGGTATTTGCTAGATAAGAGTAAATCGCACCGCACCCTGTCCCTCTATTTATAACTTCTATTCACACATTTTCCCATTCAAATCTGAATCGCTAGGATTTTCTAGATTTTTCCATGCCTAGAGTGGGATCCATGTACATATCTCTAGTTTTTTCCACGGCTAGAGTGCGATACATGTAGTAATATCTAGAGTTGTCTAGAAATCGATGTGATAAGAATGTTTTAGACTGTTTTAATTAATAACTGACCGTAGTGTCCTTATCTAGAGATCGATGTTATAATGTTTTAGACTGGCTTATTTATAATATGCAATTAATCTAGTACTGAATGATGTTCACAATGGTCATATCTAATATGCAACTAAAATGTTCAACTAATATTTGTTTTGTATTCGAAATGTATAGATGGATCTAAAGTGCACCAACTGTGGCGACAATAGCCTCCACAAGCGCAGGCATATGCTTATTTACCCATCCTTCAGCCGAGTAGCCACTCTATCTCTCTCTACGTGAAGCAAATGTCAAGTGTTAGGATGAAGGCAGCGAACCTCTCACAGGAGGAGGCAGGGCACCTTATATACTGGTGCCCAGCCGAATAGAAAACAAGTATAAAGTACGACATGATGTGACAGGAGCACTGCAGAACAGAGCACGCCTCCGGCTTCTCGCTGAGGCGTGTGCGGGAAGTCGTCGCGCGCCGTCCGTCCATGGGACCTGTCCACCTTGTCAGTGAGATAGGGTAGGCCCCTAGCCCTGTCCTGTCCCCTCCGTCAGTGACAGGACTTGACAGACGCCTACCTGTCCTGTAGCCACGCCGTAGCGTGGATAATCACGCGCTCCGTAAGTTGAACCGCACGCCGTACGGACGCAGGATACGCGGGATCATTTGTCAGAACGGCTACTTTGACTTCTGGCCCGAGTAGGTATCCACTCCCTCTACTCGGACCATTTCCTCTACCCGGAAGAACGTAACTTCCTTGATTCTTCCTCCTGGCCATCGGCGTGTACGGCCGGATAGCAGTCGACCGGGTAGCAAGTACCGGGTTGCTAGCTACTCAGCCAAACACCTCCTCTGACCTTGCTTTTAGCACTTGCCTTACCGCTACTCGGGGGTAACCCCCCGACAGAGCACTTCAAATCCAAAGAAACAGATTCCAAACTCGTCCACCGTTCTCCGATATTCGGCCATGATGGGGCCTTTATGCATCCCAAGTTTGGTTGAGCTGGTGCTGTACCAAATCTGAGTCGCCATAGCATAAGATGCGTTTGACACCTATTTCCTTTGCAATATGCAAGCCATGAAGGAGAGCTTCGTATTCTGCCACGTTGTTACTGACGTTGAAGTGTATTTGCAATACATACTCCATTGTGTCTCCTTTAGGGGATTTTAAGACTACACCAGCTCCAGCGCCCTCCTTCATTTTGGATCTGTCAAAGTGCATGATCCAGTACTCCGACTCCGGCATCGGTGTTTTTTTCCATTGCTTCTGTCCAGTCGGCGACAAAATCTGCCAGAACCTGGTATTTTATTGCCGTCCTGGGTTGGTACTTAATGTCGAATGCTGCTAGCTCGATGCCCCATCTGGCTACTCGGCCAGTTGCTTCCGCATTGTTTATTATATCCCCTAGTGGTGCTTTACATACCACTGTTATGGAATGTCCTTGGAAGTAATGGCGAAGTTTTCGAGATGCTAAAAATACGCCATATGCCAGTTTTTGATAGTGTGGGTACCTTTGTTTGGACTCGGAGAAAAATTCACTTACATAATATACAAGATGCTGATCTGGTATGCTTTGTTCGTCTTTCTTCCTTTCCACAACTATCACTGCGCTAATAACCCGGTTTGTAGCCGTGAGGTATAATAGTATAGGTTCTTCGTGTTTTGGGGATGCCAAAATCGGAGCTTTCATCAAAGTTTATTTCAACTGGGTTAATGTTGCATCTGCTTCTTCTGTCTACTCAAATTTGTCGGATTTTTTCAACAACTTATACAATGGCAGGGCTTTGTCTCCTAGCCGGCTAATAAACCTGTTAACGGCAGCGGCAGAACCCGTCAATCTTTGTACATCTCTTATGCACGTTGGCTTGGAGATGTTTAAGATTTCTTTGATCTTTTCTGGGTTTACTTCTATTCCTCTGGGAGAAACAATGAAACCCAGAAGTTTTCCTGAGGGAACCCCGAATACGTACTTTAATGGATTTAACTTCATTTTATAAGTGCGCAAATTTTTGAAGGTTTCTCGCAAATCTTCAAGGAGCGTGTCTTTTTCCTTGGAAATGACAGCAATGTCGTCCACGTAAACATCGACATTTTTGCCAATCTGACTATACAAACATCATTGCATGCAACGCTGGTAAGTTGCACATGCGTTTTTCAGGCTGAATGGCATGGTTATGTAATAGTACGTCCCATATGGGGTTATGAAGGAAGTTTTGATTTGATCTTCTTTCTTGATACGTATTTCATGATACCCGGAATATGCATCCAAAAAGCATAAAAGCTCAGAGCCTGCAGTGGCATCTATTATTTGATCGATTCGCGGTAACGCAAACCTATCTTTTGGACACAGTTTGTTCAAGCCAGTGTAATGTATACACATCCTAAGGGTAGTACTATCTTCTTCGGGACTAATACTGGATTTGCAGACCATTCAGTATGTATAACTTCCCGGATAAAATCTGCTTCCAAAAGCCGGATAATCTCCTTGCCAATAGCCTTCCGTCTTCTTACGTCAAATCGACGGAGACCTTGTTTGACGGGTTTAGATACTGAAATCACCTTGAGTTGATGCTCAGCAAGTTCCTTGGGTACGTCTGGCATGTCCGCTGGACACCAAGCGAAAATGTCCCAGTTCTGACGGAGGAACTTGATGAGCTCGCTTTCCTATTTGTCGGTCATCCCAGTTCCTACTACGACAAATTTTGTCGGATCTTTAGGATCTAGGATTACCTGTCTTGTATTCTCGGAAGCTTTGAAGCTATCTGCTGGCTTCCGGCTTTCTTTTCCTACCGGCATTTCTGTCGGCGATACCACTTTGGCCAGCTCCTTCAATTATTCCTTTGCTATCACTTTTTCAGCGCAAAGGGCGTTTTCTTTTTCCAGCTCGTTTGCCAGCTTGAAGTCTCCTGTTATGGTAATTACTCCTCCTTTGGGCCCTGGCATCTTCAGCTTGTTATAAATATAACGTGATCTTGCCATGAATTTGGCGAAAGCTGGACGTCCGCGTATCGCATGATACACGCTTTCGAACGACACCACTTCGAAGGATACTTTTTCCTGACGGAAGTGATCTTTTTCTCCGAAAGTGACAACTAGGAAAATTTCTCCTAGGGATCGTGCTTGTCTGCCAGGGACGATGCCATGAAAACGTATGTTGCTGTGATTGAGTTGGGTCTCGGAAATTTTCAGATGCTTCAGTGTATCCAGGTACATTATGTTAATGCTGGATCCTCCATCCATCAGCACTCTTTTTAGCCTAGTGTTCTGGACAATAGGGCTTACGACAAGAGCTTGCGTGCCGGGTTCAGGGATGTTTCCGGGATGATCAGACTAATCCCAGATAATTGGTGTATTTGAGTACTTCAAGAATTTCGGGGTTGCAGGAACAACCGCGTTTTTTTCTCGGAGCGTTCTCTTTGCCACCTTTGCTGAGGGAGTTGCCAGGAAAGTTAGGTTACATTCTCCATCAACTCTCCGAAACTTGGGCTCGCCTTTTCGCTGCTGTTCCTGGATTTTTTCGTTAGTGTCTGATTCACTGTCTTTTTTTTCAGCTTCTGGCTTTTGCTTAGAAAATTTCCTCTTGGGATTTTTCCCTTTGTTTCCGGATCCTGCACTGCCTTTCATATGCTTGTTCAGCCGGCATTGTGCGTTGGTGTGGTTGGGTTTCCCAAATTGCGACTGGTGGACGCAGTTTTCCGACTTTATTTTTTCCTACTCTTCCTTGGTGTAGTTAATCGGTTATGTACTGCGTCATTTCCACCTGTTCCCATTTTCTCTTCCAAAGGCTATGTTAACTTCTTTGGGTTTTTGTGTTGCATCTGGAGTTCCTTTTTTCTCAGGGAGAGGGGTCTTTTTGGCCTGTATCAGGGTATCGATATTGCCTCCTCTTGCTCTGATTTCGTCTTCGGCTGCTGCGTGCTCATTAGCGGTTGTAAGCATAGATCCGAGATCTTTGTGCTTTTTGGAACCGATCATGAACGGTACAAGTCCGGGTTTTAAGCCATTGACGAAAGCATGCATTGCTTGAACGTCAGTTACTCCCGAGCAATTATTCTTCATTGCCGTCCATCTGTAGATGAAATCCACTTATGGTTTGTCTTCAAATTGGGTGCAACGGTTTAACTGGTTGATGCTGTTCGGCGCTTATAGGTTTCCCGGAAATTCTGAGTAAATACTCGAGCCATGTCATCCCAGCTATCGACAGTTCTGGAGGGTAGTCCATTGATCCAGTCTCTGGCTCCATCCAGTAACATTAGGGGGAGAAACTTTACAGCTTCCAAGTCTGTCCCATTGTTAATTTGGACGGCTGTGTAATAGTCTGAAAGCCAGGTATCCGGGTTTGTGCTACCGGTGTATTTTTGGTATGTTGGACCAACTTTGGCGAAGCCAGAATGCAGAGTTATTCTTCGGATCCTATCTGTGAAGCACTTGGGTCTGAAGTATAAATCGTCTCTTTCCGCTCTATCTATGTGTGCGGAGTATCTGCCGGCTGAATGGACAGAAGGGGATCTGCTCCTTTCTTTTCCATTGTGGCGCGAACGCGCTTTTCCGGAATCTTCTCTGTTTCTTCCGGGATCATGCCCTTTGGGATAAGGTGGAGTTCTGCTCCTGTGTCTTTCCTTATTCCTGGGGGGTGTCCGGGATCTATCACGCCTGGGAGGTATATCCTGTCTTCCAGCTTTTTCAGCGGGGCGTCTCGGAGGCGGCATTGCTTTTCCATCATTCCGGTCCTTTTCTTCCCGATCGCGAGGATTAACTCCATCTTTCGGGAAATGGGATCTGGTTCTAGACGCTTCATCCTTATTGTCGGGATTTTTCTTGTCTTTTCTCGGATCGGTTTTCTTCTCTTTTGAATTGTTTGAATCTCCAGGGTCTTCCGGTCCAGGTGCTCCAGCGGAGCACGTAGTTGTTTTTCATAGTGCAGATCGTCGTGCAACTTTCCTGATCGCTGCTGCCCCCGCTGTTGTTGTTGCAATGCTTTTCCTAGGAAAGCATACACCCCTTGAAGTTTTTCACCATTGGAGTACATATCATTGTTGAGGATAGCGAATGGTGCTTCCGCGTTTTCTGCTGCGGTTTTGTATATTGGTTCGCCTTTCGCATCTTTGCCGTTTACCTGCTTTTGCCAAGATGTGTTGTGAAACCTTTCTTTTGGCGGCAGTACTTTCGGTCTTACGATTCCGGGTAACCTTGTAGGTTTAATGCCAGATCTATTCTTTTTCTCGTATTCCTCAATTTCTTCCTTCATGAGCTTGATGTCATCCTGGGTTTTTAGGAGGTGTTCTCGAGTTCGGAACAGATGTTGCTACTGCCTCTGGAGAGCTCGTCTCCTGGCTTCCAGCACTTCAGGAGGTTCGTGAGGTCCCACTAGTGTTTGGAGTAACTCATGTTCGTCTTGTTCTGTCATTGGTGGAACACGAATTTCTTTTGTTTTCTTCTCGGTATGCTTTATTCCGCTTGCATGTCCTGCTTCCGGGCTTTCATTGGCTGGATCGGCCGATTTCTTCTTCCGGAGTTTACACTGGAGTTTCTTAGCGGCTTTGTGCTTCTTATTGGAAGAGGGAGGATTTTTTTTTGGTTCTTCCTTTGTCAATTCGTTGACATCAGGGTATCTTGGAGAAGTTTCTCCTTCTTCTCTCTCTTTCTCTGGCGGAGGAGTTCTAGGGATTTCCTGGCTGTCGGCATCCGTGTTTTCAGCCGGTTTGGCCATCAGTACTTCATGGAATCCCTCTTGAATAGATTTAACCTTTCTTTCGAAAGCATCCTCATCTTCGTCTTCAGAATCAAAGTTGTCTGATCCGGTTTCTGATTCCGATCTCGCCTCAATGGCGGCTAAAACGGAATCAGCTTCCGAGTTCGTCGTGGTGTTGACGAATGTCGGATCTTCCACCTCTGTTGTGGGATTGTTGTTTTCTGCCTCTTGCACGGGATTGCATTCGTCCGTGTTTTCGGCGATCTCGGGTTGCACCATGCCGATACAGTGTGATTCACTTGTATGTCGGCGATCTGAGCAAAACCCGGAATCATAGTCATCTTCGACTGGGTATAGGGCGGGTGGGATAAATTTACTTCCACCGCAGAATCCCATTGCCACTGCAATTAATCAAATAAAGATGTTTGCAGATCCAATCGGTAATACGCAGGCACTTACCAGATGATTCCGCGCCGGCATGTATGATCCATTGTCGAGGAAGCGTTCAACGTCGTTGCCGAATTCCAAGCTTCAGACAGTTATGGTGCTGCCGATTCCGCCGAGTATCCCCGATCGAAACTTAACGCCTGACGTCGCCGGCCCCACGGTGGGCACCAACTGTCGAGACATCGTAGTAGAATTCATAGACGGGGGTGCCATGAGACTACTGATAGAGAAGTGGGGGGGACGTGATTGTACGATGGACAATGACACATGGTTTTTACCCAGGTTCGGTACGACGCAATAATGCGACGTTCCTACTCCTGCAATCTCACTATTCAGGACTAAAACCTGGGAATACAAAGTACAATGTGAGGTTCTATTAGCTGCTCGTCAAGGATCCACCTCTCGGCGAGTTAGCCTTTAGCTTCTTGTCTATCTATCCTGTCTCCCATCCGGCTTTATATAATAACCGGGTTAGGGCATACATAGAAGGAAACCTAGAAGACTACGATAACTATTAACTTGGAAAGGAAGGAATCCGCCTTCTACTCCAAGCCAGATCACGTGGGCCGTGATCTGGGTTCTTATAGAATCCGACTTATGTGCGTCAGCTTACTGGGGTTCCCAATGGACCGTAGCCCACTACCATTTAGGCCACCCTCGTAATCCGGCACTTTAGACTACCACCTGATATACCCCTAATCGGTATATATCCGACACTTAATTAAGCAATTGATGTATATATATGTGATAAAATTTCATAGTAAAAGAAAAAAATCTATCTAAAGCTAAAATAATATGTTGAAATGACTAAAAATTTAGAGTAAATTATTATTATTTGAATGAAATAATTAACTATTATTTAAATTAATTAATTATAATTTGAATTCAAGCCTATTATTACTTATTAATTTATGTTTAACTAAATAATTTTTGAATTCAGAAAATAAAGATGTGCGGCATCATATCTCAAGGGTTAACATGATTGACACCATACTGTTGTCAGTAAAACAATATTTGATTCTTGGAAGCTTAGACTAAAAGAACCCAAAAGTTAAGCGTGATGAGAGTAGAGTAGTGTGAGCATGGGTGACCTCCTGGGAAGTGTCAATTCAGAGTGAAAGAAGAGTGATCAGAGTTCAAAAAATTGAGATTAAGGGAGAATAATTATAAATAGAAATAACAGTGAATAAATGAAAAGGAAAATCGAAAAAAAAACAAAAAAAAAGTCGAGTCGCGGTGGGGGAATAAACGTCCTGCCCCGGAGCTCTCCGTGGGCTTCCCTCTAGTCGCGGCTCATGGGCCGGCGGGACAAAAGGGGGGCCTCTAGTCCCGGATAAGTAGTCCCGGATGGCCATCCAGGACTAGAGGCCCGTTTTCTACTAGTGACAACCCGCTAATTGGAACTGATTCCTCTCAACGGCCGGTCCACCGATCCAACAAAAGCCGCAAGGGGAAGGTTGGCAAGAACTACTAGAATCAATAGGTGAAGGAGTAGCTACTTGGAGAGATCTTGATATAATCAATTATATGAATCTATGGAGTAGCCATGGATCCCATGGGGGAGTTTCTCCACATGGGAGGGGGAGCACAAGGACCAATTCTATCTCAAGTCAACCCTTGCATATGAAGGAGGAGTATGGGTCCTATATATAGTAGAAGGGGTAGGTTAGAGGGATACAAGGGGGGTTCTCCTATTCCCACGAAGGGAGCCGGGCTGGAGGTCGGGCTAGTCTATAGGGTGGCCGGCCTGAGGTTCATAGGGTGGCCGGCCTAGGCCGGGCATGAGACCGGGCGGCTCTGTTAGGGAGCCGGCATATAGGCCGACTTGCCTAGGCTGCATGTCGGCTTTCCTGCCCTTCTTCTTCGTCGTCTTCTCGCTTCTTCCTTTTCTTCCACGCGTACACCTTGGACGACCTTGAGACTTTGGCTTCCTCGGCATCTCCCCTCGCATTTGTACTCTTCGACTCATACGTAGCAATGTACGGGGGTAGATGGTCAAGTAGTATATCGTCCAAACGGGTAAGAAATGGGTTATAGAAGAGGAATGAGTTCACCTTTTTGAATCCATGGTGACTTGACATCTGATGGAGTGTGAGACATGTCGAGTGGGATGGGTCGCGCTGCATCATCTCCTCCACTTGAAAAAGAGTCGTCCTCAATGCCAACTCGTCATCAACGTGTAGAGGAGGTAGATGGATTGTCGTAAAAGTCGAAGTAACCATTTGATAATTCTTCATGGAAAGGGTATGGCAACTCTTCGATGTTCCTTTGGCCTTCATTTAACCTACCAAGCTCACAAGAAATACAAAACAACACTCAAATACTAGCCAGTTCTTGAAGTTCATAGCATGTGTTTCTAAGTAGAGGGGAGGCACCTTAGCAAGATGTCGATGTGGTTGTCTTGTAAGATCCTCCGTCATACAAAGGTGGTGATGTAGCCACACATTCCATCTCATCCAAAGGTAGAACCTAGACACCAAAGACCAAGCAAACCACGTGTGTGCAAAATAAAGGAGCACATCATTGATGACATGTCTGTTTGTGTTCATAGCATCGTTAGCACGACACAAATATATGGAATCTATTGCATATGCAAGGTCAATGTGCAAGCAATTCACGGAAACATCTCCAAAATGTGAGAGCACAAATTCACCATGAAACTTTGTTGGGTTGCACACAAAGCATTGGAAATAGAAGTTTGTCAAAATCCTTGTTGCAATAAGAGGAGACATTGACAAAAACACAAGATGAAGAATGTCCCAAATATTATCACCATGGGTGCAAGCAAAGCATAGGAAAGAGTAATTTTTCGGCATTCACGCATCTCTATTTAATTGCAAGTTGATACACTCATCGTAACTAGTACTTGATACATTGACGCATCTCTCTTTAATTTCTTGAGCATTATTTGATTCAATTATATTTCTCGTAAAGTGCCCTAAGCAGCCACATGGAACAAAATTATGTGGACTCTATGTCATGGAGAACATAAGTACTATCGTGAGTGAGCGGATGAATAATATCACGACTTTAAGGTTGCACAATATACGGGAGGAGATCCTACGGAAACACCACTTACATGCAATTCAAGAGGAATTGGCGGGTTTTTTGCTGAAGGAAGTCATAGATCCAAATGGAACATTCCATTATAATGAATGATCTGCATGCACGTACATAAATGGTCTCAATGTGTATAAGTATGTTCAGATGTAATGATCTAAATGAGATGAATGTAATGATCTTCTGATGATATCAATGCATGTAATGATCTGTATGATGATTACTGTCAATGTGGAACAAATATATCATTTACACCCTAAAAGAAAACACCCAACTGAAAACAGCACAAAAAAACACCCCAAAAACAGCCCACGACAAACATGCTAAAACTCTCCCGCGGCAGAGAAACACACAAAACTCTGCCGCGGCAGAGATCCTTTTACCCTGGTTGTTGTTATGAATCGGGGTGAAAGGGTGCCGACCTGCTCGCCACACAGATCCCACGTGGGCAACCCTTTTACCCCACTGGGGCCTAAGGGGGGCTTTTTACCCGGGTTTGGCAGCCCCAGTTGGCTGGTCGGTGCGTAAGCCCCCCCCCCCCAACCGGGGCAAATGGTTCATCCTCTACTAGTGTAGCAACATCACGATCACCATTGTCGCCGCCATTTTCTCATAAGTAGTTGAGCGCCTAGGACATAGGCTGATTTGCCGCTGCTCGCCGCCGTTCCATGTCAGTTTTGTGTGCCACCGCAGGTGATTTAGCCAGATCCGCCTCTACCTCACTGCCATCCCGTAGGTAAGATGTTCGGCCGTTTGCCGTAGGTCTATGGACCGTCGTTTTCCTGATCTCACTCACCGCTAAAGGGTCACTTTTCTCCAATTGATTATGGATAGCGACGATGAGATGATGTTTTTTAAATTGATGGGAGAGGAGGCCTCCCATGCAGACGACGAGGAGAATGCGCTGGTCATGGCGACTCTGTTAGAGGCGGTCGTCGAGGAAGCCGATCCCAAGCATGGAGGATCAAAGAAAGGGCGCATGGCGAGCAAGAATCATCAAAGGGGAACTGGCCACCGCCTTTTGTGGGATGACTAAATTTCTCCCACGCCGGCAAAACTACCTCATGAGGTTTAGGAACCTCATGCAGATCCACAGCCGGGCGTATCTGTCAATTTTGATGATTTTCTTGGTGTGTATCATGAATTTCGTGATGAAGGAATTCATGAGAAACTACAAACTGATTTTGTGGCACACGTGTGGGCTATCAGAGCAAACGAGTAGTTTGATCATGATGATTTGACTTTATGAACTTGACGAATTTAAATTATTTGGAATCTTGTAATGACTATTGGACTATTCGTACCAAGTTTGCGGAGAGTTTACAAATAGAAATTGATCAAAATAGGTTTATCGGTTGTGGGGTTATCGTTTGGGGGATGTCGCTGCTGGCGACACCCACATAATTTCCAGACACAGGTCTGGTGCCCGCAAAGAGGGCTCAATTGGTGGGTGACGGACACAAAATAATTAGGTGGATGCTATTAAATTGCTGCTTTATGTACTTATAAGATATCGTCGAACAAACAAAGAAAGTGGGAATTGCACTGGCTCGTGAATGGCTATCGTTGGTTTCCATGGTGTGTGCATAATATGAGGACAAAAACCAGATGTAAGCCCAACTGGTTTTTTTAAACATTCGGGCTATGTTCTAGACACGCCTCTACTTCAAGCGTATTTAATCGGATGTTGCGAGCCCAAGCGTATTACAGTAGACATACAATGAAAAATCATAGTGGTATGCAACGCGTACCCGTTTCTCAAAAAATAAAAATAAATCCAACGCATACCCCTCTAGATACGAGTGACCGTTGACCAATTTCTCTACTTTTTTTTTTGTATGCATGCGCCCTATTTTTTCAAACAGCTAGTGTCGTGTCGTTGTTCACTTGTCTCAGTGCCAGCATTTGGTTTTTTTTTATGAAAAACAGCAAAAAGTTCTACTCGTGTATATTATTATTTTGGGTATAAGAGTACAGGAGATTTTTATGGAAATAACAGACAAGCTAGAACTACCAATGTTCTGTTAAAGCTATCAACAGAGGCAGCAAACGAAATTATTTCCTTCTTGTAGCTATGAAGTTAGCCATATGATTTCTTCCTTGAAAATTTCTCTGCATCTATAGAAGTTTAGGCGAACACCTAGTAAGAACTGCGCAATTTTAGTTATCCAAATCTACCAAGCAAAAAGGATAATGATCTCTATGAAGAAGGATTTACGCAGCTTGTCCATGAGCATGTCAATCACTTGAGGAGTGGTGATGGCATTAGGCAAGAGAATGTGAGGACAAATGTATTGCCAACAGGAAGGTGCAAAAGGGCATCTGATTTTTGTTATCCAGGGCATTGTTTCTTGGTTTGAAGGTGCTATCTCTCCTATAGTAGTTTTTTTTTCATGTTTCTTCCCTGATGCGTTGAAATAGAAAATGAAAGGAATTCTGTGTTGAATTGTGCATGTGCATACGTGTATTCAAAGAAAATAAAATATTCATTCATCATAATTGTGTAGCCCCCCCCCCCCCCATCCACCGCGTCGCCCTCCTCTGGCGACACGGGGGAACTCCCGCCCTGATGCCACTTTGGCCCTCCTCTCCTTCCTCCGCTCGGCGCTGCCGGAGGGGACGCCGGCGAAGCCTCGCAGGCCTCAGGGATGGCGGCGGCGGGGCGACTTCCTGGGTCCGGTGCCCTCCCGCGCGGGGGCTTGCTGTAGCAATGAACAACATAACAAGACGTAATGCAGAGTGAACGAAAAGCAGAGCAGCAGCGATGAACGAGGCTTCATCGAATTCGTGAGCACAGAAGTGACCAGCTCACGTGAGCACAACGATGCCGAAGTGTGTGACGACATTGAGGGTCTTGGCTCTGCCTTGCGCTTGCCGCTTGAGTTTGGTGACGCACCACCCACCCGACCAGCACCCGCTCCAGGACAGCCTCCGTGTCTGCCTTGTAAGGCAGCAACGACAGCACGGCCAGAGACCAGGGCAGGGAGACACGGCACCGGATACACAACCGTCGGCACGGCGACGGGCGACCGGCGTGGCACCGTCGGACATGCAATCATAGATGAGCGTTGTGGATGGGCATCATTCGGCTTGGCGGTAAGTAGTATCAGCGGAGCTCAGCTAAGCTAGCAGAAATAACCAACTAGCTCCTTCCCCGCGTCTCGCGACGCCTCCCCGAGCGAGGCGACCGGGGCGGTCCTCTCCCTTGCGCTCTTCACCACCCCCTCCTCTCTCCCCTCCTCCCGCCGCCGCCGGTGGGTGTTTCTGGGCGTTACCCGCGTGGTGCCATGGCGGGGCCGGCGGTGGCGGGCCTTCCTTTACCCGACATCGGCACAAGGCTCGGGCAGCGTGGCATGGCGGCGGTGTACCTCAGCTGGTGGCGCCCCGGCCTGGATGGCGGTGGTGTGGAGGCGCTGCCCCTTGGCAGCGGTGGTGGTGAGCCTGGAGCTCGCCGACGCCATTTGGGACCAGATATGGGCCTCTTTGGGCATGATCTGGGATTGATTGGGCTGGCTAAGGTTTCCTCGGGCCACCTTCTGCTGGACTAAGAAGAAACTCGGGTAGGTGGTGGAGGCTACGGTTGTGCGTCTGCTGCAGCGGGAGCCTAACGGCCCCGCCCTGGGCCTGGCCAGATCTGAGGGTCTGGTGTGCTCCTGCTGCTGCGTCCGGTATGCTACTTCCTTTTGGCGGTGGAGGTCGATCCCTCCCACGCGGCTGTTGTCCCGATGTCCCCGATCTTCGGTGGTTTCTTCTCGGTCCAGCCGACCTCGCAAAGTTGTCTTAGTTCGACGGCGATGTGGTCTCACGATTGTGGTGGCGCATGTTGGCGGGCGACGAGTTTGGTGGAGCCGATGAAGTAGCCAGGGGAATCGGTTGTTGGGAATCGGGAGAAATACCAGCCGGATTTCCCGGCACAGGTGTGGCGCCGCTTGCGGGCATCGCTGACCTTCATGAAGGGCGTCGGGTACCCCTACATCATTCCCCTCTGCGTACCGGGAGAAATCCTAGGAATACTCCGGGCAGCAGCCGCGGCGTTGTCGCAGTCCTTCTTGAAGGTGTTGATTGGTACGTGGCTTTTCAGTGGCTTAGGACGGTGGTGGGAATTCTCCGGTGGGCGCAACAGTTGCAATCCATCCTTGTTTTTGTCGAGCTGGCGTTGCTGGCCTTTTTGCTTTTCTCTTTCTCGTGTTGTTTCTTTTGGGATGGATTGTGTTGTTTGCCCCAACACTGGTCTCACAATTGTTGAGTGTGGTTGCTATATTAATATAGTGGGGCGTAAGCCTATTTCGGCGTCATTCGGCAAGCGGGGCGTGCACACTGCTAGCCAGCCACATAGGATGAAGAATTGCTCGCATACTAGATTAGACGCCAGACTTTAAGTACAACATCGGTGGTTGGATATCAATCTCTCCGGTTTTAAGTCTTAGCCTACATATAAAGGCACTCGGTGCACAAAATTTTCACCGCGATCATCGGTTTATATGCTACAACCCTCACCAATGCACATGTCGTTGTTCTTCCACCTCAGCTGGTTTGCTGCTGAAACTGAGCTTTCGCTAGACCCATATATATAGACAATTTCACGGAATGCTCAATATAGACGCGAGGCGTTACGTCCCACAGGGACGTGGTAGCATACGCACAAATCTATGAACTTCGAAATGATCGGCATCGGGAAAACACCTTCGACGAAGCTCGCTTGTTCCACCGAGAGATTATACCCGACGATGGTTTTGTCGAGTACCTTTGTGTGCGCCACATTGTGGTACAGCTTTATAAGGAAGGACGGACCATCAATAGGGAAAATGTTATCTACCGCAAACACGAAGACACGAGCAATAAGGAAAATGTTATCTACCACATTCACTCCAAAGAGTATTCAAAGTACTTCAATGCTACCTCGGGAGAGTGTCAGATTTTTCGGAAAATTCCGTAGACGAGCCACACTGTAATGTTATCTTTGTTCAAGTGTATCCGGAAGATCCGATGTAACTCATGTTTTTCTCGCTAGCATTTTCTTCTTTGAGAATAGACAGTGCTCTCATCATATTTCTCAAGAAAAAGTATGGTTGGTAAAATTCGCATTGCATTGCACGAGGTTGTACTTGTGACATCATGCATCGAGTAAACTTGAAGAACATTTTTGTGTCAGCTCTCCTGTTTTTTTCTAAAATAATTTAACTATGCATCATCGAGGTCACGGCTGGGATTAGTTAGAAAACTCGATATACATGATAGATCATCCTAAAATTAATATATTTCCCTTGTGACAACACAATTTAGATAATATTTCGTTTTCTTTTTACTCCTTAGTATCGAGAATATCAAAAACACCTTTGTCGAGGTGTTTTATTAACTCACAATAAAGTGAAAAGGGATACAAAACTCAATAAGCATATACGATCAGTCTCTGCATCCCCCTCCGTCACAGTGTACAGGGCAAGCACACAATTTAAGAAAAAATATGACCATTAAATTTGATCAGCAAAATACAAATCATATCTCACAAAAATGATATCATTGGACTTCTATAGTAAATAAGTTTTTTGTGATATAAATTTATTTGTTTTACTAAATTAATTGTCAAAGCATGTTCTTAAACTACTTGCAAATTGTGACGGAGGGAACATGGATCCACGTCATACGGAAAAGGGACACGTGGAGCCATTGGCGACGAGCAATAAGCACAACATGTTGACTACCATCAGGTGGCGTGGTATATGCATATTCCACCGGCTCAAATGCCTCACCCGTTACGTATATGACTATACTACCTTACAATGCCAATCGGGTTTATTACAAATAAAGTTGTTTGTTTTTGTTACCGAGGATGTCTGATAAGGAAGAGAATGAGGACAGATGAGCGTGGAAGGCGCAGCACAGGAAGATGATCTCCTTGATGGCGCCGTTGAGGTTGGACTTCCGCAGGGAGATGCGGTGGGCCAGCAGGTCCTCCTGAATGAACGACTGCTTGAATAGCAGCATGTGCTTGTCGCGCCGCGATCTGGCTCAGCGGGTGCCCCTGCTGCGGGACGGCGACGAGTGCGGCGGCGTGGGCAATTTCACACGGTCCCCGTGGATTTTCTTCGTGGGTACGATTTGTCTTGTCCGCATGGACGGAACCGCCGCGGTGGTAACAGTCAGGGTGGATGGGGATGCGTGTGGCTTTGCCCGACAAGGAACGTGGCCCACCCAATGATCGGAATCCTGAAGCCTCGAGGAGCAGCATGGCTATTCATCATTCGGCTCGGCGGGCGGTATGCCACGTGCGTGCTGGCTGATGAATCGCTTGCAGGCTCTATTCAAGGCCCGCCTCTCAATCGTTGCAGTTGGATGCCCACCCCAGTTTTGGCCTCATATAAAGGCACTCTCTACATTTTTCAGCTCCTCATTTCATTTGGTCCACACTTACAAACACACACACGTCTGGTGCATGTGATGTAATCTGTTCCACCTCTGGTGCATATCGCTTGACCTGTCAAGCTTTCGCTAGACCCATAGAAAATTTACATAATTCTCAATACATATACTCCCTCCGATCCATATTAATGGTCGCTAAATCAGATGTATCTAGCACTAAAATATGTCTAGATACATCCGATTTAGCGACCATTAATATGGATCGGAGGGAGTACGAGTTGAAGCGTCCCAGGTGGTGTGTTAACATACACCCACTTCTTTGAATTTCGGAATAAGTTGCGTCGGAAAAACACATTTGACCTCCCTAAAGAGTTGTGCTCAAACATTGTGACTGCCGATGGCCGTGTCTGGTACCTCTGTATGTTCCGCATTATGATTTGGCTTTACGTCGAATGAAGGACCGGTAAGAACAATTTTTTCCTCTAGTGCGAATTCGAAGCTCGGAGCAACAACACGAACATGCTTGATCAGGGTTGGATTTGTAGGGAAACACTCCAAAGAGTATGCCAAATACATACACGATCATCCAGGAGCCTTCCCGGGTCTTTCCCCATTCTCTAGGTGGACCACACACGGTTGTAATCTTCATCGAAGGGTGTACAAAAGATCCAATGCAATCAGGATTTCTTTTCTAACATTTTCTTGTTAGCGTGGCCGGGATGTAATTTGTTTCCTGCTTCTATTAACTTGTCGATGATGGGGCTTTGTGCCCTTTGTATCTTGTTTTAAACTGTTTTTTCTAATTAAGCGAGCAACTATTAACTTGTCGATGATGGGGCTTTGTGCTCTCATCTTTTTTTTTAGGAATAGTATGGTAGATAAGTTTCCATTGCAACATCTGTTTGGATTAAGCTTAAAGGACATGTTTGACGCTAGGGGAGGGGGATATTCTACTTTTGGTTCCTAATATATTGGTATATTATTATTCCTAAGAGGTGGCAAACTAGTTTAGCTCGATCCAATATTGCCTGATTTGGTTGTCAATTGAGTCCCATTCATTCGTACTGGACATTGTTTCCCACGGTATACCGCAAATATGTGGGCAGCCCACCTAATTTTTTGTATCAAATCGATAAACAAGATATTTGGATTATATGTTGATGATTACCTATGAATTCTGAATTCTCAAAACAAGTTCAAGACCTATGGCCAAATTCCATGAGTGTCCTAAGAATTATGTAATTGCATCTTAAAATAAAGTGACCAGCCTACGACCCAAGGCAGTTAGAATCCTCGAGCGAGCGGGCTGGTTGGCTATCATTGGGTTCCACGGTGCATGAGTGCTTCCCAGACATTTTTTTTGACTGATGTCGGCCCAACAGATGTAGTCGTCGAGGTAGGCGGAAACTAAACATCCGAGAGGCATGCAAAAATAGTAAGCTACGCATACCTCTAAAGGAGTGAGGGCCTCTTTGACCATTTTTGCTATTTTTTTTTTTGTATGCACTCTTCTTTCATAGGTTTCATGTTATGTTCGTCATTTACTTGATATATCATTGCCACCATCCGTATTTTTCTCCAGAATTTGTGTGATGTTTTTCTGTTTGCATGTGCTTTCTCTACTATCATGGTTTTTTTTTGTATTTTCATGTTTATTTCCTCACACGCTGAAATAGGAACAAACTAAATACGAATTATACCTTGAATTACGTAGCCGATTTGTTAGCTAAATTAGTTGAATTGTGAAAATGAAATGTTACAGGATATTTGAGATGTGCCGAGTATCCATGAGTGAGTGTGAATCTAGCTTGCGAACGAGCTCCAAAAATTCAATGGTAACACACTATTTTTTTTTCATACTACCTTGCTATCATTTTTGGTTTTCTATAGTGCTTTTGACGAGTGTTTCTTTTGTTTTGATGCATAGATAGACCCATAAAATGTAATGTTCTTATTCGATGACACAAAATAATGTTAACCAAAGAAATATATATATGTTCCACGCAACTATACGAAATAATGACCAACATATGCACACGTTGAGATTGTCCATCCACATCCTCTCCAATGAGTACTTTGCTAATTTAATTACTACGCTGAACACAAAATAATGTTCATGACACGACTAACCAAACCATGTACTAGAGCTGATAATTTTTTTTTTAATACGAGAACATAATGCCCCATTCTATATTATAAATGGGAGACCATCTCAGAAAAACAAATGTCAATGGGATAATCCATATACTATCCTACAGAGGCCAAATTTGGTGTAGTAACGTAACATGAGCATCAAATCTTACAATTGTAAATTCAAGCAAACCACCGAGACATACACCATGACTAACAGTATAAATTAGGGAGATTGTAGGCAAGCCGACCATAACCTATGTACTCCTACTAGTTGAATGCCCGTGCGTTGCAACGGGTTCTCAATTTTGTTGTTGTTGCATAGATAAACATAAATACACATAAATATCACCAACGATGTTGAGATGCAAGAAAATCACCTTTTCAATCAACAAAGAGTTTCTTTGCACTTTGCACTTTTATTTGTTCTTCAGGTTCTACAAGTTTCTCTGCACTTTTATTAATCACACTAGCTAACATAGAGTCTTCTTTTACCTTAGCAGGGAAAGGCATTTTCTCAATATAAGGTTCAGGCACAATAGAATCAACAGTATGATACTCTAGCAGCAACACAATTAATAGTATCTTTATAAGGTGCATGGTACTTATCCCATTCCTTTTTAGGAATATCAATGTAAGAAGTAAAATCCTTATATAAGTTTGCAACAACTTGAGAATAAAGACCATAAACAACACTAACATTATGAAAATCCTAAGATGACATAAAGGTTTTAATGCATTCATAGTCATAATTTATACCTGACTTTCTACCTTTGTCATTCTCCCATGCTTCAGTGTTTTCTTGAATACGGTCCATAAGTTCCAATTTAGCTTCATCCTTCATACGTGTAAATGATCCAGAACAAGAAGTATCCAATAAATCCTTATCATGAAGAGGAAGCCTTGCATAGAAATTATTAATAACAATATTACTGGGGAGCTCATGAATGGGGCATTTGAGCATTAATAACTTTAATCTCCCCCATGCTTGGGCAATACTCTCTCCGTCATGAGGCAAAAAATTATATATATAATTCTGATCTCTATGGATTTCACTTGGAGGATAGAATTTAGAATAAAAGAGAGGTACAATTTTCTCCCATTCAATAGTATGGCTATTTGTCAGCAGTTTGAACAATTCAGCGGCTCGGCCTGTCAATGATATAGATAATAATTTTCTCTTCACTTGGCTCATTGTAATATCTGCACACTTAAACAACTCGCATAATTCATGTAAAAAGAGCAAATGATCACCAGGATGGACATTTCCATCACCTGAATAGCAGTTATCCAGAACATGTTTAACAATATTTATAGGTATTTTATAAGGATCCAAATCATGAGGGGGTGGGTCACTTACTACCGCTAGTAGAGAAGTTCCTTTCTATGGAACAGCATCTGTGGCGCACCTAGAAGACGTGCCCCATAGAAACAAATTTTTGTGGCGCATGGCCAGTGGTGCGCCACCGAAAATTCTAATTTTGTGGCGCATGGCTGCTTGGTGCCCCACAGAAATTCTGTGGGGCCCACCGCAATCAGTGGACTGGTTGTCAGAAGACCTATTTTTATGGCGCAGGTACCCTGGTGCGCCACAGAATGTGGCTTTTCTGTGGCGCAGCCCAGTAGTGCGCCACGGAATAGTTTGCAGGTGCGCCACAGAAAAGGTGCACTATGCACATAAAGATGGTAGCCCCCCTCTCTCTCCCCTCCCTTATTTCATTCCAAGTGGATGTTGCTCACTCCACCCTCCCTTCTCTCCCCTCCAATTTTACACATTTAATTCTCCTTTTTTGGTAGGTGAACCTATTTTTTTTTATGTATAATTGTTGGTGAAGTTTCTTGTTGTTGAGGGGAAGCCCTAACCTCCATCTATACTCCGGTCCCGCCCTCTCCTCGCTCTTTTCGCGTCTCGGTATCGAATCTACTAGGTGAGTATAGTTGGAGGTGCATGTCTCGTGTGGCCATCGGTGTGTATGGGTGCTTGTCATGCATGTGCAGGTGGACCGATTGTCGCGCGCGGGCGGCCATGGTGCATGGATGTTTGCCAAAATGTTGATTCACTTCCATTTCGGCAAACTTTTGCACCCCATATGTCCTACTTATAAGAGAGTTCATGCCGAATTTTTCCGGCGACTATGCATCTTGTGGTTCTAATTTTCTGCTCTCTATGTGTGTGTGCGGGCAACCATCGTACTAGAAATAAGCTCTGCTCGAATCGCAAGATACAAGAAAGACGCGAAGGCGGACATGATTCGGTGCAACAGGCGGCAGATAAGATGTCTATGTCGATCATGCAAACTCGTGCGCTGGATTGACCCTTATTCCGGACAATTGGAGGAGCACCTTCTCAGACGCGGTTTCTTTGACGACCATAACCACGTGGCACCGCCGGCAGCAAAAGGTGTGCATGAAGAATAGGGCGAGCGAGGTGACGAATGAAATGACGGCGGAGAAGATCATCATGAAGAAGGATATGTTGGCGGAGAGGATCGACATGACGATGAAGGCGTGAACACGGAGACCCCGCTAATTTCGGCCTTGCGGGACTCTCATGTATAGGATCTGCTGCTTAAGGAGACGAGCAACGACATAGCTGCAGCTAGGGAGAAAGCCAAGCTGGCGCAAATAGAGATAGACGGGGTGACTCCGTTGTTTCCTGGGTCCCGCCCCGAGGATACGCGCTTGCATGTAACGCTTGCTGCTCTGAAAATGAAGACGCGAAACGAATGGACCGACTCGAGCTTCAACAAGAACATGAAATTCTGGCACGATCGCCTTCCCGAGGGGAACACATTGCCAAGTAGTATCAAGGAGGCTAAGAAAGTCGTGTGCCCTCTTGACCTACCTCACAAAAAATTCTACGCCTGCATCAATGATTGTGTAATTTATCGTGGGGAGTACAAGGACACAACCACATGTCCAAAGTGCGGCCACGGACGATACAAGAGTGGAACAAACAACAAGAAAATTCCTCGAAAAGTGGTATGGTACTTTTCTATCACTCCCCATCTTCAGCGGTACTACATGGACCCTAAGGAAGCAAAGCTCATACAATGGCACGCGGAAAGGGAGAAGCCGGAAGTAGATCCGGAGAAGGGCTATATCATGACACATCCTGCAGACGCGGCCCAGTGGGAAGCATTGGACATAGCTTTCCCGAGTTTCGGGGGTGACACGAGGAACGTTGGGCTGGGTATGAGCACCGATGGACTCAATCTGATGGGGGGATGATAACCCGGTAGGCTCATACCAAGGTGAAACTCGGCCCAAAGGGAATCGCACGAGACCCGGCTCGAGGAGGAGGAGTTTCTAGAAGGCCCAAGAGGGAGCGTATGCCTTGTAACCCATGCCTTCGGGGTTACTATTAGGAAACCTAGGGTTGTGTGCGGTTTCCGGGTAGGATTCCGAGTATGCCTTGTATAGGAAACCGGGGAGCCGAGTAATATATAAACCGGCTCCTAGGGTTAGAAGAAGAGAACTTGACCAGATATTCGAGTATCCTTGTAATACGAGAGCTGATAGTTGTAACCCTGGATCGGAGACTCGGCGACATTGCTGTCTGAGCTACCAGATCACCTGATAGCATGATTTCCCCTGAGCTAAACCCTCTCCCAAACACCAGAGTCGATTTGCCCCAAAGTAAGTTACCCCTGGTAACGTCTGCCGTGATTGTCCCATGACAGTTGGCGCCCACCGTGGGGCCTACGTCCAAGGGTGTTTACATCACGGGAGAAGCTCGGGAAAGCATGAAGAACCTCGTTATCGGCGAGATCATCACCAACCCCGAAGGAGAGAAGATGGTAGACGACTTTGGCTGGGGGCCAGAGTCGGATCTGCTAGAAACCGGATCTATCGTCATGATCGGCCGGGTCAACGTCATCGTCGGCATGGTACGTACGTCCGGTTCTGTTCGTGATGATATTGAGTATGATTTTGTGTCAGGAGAAGCGACCTGCGTTAAGTCGGACGGAGAAGAGTCGGGCGGGACAGCCGATCCGGTAGAAGAGCCCACCACGAAGAGGGAACAGCCGGCATGGACCACTCGTGGCCGGGTCACAAGAGAAGATGAGACCGAGTCTATCTTGCACCTGCTGGAAGATCGGTACGAGGAAGATAGCTGTGACGAGGAAGAATACGAATCTTTGCCAGGCATCGCGCGCCGGGTCACGGTCTACACAGCCCCTGCAACCAATCTTAATCAGGGGGATGTGTCGACGGCCGCGGCCGGAGCGGCGCAAGCGCTGGCCCAGCAGCAATCTCCGGTTGATGGAAACCTGGTTATAGCCCGGGTTGACGGAGAGTCGGCCTCTTTCACCAGCCATACCGGAGAAAGTGAGAGGCAGAGAAACATGTTTGGATTCACTGTGAACAGAACACCAGGAGTGGGGCCCTCGAATCCACGAAATCCAGCTCTGTTCAACAATAACCTAATCCTGGATCCCACGGTGTTAGCGACAGTGATAACCCCAGAAAACGCGGCCGCACGCGCCCGAGATCTGGATGTGGCTCGCCGGGCTTTGGATCAATAGAGGAGAGATGTCGAAGCTGAGAAACAAGGGATGGCTGCACGCCAGCGCGAGCTGGAAGAGTTGGAGAACCGTGTTCAGGTTCAGTCGACTAGGATTTACAGTCAGAGGCACCAAACGAGATTACCGGCAACTGGTGGAAATTTTCATCCAGCCACATTGTTTATTACCCCTCAGGATCAACCAATCCCGGCTGTTAATTAGGAAACCGGGTATCAAGCTGCAACCCTGGGAGCACAACCGGCAAACGTGCAAGCCGGGTTACCCACGTTGCAAACGGGGATTGCTGTTGGCAATACAACACCACCACCACCACCACGATTTCATACCCCACCAGGTCACTTCAATAACCCCATGGATAACGTATATGCAGCAACATTAGCACTTGATAGCATCCCCGTAGGAGAGTCACCCCATGCAGTGGAGACCCGGCGGGCGATAGACCTGTTGCGCACAGCAGTAGCTCAACAGGCCAATTACCCGGATAACATGAGTGGAATGCACGGAACACCATATGTTAGTCGGCAGAACGGGAATACAGGCTATATTCAGTCAAGCTCAACACAACGGAGGGCAGAGCAGCAGCAAATGCCGCCTCCTCCCCGTAGACCGGCAACGCCTGCAGCATCAGCGGCGCAAGCTATTGTGAACAGTTCTCGAGCCAGGCGGGCAGCAGCCGGGTCTGCGGTACGAGGACCGGTAGCGGTTGCACCCCCGCCGTACCCGCTGCAGGATCACACGTTTCCTGAGTAAGGCTAGTACCGGCAAACCTCGCTGGGCCTAAGTGTCTGTCGGAGGCTATCCGGGCTGAGCCTTACCCGGATAAATTCAAAGAACCGGGTAAAGTGGTTAATTATGAGCTGATCATGGACCCCGAAACCTGGCTGAGCAGTTATGAGATGACTATGTCGATTCGCAACGCATCCGAGAATCTTCAAGCCAAGTTTATGTACCTAATGATGTCCGAGGGAGCAGCAAAATTATGGTTCAATAATCTACCTAAAAGATCCGTCAATTCATGGAGTGAGCTGAAAACTGCCTTCATCAAGCACTTTCATGGGATGTGCAGGAAGTTATTTACGATCGATGATTTAGAACGAGGTGTCCAGAAGAAGGGAGAGTCGGCGCGCAGTTGGGTGCGCCGGGTTATGGAAATTCTCCACTCGTCAACTGATATCCAGCCAAAGGATGCATTACAAGCTATGGCGGAAACATGCAAGTACATACCCTTATTGCAAAAGCTGACACGCATGAAGTCTAGTCGGCACGCTTCAAAGGTTACAGTGGGAGAGTTGATGGACGCATGCAACAAGCACGCCGCCACAGATACCACAGAGGAGGATGTCGATGACAAAAAAGCAAAAGCCAACACAAATAATAGTGGAAGACGCGGCAATGGGACTGCACCGGGTAATAACGGAGGAAGTAACGGAAATAACCAGCACAAGCACCCGTATGAAGGAAATTCCGAGTTTGTTGCCAATACATAGGCCGGGTTTGAGAGACCCAGGGCAGAGGGAAATTTCAACGGAGGAAATTTTAATGAAGGAAATTACCAAGGACCACCAAGACCGGCTAACCATATAGAGGCCTTCAGGATGCCTTGTCCGCGTCATAGCAGGAACGGCAGGCCGGCTAATCATTCATTGGAGCAGTGCGTGGATCTACAGAGATGGAAGAATGAGGAAATACATAATGCCATGCGAGGCGCAGGCCGGGGAGGAGGACCGGGTCCGGTGGAAACCCGGGCAATGGGCCACCCCCAGCTGGCAACGCAGGAGGAGGTAATCCGGGTAATAATCAAGGAGGTGCTGGAGGTTTCCAAGCCAATCCAAAGCAGCTAGGGCAGTACCATGTTCAGACTACAGGGACTTCCAACAAAGATACAAAGATACTTAAAAGGGTCATAAACTCGGTTTCTTCAGGTGTTCCGAGATATTTGAGATGGTCAGATCAAGAGGTAACATGGAGCAGAAGGGATCACCCGGAAACAATAGAACATCCGGGTGTGTTAGCTTTGGTGGTTGCACCGCAGGTCAATGGTTACGAGCTAAAAAAGGTTTTGATGGATGGTGGAAGCAGCATCAATATATTATATTGGGAAACTTTATTACGCATGGGGCTCAAGGAGTCTCAGCTGCAGAAAAGTTCCACAGTTTTTCATGGAATTGTGCCAGGTCACTCGGCGTGCCCTGAAGGAAAGATAACACTAGAGGTTTCTTTTGGAGAATCCAAGGACAATTTACGAGTAGAATGGCTCACATTTGAGGTGGTAAAATTGCGCAGTCCTTATCACGCGCTGATCGGAAGGCCGGCTAACGCCAAGTTCATGGCCAGGCCGTGTTACGTATACCTGCAGCTAAAAATCCCGGGTCCCAAGCAAACCATTACTATACATGGGAACCGGGTTGTGGAAGCAGAATGTGACGAAGGGGACGCGGCAATGGCAGAGCAGGCTTGCAGGAAGGAAGAGCTCAAGTATTACCGGTCTCAGTTAGACCCGGAAGATAGAACAACATTGAAAAGACCGAACACGGAGGATGAAAGAGCAAATTTCAAAGCAGCCCAGGACACCAAGATGGTGGCTTTTGTCGAAGGTGATCCCTCCAAGCAATTTGCTATAGGATCTAACCTAGGCAACAAGCAGGAAGAAGCACTCATAGAGTTTATTCGTGGAAATCAAGACGTTTTCGCTTGGACGCCTAGCAAAAATAGCAACGAGTGGAGGATGTGCATAGATTACACGAGTCTCAACAAACATTGCCCAAAGGATCCGTTTTCCCTTCCGAGAATATATCAGATTATAGATGTAGTGGAAGGAAGTGACCTATTGTGTTTCCTGGATGCTTATTCCGGGTATCACCAGATCAAGCTCAAGAAGGAAGACTGGGAGTAAACATCGTTCATAACCCCCTTTGGAGATTTCTGTTACAAAACTATGACCTTCAGGCTAAAGAACGCTGGCGCAACGTACCAACGGTGCATTCAGAAGTGTTTCAAGGATCAGATTGGACGCAACGTCCATGTTTATGTTGACGACGTGGTGATTAAAACAAGGAAAGCAGAAACATTCATTGATGATCTAAAAGAGACATTCAGGAATTTGAGAAGATATCAGATGAAGCTTAACCCTACAAAGTGTGTATTTGGAGTCCCAGCAGGAAAATTACTTGGTTTTATTGTTTCCGAGAGAGGGATTGAGGCAAACCCTGACAAGATCAAAGCCATTCAAAGCCTGAAAAAGCCGGTTTATATCCAGGCTCGGAGAAAAAGCAATACGCCTATACCGGCTCTTGAGGAAAACCGACAAATTTGATTGGGACCAAGAGGCGGACGAGACGTTCGAAGCTCTGAAAAAGCAGTTATCTGGGCCACCGATTCTGGCAGCGCCGGGTCCCAAAGATCCCATGTTGTTATACGTAGCGGTTGGGCCCCGAGCGGTCAGCGCCGTGGTTGTAGTTGAGCGCAAGGTGGATGGGAAGGATCATCCGGTACAGATGCCGGTTTATTATGTGAGTGAAGTCCTATCGGAAGCATAGCAGCGTTACCCACATTGTCAAAAGTTAGTTTTGGGGGTCTTCATGGCCAGCCGGAAATTGAAACCATACTTTCAGGAACACCCCATAATAGTGGTTAGCTCTATACCAATGGCAGATATTATCAGAAATTCAGATGCGACAGCCAAGTGGGCCATTGAGATGGGAGATTATCACATCAACTACGAGCCCAGGTCTGCAGTCAAATCCCAGGCTTTAGCTGATTTTATCAATGATTGGACTCACACAAGCATGCCCACAATGATGCCAAGTTCCGAGTCTTGGGTGATGCACTTCGATGGTTCTAAGCAGTACGAGGGATCAGGGGCTGGTGTGGTACTTACATCGCCTAAAGGAGACAAATTGAGTTACGTGTTGCAAATTCACTTCGATTCCTCCAACAATGTAGCCTAGTATGAGGAATTGTTACACGGATTGAGAGTAGCAAAGGAGATGAACATCAGGCGAATACGGTGCTATGGAGACTCAGACCTTGTGGTACAGCAGGTCTCAGGAACTTGGGATAGAAAGGATGCAACAATGTCAGCATATCGCAAAGAGGTAGACAGGGTGGCCGAGTCTTTTTCCAGGTATGAGGTGGAACATATTGACAGGCGAAAGAACGAGGCAGCAGATGCGCTCGCAAGACTCGCCTCGCGTCGAGAGCCGGATCCACCTAATGTTTTTCTGGACGAGTTATGGCGGCCATCTGTCAAAACCAAGTCTGAAAGAAGAGGTGGCTAACCAAGACCCGGATTTGGAGCTCGTGGCCACGGTACGTGCTATTCCCGAGTGGACAGAGCCGTTTCTGGCCTACCTATCACGGGGCGAGTTACCACCACAGGAAGTTTTAGCCAGGCAAATCCTGAGACGAGCAAAGGGTTATTCTATCATCAATGGGGAGTTGTATAAAAGAAGTGCAGCAGGAGTCTTTTTGCGCTGTGTAGCACCAGAAGAAAGCCGACAGATTTTGAAGGAGATCCATGAAGGTGATTGTGGGCATCACGCCTCCACAAGATCCCTTGTGGCTAAAGCTGATCGGCACGGTTTCTTCTGGCTCACGGCCTTAGCAGACGCGGAGCGCTTGGTGGCAAGGTGCGATGGATGTCAAAGGTATGCTCGCCAAACCCATGTGCCGGCTATGGAGTTGCGAACAATCCCGCTGTCCTGGCCGTTTGCTGTTTGGGGTATGGATATGGTGGGACCCTTTCACATGTCGCCTTGCAAAAAGGCTCATCTTTTGGTGGCTATTGACAAGTTTACTAAGTGGGTTGAGGTTATGCCAATCACCAATTGTGAAGTAGTCACATCAGTCAAGTTCCTGAAAAGGATTATCTATCGGTTTGGATATCCCCACAGCATAATAACAGACAATGGAACCAACATGTCCTTAGGTGAGATGGAGAAATTCTGTGGAAACAATGACATCGGCCTTGACATAGCCTCGGTAGCCCATCCACAAGCTAATGGACAGGTGGAGAGGGCAAACCAGGAGTTCCTTCGTGGGTTGAAACCACGGCTGAGAGTCCCGTGCCTCAGAGCTGCTGGAGCATGGGTTGAGGAGTTACCATCAGTGGTTTGGGGAATTAACACTACACCTAACAGATCTACTCAGCTGAACCCGTTTTTTATGGTTTATGGTGCAGAGGCAGTTTTGCCGAGTGACATTATTCATGATTCACCCCGAGTGGCGGCTTATGTTGAGGTGGAGAATGAGAAGACCCGGCAAGATGCCGTGGATATGCTAGAAGAGCACAGGGAGTAAGCTTTAGAGAGATCAGCCATATATCAGCAGGATTTGAGGCGATACCACAGCCGGCGAGTTAAAACCCGGGTCTTCCAGGAAGGGGACCTGGTATTACGCTTGGTACAATCAAAAGAGGGAAAGCACAAGTTATCTCCACCATGGCAAGGCCCGTTCGTCATAAGCCGGAATTTGCACAACGGATCATATTACCTAATAGATGCAAGGGAAGAGTCGGATGCTGTCAATGACACCGCGCATATCACTTCATCTATGCAAGAGAGGGAAAGACCATGGAACGTGGCTCAACTACGTCCCTATTACACTTATCATAGGCTAGGTTTACAAGTTGAATTACACGATGTAACAGGCAGCCGGTTTCAGACGCACTCTTTTCCTATCCAGGGTACCTAAGGGGACTAAAGGGTTTTTAATGAGGTAGCTTGCTGACCTAACTTTTCTCATATCAATAAAGAGATGGTTAAACTACGATATTATTTCTTTCTTGTTTATTTCTGTTAAGTTTTTAATCTTCCTGTTTTTGCCTTCTATTTTTACTTTATCGGGTAAGTATTAGTTGTCTGCTTATAGTACATTAGGTTTAATATTTTTGTAGATTGCATATACAAGTCTTGGGGGCTGATTGCTTGAATCGCACAGCTATAATCTCAGACCCGGCCACGATGCCATTAAGTTATAAGGACCGATTACTTGCAATAAGTACGGTTACAATATTATAACCGGACAATAGAGCCAAATTTTCTTGATTTCTCTTGTATAAGCATGATGTGACTCGCAATAATGTGGCATGCTTTGCTAACGTATAATCACAATCAGTCATGATGCCCACTGGGACTTGCCTGACCCTGTTTTTATAAAGTTATAACAGCACTGAATATCCACGCGAAAGCCGGCTTACAACAAAGAGGATCAAAAGGGACATCCAAACTACAAGTTATGCGGAGTAAAAGGATAACAGCCGGAAACTCACAATGTATTAAGCATAACTTCAAAAATTACATGAGCAGCTCTATGTTTTGTGCTTTAGCAAAAACAATTAGCTTTGTGAGAACTACAAATCCCTAGACTCGGAAAATCGGGTCTTGGGGACTTGGGAATTTGAGAAAAGCAACAAATTGTTTAGCTATCAAGCTTAAAACCCAAAAATCCGAGTCTTGGGGACTTGGGGACTTAAGAAGTAAAGTCCACCCGGTCAAAAAATCCCGAGACCCGGAAACTGAGTCTCATAAAAAAAAGAGCAAAGATCAGAAAAGCAGCAAAAAAGTTTAAAGACTGGAAAATAGCATATCAAGGTGAATGACCAGAAGGGCCACCAAAGCTATTAAAGTTTAAATATATTACAAACCGGGGAAATAGTATCGAAAAGTGCACAGGCGCACTATTAAAAGAATAATTGTATCAGGCATATTACATAATGCCTATTGTCCGGATAAATGTTTGGGGCGAGAAATAATAAAACTTCACTCGGCATCCATAGCCGAGTCATCAGCAGTGTCCTTAGCGGCCGGGTCTTCAGCATGCTCATCGGTGGTCTTCCCTGCTCCCATGTCCAGGTTAGTCGCGGTATCAGCACGAGCTGGAGGAGGAACAACCGGAGTAGAGGAGGAAGGCACAGTATCGGCCTCAGCTTTCTTCTTGGCAACTTCCTCCTTCCACCGGGCCAGCATATCGAAGGGCACAGGGAGATCAGATGGAACCGGCTTGTCATCAGCATTGTAGGTCGGGGTGAGCTTGCTCACATCCAGATTGTCCGCTATCAAGCTTGTCGAGTGACGCATCCGAGCATGGATAGATTTATAGTCCTTTCCAGTGAACCTTGAGCCATCAATGTTGAACTCGGGGAAACCGTTCACGAGCGTTGCCAGCTCCAGCCTAGGAAAATAGGCTTTGGCCAGGGCAAGCCCCCGGGTTTCCCCAACCCGGCATGCTGAATGTTTCCAGTGGTTAATCCAGGCGGGAATGGTGGAGCATGCGTCAAGCGTTTGGGACACACCACCATAACCGCCAGGCCACTTCACAGCTTCCAAAGTCCACTTGGTACCAATCGAGATTTGCCGGATCACGGCCTTCAACGTCTTCAGCTTCTCAATATCATCTTCATGTACAGCTTCTTCACCCGGACCTGCAGAGTAGAAGGAAAATTAAAGCAATGAAATTCGGGTTATAAACCTTACAGAACGAGAAATCCGGGTTATAGTCAGTAAGTTAGGATTTTTTACCAAGCAGAGAGCGGTAAGTGTCGGCAATCTGGGCTGAAACTTTCTTCAGCACACCCTCAACAGTTTGGTACCGTTTCTTGTACTTCTTGCAGTCTTTGGCAAGGTCATTCACCTCGACTTCCAGCTCTTCCCGCAGCATGGTCTCGGCCTGGAGGAGTTCATTGGTTTTCGCCAACATCTCCTCAGACCGGGTCACGTACGCCTGTGGAAATAGACAAGCAAAAGTTAGTCGGATGAAAGGTAAAACCGGGTATGACAGGCTACACAGATACGGAAGTACCGAGCAAACTCTATAGTTAACTCGGAACTTGGGGACTAGATGAATATGTAGGCCACATGGTTAAAGTTACCTGGTACTCAGCTGCTAGGAACTCAAGGATATCCCTTTCGTTGGTCTTCACGGAGTAGAGCTCATTTAACATCCCTTCAAAATCAAGATCGCCGAGTTTCGGCCTGGAGGAGCGGGGGTTCTGGTTACCCGGAGGCGGGGTCCTTTCCTGCATTGGAGAGTTGATCCGGGTTGCTTGGGTGTTAGGAGTGGGGTCACCCCTCCGTGATCCCAGGAACTCGACATCTTCATCTCCTGGTTTGTGTGTTGGTAGGGGAAACTCGGCCTCCTGCTCAACCGGGTCATTCAGCTGCTCTTCTTCTTCTTCTTCTTCTACACCGCCAGACGCGGGCTTCACAACATTCTCCGGGTCTTCCATAGCCGGGTTATACACGTTCATATCCTCAGGGTCACTAAGTGTGACCTTGGCCCTGAGAAAGAGAAAGAAACAGTTAGTAGATGATAAACGAAAGATATGGAAAATACTAGTGTATTGAATAAACAAGGAAAGTAAGTTAGCCGGTGTTCACGACGAAATCCGGTGGGAGATTAATGCTGGACCCAGAAGATGCTGACAAAGAATCGAAAAGTGAGACCCTAAGTTGTCCGGCTAATGGGTGATTCGAAGAAGGATATCTTTGAGGAAAATGGGATGTATGAGTTTGGGGTGTACCGGCTCCGCGAGCGGGTGATGAAGGGATGCCCGGGTGAAGAGGATCGTCACCCGGAGAGTTCCAGGTTACCCTACGTTTGGTCGGGGCAGGTTCCTTCAAGTACGATGAATTGGTTAGACGTTGGTTAAGTTCGCACATATTGGCGTACGAGTATGGTTTGGAGGAAATGGAGGAATAGGGCACCTTGAAGACAACTCCCCGGGTCTTCCTCTTTGCCCCAATCTCCACCTCCGGCTCAGCCTCACTCTCATCCGATTGAGTGTCCTCTTTGTCCCCTAGCCCTGGCAAATAAGGAGCATTGTCGGAAAAGGGAAAAATTGGTTTAAACAAGTTAATGAAGAGAGTATAAGAAGAAGACCCGGATTTTACCTGCATCACTGTCAGCTGGCTCCTCGTCTTCTTCCGAGTTTTTGGAAGGGGGAGGGGTGACTATCTTCCAAAACGCATCATCTTCCTGAGAAAGAAATACAGTAACAAAGGTTAGTAAATGTACAAGAGAAATATTAGTTAGAGAAAGGGGTGATAGCCGGTTCTTACTGGAGGAGCCGGGTTATCACGCGTGAAGGGGCTAAGTCCGGATATGTTCCCGATCACGTCAAGCTTCTCGGCCAAGAAGTTTTTCATGGTTTTGTTTACACATGAGCTTGGGCCCATGAGGCCGGGTAATTTTACTCCGAGTATCGGAGAGAGTCGGTGACGTGCCCAGAGTAATTACACATGAGCTTGGGCCGGATGCTGTTAGGCTGGATCCGGCAGCTTACCCAGGTCATAATCAGATTGAGCCCAAGGAGTCCTTGGGCGGAAAGCACAACAAGTTTATGAAGAAGAGGCTGGATAGATTGCCTATCGGCCTCGGGTGCAAAGGAATTCAGATTATTGGACAAAGTGAGGGTATCATCAGAGAAACCCGGCAATTGCTTCTCGCCGGGTAAAGAGGTATCTTGGCAGTAGAAGTAGGTTTTTTGCCAGTGTTTAATGTGTGTATGGAGGCTAAGAGTCGGCATCAGAGAGTTTTTACGTCTCTGAATTGTCACTCCTCCACAAACTAGGAGGGCCCCGTCGCCGTTCTCTCCGCAAGGCTTGCATTGAAAGAGTTCGAGAAACAAAGATAGGTTGGGAGTGATGCATAAATAGCCTCGCACAGGACTATGAAGTGACAGATGTTAAGCATGGAATTGGGGCCGATGTCGAATACCCGGAGTTTGTAGTGGTCCGGGAGTTCCCGAAAGAAAGGGTGACCCGGGGGCGGAAACCCCGGATCACGTGCTCGACGAAAACCACCACTTCATCTAGGCCTGGTGAAGGCCGAGTATCCTCTCCGGGTATCCTCCAGTGGATCTCCGACCAGGTGGGCAGGACACCCGACTCGGCCAGCTCATCAAGCTTAGCCTTTGTGACAGTCGATTTCGCCTAGTTGGTGGAAATCGACTGACCTGGCTTTTGCTTGCCGGCCGGATTTTTGCCCTTTGACTTGGCGCTGGCCTTAGGAGCCATGGAGTGTAGATCTAAAAGGATTAAAATGCAAGTGTGTGAATATCAAGAAACCCGGAGAGTGCAGCTATTCGATATAATGAGAAGAAGGAAGGGAAAAACGACTAAAGTACTTGCAAAATTTGGCAAATGGATCTAGTCAAGAATACATGGTGGAAAAATATGGAATCAGCTAAGTGCGAATCGTGGAAAAACATGAAATTAGGGATTGCAAGGGCATGCCAAGCTAATGACGGAATAGTGAATAGCTAGTACGTGAGATTGGATCCAAAATATACGCGAGAAATCGAAGAAAAGAAATCTAGATCTACAAGATGGAGGAACTTACTGGATAGATCAATAGAGGGGATGCGCGGCGGCGGCGATTAGCTTGACGGCGGCGATTAGCTCGACGACGGCGGCGCCTCGAGGTCTCCGGCGGCTCGAACGGAGGCTTGTTTGTGGGCGTTGGCGGCGGCGATAAACGGCGACCTTGCGGGCGCGGATGGCGGCGACCGGCGGCGACCCTGCGGGCGGCGGCGCGGCTCCGGTAGCGCGAGCTCGAGCTAGGGCTTGCGGGCGCGGAGGTGGAATGAAAAGAAAGGAGAGAGAGGAGAAATGGCCGGTGTGATGCCCCGAGATCGGGCACTATGCAGATTTCAGCATTTCCGCCAAAATCCACATAATAACCGATTCCAGGTTGCCACTTGTGATAACATTACAACAGTTCACGAAAAATCCACAACAACAACAAAAGAAGAGGTATATACAAGACGACTCAAACGAGTCAAGGATACAACTGATACAATACAAAGATCCAAATAACAACGGAAGAAACAACATAGTGTCCTACTACGAACAAGATACAAATTGGACTAAGAGTCCTGAAGATAACCGATGGCGTCCAATCCCTGACCAGGCCAAGCCGGAGGGATTCCCAAGCTAACGTCGTCAGACTTCAAACCTGTTGACTGCAATGTGGAATATGCAGCCACGAAATGGATTCGTGGGTCAGTACTATTAAGTACTGGCAAGTGGATAAACCATACTCACAAGATACCAGCGTAACCAATCATCACAAGATACAAATACTTTGGGTAGAACGGAAGGAAGGGATTATTGCAAAGAAGCGGCAGCGGGCTGCACTAACTGACTACAGAGACGCGCTACAACATCCGGCTAAAAGAAAGGGATAAGATAGCGCGACAAAACCAACTATAACTACTCACCAAACAATACCCATCCAGTGTTACCCCCTACTAAGGAAGCAACCCAAGGAAACTCACACTGTTGATTAAGGTGACATTCATTTTCATGGTGGAGGTAATCTATATTACTAGTCAAGTTATCATCGTTAAGTGTAAGTTGTCTGAGTACTTGTTAGCCAGCACTTTCACCAAGTCGTCACATGACCGCGGACAACACGACTTCTCGAGAAGATTCATCCCTGCAGGGTGTGCTCCAGTACCCGTACACAGTCGAGCCACCAACTAAAACTCAGGTGGACTCAACACGACCCGAACCATCTCTACAGCCTGTCCTAGGAGCCACGGAGCTATAAGGTCCCAGCCACGCAGCCGAATACTCAGCGCAAGTGTGCAAAACTCCCGCAGGACGCAACACCCCGGCAATACATGTCTCGCCCTATATGTGTGCGTCATCAACATCATCAGTATCAACCATGGGAGCGACCCATTCATGCGTATGAGCCAAATGGAACACCCGAACTAAGTGTGGCTCTTCGGACAAACTGCGGATCAGGTCAAAGTCGGGGGGGGGGGGGTTCCATACGACCACCCGGATGCGGTGAGCACGCTCATCATGGATCATAGGACAAGACCCTTTTCCTAAGTAGGGTCGACACTAGCAGGCTTCAAAACCCTAACCCGGGCCTCCTGCCGGTGCCTTATCATCAAATTATTATTACCCCAAACATTAACATGTTGTTGATTAAATTGAAACCCAACTATCAAACTAAACAGGTGATACGACAAAGGACAACAACACTCGAGCAACAAACAAACCTAAGCATTCAAGTACGACACGAGGGCCAACAAGGTAAACAAGCAACAATTGATGGGAAGTGGAAGGAAGGCTATATCATGGCTGCAAGGTAAAACATATGATAGGATCGAGACACAAGCATCGAAAATACTAAAGACAACGGAATGAATCAGTAACAAGTGAGGAAAGGAAACATAGGTAGCAAGTGAGTATACTTTCCTGGAATCCAGCAAGTAGAGGTACATCCGAAGAACTTGTCGGTGCTCACATCATCTCAACGTCCTATCCGCGAAGAAGTAGCGAACTAGAACAAACACCGGATGCAACAATTACTACTACGGCAAAAGATCCAGCATGATCCTATTTTATATGCATGACATGCGGGATGCAACGCAAAAGTACAACTTAGACAATTTAATCGGACCCGGAGTCCGGACAAATAATTATGGTTTAAGTTGTTTATCTAACCATCATATTAAATGTTGTTTAACATGGAAAAACAATTCATAGGTGAGCTACACAAGTTTAAATGGAATAGGGCACAAATTGAATTAGGTAGCCCAACACATTCCATGTCTATTATTTAGGTGAACATGCATATCACTACTAAAATGCAAGATGCAAAATGCAAACAGGTGTAAGGTTGGTATGAAGATTAGTGGCATTTTTCTGATTGGAAAACATATTTTATATATTGAACTTGGGTTTGAAATGAGCAAGTTATTAAATTGGCAATTTTAAATGCATTAAACAAAGAATTATTGTCTTCAGCAATTTACATTATTCAAAACAGAAAACAAAGTTTATATTTGGAAAGCTTATTTAATTCAGCATGGAAAACATATTTTACTTTGTGAAATTGGAGTTAGTATGAATTTGTTATTCAATTTTGAAAACCAGGGATCAATCTGTAATTCCAGGGACCAAAACGTGAAGGAAACAGAGAGTGGGAGGGCCCCGGTGCAAAAACAGGAAGTGCAGGGGCCTGGGTGCGAAATTCCGGATCCAGATCTCTATCTGGGACTTTTTGTTACGCAAAGTGTACTGACCCAATGCCGCTGACGGGTGGGTCCAGGGACACGGTGGCGCTGACTGGGCTGGCTGGAGGCTGAGGTGGCCACAGGGGTCACTGACGAGCGGGGCCCAGCTGTCAGCGCGGAATAAAAGAGAAAAGGGGAGGCTTTGCCTCCCCGGGGACTCGAACCTGGGTCTCCCAGGAGACGGATCGGGTGCGCAGCCACTGGGCTGTGTGCTCGCTTGTGTCTCAAGGCAGATCTGAACTAAGATGAAGTGTAACTGTGCGGTGTAATACTGACGAAACTGAAGCAAAGGCAGTGCGCGGTGAAAAATAAGAGAAAAAGGGAGGCGTTGCCTCGGATGGGGTTCGAACTCGCGATCTCTCAGCGAGATCCAGGGAACGGGACCACTGGGTTGTGTACGGTCTTGTGATATGATAAGGACCCGGCCCTAGATGAGGTATGCGCTGCACGGAAAACTGATCAGAACTGAAAGTTCAGTTCCTGGACTTTGACGGACAAGCAGATGGCGATGACGCCACTCGAAGGCGGGCGTCCAGAGCAACCTGGGGAGAGGAGGAGAGGTTTTGGAGGTGTGGCTCACCTTGGGGATGTCGATGACGCGAAAGTTTGGCGCAGGAGCAACAACGTTCACCGCAGGGAGGAGAGGAAGGCGCTGCGCCGCCGAGCTCCTCACGGACGGACGGAGCTCTTGACGAAAATGGCGTGGTGCTCGTGGTGCCTCCCAGGTCCGACAGAGGGAACGAGGACGCTGAGGATGGCGCCGCGGTCCCATTCCCATCGTCCCCTTGGCTCGACGGAGACCATGGCGACGGAGCATCCACGATGAACTCCGGCTGTCCCTCCCGGTTCAGAAGAAAATAAATTCAGAGAAAGGAGCAGAGGAGGAAGAGAGGGAGGGAGATGGCGGCGGAAAGGAGGGAGAGGAGATAGGGCTAGGGTTTCTGGATCCTCTCCCGGGTAGATAAGAACGAGGGGGAGGAGGGGACCATGGAGGTGGGTGGTGCTCTGCTTGTTGAAAGCGACATGAGGAGGTTGTCTCCTCGTGCCTGGCTGTACGAAGGAGGAAGGAGGTGGGCTGGGGCCGACTTGGTGGGGTTATAGGTGGCCGGTTGGCTGCCTCCTCCACCACTTTTTTTTTTAAAAGGTGATTTAGCATTTGGATTTGAGGGAGTTTTACAACTCCAAAAATTATGAAGTAAATTTCTTTGCACTCAGCACTAAAAATGCCCAAGTTCACAAACTTTTGTTTTTGAAATTTTCAAATATTTGTGCTGTTTTGAATTTGATTGAATTTCAAGTGAATTTGATTTTAAATTGAGTAATTGAACTGGAGCAAGGTTTATTATTTGAATTTAAATTGGAATTAGCAAAATAGGGTTTTAATAAAAGGGTTTTGAAATAACCAAGCATTTCGATATTTGAATTTCCACTTTGTGGTTTACAATTTGAATGGTTTGTTTGAAATTTTAATTGAAACCATTTGGAACATGTTTGAAGTTTTAAATTGTTCCGAAAACAAAGGTGCATATGATGCATGAGGCAATGCATGAAAAAAAGAAAACAAGCAATTCTATTTGAGGGAAAACCCCCGGGTGTTACAGCCGGTGAGATCTAGGTTAACCCCTGGGCACTATTTATAGGCGCGGGGAGAAAATCCCTAGGTTTGGGCGGTAAGTGAAATTTTGGAAGAAAAATATCCGGCCCGGAAATTTGGGGATAAGCACCAAAATATCCGTTGCGAGATATCCGGATGGAGATCAGGACTGATTACGAGCGTGATATTCGGATTAACTAGTAGCGATGTTGATGCCGATTCTCGTCATGTTTCCTTGGAGTGTTGACCCGGGAGATGGTGCCCTGACTCGGAAAACGCCGGGTTATTATATGGACCGCCCAAAGAGCAGGCCTAGCTATTATCAAAGCATTCTAACCCGGTATATTATGAATTTGAATGTTTATTGTTTTGCAGGGAATAGCGTGCGCTTCATAGTTGATCCCGAGAAGCCCAAGCTATTCTGGGGACTACTGATGGGGGGATGATAACCCGGTAGGCTCATACCAAGGTGAAACCCGGCCCAAAGTGAATCGCACGAGACCCGGCTCGAGGAGGAGGAGTTTCTAGAAGGCCCAAGAGGGAGTGTAGGCCTTGTAACCCGTGCCTTCGGGGTTACTATTAGGAAACCTAGGGTTGTGTGCGGTTTCCGGGTAGGATTCCGAGTATGCCTTGTATAGGAAACCAGGGAGCCAGGTAATATATTAACCGGCTCCTAGGGTTAGAAGAAGAGAACTTGACCAGATATTTGAGTATCCTTGTTATACGAGAGCTGATAGTTGTAACCCTGGATCGGAGACTCGGCGATATTGCTGTCCGAGCTACCAGAACACCTGATAGCATGATTTCTCCCTGAGCTAAACCCTCTCCCAAACACCAGAGTCTATTTGCCCAAAGTAAGTTACCCCTGGTAACGTCTGCCGTGATTATCCCACGACACAATCCGTTCGGCAACCAGAGTAGCACACATAGCAGCTGGCCCGTGTTTGTATGGCCTTACAACCTACCCCCATGGTTGTGCACTAAGAAAAAGTACATAAACTGGAGTATTCTCATCCAGGGGCCGAAACAACCAGGTGTCGACATGCAATTGTATCTCGGTCTGCTGAAAGACGAGTTAGACACGTTGTGGAAGACGCCACCCCGTACGTGGGACGCCTACACTAGAGATTATTTCCATATGAGAGCCCTGTTGGTCACGATGGTCACAGACTATCCTGGTTACGCGTATGTATCTGCCCAGGTCGGCCATGGATTCTGCGGCTGCGTGAAGTGCATGGACGGGACCTCGCATCTCAAGCTACCAAGGGATTCTGGGTCTTCGATGTAACATCCCAAGTATGAAATATCCCTTAGAATGTTTGATTTATTGTTTTAATTCAAGTATTGCATCATGTCATCATGTTTAATTATTTGTTTGCATTTGTTACTATTTGTTTTGCATCTGTTTTATCTTGTTTTCATAATGAAACTCAAACAAATTCAAATGGTTATTTCATACTTGCTCCGTTACAACATTTTAAATAAAAATCTCAAATAAAAACAACCAAATTGTTTTCTTTTATTCCATAGTGCTCACTTAACAAATTAATGGTTTTATTCAATCAATTAAATCCAAATCAACTTTCAAACTCAAACCCAATGCATCAAACAGCAACCAACTTGAGTTTATGAAAATCTCTAAACCAAACAACTAATTTTAATCATTTAATCCATAGGGGCCACCCTATTAAAATGCTTTGTTTTCATAATGTTTAATCAATATTAAAATTCTTTCAATTTGGGTCAAATACAAACAGCAATTTAAATCTCAACTTTTTGAAAACAAACCTCGGCATCTGTTTGCTATTGATCTAACAAGCTTAACCTAATTTTTCTAGAATTTTTACTAAATTAAAACCCATCTTTTTCTTCCAAAACCAAACCCTACAAAAAAAAACAGAAAAGAAAAAAATAAAAGAAGCAAAGCCAGCTGCGCGCGCGGCAGCTAACCAGCCCAACCCACCTAACAGCTAACTAGCGCGCATCCCAGCCCAACTAGCTAGCGTACCGCTTCGATTAGAGCCGCCGTCGTCGTCCCCCCCGTACGGCAGCTCATCCGAGCATGCCACGGCGGCAGGGGAACGACACCGACGGCCATCACATCGACGCCGCGCCTACAAATAGCCCTAGGGCGCAGCGCGCAGCCCTAGAACCCTAGGTTTTCCTGTTCCCTCTCTCTCCGCCGCCGATCGCCACCTCTCCATCGCAGATCCCCTCTCTGCTGTATCTCGCCGTCGTTTCTCCTCTGAAACCATGGATCTCACCGGCGCCACCGTCCTCCTCCACTCTACCTAAACCCCGGGATCGTTTCCCCTCTCCTTCCTCTACATCTTCGACACCTACTCGACCTCGGTAAGCCACTGATGTGATGCCGCCGTCCTCGACCATCTCCGGCCACCGTGGCTCCTTTTGCTGAACCCGAGGTTGCCGTCGTCGGTGCAGGGAACCTCGTTGTGATCTGAGCACGGGAACCAATCCGCCTCGTCACCCTCGATCGATTGGACACCAAAGGGAGCACGGAGAACAGCTGGATCCACGCCGTCGTCTTCGTCTACGCTGTCGCCGCCGTCAGCCGTACGTCAGCGCGCATATGCTTCCACGACGCACGGTGGTGAGCCACCAGCTCCTCTTCCCCTCTTCCTCTCCTTGCACCGCATCCATCCTGCACGCACACACCCAGATCCCACCCCAGCACGGTGATGAACGCCGGCGATCAACGTTGCTTCTGTTCAGTCGAGGATGGATTTGGTCGTCAGCACAAATTCAGTTAACCCCTGCGTTGAAGTACAACCTTACTGCATCGCTAGTACTGTCAAACGAAGCGAAGCAGCGCAGTGGTTCAGTTCCGTGCGCGCGCCCGCGAGGTGCAGGGATCGAATCCCTCGCGCCGCGATTAATCCACACTTTTGCTCCTCTGGCTGACAGGCAGGGGCCACACGGCAGTGACCCTGGCTGCCACGCCTTCGCGCACAGCGCCACACTGGCCCCCGTGGCCCACCCTGCAGTGGCTGCGGCTAGGGTGCTGGCCCGTAACAAAAGTTTAAAACGTTTCTGTTTTATTTTCCAATTACTTTTAAATGGCAGAATAAAACACTAAAACTAAAACTTTAATAACTTTTAATCTATAAGTCCAATTAATAAAAGTTGTATATGTTTTCTGTTCCAAATTAAATGATCTTTCCAAATAATCCATTTGTGCACTGTTTTGAAATTCCCAAATGCATTTAAAATTCAAATTTGAATAATTCAAATGCAAATTTCTAAATTCCATAAGTAATTCATAATAATTCCAAATAAGGCAAATAAAATATGTTTTCCACACCATTTTGAATAACCTTGTCAAATATAAATTTTGTTACATGGTTTGAATAATTTAAATTGCCTAAATAATTTAATACTTGTTTAATTCATTTAAATTTGATAAAATCATAACTTGCTCAAAATAAAATATTTTTGAAGATGCAAAATATGTTTTCAAACCATCAAAGTGTGAACTTTTCAAATGTGAGCTTGAAATTATGTTTTGAATAAATAAAATTCAAATAATGTTCAAACTTGTTTTAAATTCAATTAAAACTTGTTTAATATTGTTTAAGTCATAATAAATTCATACTAACTCCTATTTCAAAATTTGAAACATGTAATCCAACTAAAATTTGATGTTCTTTTCAAATATAAATTTTGTTAATTGTTTTGCACACTTTAACTTGATGAAAACAACAATTGTTTGTGTGACATGTTTAAGTAACCCAAAATTTTCTAAACATAATAAATGATTTCCAAAAATTGTTAAATCCTTTTATCACTTGCATCTATTATTGTTATTTGTTGTTATTTTGTTGTTACCATCATGCATGCATCATGCTAACAACTTTCATATAATAATTAAATTGTAAATCATTTGTTCCACTTAATTCATGGACCCTTTCCCATATGCAACTCAAAATTGCATAGGGGTCCATCTTAATTGTGTTACCATGTCACTTAGTTTATTTTGATGCAACCATTAACTTGTCATGCCTCATCTTTGATTGTGCACAATGCCATGATAATGATTGTTTATATTTCTGTCTTGTTTGTTTGCTTCTTCTCGGTTAGACGACGACGTTGAGACAGACGATCTTTACAGCACCCCTTCTGAGGATCTAGCTCAGTACCCGGCTGCTGAGTTTGCAGGCAAGTTATCACTCACATGAACCATTGTGTTCCTTTCAACCCTGGTTACCGATACTTTCCGTTGTCTATTTCTGCTAGCCTTAGTAGTTGTTGTTTCTGTTACGAACCTATCACATGAATCCTTTAACCCTGACATTGCCTCACCACCCCTCCTACTACCCTATTGATTGAGCCAGTGTCATACTAGCATGCTCAGGTTGTTTTGCTCGAGTCTGTTACCCGTTACTTTCAGTTACTATATCTTTATTATGTTCCGGGGGCTCGATGTTTAATAAATCAATCAATCAATCATGCTAATGTTATTACTTAATAATAATCTGATGATAAGGCACCGGCAGGAGGCCCTGTGTGGTTTTGAGGCCTGCTAGTGTCGACCCTAATAGGAAAAGGGTCTTGTCTACTGATCCATGATGAGCGCATTACCCGCATGTGGGAAGCGAGTATGGGCGCCCCCCTCAATTTGATTCGATTCGCATCTCGTCCAAATCATCTCATTTAGTTCGTGTTTTCCATTTGCTGCATGCATGTTTTTGCGAGCCCAGCGCAGGGTGGAACTTTCGTAGTCGGCATATAGGGGGACACGGTCTTAGAGTGCTATGAGGGTCCCTTTTCTTCGGGGCTTGATTAGCCGTGCGCCCAAGGTGCTTTGGGCTTGATGCGAAGAAGAGTTGAGTTGTGTTGAGTGCCCCGCTTGGTGGGAGGCATCCCATCTGGCGGGTTATTCATACGTGTACGGCCAAATTGGTGCAACCCTGCAGGCATAATCTTCTCGAGAAGCCGTGTTTTCCGCGGTTATGGTTAACTTGGTGAAAGTACTGGCTAACAAGTACTCAGGACAACTTAAACCTAATGATTCACAATCTCACACCCCATGGTTAACAACTTGACTAGTAATAGGATTATTGACACAATAACTTGATTCATCTTTAATCCAACTGTGTGAGTTATCCTCGGATTGCTTCTTTGGATAAGGGGCGAGATCCAGGATGGGTTTGTTTGAAGTTATCTTTCAGTTGGTTACAACACTCGATCTTATCCCCTTTCTAATAGTTGGAAGTGGTAGAATCTCTGTAGTTGGTTAGTGCAGCCAGTTGCAGCATCTTATATATCCCCTTCCTTCCGTTGAACCCAAGTCATCTGTGCTTGTGTTGACGGGCTGTACTTTGGTGAACTATGAGTCTTGCTTGCCAGTACGTCTATGTACTGACCCCTTTGGGGCTGTGGTTTCCGCAGACTACGCTTACGAGGATCCAGGTGACGGCTACTACGTGGAGTTTGACGAGGCTGCCGACGAGTAGTTAGCGGACCCGGGCAGGATCCGAGACATCGTGGATGGGCTCCGTCTTCATTTCAGTTCCCGGCTTCTTAAGCCTATTTGGATTTGTCTGTACTCAGACCCCTTTGAATGCTTCCGCTGAGATGTAATGATGTTATGTTGGGACATGTGTCCTCTGGATGATTGTATTTGCTATCTCTGCCCTAGTGAGGGCCAGTTGCCACTTATTTCAATCTTTTGTGTCTTAGAGGCATGTTGTGTTATCCTTTTGTTCAAAGCCGTTGACGTACCATGTGTGTATGGTATGAAGTACGTCAATGGTAGTGTCCTGATTTCTACGGGATAGTTTACATCGACGGTGAACAGTAGCGATGGGTTGTCACACATAAGTGTTGGCCTACTCGTAAGAGGACGCGGGTGCCGGTAAGCCCCGTAATCCCATCAGAATACTGTTCAGTTCGTGCGGTGAGTATCCTCTAGAAGTCCGGGTGCGACAAATGGTATCAGAGCCTGTCTGCCTGTAGGATCCCTTTTACTGGTCGCAGTTGAGTCTAGAAACTATTTTGTAGCTATATAGGAAAAAATGAAACGTGAGAGTAGGAATTCTGCCATTTTTCTTCTTTCCCCACCCACCCACCCTTTTCTGGTAAGGAAGTGCAACGTTGTTTTCTGTTCTCACCTAAACTTTCAAGTTAGGATTTCACGTGTTTTGGGTTCTCCGTAGTACCTCAGGAGTTTTTGGTCTCGTGTTTCCCGATGTTGCTTCAATATCCTGTTCTTTTCAACATCCTTTTCGTCCGTTGAACCTTGTTGTTGCTTTCCACATCAGTTCTCTACCGGCGTCTAATCAAAACTTCCCCGATCATCTGCAGATGGATCTCAGGTTCTTCCCGCAGGTGGTTCGGATGACTCGTTGCGAGAGCACTGCCGGTTATCCGGAGATGCTGAGAGACATGGTCACCTATCTGGGGTTCCATTGGGCACCAGAGTACCAGGTTTACGAGCAGCAGCGAGAGTTTGACCAGACCTACTACCAGGCTATCGTCTACATTCTGTCAGATGATGGCATGAGCGTTGTCCACCGCTACGAGGCAGTAGGTTCCACAGTGGATATGGCCGTGCAGCAGGCAGCTTACGTGAGTCTCACCGTCCTCCGTGCTGACTACTGGGGGTTTGACGATTCTATCTATCGCCACATCCCCCGTGGTTACATCACTTCAGCGGGAGCTCACTTCACCCTCTACGACAACATGGATGTCTACGAGCATGATAACACCAGGCTGCACACCACCGCTCAGTTTGTGAGGCACAGTGACGCTGTTGCCACCACACTTTCTCAGGAGTTAGCCTCAGTCAGGGAGCAGCTCTACCTCTCTTTGACTCGTCTGGCTACGTACACCACAGACTTTGTTGGAGATGAGCGCTTTGCACGTTTCCAGCAGACAGTTGGACGTAGTTTACCAGATGCTGGAGGTTACGAGCCGATCAGAGGTCCACTCCTCAACCTCGGAGCTGGTTACACTGGGATTCCACGTTTTGGAGCACAGGGAGACGACGCTTTCTACTTCACCACACCGAGAGTTGCTCTCAGAGCAGTACCGATCTACGTGGATCGTCGTTTTACCTACTTCCGTGGGATTCCTCCGCACCGTATCTCTCGTCGTACTACTCACCGCCGTCCTGCGTGATGAGCATGGGAGTACCGATGCATCCATTCCTAGCTATGTTTAGTTATCTGAAGGTAAACGACCACGAGATGACAGTTGGCGCCCACCGTCCAGGTTCTGTCGAACGGAACCCTCAACTATGGTAGAGATTCATAGACGGGGGTGCAGATCACATGGGCTGTGATCCGTCTTCTCCTCCAAGCCAGATCACATGGGCTGTGATCCGGGTTCTTCTAGAATCCGGCTTCTACGCGTCGGATCACTGGGGAATATCGGAGAAGTTTCTCCGTCTTCTCTCTCTTCCGCTGTGCAGATCCTCAAAGCCGGAAGATATTCTGCACACATTGACAGAGCAGAAAAGGATGATCTATACTTTGGTCCTAAGTGTTTTACTGACAGGATCCGAAGAATAACGTTGCATTCCGGCTTTGCCAATGTCGGTCCAACGTACCAGAAATGCACCGGCAGCACAAACCCGGATACCTAGCTCTCGGATTACTATACAGCCGTCCAGATCAACAATGGGACAGACCTGGAAGCTGTCAAGTTTCTTCCCCTAATGCTGCTGGACGGAGCCAGAGATTGGATCAATGGATTACCATCACGAACAGTCGACAGCTGGGACGATATGGCTAGAGTATTTACTCAGCATTTCCGGGGAACATACAAACGCCCGAATAGCATCAACCAGCTAAACCGTTGCACGCAATTTGAGGATGAACCATACGTGGATTTCATCTCCAGATGGACAGCAATGAAGAATAGTTGCTCTGGAGTAACAGACGTACAAGCAATGCATGCTTTCGTCAATGGCCTAAAACCCGGACTTGTACCGTTCATGGTTGGTTCCAAAAAGCACAAGGATCTCGAATCCATGCTTACAACCGCCAATGAGCATGCCGCAGCCGAGGACGACATCAGAGCAAGAGGAGGCAATATTGAATCATTGATACTCGCCAAGAAAACCCCTCGTTCTGACAAAAAAGCCACTCCAGAAACAACGACGAAGCCCAAAGAGGTGAACATAGCCTTTGGAGGAGAAAAGGGAAATAAGTGGAAAGGACGCAACCCAGATCCAATCAATTACACTCCAGAGGAGTGGGAAAGGATTAAGTCGGAACCTTGCGTTCACCACTCGCAATTTGGGAAACCCACCCATACAAACGCGCAATGCCGGCTGAATAAGCACATGAAAGGCACTGCAGGACCCGGAAATAAAGGGATGGGTTCCAAAAGGAAACCCGCCAAACAAAAGCAAGAAGCTGACAAAGAAGACAGTGAATCGGACACTGACAAAAAAATCCAGGAACAACAGCGTAAAGGCGAACCCAAGTTTCCGAGAGTTGAAGGAGAAGCAATGCTAACTTTCTTAGCAACCCCATCAGCAAAGGTGGCAAAAAGAACACTTCGAGAAATAAACGCGGTTGTTCCGGCAACCCCGAAATTCTTGAAGTACTCCAACACACCGATAGTCTGGGACCAGTCTGATCATCCCGGAAATATCCCTGAACCCGGCACACAAGCTCTTGTTGTAAGCCCTATTGTTCAAAATACTAGGCTAAGAAGAGTGCTGATGGATGGAGGATCCAGCATTAATATAATGTATCTGGATACGCTGAAGCACCTGAAGATTTCCGAGTCTCAGCTCAACTACAGCAACATACGCTTCCATGGTATCGTCCCTGGCAGGCAAGCACGATCCCTAGGAGAAATTTCCTTAGATGTCACCTTCGGAGATAAAGATCACTTCCGGCAGGAAAAAGTATCCTTCGAAGTCGTGCCGTTCGAAAGCGTGTATCACCCAATACTCGGACGTCCAGCTTTCGCCAAATTCATGGCAAGATCCTGTTATATTTATAACAAGCCGAAGATGCCAGGACCCAAGGGAGGAGTAATCACTATAGCTGGTGATTTTAAGCTGGCAAATGAGTTGGAGAAATAAAACGCCCTTTGCGCTCAGAGAGTTATAGCAAAGGAAGAACTGAATGAATTAGCCAAGGAGGTATCGCCGTCAGAAATGCCGGCAGGAAAAGAAACTCGGAAGCCAACAGACAGCTTCAAGGCATCCGAGAATACAAGACAGGTAATCCTAGATCCCAAAGATCCGACAAAATTTGTCGTCGTAGGGACTGGGATGACTGACAAATAGGAAGGCGAACTCATCGAGTTCCTCCGTGAGAATTGGGATATTTTTGCCTAGTGTCCAGCGGACATGCCAAGTGTACCCAGGGAACTTGCTGAGCACCAACTTAAGGTTATTCCTGGATCAAAACCCGTCAAATAAGGTCTCCGTCGATTTGACGGAAGAAGACGGAAGGCTATTGGCAAGGAAATTATCCGGCTTTTAGCAGCGAATTTCATCAAGGAAGTGATCCATACTGACTGGTCCGCAAATCCGGTATTAGTACCGAAGAAAGACACTACTGCTCTTAGAATGTGTATAGATTACACAGGCTTGAACAAATTGTGTCCGAAAGATAGGTTCGCATTACCGCGAATCGATCAAATAATAGACGCCACAGCAGGCTCTGAGCTTTTGTGCTTTTTGGATGCATACTCCGGGTACCACCAAATACGCATGAAAAAGGAAGATCAAATTAAGACTTCTTTCATAACCCCATACGGGACGTATTATTACGTAACCATGCCGTTTGGCCTGAAGAACGCAGGTGCAACCTACCAGCGTTGCATGCAACGTTGTTTGCATAGTCAGATTGGAAAAAATGTCCATGTTTATGTGGACGATATTGCTGTCATAACCAAGGAAAAAGATACACTCCTTGAGGATTTGCGAGAAACTTTTGAAAACTTACGCACCTACAAGATGAAGTTGAATCAATCTAAGTGCGTATTCGGGGTTCCCTCAGGAAAACTTCTGGGTTTCATCGTTTCTCACAGAGGAATAGAAGTTAACCCGGAAAAGATCAAGGCAATCTTGAACATCACAAAACCTACCTGCGTCAAAGATGTCCAAAGATTGACGGGTTCCGCAGCTGCCGTTAGCATATTTATTAGTCGGCTGGGGGATAAAGCATTACCACACTACAAGCTGCTGAAAAAATCCGACAAGTTCGAATGGACAGAAGAGGCCGATGCGGCGCTGACTCAGTTGAAGGAAACCTTGATGAAAGCTCCGATTTTGGCAGCCCCAAAAGACGAAGAGCCCATGTTATTGTACCTTACGGCTACAAATCGGGTTATTAGTGCGGTAATCGTTGTGGAACGGTTAAAGGAAGAACAAAGCATACCAGACCAACATCCGGTATATTACATAAGCGAAGTTTTTTCCGAGTCAAAAAACAAAGGTACCCACATTACTAGAAACTGGCGTATGGTGTATTTTTCGCATCTAGAAAACTACGCCATTACTTCCAAGGGCATTCCATAACAGTGGTTAGTAAAGCACCACTAGGAGACATTATAAACAATGCAGAGGCAACCGGCCGAGTAGCCAAATGGGGCATTGAGCTGGCAGCCTTCGACATTAAGTACCAGCCAAGGACGGCCATAAAATCCCAGGTTTTGGCAGATTTCGTTGCCGACTGGACAGAAGCAATGGAAAAAACACCAATGCCGGAGTCCGAGTACTGGATCATGCACTTTGACGGATCCAAGATGAAGGAAGGAGCTGGGGCTGGCGTAGTCTTAAAATCTCCTAAGGGAGACACAATGGAGTACGTGTTGCAAATACATTTCAACGCAAGTAATAACGTGGCAGAATACGAAGCTCTGCTTCACGGCTTGCATATCGCAAAAGAAATAGGAGTGAAGCGCATCCTGTGCTATGGCGACTCGGATTTGGTGCAGCATCAGCTCAACCAAACCTGGGACGCAAAAAGCCCTATAATGGCCGAATATCGGAGAACGGTAGACGAGTTCGCCATCTGTTTCTTTGGATTCGAGGTCCTTCACATCAAAAGGGAGGAAAACTGGAACGCGGATGCGCTAGCCCGCATGGGATCAGAAAGGGTAAAAACCTTACCGCCAGGACTATTTGTTCAGCACTTACATGAGCCATCCATAAAAGGTGGAGACGTTGATTACCCTCTGGCGTCTGAATCGATTGAAGTCATGATCGTTAAACCGGACTGGACAATTCCGTACTTAAACTTCTTAGTCAATCAGAAGTACCCGGAAGGAGCAGACGAAGTCTTGCAAAGACAAATACAGCGTCGATGCAAAGGATACACAGTAATTGACGGCTGTTTATATAAACGCAGTATTTCCGGAATTTTTCAGCGGTGCATCTCACCAGAAGAAGGAAGAGAAATACTGGAACAAATCCATGCCGGCGATTGCGGACATCATGCTCAATCAAAAAGCATAGTAAAAAAAGCATTCCGCTCGGGTTTTTTCTGGCTAACAGCCAAGACAGATGCCGAGCATATAGTTAACACATGTGCAGGATGTCAATACTACGCTAAGCAGACCAATTTGCCGGGCCAAGCACTTAAAACTATCCCCATTACGTGGTCGTTTGCGGTCTGGGGGCTAGATATGATGGGTCCGTTCAAAACCGCAAGAGGTGGACTTACTCACTTGCTAGTAGCAGTGGATAAGTACACCAAATGGGTGGAGGCCAAACCCATCAAAAAGCTGGATGGTGCAACTGCTAGAAATTTCATCATCGACTTGGTAATGAGATACGGTGTGCCACACAGCATAATAACTGACAACGGGACAAATTTCTCCATCGGAGAGTTGGCAAGATATTGCCGACAAACGGGAATTCGCCTAGATCTAGCATCTGTGGCACACCCGCAATCCAATGGACAGGTTGAGCGAATGAATAGCTCAATCCTGCAAGGAATACGCCCAAGACTCGAAACTCCTCTTCACAGAGCGGCCGGAGCATGGGTAGAAGAGTTACCTTCCGTGATTTGGAGTATAAGAACGACGCCAAATAGGTCAACTGGGCAAACCCCGTTTTTCCTAGTTTACGGCGCGGAAGCTATTCTCCCAACAGATATGATCCATGATAGCCCAAGAGTGCAAGATTTTGAAGAATTAGACGCCGAAGAGGCACGACAGAATGCCGTTGATCTCCTAGAAGAGGAACGAGATCTTGTGCTTCAAAGATCCGCCATTTACCAGCAGGGTTTGAGACGTTACCATAGTCGGAAAATCAGGCATCGCTCTTTTAAAGAAGGTGACCTGGTGCTGAGGTTGGTGCAGCAAAGGAAGCACAAATTAGCCCCAGTATGGGAAGGACCATTTGTCATAAGTAAAGCCATGAAAAATGGATCATACTATATTGTTGACATTCGAGATACGGAAGACGATCCCGAGAAACCGAATCGCAAAAGAAAGAGAAAGATAGATGATGAGCTAGGAGAGACAAAGAGACCTTGGAGTATCCAGCAGTTACGTCCCTTCTATACTTAGTTCAATATCTATGTAAACATCTTTTGAGATCATGAAATAAAGTCATTGGAATTCTGATATCCATGTTTTTTACAAGTTCATTATAGTAAAAGCATGTTTCCACCTTTTCTATTTCCCAATGATCCTACAAAATACTCAATGTTAACCCGAATTGTGCCTGCGTGCTCGGCGTTAAAAAACTGAATGATTTCAGCCTGTTAATGGCTAAAGGAAACTCGGATTGTGCCTGCGTGCCCAAGTTTCAAGAAAGTTCCTTACAAATCTTTAAGCATTACCTGATCGAATATATGTTGGGTCACTGGATCTGGTTAGTACAAATGCCTTTAGTATGGTCCATGTTTCCGAGTTTTAGCTGATTGGTTATACCCAGTTACTCGTCATGACGATCATAATGCTATCGAGTCATTTCAAACACTAAAGACAGTCAAAACACATATGCCAGAGAACTTAGTAGATAAAGGAGCAATTCAACCCGACAAACTTGCAAGGAATTTCATAATTTATAGCTGCAAAAGGCGGAGTTCTTGTTTCGACAAATGAAATAGAAGCGTTACAGTAAGAATTACAGTGTAAATAGCGCTCCTATTATACAAATCCATCATCCAGGTTAAAGGCAGTCCTTCAAGCATCCGAGTCTTCCTCGCTGCTTTCATCTTCGGGGACTGCGGGAACCTCTTCTTCTGGATAAGTGATAGAAATGTTAACCATGGAAGCTATCTTGGTGGCGTGGCCTTTGACTTCGTCAAAGAGGGCGGTTCGCTGATCCTCTGTATACCCTTGAGGGACACCAGAGGCCACGCGCCAAGATTTCGCATCAGGATAGTGCAGGCGAATAAGGCCTAGTGCCATGCGCGCACCACCTCGTGCAGCGGAGCGTAGGATGAATTCCTTTGATCCCACAACTTCAATGATGGCACCCGGGAGTTTGTAAACTTCCGAGAAATCTATAGTCCTTGCGGGAAGGAATTTATTAATCAATTGCATTCCTGCATTTCTGATTGCGTTCCATACCTCTCCAAAAGCTCGGATTTTCTCAATCCGAGAAATGCCTGGAATATTTCCTGTTTTGATGGCAGAAACGAGTTTAGGCCACAAAATAAAATAAAGTAAGACATGGAGAAATTGGTAAAAGGAACTAACTTACCAAGAACCTTATCAATTTCGGTGCCTTCTTTCATGCGCGGGAATAGCATACTTTCAAAATCATGGATGATAGATTTATTTTCCGCCGCTTGTAAAGAAGCCTGGGACTGAGCAATCCCAAGGGCCAGATTACTGGCTTCCAGGTCTTCTTGAACTTTCGAAAGTTCCTTGCGAAGGCTCGAATTTTCTGCACGGAGCCGAGATGCATTGCTAGCGTCCTTGGCTACTTTGTTGGCTTTTGCTAAAGCAGCTAGGGGACACAAAAACATTTCGAGCTTATGAAAATTCGGGAAAAATGTTATCCGGATAAAAACTGCAGAGAATACACACCTGTTGTTTTAGATAATTGTAGCTGAGATGATGCCAGCTCGTTGCTTTTCAACTCAATCATAGATTGAAGGGTTTTTACTTCTCTACTTTTGAGATTAAGCTTCTTAAAAACTTCCAAGTTTATGGCATCTGCGTAATGCTGAATACGGAAATGAAAGCCAAATGCTTAAGTAAGAACAAGCATATGATAAAACATTAAGAAGAATTCAGGTTTTCAACTTAATGCTTGGGGGCTAGAGGTGTCACCTGGCTCATTTCTCGCAAGTCGGCCAAGTTTTCGTTGAATTCTTTGGCATATTCAGCAAAAAGAATCCAAACGTGATGAAGGCCATCTTGTAAGACCTGGCGAGGGGAAAATATAATATCATTGCGAACAACTAATCCGCCCTGTGGCCAAGGACGAATTAGAGGGGCGGGAGCGAAGAACTTTTTAGCCTCCGGACGAATATATCCGAGATCGTCGAACGGTTCTTCTTTTACCCGGATGTTACTGTCCAAATTGGAGACGGGTTCGTTTCCAGCAGAGGTCCGGAGATTTCCACCTGTCTGTGCTTCCGTTCTATTCCTTGGGCCCATGGCTGCGGAAGAAGATTCTTCTTTGATAGCAGTCTTATGTTTCTTCAGCTTCTTTGTTTTCAAAGGAGTTGGGGCAAGACTGAAAGAAGGATATCCGAGAATTAAAAAATCTCGAAGAACTGAAGGAGGATGGTAACTAGGAAAACCCCGGTAAAATACCTGGATGTGGCGACAGGAATTCCGTCAACAGTTACCATTTTCTCGAAAGTCACCTGCCTTTTGCGCTTCCGGTCGTGGTAAAACCTAGCATGCAGTTCGCTGAGTTCAGCATCGGAAGCAAGATCGTTTTCTCCGAGTTCGTTGAACTGGGAAAGAATTAACAACATGTTAAAAGGTGGAGATACAAGTTAATCTGAGGAAACCTCGGAAGCAAGGAAAGTATAAATACCTTGGGAACTTGATTTTCCACGTGATAAATGGCTAGGTTTTCTTCGATTTGGGCGCTGGAGGCAACCAGTTGGTGAAGCCGCTTTATAAAATCTTTCTTGGTATAGGCTTTATCTGTTCCTCTCATGCTATCTTTTGGCCCTTGGTATTCGCAAAGAAGCCGGGAATGAAATGAAAGGGGCTGAATGCGACGTCCGAACCAGCATAAGACAGTGTCCTTCCCGGTTAAGGAAGGTTTGGAAGAAGTAAGCTTGGCAATACGACGCTTTATCTTCATTAAATTTTCCGGCAATATTTCAATTGCTTCAACTGTCCAACTCTCTCGAGGAATGGCGGCGGAATTAACGAATGAAGGAACCCCGATTTCCTTGCCAGGGAATGGGATGTCCTGATGATAAAAGAAAGAACCCAGCCAGGATTTGGTGGGTTCTGGCATTTGTATTCTCGGGAACCAATCCTCTCTATTTTTCCGAAGAATGAAAGATATAGTTCCACAGATAGGGGAAATACCTTCTGTGATGTTATGCTTTACTTCAAAACAGTATTGCCAAAAATCTAGACTAGGAGTTATTCCAAGATATCCCTCAAAAAGGGCTTGGAAGCTAGCTAGATAGAGGATGGAGTTTGGAGAGAGGTTATGCGGTTGGACGCCGTAATAGTTAAGGATGTCTATGAAGAAGGCAGAAGGGGGTAAACCCATACCTCGTGTAACGTGAGATGTAATGAGGACACATTCTCCGTCTTTTGGTCTGGGCTCAAGCTCACCATCTGATTTTCGCCATTTGCCTTTAACTATCAATCCCTCTTTTGACATTTGTCGAAGGAGGACGAGGGAAGAGTTACTCGGACTCCAGTTGCCGACAAATTCTGCTTCTTCAGTCGCAGTGTGTTCGTTGACTTGAAACGGGATCTTTTCCTCCGCCGTTTCTGGAGCAAACGGCGGGGAGGCTGCGGAGCTCGATCCCGCAACGTCCGCGGCGGCGGAAGAATTCGCTGCACCCACCGCGGAGGCCGCGGTCTTCTCCGGCTCGCAGCCGGTGTGTTTGGGCGATCCCAGTTGAGGATCTAAGTCGCTGATGAGCTCGTTGATGGCGGCGCGGGTCGGCGAGGACGGCGAGGAGGCCATCTCGTGGTGGCGCGATGCGTTCCGGCGTGCTTGGAGACTAAGTGCGCTTGGGACGGTGCTTTGCTCTCGAGCTCGTTCGCGTCAATGGCGTGGGCAGTGAGGAGTGTGGAAAGTTTTCGTTGAGGACGAGGACGGCTATTTATAGCCGGAAAACCGTTTAGATGCGTGCCAACGGCTATTTTGACCGTTGGATGTTTGCCGCGTGTCGCTCGCCGGAAAATCCGGGAAATGAAACGACGGGGCAATGATGGCTATCTCCTCGTTTCCCGCGAGAATCTGTCAGAGATATGTTTCTGGGTTTTTCCGAGTAAATCTCAAATGACGCTTGTGTCAGCATGGTTGAGTGCGCTGACGTAGGAAGTTTCTTCTCCGCGAAGGATCGTGGGAGAAAAGCCGGATTTTCAGGATTCCGAGTTTCATGCCACCATCTTTTTCAAGTGAAGAATAAGAAGAATCAAGACTGCTGAATCAATATTTCTCGGACAAAGAATATTTGGCGAACGGCGGAGAATCAGAGTTTTGATACTTCTTGGGGCTACTGTCGGATATATACCAAATAGGGGTATACAAGATGGTAGGCCAAGTGCCGGATTACCAGGGTGGCCTAAGTGGTAGTGGGCTTAGGTCCATTAGGCGGCCCAGTAATCCGACGCGTAGAAGCCGGATTCTAGAAGAACCCGGATCACAGCCCATGTGATCTGGCTTGGAGGAGAAGACGGATTCCTTGCTTTCCAAGTTACAAGTTACCGTAGTTTTCTAGGTTTCCTATTCTGTAAGCCCTAATCCGGCTATTATATAAAGCCGGACGGAAGATAAACAAAACAACGAACAAACAGAGAAGCTCTACGCCAACTCGCCGAGAAGCTCATCCTCGCCGAGTGGTTTAGATCTAAAACCCTCACATTGTAACCCTGTTTAAGGGCTTTAGTCCCAATTAGTGAGAAGTGCAGGAGTAGGTACGTCGTACTGTCGCGACGTACCGAACCTGGGTAAAATCCCGTGTTCTGTGTTACCACGCTATCCCGTTACCCCACGTCTCTACCGTAGTCTCATGGCACCCTGTCTATGAAAACTACTACGATGTCTCGATATTATCCTTTGTCTTTCGAACCATGTATTGGTGTGTTGGATATTCTGATGTATTTGAACATGTGATGATGTACCTGTTGGTTATCTATTCATGCGTCGGAATAATCTATCTTTCGGTTACCAAGTCTATCCTTTTTCTGTGGTTGTGCTAAAATGAATGTCTATTCAGGATGCCGCCAACAAGGAGCAACCCGCCTGAACCACCTACGCTCACGGAGCTGTTGACTCAGATGACTCAGGTCGTGGCTCAGATGGCCCAGATCCAGGCTAACCAGCACAACAACCAGAATGCTCCGCGAGTCAGCATCAAGGAGTTTCTGAGCATGGGGCCGAGAGCTTTCGTGGCAACACGTGAGCCTCTAGATGCTGATGACTGGATCAGGGAGATGGCCAGGGCTCTGGACATTGCTCACGTTGCTGAGGAGGATAAAGTCAAGTATGCCACCTACCTACTGAAGGGTCAGGCAGCTACCTGGTGGGAGAACTACCAGACCATGAGAGCTGGCTATCCTATCACCTGGGGATGTTTCAAGGATGCCTTCCTGAAGCACCACATCCCAGATGGTCTCATGGAAAGGATGCGTGAGGAATTTTGCTCTCTCAAACAGGGCAAGCTGGACGTCATTGGCTACCAGAACGAGTTCAATCGTCTCGCTCGATACGCTGGTGATGAGGTGTCCACTGAAGCAAAGAAGATGGCAAGGTTCCGCCGAGGTTTTAACCCGGAACTGAAGTACGCTCTCACCAACATCAGGTGCAAGGACTTCGAGGAGCTCGTGAACACCGCGCTCAATGAGGAGAACGGACGCAAGGCGTTCAAAGAGTCCCGTAAGCACTCGCGTGAGGGTGGTTCCTCCTCCAACATGACCACCCCTCCGCAGAAGCGCCGCATCTGGGTGCCAAATGCTGCTGTCACTAGGGCTCCATATGCCCAAGCTTCTCCAGGCTTTGCTCCCCGCCCACCCAACCCGGCTCAGATGCAGGGTCAGAGGGTTCCAATGGGGCAGCCAAGGCCAGGTCCTTCTCGTGTCGTCACTTGCTTCAAGTGCAAGGATACTGGACACTATGCTGATAAGTGCACTCAGAGGCAGCTACCTCCACCTCCTCGCCCCAACACCAACCAGGCAATGGTTCGTGCTCCCCCGGCTAAAGCCTTCAACTCCAACAACAGGCCTGTCGGGAGGACCGCGAGGGTGAATCATATCAAGGCCGACAAAGCTGAGGAAGCTGCTGACGTCGTTCTCGGTATATTACCCGTAAACTCTTTTCCAGCTAAAGTGTTGTTTGATACTGGAGCATCGCATTCGTTTGTGTCAAAGATCTTTGCTACAACGTACAACCTAGCTCTGGTTCCGCTAAGCAATCAAATCTATGTTCACTCTCCGGGAACTAAAATGATTACTTCCAAGATAAGTATGGACAATCAAATCCTAATTGGAGATCGCATATTCCTTGCTTCACTCATGTTGCTGGGAAATTCTGACATTGATGTCATTCTGGGTATGGATTGGTTGAAGACCCATAAAGCAAAAATTGACTGTGCTCAAAAGTCAATAATTCTATCCCACCCTTCAGGCCAGATAGTCTATTCTCCGTATGGATCAAGTTCTGTTCAGCTGTTCAACCTCGATGCCAAACCCCTTCCTGCAATTGAAAATGTTCCGGTGGTTTGTGAATTCCCTGACGTCTTTCCAGAAGAGTTGCCAGGGATGCCTCCGGACAGAGCAGTTGAGTTCGTGATCGAGCTTGAGCCAGGTACTGCTCCAATCTCTAAGCATCCATACAAGATAGCTCCTCCTGAACTGAAATTGTTGAAGGAGAAAATCGATATGTACATGGAGAAAGGTTACATTCAGCCTAGTTCCTCCGCTTGGGGTTGCCCAACTCTGTTTGTTGCCAAGAAGGATCAAACAAAAAGACTCGTGGCTGACTATCGTCCTCTAAACGAGAAAACCATCAAGAACAAGTATCCAATTTCTCGTATCGATGATCTTTTTGATCAACTTGCTGGAGCCTCAATATTCTCAAAGTTGGACTTGAGGATGGGTTACCATCAGATAAAGATCGGGAAGGAAGATATTCCTAAGACAGCTTTCACCACTCTGTACGGTCTATATGAATACACCGTCATGTCCTTTGGTCTCACCAATGCACCGGCAACGTTCTCAAGACTCATGAATTCTGTCTTCCATGAATACCTCGACAAGTTCGTTGTGGTATATCTTGATGACTTCTAGTCTACTCAAAATCCGAGGAAGAGCATGGAGAACACCTTCGTCTCACTCTCATGAAACTTCGCGAGCATCATCTACATGCCAAGTTCTCCAAATGTGAGTTCTGGATTCCAGAAGTAGCTTACCTTGGTCATATCATCTCTGCCAAAGGCATAGCCATTGACCGGGAAAAGGTTAAGGCAATTGTTGATTGGAAACCCCCTAAGACGGTGAAGCAAGTCAGAAGTTTTCTTGGCTTGGATAGCTATTGCCGTCGTTTCGTCCAAAACTTTTCCAAGATTGCCAAACCTCTCACTGATCTCACAAAGAAGGACAAGAAGTTCGTTTGGACTCCACAGTGTGATGAGAGTTTCAACCTCCTGAAGACTAAACTCACTTCTACCCCAGTTCTGGTTGGCCCAGATACCACCAAACCTTTCCAGATATTCTGCGATGCATCTCTCCAAGGTCTAGGAGCAGTTCTTATGCAAGAACGTCAAGTTGTGGCTTATGCTTCACGTCAGTTGAACCCACATGAGCAAAACTATCCCACACATGATCTTGAACTTGCAGCAGTTGTGTTTGCCCTCAAGAAATGGAGACAATACTTGTTGGGTAACAAAACTGAAATCTTTTCCGATCATAAGAGTCTGAAATACATCTTCACTCAGCCAGATCTAAACTTCAGGCAAAGGAGATGGATTGAGAAGATTAAAGACTTTGATCTCACCATTTCTTACACTCCAGGCAAGGCTAATGTTATGGCCGATGCTCTCAGTCGCAAGTCCTATTGCAATAATCTCATGATCATGGAAAGCCAACCTCCACTTCATGAAGAATTCCAGAAGCTGAACCTTGGTCTTGTCCCTCAAGGTTACCTTGCTAGCTTGACAGCCAGTCCAACTCTCGAGGACAAGATTCGTTCTGAACAACTTCGTGATACTGAAATCAAGAACATTATAGAGCACATCAAGGAAGGCAATGATAAATTCAACTCCTTCTCAATTGATGACAAGGGAACTGTGTTCTTCGAAGGACGCATTGCAGTTCCTCAGATTCAAAGTCTCAAAGATGTCATTCTCAAGGAGGCTCATGAAACTCCTCTCTCCATCCACCCTGGAAGTACAAAGATGTACCAGGATCTCAAGACTCTGTATTGGTGGCCTGGCATGAAACGTGAAATTGCTCAATACGTTTCTGAATGCGACGTTTGTCAACGTGTTAAGGCAGTCCATCAGAAAACAGCATGTCTACTCCAACCTCTGAAAATTCCTGAGTGGAAGTGGGACATGATTGAAATGGACTTCGTTACTGGGTTTCCAAAGTCTAAAAAGGGCAACGATGCAATCTTCGTTGTTATTGATCGTCTCACTAAGGTAGCTCACTTCTTTGCTGTAAAGGAAACTATCTCAGCTAGCCAGTTAGCAGAGCTCTACACAGCAAGGATCGTTCCTCTTCGTGGTGTTCCATTAGAAATAAGCTCAGACCGTGGAAGTATCTTCACTTCTCATTTCTGGAAGAGATTTCAAGAAGCATTGGGCACAAAACTTCTGTTCAGCACAGCTTATCACCCTCAGTCTCAGGGGCAAGTCGAAAGAGTCAATCAGATTCTCGTGGATATGCTCAGAGCATGTGGTCTCTCATTTGGCATGAAATGGGAGGATTGCCTTCCATATGCTGAATTCTCCTACAACAACAGCTACCAGGCAAGCCTAGGCATGGCACCATTTGAAGCACTGTATGGCCGCAGATGCAGGAGTCCAATCAATTGGTCTGGAGCTGGTGAACGTTCACTCTTAGGCCCTGACATTGTTAAGGAAGCCGAGGAGAAAGTTCGTATCATTCGCGACAATCTCAGGATTGCTCAGTCTCGTCAGAAGAGCTATTATGATAGCAAGCACAGGGATATGATCTATGCACCTGGTGATAAGGCATATCTCCGTGTAACTCCCCTCAGAGGCACTCATCGTTTTGGTGTGAAAGGAAAGCTGGCACCAAGATACATTGGTCCTTTCAACATACTCTCAAGGCGGGCAGAAAATGCTTATCGTCTTGAACTTCCAGAAAAACTATCCAAGGTGCACGATGTGTTCCACGTGTCACAGCTCAAGAAGTGTTTCAAAGATCCAGATCGTGCAGTTGATCATGATTCCATTGAACTGCAAGATGATCTATCTTATGAGGAGCACCCTATTCGTATTCTCGATGAGACCGAGCGTAAGACTCGCAACAAGAGCACCAAGTTCTTGAAAGTGCAGTGGTCGCATCATTCCGATAAAGAGGTAACATGGGAGACCGAAGAGGATCTTCGCAAGAAGTATCCGGACCTTTTCACTTCTCAGTAAGGAATCTCGGGGCGCGATTCCTTCAAGGGGGGCGTTTTGTAACATCCCAAGTATGAAATATCCCTTAGAATGTTTGATTTATTGTTTTAATTCAAGTATTGCATCATGTCATCATGTTTAATTATTTGTTTGCATTTGTTACTATTTGTTTTGCATATGTTTTATCTTGTTTTCATAATGAAACTCAAACAAATTCAAATGGTTATTTCATACTTGCTCTGTTACAACATTTTAAATAAAAATCTCAAATAAAAACAACCAAATTGTTTTCTTTTATTCCATAGTGCTCACTTAACAAATTAATGGTTTTATTCAGTCAATTAAATCCAAATCAACTTTCAAACTCAAACCCAATGCATCAAACAGCAACCAACTTGAGTTTATGAAAATCTCTAAACCAAACAACTAATTTTAATCATTTAATCCATAGGGGCCACCCTATTAAAATGCTTTGTTTTCATAATGTTTAATCAATATTAAAATTCTTTCAATTTGGGTCAAATACAAACAGCAATTTAAATCTCAACTTTTTGAAAACAAACCTTGGCATCTGATTGCTATTGATCTAACAAGCTTAACCTAATTTTTCTAGAATTTTTACTAAATTAAAACCCATCTTTTTCTTCCAAAACCAAACCCTACAAAAAAAAAACAGAAAAGAAAAAAATAAAAGAAGCAAAGCCAGCTGCGCGCGCGGCAGCTAACCAGCCCAACCCACCTAACAGCTAACTAGCGCGCATCCCAGCCCAACTAGCTAGCGTACCGCTTCGATTAGAGCCGCCGTCGTCGTCCCCCCCATACGGCAGCTCATCCGAGCATGCCACGGCAGCAGGGGAACGACACCGACGGCCATCACATCGACGCCGCGCCTACAAATAGCCCTAGGGCGCAGCGCGCAGCCCTAGAACCCTAGGTTTTCCTGTTCCCTCTCTCTCCGCCGCCGATCGCCACCTCTCCATCGCAGATCCCCTCTCTGCTGTATCTCGCCGTCGTTTCTCCTCTGAAACCATGGATCTCACCGGCGCCACCGTCCTCCTCCACTCTACCTAAACCCCTGGATCGTTTCCCCTCTCCTTCCTCTACATCTTCGACACCTACTCGACCTCGGTAAGCCACTGATGTGATGCCGCCGTCCTCGACCGTCTCCGGCCACCGTGGCTCCTTTTGCTGAACCCGAGGTTGCCGTCGTCGGTGCAGGGAACCTCGTCGTGATCTGAGCACGGGAACCAATCCGCCTCGTCACCCTCGATCGATTGGACACCGGAGGGAGCACGGAGAACAGCTGGATCCACGCCGCCGTCTTCGTCTACGCTGTCGCCGCCGTCAGCCGTACGTCAGCGCGCATATGCTTCCACGACGCACGGTGGTGAGCCACCAGCTCCTCTTCCCCTCTTCCTCTCCTTGCACCGCATCCATCCTGCACGCACACACCCAGATCCCACCCCAGCACGGTGATGAACGCCGGCGATCAACGTTGCTTCTGTTCAGTCGAGGATGGATTTGGTCGTCAGCACAAATTCAGTTAACCCCTGCGTTGAAGTACAACCTTACTGCATCGCTAGTACTGTCAAACGAAGCGAAGCAGCGCAGTGGTTCAGTTCCGTGCGCGCGCCCGCGAGGTGCAGGGATCGAATCCCTCGCGCCGCGATTAATCCACACTTTTGCTCCTCTGGCTGACAGGCAGGGGCCACACGGCAGTGACCCTGGCTGCCACGCCATCGCGCACAGCGCCACGCTGGCCCCCGTGGCCCACCCTGCAGTGGCTGCGGCTAGGGTGCTGGCCCGTAACAAAAGTTTAAAACGTTTCTGTTTTATTTTCCAATTACTTTTAAATGGCACAATAAAACACTAAAACTAAAACTTTAATAACTTTTAATCTATAAGTCCAATTAATAAAAGTTGTATATGTTTTCTATTCCAAATTAAATGATCTTTCCAAATAATCCATTTGTGCACTGTTTTGAAATTCCCAAATGCATTTAAAATTCAAATTTGAATAATTCAAATGCAAATTTCTAAATTCCATAAGTAATTCATAATAATTCCAAATAAGGCAAATAAAATATGTTTTCCACACCATTTTGAATAACCTTGTCAAATATAAATTTTGTTACATGGTTTGAATAATTTAAATTGCGTAAATAATTTAATACTTGTTTAATTCATTTAAATTTGATAAAATCATAACTTGCTCAAAATAAAATATTTTTGAACATGCAAAATATGTTTTCAAACCATCAAAGTGTGAACTTTTCAAATGTGAGCTTGAAATTATGTTTTGAATAAATAAAATTCAAATAATGTTCAAACTTGTTTTAAATTCAATTAAAACTTGTTTAATATTGTTTAAGTCATAATAAATTCATACTAACTCCTATTTCTAAATTTGAAACATGTAATCCAACTAAAATTTGATGTTCTTTTCAAATATAAATTTTGTTAATTGGTTTGCACACTTTAACTTGATGAAAACAACAATTGTTTGTGTGACATGTTTAAGTAACCCAAAATTTTCTAAACATAATAAATGCTTTCCAAAAATTGTTAAATCCTTTTATCACTTGCATCTATTATTGTTATTTGTTGTTATTTTGTTGTTACCATCATGCATGCATCATGCTAACAACTTTCATATAATAATTAAATTGTAAATCATTTGTTCCACTTAATTCATGGACCCTTTCCCATATGCAACTCAAAATTGCATAGGGGTCCATCTTAATTGTGTTACCATGTCACTTAGTTTATTTTGATGCAACCATTAACTTGTCATGCCTCATCTTTGATTGTGCACAATGCCATGATAATGATTGTTTATATTTCTGTCTTGTTTGTTTGCTTCTTCTCGGTTAGACGACGACGTTGAGACAGACGATCTTTACAGCACCCCTTCTGAGGATCTAGCTCCGTACCCGGCTGCTGAGTTTGCAGGCAAGTTATCACTCACATGAACCATTGTGTTCCTTTCAACCCTGTTTACCGATACTTTCCGTTGTCTATTTCTGCTAGCCTTAGTAGTTGTTGTTTCTGTTACGAACCTATCACATGAATCCTTTAACCCTGACATTGATTGAGCCAGTGTCATACTAGCATGCTCAGGTTGTTTTGCTCGAGTATGTTACCCGTTACTTTCAGTTACTATATCTTTATTATGTTCCGGGGGCTCGATGTTTAATCAATCAATCATGCTAATGTTATTACTTAATAATAATCTGATGATAAGGCACCGGCAGGAGGCCCTGTGTGGTTTTGAGGCCTGCTAGTGTCGACCCTAATAGGAAAAGGGTCTTGTCTACTGATCCATGATGAGCGCACTACCCGCATGTGGGAAGCGAGTATGGGCGCCCCCCTCAATTTGATTCGATTCGCATCTCGTCCAAATCATCTCATTTAGTTCGTGTTTTCCATTTGCCGCATGCATGTTTTTGCGAGCCCAGCGCAGGGTGGAACTTTCGTAGTCGGCATATAGGGGGACACGGTCTTAGAGTGCTATGAGGGTCCCTTTTCTTCGGGGCTTGATTAGCCGTGCGCCCAAGGTGCTTTGGGCTTGATGCGAAGAAGAGTTGAGTTGTGTTGAGTGCCCCGCTTGGTGGGAGGCATCCCATCTGGCGGGTTATTCATACGTGTACGGCCAAATTGGTGCAACCCTGCAGGGATAATCTTCTCGAGAAGCCGTGTTTTCCGCGGTTATGGTTAACTTGGTGAAAGTACTGGCTAACAAGTACTCAGGACAACTTAAACCTAATGATTCACAATCTCACACCCCATGGTTAACAACTTGACTAGTAATAGGATTATTGACACAATAACTTGATTCATCTTTAATCCAACTGTGTGAGTTATCCTCGGATTGCTTCTTTGGATAAGGGGCGAGATCCAGGATGGGTTTGTTTGAAGTTATCTTTCAGTTGGTTACAACACTCGATCTTATCCCCTTTCTAATAGTTGGAAGTGGTAGAATCTCTGTAGTTGGTTAGTGCAGCCAGTTGCAGCATCTTATATATCCCCTTCCTTCCGTTGAACCCAAGTCATCTGTGCTTGTGTTGACGGGCTATACTTTGGTGAACTGTGAGTCTTTCTTGCCAGTACGTCTATGTACTGACCCCTTTGGGGCTGTGGTTTCCTCAGACTACGCTTACGAGGATCCAGGTGATGGCTACTACGTGGAGTTTGACGAGGCTGGCGACGAGTAGTTAGCGGACCCGGGCAGGATCCGAGACATCGTGGATGGGCTCCGTCTTTATTTCAGTTCCCGGCTTCTTAAGCCTATTTGGATTTGTCTGTACTCAGACCCCTTTGAATGCTTCCGCTGAGATGTAATGATGTTATGTTGGGACATGTGTCCTCTGGATGATTGTATTTGCTATCTCTGCCCTAGTGAGGGCCAGTTGCAACTTATTTCAATCTTTTGTGTCTTAGAGGCATGTTTTGTTATCCTTTTGTTCAAAGCCGTTGACGTACCATGTGTGTATGGTATGAAGTACGTCAATGGTAGTGTCCTGATTTCTACGGGATAGTTTACATCGACGGTGAACAGTAGCGATGGGTTGTCACACATAAGTGTTGGCCTACTCGTAAGAGGACGCGGGTGCCGGTAAGCCCCGTAATCCCATCAGAATACTGTTCAGTTCGTGCGGTGAGTATCCTCTAGAAGTCCGGGTGCGACATTCGAAAACCGTGTACCCAGGGATCACCCATAGAGAAAACGCGGTGAGTTGTTCAATGGTAAAGACGAGCCCGATGGAGCCCCGCGCACGAGGAGCGGCGCAGAAATCGACGAGCTTCTGGAAAATTGGGATGAGTGCCCTTCGCCGGGAAAGAAGCGACCCAAGCCAGAGCCGTTGCTGGGCGTATTGAAAGTGAGGTATGTTTTCCACGACTTGGAGTACTAGCCGGTCCTCCACACGCCTCATAGCCTGCTTGGCACATTATGAAGAACGTTACAGAGAGTCTGCTTGGCACTATTTGTAATTCGGAAAAGTCCAAGGATGGGCCAAAAGCAAGATACGATTTGAAACAATTTTGGCATTAGGAAAAATCTATAGGTCCCCGCCGATAGTGATGATGATGATGATTAGGATAAGACGGAAGGGACTCAACGTCCCCTCAAAAAGGCTAAGAAGAACACCGTGGTGCTTCCCGATGCCTGCTTCACATTGAGTCCGCCGGAGCTTGAACAGTTTTTCAGGTGCTTCCTAGAAGTCAAAGTTCCTCACGGATACTCAGGGAGTATAAGAAGATATCTGGACATAGCGAAGAAGAGGTTCACCGGGATGAAGTCTCACGATTGTCACGTGCTCATGACGCAGATAATTCCCGTTGCGATCCGAGGGATAATGGACGAGCACGTCCATTATACGTTGTTTGGCCTTTGCAACTTTTTCGACGTTATCACCCAGAAGTCGGTCGGCGTGAGGCAGCTCAAGATGCTACAGGATGAGATCGTAGTGATACTATGCGAGCTCGAGATTTACTTCCCGCCGGCATTCTGTGATATATGTGTCCATCTCCTTCTCCATGTCGTTGATGACATCAGGCATCTCGGCCTGACGTTCCTGCACTACATGATGCCGATGGAAAGGCAGAATGGTGTCCTAAAAGGATACATTCGCAATAGAGCTCGTCCAGACGCAAGCATGGCCAAAGGATTTCTAACCAACGAGTGCATCTCTTTCTGTGACAATTACCTAAGCACCGAAGACGACCAGGATGTCGGTTTGTCCACCCGGACGCACCTCGGCAGGCTCACCGGACTCGGTCACCGCAAGGGCTGCCGCGACTTCCATGTCGGCATTCAAAAACGACGCGACGACTTTGAAAAGGCTCACCGGGTCGCGCTACAACACTTAAAATTGATCGAGCCGTCCGTGGAAGAGCACAAAAACTTAATCAACCAGAATTATATCGAAATGGGCGGGCCGAAGAAGATGGGAGACATAACCAAAGAGCACAACTCCGGCTTCACGCGTTGGTTCAAGCAAAGTCAACTGATTGAAGCACGGAGAAAAATGCCTTCTACGGAAGATGAAAAACTCATATACACCTTATCACAGGGCCCCGGGCAGAACGTAAGGACCTATCAGGGGTACGACATCTCCGTTACATATTCTCCACCGAGGAAAAGGACATGAGTAGCGAAAATCAAAACTCAGGAGTAACTATGCTATCATATGGCGATGACGAGACTAATGTCAAGGAAAGATACTTCGGAAAGATCAAGGAGATATGGGAGCTCAACTGCTGAGGAGAGACGGTGGTGCCAATGTTCCGTGTGAGATGGGCCAAGAATGTCAAGAAAGAAGGACGGTATTTCACCATAATGGTTATACCCAATGCCAAATCGAAGAACGCATCCGCGAAAAATGAGCCATGGGTACTCGCTAGCCAAGTTGACCAATGCTTCTTCATCACTGACCCGACAAGGTCTAGCCGTGTTGTCGTGAGGAGGGGCAAGAGGAGCATCATCGGAATGGAAGGAGACGCCAACGAGGAAGACTTGGACAAGAACGGTGATCCGAAGATCGAGGAGGAGTTCAACAAGGACTTCGACATGCCTACTACTGGTAAAGTAAGAAGGAAGACATCCCTATCTACCCACGGTTGGCCGTTCACGCGAAGAAATCTCAAGGTGGCCGGAATAAAGTATTCAGTCGCATACAAAAAGGGCAATAGACGATAATTAAGCTAGATCGGAACCGAGACAAATTAAGAAGACTTTTGTGTGTATATATGTGCTTGTTCATGTGTATGTGAGACAAGCAGTTCTTTCTATATATATGTGCATGTGTATGTGAGACAATCACTTCTTGATATATGTGCATGTATGTATGTGAGACAATCACTTCTTTCTTTAATTAATTGTAATTTAATGTTTTCTTTCTTTAAATATAATTAAATAAAATATTAAAAAAATGTGGGGCAACCCCAGGATTCGAACCCATGGCATTAGGGTTATTTACTTCACAGCTAAACCAATAGGGCTAGTAATACATATTTGTCATAGTACAACGTTTTTTTTATCTATCCACACAATTCTGTGTCGCATCGTCTAAGGAATGCGCCATAGAATTCCATTCGAGCATATGACATGTGGCCCCGCACACGTGGCCACAGAAAATGCCCAAGAAATTTTGTGGCGCATACCTTAGAAGATGCGCCATAGAATTCTAACAATTCTGTGGCGCACGAGGTCGGGGTGCGCCACAGAATACGCCTCTCAGCAGATGACATGTGGCCCCGCGCGCTAATCTTCCACACTTAGAAAAAATTGAATAGTTCTCGTTCCCCTCCTTCTCCCTCGCGCGACGAACCCTAGCTAGCCCCCTTCTTCGATTCTCCCTCGCGCTCGCCGTGGAAGACCCGTGTGGAGGAGCAGGTGCTGGCCACCGTTCACGCGCCGCCTAGCCAGCGTCCACCACTCCGTCCATGCGCCACGGCCGTCCTCGAGTCCGTGCACGCGCCACCGTCCACGACTCCGTCCAGGTGCCGCATTCCACGACTCCGTCCACGCGCCACCGTCCAGGTCTCTCTCTCTCTCTGTTACCTGCGGGAGCTCTCGGTGGATGAGGTGAAGAGGGAGCTCTCGCCGTTCAAAGGGATTGGGCCCAAGACAGTGAATTGCATCTCTTTCGACTTGTTTTTATCACACAATTTGGTAGCTGTGTAGGATGAAATCTAGCGACAAGTAGTCTGAATGGGTGTAGTTACCTTGTGACAGTCACGAAATAATGATTAGAAATTAATCGATCACTAGAACTGAAACTTTGTACATACTGAGAACTGAAACTTTTATAAGTCAAAATACTATGCATCTTCTTGTGGTTGTAATGGTTGCGTTCCAAAGAGTAAGAAAATGTGTAAGGCTTGTTCCTTTATGAAGGAATCTATGATTGCATCGGTTGTGCTTAACTAAACCTAGTGCCTTCATAAAGGAATCTATGATTGCAAAAAAATCCCAGTGCTGTGCCACTTGCCATATGCAGATTCCCAATGCCACAATACCACAATAACATTCTTCCAGTAGTGTTGTCTTTGGAGTTTTTTGTACCATTGGCATTGGGACACAAGTTAGGCCTAGGTACTAGCCCGCGTAACGGATGGTGACATTAAGATTTAGGGCCTAATAAAGCAGCTAAGTTTTTGAAATGATCAAATGGGAGATAAAGTGCACACAGGGTCTCTCTTAAATTGCACCAGATTTGACTACCCAGATGGATTGGCTATCCAGATTGCCTTTCAAGTAGAGATGAGTGCACATAGTAGCTAGAAATGGGTATGATATACTTGCAATCAGTAGATAACAGGTTTATCTCCAACAGAAAGGATAGCCTAGCTCAAAACTTGAACCATCTGAATAGCTCAAAATGGAAATAAGTAGTTTTAGTTATATTATCATGTTAGGGGAGAAGCATTTAGCCAAAGAAAACTTGAACCTCAAGCATGCTTGAGAAAGCCAAATTTCATTCTGAATAAATATCTACGATGAATAAAATATGCAAAGACGCAGCTTGCTTACTGTAGGATAAAATGTCCTTATCAAATTTCATTCTGAAACCATTCCTGGAGGTTATGACATGAGGTACTAGGTGCTCCTAAGTACTCTCAGAAGGTTGTGACTTGATGTACTAGGTGCATCTCCAGGTCATTCAATTTCGCTAGGTGTGCAACTAAGTTAGATACACATTAAGTTTCTTGTAGGATGTACAAGTCAGTTAAAACATTATGTTTCTTTTGAGTGATCCTCAAATTGAAGAATGGCATGCTCTTAGCTGGTCATTCTATCTGTACTAGATACATCTTACTGTTATCATCTTATGGAGTTTTTTTTCACCTCCTTTAATTCAGTTTGTCAGTCATTTTCTTAGAAGAATGTGTAGGCTCTGATTGCGTGGTGGCTGTGAAGCCAAAGGAGATGTAAAACTGCCCGTCTATGTTGCCAACGATGACTTACTTTGTCCGTTGCACACTCTTTATCGTGTTGTTGCCAATTGTTTCCACTCTCTCAAGAAATATTAGATCACAATGTTTTTCAAGAAAGATATCTGTGAGGGGATTGTGGATGGGTTTTGTGCAGGTACACATTGAGAGTTGCCAATGTTTCGTCGGAACGTGGATTCATTTCCGTTCCGGCGAATTTCTGGCACTCCGGCATGGCCTTTTTTAGCAAAGGTCATGCCGAAAGTTTTCGTCGAACTTTTGAACATAGAAAGAAATGCAAGATTCCAAAGCTGGATGTGGAGATTTCCTGAGGATAATCGCCTGGCCAAAAGGCAGTTCTAGCATGGATCCTATCCATTTTAGCTAACTCATGGCTAACAGTATTAAGTTCACGATCAATTTTAGCTGTACCAACCTTCCTTTATTTTACGAGCTGACGGATTGAGACGACTCTGAATGCATAAGCTGAATTGTTTGGGGTGCCCTCCTTGATCAGCTCAATGGCCTCCACACAGATGGTGACTTGTATAAATTAAAAACCATAGCTCTTATCCTCTATTTTGTTTAGAACATACCAACTCTTTGACCTTTTGCGTTAACACCAGTTGGATTGGACGACTGCTAGTACTTACTACAGCTAAGGAACATAAATTCAATGCTTGTTGGTGTACTATTGGCTTGATGTGTTGTCAATAAGAACTACTAGTACTTGTCAAAAAAAATTGTAATTTTTTTTCATTTAATATCTCAAATGTAACATTTCTTCTGTATCAGAATCATTATAAATGAAAAAAAAAGTGATTTGTATCCAATTCAGTCCCATTGTAAATTTTATTTGTTAAATTTTAATTGTGATAAGAGTTTCTGAAGAATGAAATTTAAATTGAATTTCAATTTAAATTGAATAATTTGAAATCCAACTCAAAAACTCAAATTTGAATCAAGTGATGTTAAGATAAGATAGGAAATCAATAAGTAAACCTATAGGACCCTAGGGTTAAATTTTGAATACCAAATAGAATAAAGGTGAAAACAATCCCCCTCCCCCCAATAGAAAGCTCACTTTGAGGATTCTGCTCCTCTAATCATTTGAATGTTATTACAGAAACTTGTCGGGCACTTCCAAGTATGGGTCCATGCCCGAAGTCGGTGCCGAGGAAGAGGGCTGGGATGCCCACGCTGCAACCGGCATTGAGGAAGAGATCTGGGAGGCCGACGCTGGTGTTGATTGCGAGTACTTGGAGGAAGAGGGTGATGACAGCACCTATGGTGGCAGCACTGACCACACGGCGGCTGGTGGTAGCGGCGACGCCGCCCCGACGACCGATGAGAAGAAGAAGAAGGCTCGGGCGCCAAGGAAGGATCGTACACCTCAAGTGCTCGCCAATGTCACGGATACAATCACCGAGGTCTCGCCAAGTGGCCTACCATTGGCGCCTCGAGTGGTTGCCTCAGGGTACGGCATGCAACTAGGGTGCATCATGCGGGAAATCATGTCGATCAACACGACGGACCTTTGAAGCAGCGACTACGCGGCTTTGGTTGAAATCCTCCTGAAGAAGCTTTACCATCGATACACGTTCCCGGAGCCATTCAACAAAAAGATGGGCACCGCCTTGAGCAGCTGGAAATCCCTGGTGAAGAAGAAGATTGAGAAAGGTAAAAGTTGGGAGGAGATAAGTCGCAAAGACCAGACGCTCGTGAAAGAAGATTTAGACATACTGAAGGCGTACATAAACACAGAGGAGTGTAAAAAATGGACAAAATGGGGGCAGGATATGCGGGGCCAAAACATAGGGGTCCAACATTGCGGAAGCGGTGGTTACCAAGGAAAACAACCCGTTTGGGAGAAGGAGGACCGCGAGATGGAACGTCTCGGAAAAGATAACCCCTGGCACAAAATCACGGATATACAGGTTAGGAACTTTGTCCGGTCCCGGTACTTCTTAGACTGGAAGACGGGGGAATTCGTGACGAAAGACCAGGACGTGAAGGATTTCGAGAAACATTTGGTAAGGACACATATATCTCAAGTAAATGTATATTGCATTGATCTAATAATGAGATAATGAAGCCAAATGGGCTCACCTTCATTTCCTTTTGTCCGAAGGAGGAGGAGTTGCGGAAATTTGGCCCGTCGTCCGAAGGTTCGATGGATCGGTGGGACACGCCTTTCAATAGGGCGACGAATGCATACAAGAAAAGGCCGTTGGATGCCCCGCTGACGACAGTTGTCCGTATCTCCGGCTTTGGGCTAAACATGAAGGTAGGAGAGTACTACGCATCGGACGCCAAGTCGTCGAGAAAGCAGAGGAATACGACATCCACTAAGGATAAAGAGGAGGTCGAGGAGCTAAAGAACAAGATGGCGGTTCTAGAGAAGAAACTTGAGAGTAGAGAGGTGGACCCCGACACGCTAAATAAATTAGTGGATGAGAGGCTCCCGCAAGTCATGCCCGCTGGGCTGATGGAGGGGATAGCTGCTTGGAATGCGGGGGCTCAAATTGGGCCGATCCAACTGCCCACCTTCGTCGGAAGCAACTCAAGCATGAACCAGCAAGTGCCGCCGGAACAGGTGACCCCCAGACACCGCTTCTTCTATTCGCCTCGGCGCCCCCTTCCGCAGGAATGCCGAAGAATGACGGGCCGGCCGCCGGCACCGTCGCCCTTGTCTCGACACCCGCCGAGCTTGATGCCATCACTGAGTTGGCCAACGTAGTGACGGAGTATCGCGACGTTCTCCCCCCTTTCAACCTCTAGGCTGTGACGAGGAGGACAACTTGGTCCTTGGAGAGTGCACCACATGGGTGATGAAATGGCTGAAGAGCCAGATTCGTCTTGGGGAGCGTCTTGGTATCAACCGCAACATCGGCGCCACATCCCCTATGGCCCCGCCCAATAAGATCGTCCGGCCCACGAAGCAAAGAGACCTCCAGAAAGTACCCAAGGTCGTCGCCCCTCAGAAGGAAACGGTAGTCGTATCCACCACCACCCAGAAGGAACCGGCGGTCGTTGCCACCACCACAAGGCGCCAAGTGTTGTTGGGAAAGATGCCGCAACGACCGACCAAAAGATCATCAAAGGCAGTTGTGCCTCAACCGTCGGGATCAGAGCCGCCGTCACCACCCAAGGCCGTGGACATGGCGCTTGCTGGAGCCGGTGTCGATGACTATCATTACAATGACAATGTCTACATCGATGCCTACCTCAACACGGGCTGCAGCCAAGATAGGTACATGCCTGCTATGGATCGTGATGATGAAGCCTTACGCAGTCACGACGATCAACCTAGGCGTACTGAAATCACGCAGCGCCTGACCTTCCAGCAGGGTACAATATTCAGCCCTCGCACACTGCATAAGACAGTCGAAGGGTCGCCCCGAGCACCCCCAGCAGCACCCCAACCAGTACCCCCAGCTCCCGCAGCAGATCAGGCCACCGCCAGCAAGAAGACGATTAAGAAGAGACTTGTTAAAAAGGGCATGCCTAGTAAGATCTTGGCCGACGCCGTGGTACTACCCCGTAAGGATGGCTTGACCCGCTTGCATGAAGCTGGCCAACCGATACTGGGTCCGGACGAGATACACGGGGCAACTGGACCAATGCTCACATTGCAGAACATTATCATGATGCTAGAGGGCCTCCTTCTTAAAGACGAGTGTCCAAATTACCCGGTGTTCGTGGTGAAGGTGCCAGAGGGCCCGGACTTTGTCCATGAAGACCTTGCGGGACTATTCTTCATAGCGTACGAGGATATCTTCAATCTGTTTCACTCGAGACGGCTGGACTATAACTGGGTCTGCCTATACCGCTCAATGCTCAGTTGGAGATCCAGCGAGAGTTACCCCCGTACGTTGTGGTAGCGGATCCCTACTACATGCGTGATAGCCAGCTGGAGGAAGGATCAAGTACACAAACCAAGGCAGTGAAGTACCTCGAGAGCTTCATGTTGAGAAACAGTGAGAAGAGGGATATTCTATTGCCTGTCTTTCCCGAGTAAGTCTCGCGACTGTCGTAGCTAATGTTTTTTTATAGACTTCGTCCATATCTTATCCTTGTTTCAATTGCATGTGTTGAGCAGGGACACATACTGCACACTCATCGTGCTTTGCCCAAAGTGGTCAGTTGCCCACTACTTCGACTCGTAGAATACGACGAAGAGGAAAGACTACACCAGAATAAGGGGTGTTCTCGATCAGGCTATTAATGGCTACGCCCAAAATGGAGGCACATTCTAAAAGAAACAAGAACGTATCAGGCCGGCTACTGGCAAATACGGGTTCAAGCACGCGACCGAGTTCCCCTGCATCAAGCAGCCGACTTGGAGCACGAAGAAGGCCTTCTATGCCCTCCATCACCTCAAAGTGATTGTCCCGATGCAAATAATATTAATCAGCCTGGTAAACTCCGAGACTGGTCCAACAAAATGGTGGGAGAAATCTCACAGGAAGATCTTATGCAAGATTTTCATCCCATCAAAGTCAAGTTGTGGGAGATAATCATTGAAGATGTCACCAAAAGGGGTGGGTCCTTAAACAATCCCATAGGGTTATGCCAGAGGGATATCCAGGAACGCCTAGAGCGGCAGGTTGATCGTAGGACGTGGATGACGAAAGACTTATATAAGACGTTTCCGGCGCCGCTCCTCCCGCTGCAGAAGAGGTCTCATTGATCGAGGTGTGCCTAGCTACTATTAGTTTGGTTAACAAAATTTTCTTAATTAGCTCTAAACTTAGGCCTAGCTTTATGCTTAGTTAGCTTGAACTTGTGTGATATAGATGTTGTATACCTTTGATGTTTATTTTTGTTTCCGTGCTCTACTTTTTGTGAACATATATGCCTTAGTAGTTTTTGCATTACTTACTAATATGCCTTGTCTCTATCTATATAGATGGCGTACTACGTGGTGTTCGAGGGTCGGGTTCCAGGAGTCTATGACGAGTGGAAGGACTGTAAAGCACAGGTGTACAAGTTCAGCGGCAACTGCTATAAAGGATACGAGACTAGACACGAGGAGGTTGCCAAGTGGAGGGACCACCATTCGAAACAGAAGAACAGGATGAAGACCTCCATCGTGCTACCGCTCTTGCTCACCATCGCCGCCATGCTTGTAGTCTATTTCATCTTAGCTTAGGCATTTGTAACTTGACATCATCGAGTAACTATGTGGTGACAATTGTTCTATAATGTTTGACTAACTTTGAACCAAATTCGATACTTTGCACTACGTATCACTATTGTAAGTAATGTGTGACTTATATCTTTGTCAAATATCACTACTATGTTATATATTGTCAAATATCACTGTTGTTTATTCAAACAGTATAATTCCTGTAATATATATGTATTTATACCAGAAACAAAATGAATTTCGAAATACTGCATTCCTTTATGTGGCGCACCTATAACAATTTTTGTGGCGCATCTCTTTCTGCGGGTCATCCGCTCTTGGTGCGCCACATAATCTACTATTTCTGTGGCGCAGGTTATGGGTGCGCCATAGAATTTACAGTTTCTGTGGCGCAGGTTGTCGGTGTGCCATAGAATCAATTATTTCTGTGGCGCACGTGTGGGGTGCGCCACAGAAAATATTTTAATGCCGTGTATTTTGTGGCGCACCCCCGTGGCCCCGTGGTGCGCCACAGAATCAATATTTGGTGCGCCACAGATGACCCTTTCTGTACTAGTGAACCCTAGCAGTGGCAGCAGTGCCCGCAATTAAGGACTCAAAAGGAGTTCCAAACATAGTGTAATAAAGAAGTAGACAATAATAAAAACAACACTTACAGCAGAAGCTTACTTTATCAATTCCACTTCCCAATAGCGCTTCATCCCTAGCAACAGCGCCAGAGAATAGTCTTGATGACCCACAATTATAGGGGGTGTATCGTATTACTTTCAATAGATAAGAGTGTTGAACCCAACGAGGAGCATAAGGTGTTGACAAGCGGTTTCGATGAAGGAATAACTGTAAATACTGGAAAATAGATTTGTAGGTTTTTTTTTGATATTGTAGATAAATAAAGTGCGAGCAAATAAAATGCAGTAATAATAATTGCAGCAAGTGGCACAATCCTTTCTTCAGCAAAGGACAAGCCGGTGAGTTTACTTATGATTAACAAACGTTCTCGAGGACACACGGGAGGTTTCTGTCAAGTGCTTTTGTTCCATGCAGCTGAATAATGTTAAATGTTTTCATAAGTGTTTTGTGGGTGAACCTATTCTAATGTATCGTCCCATCCAAGACTAATACATACTTGTGATTATACCCCTTGCAAGAATCCGCAACTACAAACAAGTAATTAAGAAAGAAATCTAACCACAGCTTTAAACTACGGGTTCCTATTCTCCCTCATGTAATGGTTTCCTAACGGGGGTTTAGATTTCTGTCACTCCGGGAACCCCACAATTAGTAGTCAGATACATGATGCATCCCCCTAGGCCCATAAATGGTGAAGTGTCATGTAGTCGACGTTCACATGACACCACTAGGAGAATAACACTACAACTTAAATATCAAATGTTAAATATTATTCAACATTATGTTTCAAAAAAAATATTATTCAACATTACTTCAGTACTCACAACTTGACTGCTCCCATGTCCTCAAGAACAACACGAACTACTCACAAGACATCATATGCATCATAATCAGAGGTGATATAATGGACGATAACAATCTGGTCATAAAGTGCAAACACGGATAAATCTCACAAGCATCAACTAGTAACAAGTAATCCACACCAGGAGAGAGATCTAATGCAAAACAACGATAGAGGCCCCTAATTTTTACAGCGGGATGACGGTGGATGATGAGGGTGCTGGTGATGGTGGTGATGACGATGATGATGACGATCCCGAGGCGGCGGAATAATTCTTCAATTATGGAATGAGTCTTAGGGTTTCCTGTGGGACAGGCACGCCAAAAATATCCCACAGAGGTGGGCCAGGGTGGCCACTCCTATAGGTGGCGCGACCAAGGGGGAGGGGGCACCAGCCCATGGTGTGGGCCCATGGTGGCCCCCCTCTGGCTCTCCTTCTGGCTGTGTTCTTCCTCTGAACTTTTAGGACACCCCCGGTGTCCAACTTCTTCTTCTCATTTTATGAAATACGGTATCTCTACGGTGCTTTTTTCCATCAGATATTTTGTCCCGGTGTTTATTCTCCAAAAATTATAAAACATGCAAAATAAGATAAAATAACATAACAGATGCATCATAACATGAAATATATCGATGAATAACAGAAAATTATGATATAAAATAGTGATGCAAAATGGACGTATCAGTCTTAAACACCCGCACAAAGATTTTTCTTTCAAAACTCACTTTTCAAGTGCTATAGCAGTTCTAGCATGATGATATAAACTAAATTCTGATCTTGGAGATAGAAAAATAACTAAATAATTATTTTCCCAAGGGAATATCGCCAACAGTTTCTCACTTTCACTAGAGTCAATAATACTCTAGTCAGTATGATTTCATAACACTTACGGAAACACGATGTGACTCACACTTTGCATGTGGTTTTTTACACCATTGTCTTTCAACTTTTCATCCAATCAACTTGTGATAAACTTTCATTGGATTTATTAGGAATTGGAGTTATGTGAATCTAGTTATGTAGTAACATTAATAATTCAATCTTCACTAATTGTAATTACTTTTATTTACTTACTTGCAAGTCAACAATGTCTCACATTGTGTTGTAACTATCCTTATTAGTATACTGTAGAGTCCACTCATAATACTCAAATTTTGATTATTATGCAGCATAAAGTATTATCAATAGATGAATCATGATCTAAATTAAAATTAGAAAACATCTCACCATATTATTTGAAGATATACAAAATCCCAAAGAAATTTCACACTGTAATACCATAAAAAATATCAGTGTGAGAAACATCTCATCATTATATTTTAGGCTTTATTACTAACAATTAAACGTTTAAACAAGTTTTTCTCCTTTATACAGGTTGGTTAAATAATTTAGCTCATTGGGAACATACTGGTTCTTATGTGCCTATTCTTTACAAAAAGATTGGTAAAACCACAAACTATGTGACTTGATCTCAACCCTTTCTTTTTTTATCACAAAGACTATGAATGTCAAGTTTATTGGATAATATGATGTCTTCTTATGTTTGAAACAAATTAATTTGTTTCATTGCAATTCAAAATTTTCTTTCACAATTACACTTAGCACACTCATCATATTCATGTTTATTAAATTCCTTAATCCATCTCATATATTATGAATTTAATAAAAAAATATATCACAATTCATTGAGTATTAAATAAAGGTCATCTTAAGTTGTAAGTTTATTTATCTCATACTTAAATTTCTGGATAAGGTGGTGAATTTTAAACATTTGCATGTCGCCATTTTCATCCTAACCTTACTCTAATGATTCGCAATCTTAAGTTAATATAATTTTCAACTCTCTATCATGTGAAGATACGTTTTCTCGTGAATATAACGTATTAGATCCGTGGAGTTAAAGTGGAAATTTACTACCAATTATCATATTGGTTATATGCAAAAACTTTTAATCAATTATGCAGCATCTTTGAGAAATATTGATTACTTGGAAATTTCGCTAAAAATAACTCTATATTAATTAATGACAATGCTTCAACATTAACTAACAAAATAATTTTCTTTAGTGTGTTGGAAATTATTTTCGTTTCACATATCACACCAGTAACTTAAACAATCTTATTATAACATTGATAAAATCCTTGTCTAACAAATATTTCATTATCAAGATAAGTTTGAGTATTCCAAAATTAATCCTAAATAATATTGATTAAGAAAAAAATTCTTTCATCAATCAGGTTATAATGTTGTTAAGTATATCCTTCTTCAGTAAAATTTCTTTGATCTCAAATTTTCATCGATAACACTCCCACTGAATTTTATGAAACATTGAAACTTCAAATATCTGATTTGTTCTACTTCATCAATATGATCAACTTATCATATTGAGTCTTCAATGGAATTTAGTCAATTGGAAAACTATCCATCCTTTATGTGAATTTCAAAACTCACAAGTGCCTAGCACATTATTGATTTAGCCTTATTTAAAAAATGGAGACAATCTTCAAACCTTGATAAATAAATAAAGACGTATCTCTAATTTATTTAACAAGATAACTAATATGTCAAAGTCTTAGGGTTTATCTCTCTATTGACTTGATTTCAGGAGATGACCAGCTATACTCCAAGTGCATTTGAAATGTCACTCCACAACTTCCTCTTATTTCCAGCATTTTATCATTCTAAAGTACCTGCCACTTGGTGAAAGTGTGAGCATCAATTAGTATATGATATTAATGATTATTGTTGGAACTATATCAATAGTTTTGGTATAGGTCTTATACTTGTCTTAGTGCATGCATTATCTCCATATTCAGTATCGGCTTCTTCTCCATTGAATAAAGCAAAGAACATATGAACATGCCACTCTTTCCCAATGGAGTTTTGAAGTTTTACAAAACCATGGTACAATGACTTAAGTTATCCCAACAGGATGTCACATAAGTGATCATGAGTCATTGGAAAAGAAACATCTCCAAGTCTACTTACCAAACCGATCATTCTAATTTCAAACACACGACACAAGACGACTATTCATCAGTTCTCTAGTCAAATTGTAACGCTCATTCTGCAATTTATGTGTTAATATATCTTTCAACTCCTCTTCCAAATGGTAGAGATCGATGTTATGAAACTGATCAACCAGCTCAACACCAATACATGTGTGTAAGAGCTCCTTGACATTGCAAACAACATATTGGATGCTAGGTCCTTCATGAACCTCATTCCAAGCATTTAATTCACAAAGTGATCCTTATTGGTGTTCACGAGAACTATCATCAGAGCATGAAAACATTACCCAAAATTGTTTTCACAAGAAACCTAAGGTTCATGACTTATCATAAGATTAAAATGATATATTTCAAAGGGATCATTCTCTAAAATAAAACAAGTTTATTTAGACTGATTAGTTCAAAATTAATTTGCACTACCTAATTCAATAAAATTGAAATTAACATATGCTCCCAATAGAACTGTTATTCCTCCAAATCAACTTTCAGTAATAGGAGATCCTAGAAAAATCATGCCTAGAAGGTTGGATCCACCTCAAACAATCACAAACTAATTGAAGAGTAGTCCACTATGCCAATCATTGAATGTGATTATCGGTCATCTTTTGTTGTATGGGTTTCGACCTCATGACAATAATGCATGAACGACAAGGAAACCAACTGAGTACTCCACCATATAGAATGAACTTTGTATTCAAATTATCAAACTATAACCTGCCTCCTCACAAGAAGAATCAGAGAGGACTACAGATAAGCCAGAGGCGAAATTGTGTCTGGTCACGTATGTACACATAAGTAATTGGAAATGAGTGGCATCAGAGAAACTTGCCCCGCCTCCCTTCACCATACATCGGGTGGGAGGTCACGTCTTCTGTATGGATAACTATTCCATCTAAGACTAAGATCATTACATTAAGTGATATTCCCTTTATAGTGGTACTCAATTTACCGGAAGCGTGGGCTGGCGTCCAAGCTACTGATACCCTTTACCCGCACAAGTGATACTAGTAGTGTGTCACAACACGATACTGGTATGGGTTATTAGCACACTTCTACTATAGACTTTTCCTACTAACGGTTCATTTTGGGGATACTATTGAAATGGTGTACCGCAAGCTACCAATATTTGTGGTTCATTTTTGTGGCGGGATATAATGAAATTAGTAGACAAATATAGGCCAGTAACTTCGGTTCAAGTGGTTGTGGGGATATAACCGTGTTTTGGTCTGATTCTTAGAATGACCCTAGTTTGCAGGATTCTTTCCCTGGTTGTACAAGTTTTTATCTTGATAATAAGCTCTCTGTACAAGAGGTTCTACTGGCTCCAGACCGTACTAAGTTATTTCACCTGCACTGTCACAATAAGCCTATATTAACTATTAAGTTCCTCCATCTGGCAAATTTTGCTTGACTAGGTTACTTACACTTCTACTTGATATTATCACACCATCAATGCTCACCAGGAGAAATTACAATGGAACACCCTCCATGTGCATATGGTGAACTCTTGTCTAAATGGATTGAAAATCTTTTGTAGTTTCGATTCTCTTGCCCCTCTCTCTGTATAGGCTATAAAATTTGTTATATCAATAAATTTAGTGTGACGGCTTCCCTATCGCATTCTCAAAAAACAATTTGTGTCAAATGAAGAAACATGATATTTGGATTTTCTATTGTTGATTAGCAATAAATTTTGATTTTTCACAATAAGTTCAAAATACGTGAATAAATGTGATGAGTGTCCTTGCAGCATCTCCACCCCCCGCCCCCCCAAACGGCTCCCCAATGGCTCCTTGGGGGTCTGTACCAAAAAATTGACCACAGCGGCACCCCCAAACATGTCCACCTATAGAATTTATGTCCAGCACCACCAGCCCACCCGCCAAACTTGGGGGCCTTCCTGGGTGTGTCGGACATTGTCCGATCAGCCCACCTGACATGAGTGGCCCCGCTGGTCATAGAGAGAAGCCAGCAGATGGAACTAGTCATTTGCCTCCGATCCTTCGGCTGCTTCCTCGCACCAGCGATTAGATCTTCTAGTAGAAGTTGAGCGCATAGGACGTATGCTGATTTGCCGCTGCTCGACGCTGCTCAACGTCGGTTTTGTGCGATACCGCACGTGATTTAGCCAGATCCGTCTCTACCTCGCTGCCACCCCGCATGTAAGGTGTACAGCCGTTTGCCGTAGATTGATGGACCGCCATTTCCCTTCTCAGACTTGTTGCTAATGGTTCACTTTTCTTAAATAGAGTATGGATAGCGACAATGAGAAGATGTTTTCCAAACCGATGTGAGAGGAAGCCGCTCTCGCAGACGACGAGGAGAATGCGATGGTCATGGCGACTCTGTTGGAAGTGGTCGCCGAGGAAGCCGATCCCAAGCATGTAGGATCTAAGAAATGGCGCAGGGCGAACAAGAATTATCAAAGGCAAACTGGCCACAACCTTTTGTGGGACGACTAAATTTCTCCCACGCCGGCGAAACTACCTCATGAGTTTTAGGAACCTCTTGCAGATCCACAGCCGGGTGCATTTGTCGAGTTTGATGATATTCTTGGTGTTTATCATGAATTTTGTGATGAAGGAATTCATGAGAAACTACAAACTGATCTTATGGCACACTTGTGGGCTATCGGAGAAAATGAGTAGTTTGATCATGATGATTTGACTATATGAACTTGACGAATTTAAATTATTTGGAATCTTGTAATGACTATTGAACTATTTATAGTATTGCAAAATTATTGTACATGTTCACCGAGAGTTTTCACATAAAAATTGACCAAAATAGGTCTATCGGTAATGGGTTAGTGTTTGGGGGTCGAAGCTGTGGGCGACACCCACATAATTTCCAGACACAGGTCCGGCGCACGCAAAGAGGGCTCAATTGGTGGTGACGGACACAAAATAATTAGGTGCCGATGGAGATGTTCTTAGATTGCTGCTTCATGTGCTTAAAATATTGTTGAACAACCAAAGAAAGTGGGAATTCCACCGGCGTGAATGGCTATTTTTGGTTTCCACGGTGTGTGCATAATATGCGGACAAAAACTGATGTAAGCCCAACTGGTTTAAACATTCGGGCTATATTCTAGACATCCCTCTGCTTCAAGCGTGTTTTATCGGATGATTGAGCCCAAGCGTATTACAATAGACATGCAATGAAAGATCATAGTGGTATGTATTGCGTACCCATTTCTCAAAAAATAAAAATAAATCCAAGGCATACCCCTCTAGATATGAATGACCTTTGACCAATTTCTCTGCTTTTTTTGTATGCGCCCTATTTTTTCGAACAACTAGGGTCGCGTCGTTGTTGACTTGTCTCAGTGCCGGCATTTGATTTTTTTTTTGATGAAAAACAACAAAAAATTCTACGTGTATTTTATTATTTTTGGGTATAAGAGTACATGAGATTTTTATGGAAATAACAGACAAGCTAGAACTACCAATGTTCAGTTAAAGCTACCAACCGAGGCAGCAAAAGAAATTATTTCTTGCTTGTAGCTATGAACTTAGCCATATGATTTATTCCTTGAAAATTGCTTTGCATCTATAGAGGTTTGGGCGAACACCTTGGAAGAACTGCGCATTTCTAGTCATCCAAATCAACCAAGCACATAGGATAATGATCTCCATAAAGAAGGACTTACACAGCTTGTCCATGATCATGTCAATCGCTTGAGAAGTGGTGATGGCTTCAGGCAAGAGAATGGGAGGACAAATGTATTGCTAACAGGAAGGTGCAAAAGGGTATCTGATTTTTGTTATCCAGTACGTGGGCAATTTTTCTTGGTTTGAATGTGCTATCTCTCGTATAGTATTTTTTTTTTGTTTTCATGTTTCTTCCCTAATGGGTTGAAATAGAAATTGAAAAGAATCTATGTTGAATTGTGCATGTGTATGCGTGTATTCAAAGAAAATAAAATCCCAATAATGCATCTCAACTGGTTTTTTCAGAAGCAAACCTAAAACTATCGGATCGATACATATATTGTGAAATATGTTTGTACAGATCTCAATTTTTTTACTAGTCATTGACCCATGCACCCGCACAGGCTGCTGATATCGCCATACCAAAAGATATGATGTGATTTTAATAAGTTACTCATTATATAGAAAATATCAAGGGATACTTTACTATGGGGACAAAGTGAACACTTTACTACTACAATTTTAACTTAAGAAACACTATTAAGAAAAAAAAATGATTTCTCCCTTCCATCATCGTTGACATCCGTTCAATGGAAGATGATGCTATTGTCATCCTCACCACATGTCGTAGGCCGCTAGACGTGCTTTCTAGCTTAGCTTTCGAGCCAGCTGATCAGCCAAAAGTACACCAAGAAAGCCGGCATACATTTACATTGCATTTCAAAAAATGTTTCTTCAAATTTTGAACATGAGATCGTCTTCAAGTATCAACCAATAACATCTCTACTTCCAGTGAGCCTTGGATGGAGGAGTACTACCCAGGGAGAGACCCATTCATGAAGATAGAAGGAGGATAGGAAGTGCGAGTTTTGTATTGATTGGATGAAAGTGTCAGGTATCAAGATGGAAGGAGGAGTCCCACAATTTCCCGATGATGCCTACTACCCTATCTATATTAGCTTGCAATTGTACAATTTCTCGTCCATTGCATTAGCCATCGACCATCTTTGGAAGTTATTGTCCTGAAAATACGTTGGGTTGTTGCATTCTCAAACTACAAATTGTGAAGATTTTGACCTTGAGCAAAATTTTGTATCCCTCGAGATCATCCAGTCTGCTGAAAAATCATAGCTAGATGATGAAGGCTCTCATTTTCCATGTAGGAAAAAAATATTTTTATGTATCTTGCACTGGAAAAATACAAAAATCAAGTTAATATTTATCCATCGAAAAGAAAAGGAGAATATTCCAAGTTATAGCAGATCACATCTCCAACCTACAGTGTTATGACGCATGAAATAATTTGAACTTGGAAATATTGTTCTTAAGAAAGATAAAATCCTGAGATTGGAAAGCATTGCACTGCCGAACGTAGTTGTTGGAGGTAGCACGATCAAATATACCAATAGTCCATGCTGTACCAAGGTTTGAAAAAGTTGCCATGGAATTCTAATCAAATCTTCATAAATCGTACGAAATTTACTCAAAATTCAATAGAATTAAGAGTGTACCAGGTGAATTTCTAGTTTAAAGTGCGATAACAGAAAAATGTTTAGAGCTTAATTACACCTCAGCTCAGAAAAATAATGCTAACCATGTGGATTATTTCACACTTACATATATGCATATGTTCTATTGGATTATCTGTTGACAAAAAGTAGAAAGAAACAAATATATACCTCATTAAAGGGTCCTTGAAACTTGTTAATTAACTACAAACCGATCCATCTTGCATAAAGAATCTGAACATATTAAAATTCAAAAAAAAATCTGAACATATTAACTTGATTTTCCTTATATACACGTATACCATGGTGCTCTGAAAAAAATTGAAATATAGTGACCAAAATATTTCAGCACAATATGAGTTCTAAAGTGTTGTCAGATAAGATGCAGTTAAATTTGGTGGAATAAATATATGTATGGAGATGAAATCTATGGAAATATACATCCCATTCAGGTCTCTGGTATAGTAGTGCATCAAAAAAGAATCTAGGATTAAATTCCCTCTTCCCTAAAAGAAGGTGTAATATCAACTTTACCGGATCAATAAGCACATGGATCAGACTGGAAAAAGAAGACCACGTCGCCTGATAGATCTAATACCTGCCAACGTTGCAGAATATTGCTACACAAACCTGTTTGGATTTACATAGTTTTATAAAATTACTTCGCTTGCTGCCCTCGACATCTGGGGCCGCAAAATTTATGTGGCACAGCAGAGAAGCTACGTGGAGGCAGCAGCTTTGCTTCTTCGGCACGTACATGAAAAATCAATCGGAGGCACGCTTGATTCGTCACCACATATTTTTTTACAGCGATTAGTGGTTAGACCTACTCGAAGACAAAGCTACGCGCCTGACTTTTTTTTTCCTAGCAAGCGTTTGATTATTCTTTCCATCCGACGGCAACTGATACATCTTATACAACCGCTGGGAGATACCTGGAAGAGTACGACTCACGTTGCGTACGTGAGGATCACATTCTTTTCATCCGACGGCAACTGATACATCTTATATTAATCGGATGGACTATATTTCTTAATCTCTAGGAGTAACGTGGTGTTTCGTAGGGAGTCTCCAATTAGTAAATATAAATATAAGATTTATTCCCTAATGAATTTGTACATATTGTCAAAAATATTGTTTTCCTTATCTTTTTTACTATTATATGTCAGTTGAACGTACGTTGGTACGTCGTGGTCTGCCTCTGCCATCGTCTGCTACGTCGCCGGCCGTGCTCAGTCCCATTTACCAGAGACCCACTTGTGCGGCCCATCACAAAGGCATCGCACGCTTTGCTTCCTCTCTCGAACGCTCCCCCTGAAACCCTCGCCGTCATGACTGTAATTTCTGCCCCATCGTGGCATCTGGCAGCCGCCTCCGTACGGAGTGACCCAAATCTCATCTCGGACCGCCGTTCCCCCTTTACTCTCCTCATCCATCCTTCCTCTCGCTTCCCCTGAAGCGCACATGGCGCAGACTGCAGAGGCGACCATGGGGCGGATCGGTGGCAGGGCGACCGACCGGGGAAAAAAATCAACGTCACGAAGGGCTGGATCCAACAACGTCCTTTGGCCGTAAGGGCACGCGGCGACGGCGGTATGAGCCATCATGGGTAGCAATGGTCATCGCCCCCATATTCCCATGTCCTGCCTTTCTCTATCCACAGGAAGGGCACGACGGTGTGAGCCGTAACGGCACGCTGCGACGGTATTGTAAGGGTGTGTGCCTCTCTCTCTATCTCTGTGTATCAGAAAGTTCCAGCAGAGTCGACCACAGGGGCTTGACAAAACACAGAAGTTCCCGTCGATCTGATTTTTTGTCGCCTAAAACTGAGTGATTTACTGCCTAAAGAATAATAATTGAAAAATCTTCTTGTATTTCTTGTTCAATAGTTGTATAGGCAAAACTGTATGTGAAAATCCGCTTGTTCAACCACTCCATCCGTCCTGTTTTAAATGTCACGGAGTTTGAACAAAGTTAAACCTACTATACAAATAGGGACACTTAATACCGGACAAAGGTTGTACTATATTGTGTTGAGTAGACCATGTAATGCTTCAACTAGATTCAATAATTTATTTTGGTGTCGCTATTGTTTAGTCAAGGAGAGAAGCGGTGCACAATCTTGTTTATTTTGATTTGTTGTTATCTTAAACTTCCCATTGATAAAATGCAGGATGACCAAAATGTTAAAACCGTGTGCATAGAGAACCAAAAGGTGTAAGTTTCCTTCATCCTGGGTAGAATCATCAACATTGATATGTATGCGTTTCTTTCTTCTAGCTAGCCAGGCAAAGGATTCAATTCATAAATCGGGTCATTCAGTTTAGAGTCTTCAACGTAATCTGTAATTATGCATGTCTCACTTTCTTATAGCTGCACAAGAAACATAATTCCTCTTATTATTGGACTGTTGGGCATCCTGTTGCCATAAGATGAATTTTCATTAACTTACAAAGTGAAGCGATTCACAGACGAGTCATCAACGACCTGTAACTTCAGGTCTATACTGTCGGTTTTAAAGCTTCCCGGTGACGAGTCGTGAGAATGGTATTTTTCTTTTCTAATACTGCAATATTGTATCCATGAAATTTGTAGTTCTTAATTGGGGGTGCTTGCTTACTTTTCACCTAAAAACAATTTATCCACGCAAGTCTTGAAATAGGCTAATTTTTCTGAAAGGCAAGACCCAATATGCCTCCTTCATGTACTCAACTTAGCTTGCAAGTTTCGTTCCTTATAAGCTGAGAGCTCCCAAGTTATTTTCATGACTATGAGGTTTTTCCCAACAAATGCAGTGCTATTGTTTATTTTTAATGTTTGCTACATTTCTTATTAAAAGATGAAGGAGAAAGATAAAAAGGTATGCTTCTCCAAAATTCAAGTATGACTTGGTTCCCTTCTTATGTCCATTGAGAAATAGTAGCACATAACAAGTATGTGCCTTGAGAGAAATCTCCAAACAGGGCATCCCTGATGTTTTATGCTTGAATGACCTGCTCAGGCTATATGTGATGAATTATGGTCCATCGCAATTACCGGCGTTGGTGCAAGGGAGGCCGCTGATTAGAAGCTTCTACTTATCAACACTGCCCAATATGTTGATTGTTGGTATCCTTGGCTGAAAGGAATGTATGGTTATGAAGCTCTCATTGCTGATAAGTCAGGTAGTTGTCCTGCGGAGCTTAATTTGGTACGCACTTCTTCTCTTTCTAATTAAATTTCGGGCACATCATCTTATAAAATTGTAGGTAAGAACCTGAACTTCATGGTATTTAGAGTCGTTCCATCTGTACATAATCAACTAAGTGGCCATGTTTTTAATCGATATTAAAGATTCAAGAGGTTCATCTGACATTCATTCTTTTGTTTTCCTTATTCAAATTGCATTCTTAATGTTGCTACTATTTTCCGAGGACCTCAAATGACATTTTACATTGGAAGTAATTTAATTATTACAGCTCATTCAAAGAACTGACTATCCACTATCTGATAGTTCAGCATTTACTTGTGAGATTTTATTGGAATACAGCTTTTATCGGATAGATTTGTCTCAAACAATGAGATAATTTTTATGAATTATCCCATGTGTCATTTGGTAAAAAAAAATTCAAATCCTATCAGATGCTCATCTACAGAAGTAATTTGATTGGGAGGCATTTTATGTTCCATCATGTGCTCTCAGATATGTGAGATGGAATTCTTTCATCAAATTGCTCCACAAGATCCAAATTAAATGTAGTCTAATTGTATTTGTGCGAGTTCATACTTCCGGCGGTGATACAGAAAATGAGGGAAGTGGAAGATCTAAAATCCAAACAGCCTTGCAGGCATGACAACAGCGATAGTGAAAATTGGTTGGAGTAGCAGGGAAGAGAAGCAGCTCCATACCACATCGTTTCAGTTTCACTTGTGCCGCTTGGCTCTCGCTGTGCTGTTTGTCCCTCTCGCTGAACAGGCTAGAGGCTAAGGAGATGAACAAGATATGAAGATGCCCTTCAGCCTACTTTGCCACAGCCATCTGCTAGAAGTTGCATATGAGCTCATAAATAGGCTTTTTTTAATAATCTTATACGGGTTGCTCCATTGTATTTCACTCTCTGCATTTAATAATTATATCAGTGATTCGTTTTAACCACGTAAAAATCCTATTGTAATGAAAACTTTAATGCTAGCCATGGCTGCCGGGCGAGAGGCTTTGGACGGAGGCTGACGATCCTGGGTTTGGAGTTGGGATCCGATGATTTCCCAGTTGATGGTGTTAACCAAGATCTGTTTGTGCACTTCATCCTCTCTGACGGCAGCTCTCTGAGATGTGCCATCGCCAGCAGCAGAGATGTGCCTTCCAGCAATATACTGCAGGCGGCCGCTCGCTTGAGAGGGCATGAGGACACTTGCCAGCGTGGTCCGGACGCAGAGCAGCGAGCATGCAGGTGGGGCTCGCTGCACGCACCCGGAAGATTGGTTAAGGTGGCCATGGCGGCCTAGCCCAGTGTAAGTTGCAGATGTGAGAAGTGGTGTACTGATAGGAGGTAGAATTTGAAAGTAGATCAGGTGACTCCTGCTCTGACCTCTACCTGTCACTCTGCTACTTAACCAAAAACATATGACAGATGCATTATTTAACATTCTATCTTTCAGTGGATCTAAGGTAAGGTTTGTTATAGTACTTTGTAATACAAACAGTGGTCCCAATAGCCTTATTCTTGTTTATGGAAGTTGGCTATATGGAGAAATGTGTACGATTGCTTCTGTTACGGAACATTGGGAAATGACTGCGGTTACATTTTTGGGTCTTACCTAATTGAGGGATGAGAGAAGATGGTACCAAGGAGCTGGAAATAAATTTCTAAGGAAGAAAATTAACATGTGGGATATACTATTAGGACTATTAATTTTATGTGAATCCAGCTCGTATCTATACTTTTTGTCTATTGAAAAACAAGTGGGATATACTATATTAATTTTATTTATGTCAGCTGATAATCATGCTAAGATTAAAAAGTTGTTTGCTTAGTTCAGGGCTCATGCACAGTTGTGAAACTTGTGAATCTCATTCACTACATTCTACGAATTTATATATTGTTCATGTGCATGTTTCTTTTCCGTATGTAGTAGTTCAACAATTAACATGGTAAAGCCTAATGAGCAACTAGGAAAAGTTACACAACTCTTTATCTCAGGCGTACCAATCCACTGGTAGAAAAAAGGCCTTCGGTATGCCAGCATCAGTCCCCAAGCGTCGCGCACCGTGACTAATGAGTCTTTAGTCACGGGTCGGGAGGAGACCCGCGACAGAAGGTCAGACGTCGCGGGTTGGGAAGCGCGTTGCGGCGCGTGGAGGGAATTAATTCCGGTTGACCTGGCCGCCCGGGACTATTGGTCCTTTATTCCCCGTTCCCGTGGCCAACCGGGACCAATGGCCCTTTATTCCCCGTGCCCGTGGCCAACCGGGACTAAACATCAAGCTTCTCGCCTCCCCCGCGGAGGTTTTTATTTCGCGAGCGAGGCAGAAGGGCGCCATTCCACTGCTCGCTCTCTGTTCTTCCTCTCGCTCTCTGTTCTTCCTCTCTCGCTCTCTTTTCTTTTCGATCCAAGCACACGCACGCAAATGGCTGAAGTTTGGACGCAATACTATGGTTCCACACCATGCGGCAAGGATTTGGACGTGCTCTTCACCAACAGTTCCGCGAGGCTGCATGAAGCTCTGGGTCATTTGGTCGATCTCTATTTTGCAGCTCCCGAAGAACACCGGTTCTTTGGGCTCGATCTGGAGTACACGGCGAATCAGAAGGATGTTGCCGTCATCCAGATTGTGTTCAAGCAGTCGGTGTTGGTCTTCCAATGGTCAAGGTAGAAGCTATAGCACACGTACAATCTTGCATGCATCTTCGAGTTTTTTTGTTGCATGTGAAGAATACATATGTTGCAACATATCTAACACATATCCTATTTTTGTTGTTACAGTAGTTCAAAGCATTGCCCGGACCTTGTTGATTTTCTTGTCAACTCGGGGTTTGACTTTTGCAGCGTTGACATCACGCAAGACCGTGTGAAGTTGATGCGCATCGGTATTATGATACCTGAAGATCACTACGTTGATCTTCAGAATCTTATCCAGTTGACCGGGCCAAAGACCGGGATGGCTGTCATGGCAAGCACCTTCATCCACCAGGGCTATCAAAGGATGAAGACTGATTTCCGCCGGGAGAATCACTTCTATTGGAAGGAGACCCCATTGCGCATGACGAACCTCAAGTATGCGGCCATAGATGCATATGTCGCGTACGATTTGTTCCGCATCTACTCGGCGGGGCCATAGATGATGTATATATGCGTTCGATATCTATGTGCATGTAATGGGTATCTAATTAGTAGTATATATATGTAATGGATATCTTTTGTGATCGACTCTATATATATATATGTTATGAAATGTGATCGACTCTATGTTTGTGTTATGTGTGATCGACTCTATGTTTGTGTTATGTGTGATCGACTCTATGCATGTAATGAATATTGTGTGTATTATTGTTCTTTATTTTTGATATATTTTTTCATTTTAAGATTTTAAAATGAATTAGTATTATTTTTCTTCATTTTTTGATATATTATTTGTATTTTTAAGATTTTAAAATGAATTAGTATTATTGTTCTTAATTTTTGATATATTATTTGTATTTTAAGATTTTAAAATGAATTAGTATTATTGTTCTTCATTTTTGATATATTATTTGTATTTTTAAGATTTTAAAATGAATTAGTTCTATTTTTCTCAATTTTTGGATATATTATTTGTATTTTTAGAAATAATACAAATTAAAAGTTAATGTTTATTTATTGATTAAAAATTATTAATTACATCATTACTTTTATTTATTAAAAGATTTATTTGAAATTCAAACAATAAAGAAATGTGGCTTCGACCAACATGTTAATAAGATTTTAAAATGAATTAGTATTATTTTTCTTCATTTTTTGATATATTATTTGTATTTTTAAGATTTTAAAATGAATTAGTATTATTGTTCTTAATTTTTTATATATTATTTGTATTTTAAGATTTTAAAATTAATTAGTATTATTGTTCTTCATTTTTGATATATTATTTGTATTTTTAAGATTTTAAAATGAATTAGTTCTATTTTTCTCAATTTTTGGATATATTATTTGTATTTTTAGAAATAATACAAATTAAAAGTTAATGTTTATTTATTTATTCAAAATTATTAATTACATCATTACTTTTATTTATTAAAAGATTTATTTGAAATTCAAACAATAAAGAAATGTGGCTTCGACCAACATGTTAATAAGATTGATATGATACTACTATCACATACATGCGTGAGAAACACTTGGATTCGGGACGGGATGGAACTCGGAAGTTAAGCGTGCTAATGCTAGAGTAGTGGGAGGATGGGTGACCGAGCGGGAAGTTTGACCATGAGTAACTAATTTGACTAGAGATAATCTTAGTTAGACACTAAGCAAATAATACAAATTGTGAAAAAAAAGGGAGTGAAAAAAAGGAGTGAAAAAAAGGGACTGAAAAAAGGTGAGAAAAATAATTAGAAACCAAATGAATTAAAAAAATTACGAAATAAATCTAGTCCCGGTTCATGTGGCCAACCGGGACTAAATGTCCTCCGACCCCAGGCTCCGCCACCCGCCCACGTAGACGGGCCTTTAGTCCTGGTCCGTAAGTGGCGGGACTATAGGGGGGGGCCTTTAGTCGCGCGTAGCTAGTCCCGGTTGCCCGGACGGGATTAATGGGCCTGGCGAACCGGGACTGTAGGCCTATTTTCTACCAGTGATCTGCAATTGTAGCATAAATATTTTACTTGAGATTTAAACAAACTATTAATTTATATGGGATTTGGGATCTGATTTTGTTTCTGGGTGTATTGACCTCTACGTCGTTTATACAAGTGATATTCTTATATAAAGGGGAGGAGTGTGCTATGCTCTGCCTCAAAATTGAATTACAAATAGCTCATTTCACTGGATCAATCCATGTAGATGCTAATAACTTGAGTCTCGTGTGAATGTTATTGGACAAGATCATGTAAGCTTATTCCTAAATGATAAATGACAACATGTCATTTAATTTTTGATTTGGTTCAGACTCAAAATTGCTTCTTATGCTCCTATTTTTTTCCGTACTTGATGTATTGCTGATATCTTATTTAAGCCAATGAGTAGGTCTCACTCGAGCGAGAATTAAGTTAATTCTCACTCAGATGGCATCAGCCAGCTGCATGTGCATCTTATGAAATCTGAGTTACAACTAAGTGCCACCCATGTGCAACTAGGAAAAATATGAGTGGTAAGTCACGTATAACTAACAACCCGCACGAATCACGATACAAATCTATTGGGATTCTAGTTAAGTGAGGTCTAACTTAATTCTCACTCAAGCGAGAAATAGCAAAACCGCTTATTTAATATGTTACGAACTACCGCAAATAATGTACGGTGCAACACACTATCATATGTGCAATGTGAGTTTGGTTTTTTCTATACTTTTGCAGGAGCATGAGTTTGGTTGTTATATTTTTTTATTACACTGTAGCAACGCACGGGCATTCAGCTAGTATACCTAATAATAAAGGCGTTAAGCCTTTCTTGGTTTGGTTTGGTAGATCATTAAAACTGTCCTTAAAATTAGACACAGATACCCACCATTACCAGCGGTAAGTTGCATACGGATTCGTTACTTTTTTTTCTGTTGGTACGTACTTAGGCTTTGTTCGTTTTGTCCCTCGTGGACTTCATACGACTCCAACTCTCCAAATCCTTATGCCATACGGTTTACGGAAAATTTCTTTTCGTTGTTATCTCTACTATATAAGTACGTTTCGTACGTATGTATGTCGAGACACTGGTAGAAAAAAAGGCCTTCCATACGCCCCCATCAGTCCCCAAACTTTGCGCACCGTGACTAAAGGGGTTTTATGTTGGGAATATGCCCTAGAGGCAATCATGTATGATGTAATTCCCACTGTATTCATAAAGTTATTAAGTTGTCCTTGTTTTGAACATCTGATACATGTCATTGAATATGTGATTCGATTGTGGAACCATGTATTCATGTTGTTCATACTAGATTGTCCTTGGTCATTTAGGTTGTGCTGGACACACACCCTAGACTAATGTAAGTGTTGGCTGATGACACAGTTCCACTTGTCATGGGCATGGTGATGCCATTCCAACGTTCACGGACTTGGCTAAAGAGTTTAGCAAGTCGGACTGACCCATATTGAGATGCAACGATCAAGTCGTCATTTGCACGTCTCAATCAATGTAATCCTTAGACCTGAGGTTGTCGCACAATCCGAGTTGTGGATCACCGACTTAGGTTCTGTCAAACGTTGTTCTGTGACAAGGCAACTATAAAGGCAGAGTTCGGGTCGAATGAGAAGCAAGCTGCGTGATGTGGATAATCAAGATGGGATTTTGCCCCTCCGAATGGAGAGATATTCTCTGGGCCCTCTCGAGTGATATGATTCAGTAAGCATGGCCATGCGCAACTCAGTTAAGTGTTAACTGTGTCTGTTGGCTAAGAGTTAGTCAGGTGAATCACATATCACGGATCGAGAAGAGAGTTGAGCTATTTAAGGGATGACGATAAATCGCCTATAGCTCGACAAGGTATATCGTGAGGCAAAAGGGACTAAGATGAATATCACATTGAAAGGTATGTCGTCATGACTCAATGGGACTTGGGAGTCGGCACGTTCTGCTAGGAGCCGCTACCGATTGATCGATTGAGAGTCGGACTCCAATCGTGTCCAAGTCGCCATGAGCCTGCAGGGTCGCACACTTAAGAGCGGGAGCAAATATTGGTTGGGTTGGACCCGAACCGGAAATGGACTGAATTAGTGAGTCGGACTCACAGAGGGAATGGGCCACAAGTGTTGTGCAGCCCATTACCATACGCTATATAAAGAGGGGCGCAGGTTGCCCAGCGGGCAAGTTAGTCCACTCTCCCATGCGTTGGGAACCCTAGCCCCACTCAGTCCAGCCGCCGCACCGGACCTAGCAGTCCGCCGTCGGAGCTCCTCCTCGTACGTGTGGATACCGGCAGAGGTGCTGTACGTTCAGCACTTCGACGTTCGAGAGATTGGATCGGCCGGACCGGATCGTGGGACTGCACTGCCCCGACCAGACGCGCTACATCGATAATCCGCACCTGCGCGTCTAGTGGTAATACTCGTGGCCTTCTACCTCGGCTAGATCTTGGGAGTACCGCGTAGGAAAAGTTTTTCGTTTATCTATACGCGACCCAACAGTGGTATCAGAGCGGTAGCTTCTGGTATTAGGCCCGAGATCCGTACATATGTGATATGTAGTTAGCGTTAGATGTGATCTAATTGCTGTTTTGGTGGTCGGTCTATGAGATAGATCGGTTTTGTACAAGGTTGATTGGATCAATCGTACTCGGGGTTAATGGATGATCTGGTTTCCGTGATCATACTGCTAAGGTCGTGGAACAACTTACCCCTACCGGTCGGTTTCCGCCATCGGGGTATACCGTGACACATAAATCCAGTTGCGGTGATCGAAGATCAAAGAGTTTGGTCGAATCGGAATACGGATCAGATTCGGGTAAAATCGTTTTATCCGATGAAGAAATCCATGATCGGAATGCAGATGAGATCTGCGTTTTCCATGATCGGGACCGCCGTCGTCCTGTCGTAGAGCCTTAGATGTCGTTGCGAGTTTCACAACGCCGGTAGATATCGTATCTATGCATAACTTGTTTTTGCAGGAAGTTGTGAATGGTATGGCTTATGTGCATGTGATGTGTGTAATCCATACATGATCTGCGTATCATGTTTTTGTCAGCCGGCTGGAGCCTAGGTGCTGTCATTTTATTGTATACCGGCCTGCGTGTCGGATTCTCTATGTAAATTTCATTTACTTAGCTAGTGTAGCTTGTTGGAGAACCCGGAAGGCATGCAAGTCGATGTACAAGTCGGCTACATGGAGTAAGATGGCACGTGACAAGAGTTGGCACGAGTCGACTTACAAGCTTCGTGGAGATGGAGATCACCATGAAGAGAGCCATACCATTTCACATTATAATTGTTTTATTTGTGTTATTGTTATGCCTCTATTTACCTCTATTTAGATAGTTGGTAGATTCTTTAATCCCTCAAAGAAGGTCTAGTCGGTCGCCCCGCCAGTGCTGCACCATCACAAGTCGGACATTCTTGGTAGTGGGCTCATAAAATTGAGGTGCTACCAATTCTTTCCGGTTAGGTGGGTTTGAGTCGGACTCTTACAAGCAGAAGCACTTGGTAATCTAGAAGAGTCCATCACAACGGTTGTGGGGCTCGGGGCGAGGTAGATTGGGAGCCGGGGCATGTGATGTCACCCAACTAACAGGAGTCGTATAGAGATACGATTGGCAAGGTGTTGCCTACCTAGATCACTTGACGGCTAGCGGTGATGCTAAAGCTCACTAGTCGGCTTGCTTATTTAGGATCTTGAATCACTTAGCAACCATCGGAGGGATGTTGGTTCTAGTGGGAGCATAAGTATTAAATCGTTTAATATGCCTGCTCTTTTATGAATACATGTCTTAAGTGTTTTTGCGTATTTTCTGTTGTAGATCAATGGCACCTAGCAACCTTCCTCAGTTGTCCACTTTTGCGTTGAGGTCAATCCTAGAGAAAGATAAGCTTAATGGAATTAATTTCACCAACTGGTATCGTAATCTGAGGATAGTCCTCAAGCATGACAAGAAAGAACATGTTCTAGAAACTCCACTTCCAGAAGAGCCTGATGATGATGCGACTGTCGCTGTCACAAATGCCTACCGTAAGACTAGAGATGAGTCTACGGAGATTAGCTGTCTTATGCTTGCACACATGGAACCGGACTTGCAGCAGCAGTTCGAAAATGTTGAGGCCTACGATATGATCGAAAGCCTCAAAAGTATGTTCCAGGCTCAAGCAAGGACTGAGAGGTATCAAGTCTCTCAAGCTTTGCTTGGCTGTAAGCTGAAAGACGGCGATCCACTGAGTCCGCATGTAATCAAGATGATTGGTTACATACAGTCTTTGGATCGCTTGGGCTTCTCAATTAAAGAAGAGATCGCCACTGATATAATTCTGAACTCTCTTCCTAGTGCGTATGGTCCGTTCATCTCGAACTACCATATGCATGGTATGGATAAGAGTATCACTGAATTACATGGGATGCTCAAAACGGCAGAGGCTGATATCAAGAAAGGCGCCAGTCAAGTGTTGATGGTGCAGAATAAGGCTAAGTTCAAGAAGAGTTCTTGGACTAAGAAGAAGAAGGATAAGTCAGGAGGTAGCGCCCATGGCCCTGTCCAGAGTGCTTCCTCAAAGACTAAGCCTTCTCCTACAGCCGGAGCCAATTGCTTCTATTGCAAGCAGGATGGCCACTGGAAGAGGAACTGCACCAAGTATTTGGCTGACAAGGCCAAGAGTGGAGGTATGACTTCCGACTCAGGTACACTTGTGTGTAATGTTATAGACATTTATCTTGCTGATGCACCTAATAGTTCTTGGGTATATGATACCGGATCAGTCATTCACATTTGCAACTCGTTGCAGGGGCTGGTAAGAACTAGGAGCGTGGCAAGAGGAGAGGTTGATATTCGGGTCGGCAACAAGGCGAGAGTCGCTGCGTTGGAAGTCGGCACGATGCAACTTCATTTACCTTCAGGATTTATTTTGGAACTGAATAATTGTTATTATGTTCCAGCACTTAGTCGAAACATTATTTCCGCCTCATGTTTGATGAGACAAGGTTATGAGTCGAATATTAAGAATAATGGTTGTTCTTTATATTTGAAAGATATGTTTCATGGCTTTGCACCCGTTCAGAACGGGTTATTTATTTTAAATCTTGATAGTGAATCGGTCTATAACATAAATGTTAAAAGGTTGAAACCAAATGATCTGAATATGACTTACTTTTGGCACTGTCGGCTTGGTCATATAAGTTGGAAGCGCATGAAGAAGCTCCATGATGATGGACTTCTAACTTCGTTTGACTTAGAGTCATTCGAGACATGCGAATCATGCCTACTAGGCAAAATGACCAAGACACCTTTTGCAAGGAGTTGTGAAAGGGCGTCCGACTTGTTGGAACTAATACATAGTGATGTATGTGGTCCAATGAGCACGACAGCCAGAGGTGGTTATGAGTACTTCATTACCTTCACTGATGATTTGAGTAGGTATGGATATATCTATTTAATGAAACACAAGTCGGAATCCTTTGAAAAGTTCAAGGAATTCCAGAGTGAGGTACAAAATCAGCTCGGCAAGAAAATAAAGTTTCTACGGTCGGACCGTGGAGGCGAGTACATGAGCCATGAGTTTGATGACCATCTAAAGAGTTGTGGAATAGTTCCTCAACTCACTCCACCGGGTACACCGCAGAGAAACGGTGTATCGGAACGGAGAAATCGGACCTTGTTGGACATGGTACGATCAATGATGAGTCGGACAGATCTACCTTTATCATTTTGGGGTTATTGTCTAGAAACTGCAGCTTTCACACTAAACAGAGTACCATCAATGTCAGTAGAGAAGACACCACATGAGATGTGGACTGGTAAAAAGCCAAGTTTGTCTTTTCTAAAGATTTGGGGTTGTGAAGCATTTGTCAAGCGACTTCAGTCGGACAAGCTCACGCCCAAGTCGGATAAGTGTATTTTCGTGGGGTATCCGAGGGAAACCTTGGGGTACTACTTCTACAACCGGGAAGAGGGCAAAGTGTTTGTCGCTCGGAATGGTGTCTTCCTTGAGAAAGAGTTTCTCAGTCGGGAAGTCAGTGGGAGCACGGTGCAACTCGAAGAAATTCGAGAGGAACCCGCTAGGGGCGAGTCGGCGAACGCCTTGGAGGCTGAGCCGGTCGTGGTACCTACACCGGTAATAGCACCTGAACCACGGAGATCTGCCAGATTACAGAGTGCTCGTGATGTTTTACTGTTAGACAGTAATGAGCCGGCAACTTATTCGGAAGCGATGGTGGGATCTGATTCCGAGTCATGGCTTGGAGCCATGAGATCCGAGTTAAAGTCCATGGATGAAAACCAAGTTTGGAATTTGGTTGATCTGCCTGACGGTGCAAGACCCGTCGAGTGCAAATGGGTCTTTAAGAAGAAAATTGATATGGATGGAAATATTTCCGTCTATAAAGCACGACTTGTCGCGAAGGGGTTCCGACAGGTTCAAGGAGTTTACTATGACGAGACATTCTCGCCTGTAGCGATGCTTAAATCAATTCGGATCATGTTAGCCATAGCAGCCTATTTCGACTATGAGATATGGCAGATGGATGTCAAAACGGCTTTCCTTAATGGAAATTTAACTGAGGACGTGTATATGATACAGCCCGAAGGTTTTGTCGATCCAGCTAATGCTGACAAGGTATGCAAACTTCAGAAATCCATTTATGGGTTGAAGCAAGCATCTCGGAGTTGGAACATTCGCTTTGATGAGGTAGTCAAATCGTTTGGCTTCATCAAGAGCGATCATGATTCTTGTTTATACAAGAAGTTTAGTGGGAGCAAAGTAAACTTTCTAATCTTATATGTGGATGACATATTGCTGATTGGAAATGATGTCATGATGTTGCAAGAAACCAAGGAGTCATTGGAAAGGAGTTTCTCAATGAAGGATTTGGGTGAGGCAAGTTACATATTAGGAATCAGGATCTATAGAGATAGATCCAGGCGGCTCATTGGATTGAGTCAGAGTACTTATCTGGACAAGGTTTTGAAGAAATTCAAAATGGAAGAGTCCAAGAAGGGATTCTTACCGATGTCCCATGGCATAAAACTTAGCAAGACTCAGTGTCCTTCGACAACTGATGAGCGAAGTCGGATGAGTGTGATCCTGTATGCTTCGGCAATCGGATCCATCATGTATGCCATGATTTGTACTAGGCCAGATGTTTCCTATGCTCTAAGTGTTACGAGCAGATACCAGGCTGACCCTGGCGAAGCCCACTGGGCAGCGGTTAAAAACATCCTTAAGTATTTGAGAAATACTAAGGAAATGTTCCTGGTTTATGGAGGTGATGAGGAATTCAGTGTAAAGGGTTACACGGATGCGAGTTATCTCACCGACTCAGATGATTCTCGTTCGCAATCGGGATACGTGTTCGTAATGAACGGAGGAGCTGTGAGCTGGAAGAGTTCCAAGCAAGATACGGTGTCTGCATCTACAACAGAGGCTGAGTATATTGCTGCCTCAGAGGCGGCAAAGGAAGCTGTTTGGATCAGGAACCTCCTGATTGATCTTGGTGTGGTTCATGCGCAACTCAATTAAGTGTTAACTGTGTCTGTTGGCTAAGAGTTAGTCAGGTGAATCACATATCACGGATCGAGAAGAGAGTTGAGCTATTTAAGGGATGACGATAAATCGCCTATAGCTCGACAAGGTATATCGTGAGGCAAAAGGGACTAAGATGAATATCACATTGAAAGGTATGTCGTCATGACGCAATGGGACTTGGGAGTCGGCACGTTCTGCTAGGAGCCGCTACCGATTGATCGATTGAGAGTCGGACTCCAATCGTGTCCAAGTCGCCATGAGCCTGCAGGGTCGCACACTTAAGAGCGGGAGCAAATATTGGTTGGGTTGGACCCGAACCGGAAATGGACTGAATTAGTGAGTCGGACTCACAGAGGGAATGGGCCACAAGTGTTGTGCAGCCCATTACCATACGCTATATAAAGAGGGGCGCAGGTTGCCCAGCGGGCACGTTAGTCCACTCTCCCATGCGTTGGGAACCCTAGCCCCACTCAGTCCAGCCGCCGCACCGGACCTAGCAGTCCGCCGTCGGAGCTCCTCCTCGTACGTGTGGATACCGGCAGAGGTGCTGTACGTTCAGCACTTCGACGTTCGAGGGATTGGATCGGCCGGACCGGATCGTGGGACTGCACTGCCCCGACCAGACGCGCTACATCGATAATCCGCACCTGCGCGTCTAGTGGTAATACTCGTGGCCTTCTACCTCGGCTAGATCTTGGGAGTACCGCGTAGGAAAAGTTTTTCGTTTATCTATACGCGACCCAACATTTTAGTCCCGGGTCGGGAGGAGACCCACGACAGAAGGTCATGCGTCGTGGGTTGGGAAGCGCGTGGAGGCGCTTGGAGGGCTTTAATTCCGGTTGGCGTCGCCACCCGCGACTAATGATCCAGTATGCTGGCCTCTCTGTCTTTAGTCCCGGTTGGCCTGGCCACCCGGGACTAAAGATACAAACTGCTCGACTCCCGCACGGCGGTTTTATTTCGCGAGCGAGAGGCAGAAGGACACCATTGCTACAGTCCGCACCCGAGTCTCTGTTTCTTCTTCTCTTTTCTCTTCTTCCTCTCTTTGATCTTCCTCCACCAAGCACCCATCGCTCAAGTTTGGAAGACTCTCCGTGTGGCCACACCATGCCGCAAGAGTCTCGACGTGGCCTGCACCAATATGTGCGAAAGGCTCCCCGGTCTTCTTGACCATTTGAGCAATCTCTATGAAGAAGCCGATAAACACCATAGGTTCTTCGGGCTTGATCTAGAGTATATGGCGGATCAACGGGATGTTGTCGTCATCCAGATTGCGATCAAGGAGAACGTTTTGGTCTTCCAATGGTCAAGGTAACGCACACGTACAATCTTGCATTTTCGATTTGTTTGTTGCATCTGAAGAATACATGTGTTGCAACATATATAACACGTGTTCTATTTTTGTTGTTGCAGTAGTTCAAAGCATTCTCCGGCACTTGTTGATTTTCTTGTCAACAAGGGGTATGACTTCTGAAGCGTTGATATCACTCAAGACCGTCAGAAGTTGATGCGCTTGGGTATTGTGATACCTTCAGGACCTTATCCATTTTGATGTGTTGGACAGTCACAAGACCGGGATGGCTCCGATGGCAACTGCCTTCATCCACGACGACTACAAAACCATGAAGTCTCGTTTCCCCTCCAAGAATCACATGTATTGGGGAAGAACCCACTGGACCGGACCAACGTCAACTATGCAGACATAGATGCATACGTTGCCTACGAGTTGTTCCGCATCTACTCGACGGAGCTCGAGTAGATGTTGTTTGTGTACCGCATCTTGCGTTCGATATATGCATGTAATGGATATATTAGTATGTAATGGATATATTATTATGTAATGGATATTATTTCTATATTAATTCATAGTTATACTATTTCTATATTATGTCAACACACATTTCAAAACAAACAAACAAAAACACATCAAGAAAACAAACAAAAACACATCAAGAAAATAATAGAAGAGCCTACTGGTCTTTTATTAAAAAGGATGTGAGGCTAAGTGCTATGGATAGATCTTTTCAATATCTATCCAGAACATTTTTGTTTGTCTATTTTGGTTATGTATTTTAAAAGTTAGGTTCAAATCATTCTCACAGATAGTCGTTGCCAAAACAGTTCTTGTGTCCAAAATAATAGTCCAAACTTGGATCTGCAAATTTTATATGGTTTAGATTTCATATGGTTTGGTTCATAAATTTTATCTTTAAAATGAATTTGTTTTATTTTCCTGAATTTTTTGATATATTATTTGTATTTTTTAGATTTTGAAATGTATTAGTTTTATTTTTCTAAATATTTTGATATATTATTTGTATTTTTAAGATTTAAAAATGAATTAGTTTTATTTTTCTGAATATTTTGATATATTAATAGTATTTTTATGATTTTAAAATGAATTAGTTTTTTTTTCTGAATAATTTTTAGAAATAATACAAATTAAAAAGTTAATGTTTATTTATTTATTCAAAATTATTAATTACATCATAAATTTTGTTTATTAAAAGATTTATTTGAAATTCAGACAATAAAAAAATGTGGCATCGACCAACATTTTAATAGGATTGATATGATACTAGTATCACATACATGCCTGCGAAACACTTGGATACGGGACGGGGTGGAACTCGGAAGTTAAGCGTGCTAGTGCTAGAGTAGTGGGAGGATGGGTGACCGAGCGGGAAGTTTGACCACGAGTAAGTAATTTGACTAGAGATAATTGTAGTTACACTAGTAGGAGAAAGCCTACTAGTGACGAACAAATTTTCCTTACCGCTGGCCAACAAGGGTTCGCCAGCGCTAACCCGCCAGTGGTATCCGCTACCACTGACGAAGCAAGGTTCGCCAGCAGTATATCGGGCTACCGCTGGCGAACATCTCTTTCGTTGGCCAACGGTAAGTTCTAAGTTCGCCAGCAGTAGTTGGCCGTGTTTGCCAGCGGTATATTTTTTTGGGATGGCAGCTGTTCGCCAGTAACAGTATACTCTGTTCGCCAGTGGTATCTTTTCTGAATTTGTTTTTGGTATTTCCGTTTTTCAACATATATACAAGTACAACATCAGTATATAAAATATATGGTTCACAAAAACAGTATAAACACACAATTTTCACACGTACGCATAGACAAGTAAGCAAATTGTTGATTCATATCACGTTCAGTAGTTCAGTATACACCTTTACATCAATCATCTACGGATGTCACCTTTACATCAATCACGTTCTGTAGTTCAGTAGTTCAGCATAGACAAGTGAGCAGCCTGTGTCGATGTTGTCGTCATTGTTGTAGCCCCGATGTCACTGATACCATCCAAGAACTTCCTTATATTCTTCTTCTTCACATGGCATTTCTGTGGAATAGTAAGCAAAGGAAGACTTGTATAAGTACTATGAATTGGGTAAATATTACCACATGCAAGTATATTTCCACCAAAGTTTGTACCAAAATTAAAGAATTGTATAATTTCTGACTACCAAATTAAAGAATTGTATAAGTCTGGCCAAGAGTTTGGATGCTCTACTTGTAATAACTGGACATTTATTGTTGATACAGTTAACAACACAAGCATCCAATACATCAATTCCAGTTGAAAACAGGTGCGGGATGCTTTATCTAGTCCATCAATAGAGGCCCTGCATCTACAAGAACCACACATGACATGACTTAATCTGTGAAGTCCGACAAATCGGCAAACCTACACGCCTCCAGTCTCCAATGGAAAGCAGCAGCCAATCCATCGAAAGAGCAAATTTTCGAAATACTCAGTACATTCCGACAAACTACAGATAGTACCGACATATGTACGTTTTAGCTACCACTACTAGGTTAGTGAATCCGGCAATGAACTCACTCATACCCCAGCATGACCGAGAGCAGGTAATAAAGTACACAGACATGGTGGGACGATTACACAGATCAGTCAATGAGTCCACCAATCGAATTTAGCAACCAATTGAGCATGACTGCAACTCACGGGACGAAATTGCAACGGAGCAGTTCGATTAAGCAACCAATCTAGGGCAGCACATCTAGGTTATGGTCAACCGGAAAGGAAACGGGAGCAGGCTTTGGCCAGGAAACGAACGAACCTGCTGTGCTCGTCCTCGGTCCAGGCGATCCCCTTCCTGCGGTCCTGCTCGGCGGACTTGGAGGACGCCTTGTCGCCTCCGCCACCGCCCTTCTTCCCTCCGCCGGAACCGCCCTCGTCGGGCCCGCCGGCGTCGCCGGCATAGACGAGCAGCGGCATGCGGCCGGCCTCGATGCCGTCGACGTCCTCGACGAGCAGCTCGTAGTGGCGCCTGACCTCGTCCAGGGTCTTGCCCTCGACGGCGGCCGCAATCCGTTCCCACATGGCGTCCTCCCCGACCATTATCCGCTCGGCCAGCGTGGCCAGCGCGTTCTCGAAGGCCTTCTTCTGGTCCCGGGTCCAGCCACCGGCCCCGGCGCCGGAGCCCTCCTCACGGCCGCTGCTGCTGCTGGCCTCCTCCACCGCCATGGACGGCCTGCGTGCACCCCCGAAGGTTTGCGGCTGTGGTGGCTGCTCGCGGCCAGATCCCACGCGCGTCCTCATCCAACGTCGACGCCCCGCCGCCTCCTCCCATCGGACCACCATCCTCCTCGCCTCCTCTCGGCACTGGGGGAGGGAGGGCAAAGGCTGGATGCGCTTGCTGAAGCCGGTCGCCTCGCAGCGCCACCGCCACCCGCCGACATTGCCATTGACGCCCCAAAATCTTGGCTTCTAGGGTTTGTGGAGCGGCTGCGATTCGGTGTAGCCACGCCGTGGAATAGGTGGAGAAGGCGGAGGAAGGGCCAGGAAGGCGGTCGGCGGTGCGAGAACTCGCCGGAGACGGCCAGGATGGACCGGCGACGGAGGCGGGGAAAGGGGATCGTGATTTCTCGAGGAGAGCGCTGGAGAGGAGAGAATAGACTCGGGTGCGTTTGTGTTTTTTATTGAGGAAAACGTGGTGGAGACGGTGAGCGTGAGGAGAGGATACGCGCTCATGGTTAGCGCTGGCAAATGCCTTCCGTTCGTCGGTGGTACAACTGTACTCCTGTCGAACAAGCAAATGCTTTCGCCAGCGGTAAGTGCCCGCAGCCTAGCAGCACAAAGCTGGATTCGTCCATACATACTGCTGGCAAACGAAAATTACGGTTCGCCAGCGGTACTAATCTTGCCGCTGGCAGCCAAAAAACATGTTGGCCAGTGGTAATTACCGCTGGCGGACACATGTAGCTGTTTTCCAGCGGTAGGCCGGTGGCTATAAGCCTTTTTCTACTAGTGTTAGACACTAAGCAAATAATAAAAATTCTGAAAAAAAAGGAAGTGAAAAAAATGCAGTGAAAAAAGGAAGTGAAAAAAAAAGGAGTGAAAAATAATTAGAAACCCACGTGAATTAAAGAAATAACGAATTAAAGAATGTAGTCCCGGTTCGTGTGGCCAACCGGGACTAAAGGTTCTCCGCCCCCGGTGCACGCCACCCGCCCACGTGGACGGGTCTTTAGCCGCGGTTCGTAAGAGGGGCGACTAAAGGGGGGGCCCTTTAGTCGCGCCGATTTAGTCCCGGTTGCGCGGTCGGGATTAATGGCATTTGCGAACCGGGACTATAGGCGTTTTTTCTACCAGTGAGAAGCTTTGTGCTTTATAAACCAACTCTCAATCCCTGTACGGGTTAGCTTCTGCCGACCCGAAAAAAAAGATAAGATTCATGGCTCTTCCCATCCCCGTCCGGCGACCGCTGAAACAGGAGTAGCTGGCGGATCCAATGCCGGCGAGCCACTGTCGGCAGCTCTGGCCGCCGTCCTTGCACTAGCGACCACCTCTCGCTCTCCGGTATGCCTGTCCCCAACATGAACAGCTCCCAGCAGCTCGCCCCCCTCCAGCCTACTCTCTGCCCGAGCTCGCGCAAAATCCCCTCCAGCCACGAGGCTCCTCTCTGTTTTTGTAGTAGCACGCAGATTAGGAGCACTGCTAACATCTTAGTAGATCTCCAGGTCAACGCCCCCGTAGGCGGCCACGCTGAACGCCCGTTCCCTATTTGCCGCATCTGCATCTGGTGCCCAGCTCCCAGGTTGTACCGAAGTGTTACTGAAGCTTTCACTTGGAAAAAAAAAGGATAATCCTTGGTCGTTACTTAAGACTTTTTATGTTGTCAAATTGGATTATTGGTTTTAGGAAAATTAGTACTCTATATATTTGTAGTGGGAAACATCTACGCATCTAAATTGGGGTAAAATTTCTATTTGTTGCATTGTATGTGTTGTGGAGAAAATCATCAGAAGAATCTTTCAATGTGTTTAGTTCCTAAAGAATTATCTAAACTGTGTATGGTATAATTATATATATTTATCTGAGTTTTACATTGTATACTTTTATCCGAGTTCCACATGGTATAATTTCCGTCGTGTTCTATCCACCGATCATGTCTTGCAAGAATTAAAGTATTTGCAACACTGCTATTTACACATATTCATTAGGCTCTTTATCCGAGTTCTACATGGTATAATTTTTTTCGTGTTCTATCCACTGATTTTGTCTTGCAGGAATTAAAGTATTTGCAACGCTACTATTTACACATATTCATTAGGTCTTTTATCCGAGTTCTACATGGTATAATTTATGTCGTGTTTTATCCACTGGTTTTGTTTTGCGGGAATTAATGTATTTGCAACACTGCTATTTATACATATTCATTAGGCCAACAAGGTGGTTCTTTGGGTGTTTTGGAATGAATTAACTGGGAACATAATAAAGTGCAAGCTTGAGTAGCTCAACCATGTCATGTTCTCATTATCTCTTGTCAAACAGCTGTCTAGCTTCTCATTAGCTCGCACAAAATAGCAGAGCCACGAAACACGAAGGCGATCATGTGGCGACTCGACACCATGGAGACTATAGTCGCTAAAGGCCCGACGACCATCGTTGCTGAATAGATCTACCATGCCCAAGGACCATCATCCGACCACTGGCACCTCTCTCTGTAATCCTCTAAAAGAAGTATTTTTTTAGTGTTTTACCCCCGCGGACATGTAGTTTAACATGTTTGGCAGTTCAATAATTCAATGCGAAAATTCCATAAGCAATTCGACATTTGGATTTGATTCTCGTACAATTTAAACATATTGAAATATTGTTCATTTAGTCACCGTAGCAACGCACGGGTTCTTTATTATAATATAAAAGTTTCCAAAATAAACAGTTATGTAGCAATGAACAGCAGAGCAAGACGTCACTAGTGGAAACAACACCTTTCGTCCGGGGTTAGAAAAGGCATTAGTCACGGTTGCATTAAAATCCGGGACATATGCTATGCATTGGTCCCGGTTTGTGCGCCCGGGGCAGCAGAATTCGCCTGAGGGCATTGGTCCCGGTTCGTTAGCCGGCATTTGCCCCGGTTTATGGCACGAACTGGGACCAATGCCTAGCCACAGGCCACGTGGCACGCGCATAGGCATTGGTCCCGGTTCATTCCACAAACCGGGACCATTGCCCCCCCTTCCCCTACATATACTGCCTCACAGCCCCTCACCTTCCCTCTTTTTTTTGCTTGGAGGAGTGATAGAGGTGGGTGCTAGTGTGTGTTATTTTACTATGCACACGAGGTGTTCGACGAAATTCCCGAGCCACACATAAGCTCACTGAAAATGGTATCTTCGACCGAGGTTAACAAACTTATCTTTTTCATCTATAATTGATACATAAAAAAGTAATATTTGTCGATGTACTGTGGTCATTTCTCTATTGAATATGTTATTATATTGTATTTTGATGCAGATGATAAACGGCAGCGATGGATGTACGGTGACCGACGCACATCCGAGTATATGGCAGGCCTGAATGTATTTCTCGTTGTAGCTCAGGCGAACAAAGATAATGGCTTTATGTGTTGCCCATGTGTTGATTGTCGGAACGTCAGGGAGCACTCTTCCTCGAGAATCATTCACGGCCACCTACTTCGGAGAGGTTTAATGCCAAGCTATAATTGCTGGACCAAGCATGAAGAAAGAGGGGTTGTGATGGAAGACAATGAAGAAGAAGAAGAAGATCCTTTGTTCCCTGAATACGATGATATATACTGCAATGGAAGACAATACAGAAGAAGGAGGTGATCAAAAACATGCAACAGAAGAGCCCGATGATGATCTTGGCCGAGTTATTGCTGATGCATGGGAAGACTGTGAAAGTGAATTGGAGAGGTTGAAGGTGGACAACATGTTACAGGATCACAAAAAGTTGTTGTACCCAAATTGCGAAGATGGTAGCACAAAGCTCGGTACCACACTGGAGTTACTGAAATGGAAGACACAGAACGGTGTGACTGAAGCCAAAACTTCCAAAGGATAACGAATTGCCTAAGAGTACGTACGAAGCAAATAAAGCTCTCTGCCCTCTAGGATTAGATGTGCTGAAGATACATGTATGCATTAATGTCTGTATCCTATACCGCGGTGAGAAGTACGAAAATTTGGATGAATGTCCGGTATGGACAACCTGTGAGCTCCACGTGAAGGTCGTCAATATAACCATCAAGGTGGCGGCCGGTTATGTCTTACCAATTGGCAACGAACCAACTCGTCATAGTCTTCCGATTCCACTTTGCTACGCTGTTGTTGGGATCGATGAAATTGTCAACGGATTCGAGCGGGTAAAGCTTGATTTCTCTGAAGGTGAAGATGAAGAGTTGACTGAACTCGGAGAAGCCAAGAACTTGACCGTTCTATGGCTAAAGGAATGCATTGTGCTCCCAAATCAGACGACATGGCCATCGAATCCTCGCCATTCTCCAACGCAACAGTCTCTAGCGCGTCCGTCTTCGCCATGCATGCCGTCTCCAGCGCGGTCGCCTACGTCATCACGTCTCCACCGCGGTCGCCTACGCTGCCGCGTCAGCCTTCACCACCGCGGTCGCCTACGACGTCGCGTCAGCCTTCTCCACCGCGGTCGCCTACGCCGCCGCGTCAGCCTTCTCCGCCCACTAAGTTTCTGCCGAAATGTAAAATATCACCCAAACGTCAACAGTCACCCCTCCCGAAGGTACCAAAAGAGGTACGCAAGTTACCTTACGACTATACTCCTGAGGAAACCCAGCAAATTGCAAGGGACGAATACGAGGCGTGGAAATCGAAGCGGAAGGAGAAGAAAAAAGCAGATTTCCCCGAGACCGAAAAAGATGTAGAATGAGTCTGGAAAATGGTGAAGACTCTTCATCAACGTGAGCCGATTCTGTCATCTGTCTATGACCGCTCTATTCTGAAGTCACACCAGGAAATGGTGCGGTCGACGAAGAGTAGTAGGGCAAGCGGGTAAAGGGGGACATCAGTTTCCCAGCTCGGAGAGCAGAAAAAACAATCCATGTCCCCGCTCAACGTGTGGTCGGCGGCAGTGACGATCTGCGGCGTCGGCGCCCTGGCCTCCGCTTCCCAGAGGGTGTGGCAGTCGCTAAAATTCATCAACGACCGCGGGCGGCTGAGGCGCCAGGCCGCCGCGTCCCAAGCGCGGGCGGCCTCCGAGGCCGTCGCAAAGGAGCCGAGGGGGATGCGGTCGTCCCCGAAGCGGATAGTCGCGGTGAACATTCCGTTCTGCCGCGATCGAACTCCGCGGAAACCGGTAGTGTTGTTCCTCCTCGGAGGCATGGTGGTGGCACGACGGTGCGTGGAGTGGAGGTGCGGCAGTTTATAACGCACATTCATGGCCACGCGTTACAACTCCCGCGCCACGCGGCAGGACTCCCGCGCCACGCGGACAGACAATACCACCCACACCTCTCCCTCACTCCCCCAAGCTTAAAAAAAAAGGGACGGGGGCTGTGGCCGCATTTGTAGGGGAAGGGACATTGGTCCCGGTTAGGGGTATGATCCGGGACCAATGCCCATGCGCGCGCCACGTGGCCTGTGGCTAGGGATTCGTCCCGGGTCGTGCCACGAACCGGGACCATTGGCTCCCCACGAACCGGGGCAGATGCCCCCAGGTGGTTTCTGCTGCCTCGCGCACACGAACCGGGACCAATGCATGGCACTTGTCCCGGTTTTTGGTGCAACCGGGATAGATGCCCCCTGCCCCCTGGACGAAAGGGGTTGTTTCCACTCGTGCATCATGGGTAGCAATGGTCATCGTTCCCATATTCCCATGTCCTGCCTTTCTCTATCCACAGGAAGGGCACGACGGTGTGAGCCGTAACGGCACGCTGCGACGGTATTGTAAGGGTGTGTGCCTCTCTCTCTATCTCTGTGTATCAGAAAGTTCGAGCAGAGTCGACCACAGGGGCTTGGCAAAACACAGAAGTTCCCGTCGATCTGATTTTTTGTCGCCTAAAACTGAGTGATTTACTGCCTAAAGAATAATATTTGAAAAATCTTCTTGTATAACTTGTTCAATAGTTGTATAGGCAAAACTGTATGTGAAAATCCGCTTGTTCAACCACTCCATCCGTCCTGTTTTAAATGTCACGGAGTTTGAACAAAGTTAAACCTCCTATACAAATAGGGACACTTAATACCGGACAAAGGTTGTACTATATTGTGTTGAGTAGACCATGTAGCTTCAACTAGATTCAATAATTTATTTTGGTGTCGCTATTGTTTAGTCAAGGAGAGAAGCGGTGCACAATCCTGTTTATTTTGATTTGTTGTTATCATAAACTTCCCATTGATAAAATGCAGGATGACAAAAATGTTAAAACCGTGTGCATAGAGAACCCAAAGGTGTAAGTTTCCTTCATCCTGGGTAGAATCATCAACATTGATATGTATGCGTTTCTTTCTTCTAGCTAGCCAGGCAAAGGATTCAACTCGTAAATCGGGTCATTCAGTTTAGAGTCTTCAACGTAATCTGTAATTATGCATGTCTCACTTTCCTATAGCTGCACAAGAAACATAATTGCTCTTATTATTGGACTGTTGGGCATCCTGTTGCCATAAGATGAATTTTCATTAACTTACAAAGTGAAGCGATTCACGGACGAGTCATCAACGACCTGTAACTTCAGGTCTATACTGTCGGTTTTAAAGCTTCCCGGTGACGAGTCGTGAGAATGGTGTTTTTCTTTTCTAATACTGCAATATTGTATCCATGAAATGTTTAGTTCTTAATTGGGGGTGCTTGCTTACTTTTCACCTAAAAACAATTTATCCACGCAAGTCTTGAAATAGGCCAATTTTTCTGACAGGCAAGACCCAATATGCCTCCTTCATGTACTCAAGTTAGCTTGCGAGTTTCGTTCCTTATAAGCTGAGAGCTCCCAAGTTATTTTCATGACTATGAGGTTTTTCCTAACAAATGCAGTGCTATTATTTATTTTTAATGTTTGCTACATTTCTTATTAAAAGATGAAGGAGAAAGATAAAAAGGTATGCTTCTCCAAAATTCAAGTATGACTTGGTTCTCTTCTTATGTCCATTGAGAAATAGTAGCACATAACAAGTATGTGCCTTGAGAGAAATCTCCAAACAGGGCATCCCTGATGTTTTATGCTTGAATGACCTGCTCAGGCTATATGTGATGAATTATGGTCCATCGCAATTACCGGCGTTGGTGCAAGGGAGGCCGCTGATTAGAAGCTTCTACTTATCAACACTGCCCAATATGTTGATTGTTGGTATCCTTGGCTGAAAGGAATGTATGGTTATGAAGCTCTCATTGCTGATAAGTCAGGTAGTTGTCCTGCGGAGCTTAATTTGGTACGCACTTCTTCTCTTTCTAATTAAATTTCGGGCACACCATCTTATAAAATTGCAGGTAAGAACCTGAACTTCATGGTATTTAGAGTCGTTCCATCTGTACATAATCAACTAAGTGGCCATGTTTTTAATCGATATTAAAGATTCAAGAGGTTCATCTGACATTCATTCTTTTGTTTTCCTTATTCAAATTGCATTCTTAATGTTGCTACTATTTTCCGAGGACCTCAAATGACATTTTACATTGGAAGTAATTTAATTATTACAGCTCATTCAAAGAACTGACTATCCACTATCTGATAGTTCAGCATTTACTTGTGAGATTTTATTGGAATACAGCTTTTATCGGATAGATTTGTCTCAAACAATGAGATAATTTTTATGAATTATCCCATGTGTCATTTGGTAAAAAAAAATTCAAATCCTATCAGATGCTCATCTACAGAAGTAATTTGATTGGGAGGCATTTTATGTTCCATCATGTGCTCTCAGATATGTGAGATGGAATTCTTTCATCAAATTGCTCCACAAGATCCAAATTAAATGTAGTCTAATTGTATTTGTGCGAGTTCATACTTCCGGCGGTGATACAGAAAATGAGGGAAGTGGAAGATCTAAAATCCAAACAGCCTTGCAGGCATGACAACAGCGATAGTGAAAATTGGTTGGAGTAGCAGGGAAGAGAAGCAGCTCCATACCACATCGTTTCAGTTTCACTTGTGCCGCTTGGCTCTCGCTGTGCTGTTTGTCCCTCTCGCTGAACAGGCTAGAGGCTAAGGAGATGAACAAGATATGAAGATGCCCTTCAGCCTACTTTGCCACAGCCATCTGCTAGAAGTTGCATATGAGCTCATAAATAGGCTTTTTTTAATAATCTTATACGGGTTGCTCCATTGTATTTCACTCTCTGCATTTAATAATTATATCAGTGATTCGTTTTAACCACGTAAAAATCCTATTGTAATGAAAACTTTAATGCTAGCCATGGCTGCCGGGCGAGAGGCTTTGGACGGAGGCTGACGATCCTGGGTTTGGAGTTGGGTTCCGATGATTTCCCAGTTGATGGTGTTAACCAAGATCTGTTTGTGCACTTCATCCTCTCTGACGGCAGCTCTCTGAGATGTGCCATGGCCAGCAGCAGAGATGTGCCTTCCAGCAATATACTGCAGGCGGCCGCTCGCTTGAGAGGGCATGAGGACACTTGCCAGCGTGGTCCGGACGCAGAGCAGCGAGCATGCAGGTGGGGCTCGCTGCACGCACCCGGAAGATTGGTTAAGGTGGCCATGGCGGCCTAGCCCAGTGTAAGTTGCAGATGTGAGAAGTGGTGTACTGATAGGAGGTAGAATTTGAAAGTAGATCAGGTGACTCCTGCTCTGACCTCTACCTGTCACTCTGCTACTTAACCAAAAACATATGACAGATGCATTATTTAACATTCTATCTTTCAGTGGATCTAAGGTAAGGTTTGTTATAGTACTTTGTAATACAAACAGTGGTCCCAATAGCCTTATTCTTGTTTATGGGAGTTGGCTATATGGAGAAATGTGTACGATTGCTTCTGTTACGGAACATTGGGAAATGACTGCGGTTACATTTTTGGGTCTTACCTAATTGAGGGATGAGAGAAGATGGTACCAAGGAGCTGGAAATAAATTTCTAAGAAAGAAAATTAACATGTGGGATATACTATTAGGACTATTAATTTTATGTGAATCCAGCTCGTATCTATACTTTTTGTCTATTGAAAAACAAGTGGGATATACTATATTAATTTTATTTATGTCAGCTGATAATCATGCTAAGATTAAAAAGTTGTCTGCTTAGTTCACAGCTCATGCACAGTTGTGAAACTTGTGAATCTCATTCACTACATTCTACGAATTTATATATTGTTCATGTGCGTGTTTCTTTTGCGTCTGTAGTAGTTCAACACTTAACATGGTAAAGCCTAATGAGCAACTAGGAAAAGTTACACAACTCTTTATCTCAGGTGTACCAATCTGCAATTGTATCTTTACTATTATATATGTCAGTTGAACGTACGTTGGTACGTCGTGGTTTGCCTCTGCCATCGTCTGCTACGTCGCCTGCCGTGCTCAGGCCCATTTACCACAGACCCACTTGTGCGGCCCAGCACAAAGGCATCGCACGCTTTGCTTCCTCTCTCGAACGCTCCCCCTGAAACCCTCGCCGTCATGACTGTAATTTCTGCCCCATCGTGGCATCTGGCAGCCGCCTCCATACGGAGTGACCCAAATCTCATCTCGGACCGCCGTTCCCCCTTTACTCTCCTCATCCATCCTTCCTCTCGCTTCTCCTGAACCGCACATGGCGCATACTGCAGAGGCTGTAAGCGGCCTCAACGGCGACCATGGGGCGGATCGATGGCAGGGCGACCGACCGGGGAAAAAATCAATGTCACGAAGGGCTGGATCCAGCAACGTCCTTTGGCCGTAAGGGCACGCGGCGATGGCGGTATGAGCCATCATGGGTAGCAATGGTCCTCGTCCCCATATTCCCATGTCATGCCTTTCTCTATCCACAGGAAGGGCACGGCGGTGTGAGCCAAACGGCACGCTGCGACGGTATTGTAAGGGTGTGTGCCTCTCTCTCTATCTCTGTGTATCAGAAAGTTCGAGCAGAGTCGACCACAGGGGCTTGACAAAACACGTTCCCGTCGATCTGATTTTTTGTCGCCTAAAACTGAGTGATTTACTGCCGAAAGAATAATATTAGAAAAATCTTCTTGTATTTCTTGTTCAATAGTTGTATAGGCAAATCTGTATGTGAAAATCCGCTTGTTCAACCACTCCACCCGTCCTGTTTTAAATGTCACGGAGTTTGAACAAGGTTAAACCTCCTATACAAATAGGGACACTTAATTTTTTTTTTTGATAAAGGGCTTTTATTACTTAATGTAAGCAAATACACCCGGCCTCTGCATTATGAATGCACACAGCCGAAATCCAGCACGAAAGATAAAAAAAGTGAAAAGACAACAAGTCTAAACAAATCTAGTAGACGTAGACTGTCATCTCTATGGAGCCGGTATCCGTAGATCACGCGGCCATCCATGTGGGATAAAAATATCCCTCGCCACCTGCTCCAGCCGTGCACACGCCTCCATAAAAAGGCCTCGTAACTCCCCCCCCGCTGTAATATAGACCACGAACGGAGAATACTTGTGCTTCTGAATAGAACCTGCACACGAGAAAAGTTTTTATCATTGAAAATCTTGTCATTTCTACATAGCCAGAGCGACCATATAACGGCTAGCGCTCCTACCCTAATAATAGTTTTAAATCTCTTATCCACCCCATTTAACCAGTTACCGAATATATTCGCAACGGATGTGGGCTGATATAGATTCGAAGTCATTTGGATAGCGGACCATATAGAACGCGCAAAAGAGCAATCGAAGAATAAGTGCTTGATCGTTTCGTCATGAGAGCACGAAACACACTTTGTACTTCCATGCCAATTACGTTTTACAAGATTATCTTTTGTAAGTATGACTCCTCTACGAAGATACCACGCAAAGACCTTAATCTTTAGCGGCACCTTCATAAGCCATATATTTTTGAAGATATCGACTGGCATGTCTGATTGGATCATAGCCCTATACATAAAATCCACCGAGAACTGTCCGTTCTTAGTGATTTTCCAACGGAACTCATCAGTGCCTGGTGTTAGGATAACCGAAGTCAGCCTACTAACCAGAGCATTCCAAGATACCAGTCTTGGTCCAATGAGATCTCGTCTAAACGCGACATTCGGTGGTGATGTTTGCATGACCGTAGCCAGCGTATCATCCTTCTGTCTCGCTATAGTGTATAGTGCAGGATATTGTTCTCTGAGTGTGGTATTACCTAACCACTTGTCCTCCCAGAACCTTATCTGTGATCCATCCTTAATCTTAAATACTCCATAGCGAAAAAAGTAATTCTTATTCGCCATGAGTCCAGCCCAAAAGTGTGAATCACCTGGTTTCCACACAACCTGTGATACCGCTTTCGAGCCAATGTATTTACGTTTAAGGAGATTTTGCCAAACGCCATCTTCGGTTAGTAGTTTGAATAGCCATTTACCAAGGAGAGCTGAGTTCTTGACTTGTAAGTCATGAATCCCTAATCCCCCCTGGTCCTTTGGCCTGCAAACCACATCCCATCTGGCTAGCCGATATTTCTTTTTCTCGCTGTCACCTTGCCAAAAGAATCTTGAACGGAAATAATCCAACTTTTTCAAGACTCCTTTAGGTAAAGGAAAGAAGGATATCATATACAATACCATATTAGATAGTACTGAATTAATGAGTACCAATCTTCCCCCAAGTGACAACAATTTTCCTTTCCAACTAGCAAGCCTGTTTTGCAAACGCTCTTCAACGTTGCTCCATTCTGCATTAGTCAATCTCCTATAGTGTATTGGTATCCCCAAATACCTAATAGGAAATTCACCTTGATCGCAGCCGAACAACTCGGCATATTGAGCAACTGCATCCTGGGCCTCGCCAAAACAGAACAATTCACTTTTATGGAAGTTTATCTTTAATCCGGAAAGTTGCTCGAACGCTGAAAGGATTAATTTCAGGTTCGCAGCCTTTTCCAGATCATGATCCATAAAAAGAATCGTATCATCTGCATATTGAAGGATAGACAATCCCCCATCAACAAGATGCGGGATCACTCCCTCAATTAGCCCACTTTCCTTGGCTCTCTCAATCATGATCGCTAACATATCTGCCACAATATTAAATAATATTGGCGAAAGCGGATCACCTTGTCTTAAGCCTTTTTTGGTTTGGAAGTATCGGCCAACATTGTCATTAACTTTGATAGCCACACTACCTCCAACCACGAAACTGCGAACTAGAGCACACCACTCCTCTGAAAAACCTTTAATTCTCAGAGTCTGTTGGATAAACTCCCAATTCACTTTATCATAGGCCTTTTCAGAGTCTATTTTAAGGATCACACCATTTAGTTTTTTCGTATGCATCTCATGGACTGTTTCGTGTAAAACCACGACCCCATCAAGGATATTCCTACCCTGCATAAATGCAGTCTGGGTAGGCTTCACCACATGATCTGCCACCGAATTTAACCTAATGGTTGCAACCTTCGTAAAGATTTTGAAACTAACGTTGAGGAGACAAATAGGTCGATACTGTTGTATCCTTTCTGCCTCCAAAACTTTAGGTAACAAAACGATTTCCCCAAAGTTTAGACGATATAGCTCCAGGTGTCCACTGTGTAAGCATCCAAACATCTGGATGAGATCATCTTTAATGACCTCCCAAAAATGTTGGTAAAACTCCGCAGGACATCCATCAGGGCCAGGTGCCTTATTATGTTCCATTTGAAACACCGCCTTCTTTATCTCCTCTTCCATAAAGGGAGCATTAAGAAAAGCGTTTTCCTCCTGGGACACTTGGGGAATATCGTCTGTACGAGTCTCGTCCATAGTGAAGGTGTTTACTTCAGGAGACCCGAACAGACCTTTATAAAACTTTGTAATATAAGCCTTGAGACATTCTTGTCCCTCAATTAGGCCTTCATCCTGGTGGAGAGAATAAATTCGTTTTTTCCTGTGCCTTCCATTGGCTACATTATGGAAATAACGAGTATTGGAATCTCCTTCCAGGATAAATTGAGCCTTGGATCTCTGGTACCATTTGAGTTCCTCTTCTCGCAACATTTGTGCCACCTTCGCATTTGATTGACTTTTAAGTTCAATCTCTTGCAAAGATAACAGCCTAGTCTCCGCGATCAGATCCAACCCATCAATAATGGAACACAGACGCTCTTTCTCCTTTTTAAGCATTCCAGTCGTATGTCTAGCCCATCCACGGAGATATTTACGCACATTGCGCATTTTGTTATTCCATCTCGTGATTGGGTTGTGACCTATGACCGGTCTGCACCAAACTTTCTTAACTAACTCATCAAAACCGTCACGTAATAACCATCCAAGTTCAAACTTGAATTGGTGTTGTGAATGTGATTTTAATGTGCCAGTCGAAAGAAGGATGGGGGCATGATCTGACAAAGCCTCAATACGCTCAAGAGCACGTACTGTTACTAATGGGAACTTATATTCCCAATCAGTACTCATCAGAACGCGATCTAGCTTCTCATATGTAGGCTCTGGAGGACTATTTGCCCAAGTGAACTGTCTCTCGGTCATATCAACCTCTGACGAAGGCATGGATCCTGGGCCCTACGAATAAGGACACCCCCTCTCACACCTTCTGATCAAGGCCCGACAGGAAGCGCCCTTGGAGTACTCTTGAAGGCCCATGAAAAGCCCACCCGCATCAACTTGCGGGCTAAGTTAGGGATTTGTAACCGACTCAAGCTAGGGTTTGTATCCTCTCCGGGTTGGACTCGAGACCTGGCTATCTATATAAAGCCAGGAGAGCCCCAAAGGAGAGGACCAAGTATTACCGCACGACCACAAAAGCCTTGAAACTCGAGATCTACTCTCGATTCGAGCACCTGTAATCGATCTAATCGTTTAATACAGATCAGCAGAAGGCAGGAGTAAGGGTTTTACCTCTTCGAGGGCCCCGAACCTGGGTAAAATCTCGCCTCCCTGTCAAGCCGACGATTCCACCAGCGCCTATGACATCTCCTAGTCGAAACCCGATAGGGTCACCTGAGGGATTTGCGGAGCCAGAGCTTCGACAATTGGCGCCGATCGTGGGGAACGCGGGCGCTGGATCACCGGCATCTTCGGCTTCATCGACATCCAACTCCCGTTGGAAACCATCGACTACGGCTACGAACAATCCTGTACGGATCGGATCCGTCATAGTCACGCCTCACTCGCCGGAATCACGCCCGGTATTCGAGGATCTGGAGAAGAGCGTCACCCTGACGTTCGGAAGCTTTAACTTCATGGCAAACAGAGACGGAATCCTCCACTTCTCGGATGAATCTGAACCCGAATCTGGAGCCGTCAACTCGCGCTTCCTTATGGAGAAAAGCGGCGAGTCCATCCGCTTCAACACGATCGACTACCACGCACTCTCGACAGAGGAACCCTCTCGGGTGCGAAGAACCTCCCGATCTGCGCCTAGGACGCACGGGCCACAACTGGCCCAAGTCTGCATGGCAGGATCGGAACAGCCCTCGGAAACTGAATATAGCGCAACCGAGCGCGATCTAATCGGCGTCTCGCGGGAAGCCTGGAAAAGAGCAAAGGAATCCATGCGAAAGAGTCAGCCACCCGCAGCAGGTGCTACGCAGGAAGACCTAACCGCCTACCACTATCACCTAGTGAGAGCGGCCTCAAACATCAAGGACGCCCGAGCAGATCTAGCCCGTCGCAGGAGAGCGGCGGATGAGTCAAGCCTACGCCGAGCCGAGCTGTCCCTTGCTCCTTCGGTCGGTACCCGACCCGTGGGAAAAGGACCCGCAGCATCAACAAGGGACCACGAATCCATGGCTGGGACCAACAGGTCCACCACATCTTCTTTCATGAGGGTTGACGACGACGGGAACGTCTACCCGCAAACTCCAGCCGCCGCAATTCTAGCCGCGGCCACCTACATGCAGATGAACCAGCCAACGGACAGCGATCCTCGGGTGGAACAATACAAGCACATCCGCAAAGGTCTAGGGCTGGCTGCCGCGAAGCTCGCCTCCCACGATCGCAAGGAACAGCTGGAGAAGGCGCGACAAGAGAAGGACAAAGACAAAGACGCGCCCCGCAGGCATAGGAGCTCCTCTCCGAGAAAGGATAAATCGCCACGTCGTGGCCGAGGAAAAGAAGCTCGGCGCCGCGGCGACAGCCGAAGCAGCAGCGACGACAGCCCGAGAGACAAAGATTCGCGGCACCACAGCAGCCGCTCGAGAAAAAGAAGTAAAGAACCAAGAAAAGATAGCGACCGCGACCGGTCCGGGTACGACGCGCGATCCGATCTCGCCCAGAAGAAGGTGGATAAAGCGAGGGCTTCACGGTATCGCGAACGCTCCTCATCCGGGTCTTCGGACGACGAAACCTGCGGAGCACTTTGCTTTGCTCGCAGTATTCGCGAAGCGCCTCTACCCAAGAGATTCAAGCTCAGCTCGGAGGTGACAAAATACGATGGCTCACTCGAGCCCTCCCAGTGGTTAAGCGACTACCTCACGGCAGTAAAATGCCAACGTGGTAACAAGAACACGGCCATGCAATACCTCAATTTACACCTGGCCGGAGCGGCCCGCAGTTGGCTGGAAAGAAGACCACGATCTTGCTATGCATCATGGGACGACCTGCATCGTGATTTCTGCAAAAACTTCCAGTCGACCTACAAAAGGCCAGCTACAATCGAAGAACTACGGGCTTGCAAACAGAAAAGTGGCGAATCCACGCGAGAATACATCCAACGGTGGAACACACTCAGGAACACCGCAGGGACAATCTCTGAAGAAGTGGCGATTGAGGCCTTCGCCAAAGGAGCAAGAAGAACCGCGTTTCGAGAAGAACTCGGCAGAGCTGCGCCCAAAACCATAGGGGAGCTCATGGTCATAGCCGAAAAATGGGCCAACGGAGAAGACGCGGTACGCAATGAAAGAACATCGTCGCCCACACATGACGAAGACCGTCATGGGCGAAGAAAAAGAAGAAAATACTACGACCACGACGATAGAGAAGAACTAGTGGCGGCAGAGTTCACGCGAAGTCGCGACTCCGGTCGTCGTGGAAGTCGCGAATGGAAGCCAAAGGAAGAAGAAAAATCACCCGAGGAAGACCTCGATGGATACTGCTCGCTACATCTGTTCACAGACAAGCGCACGGGCAAGACTAAGGCAACACACCTCCTCAAGGATTGCCGAAAGTTCATCGGAATCTCGGACGCGCTAGCCAAGAAAAGATTCGCTTCCACCCAAAACTATCCACCGCTACCAGGAGGCGGACAACAATTCCAGCTACCACCACCACCACCTCTACCAGCCAACCCAAACATGGCACTTGCCGCATTGCCAGCACCACAACAGCAAAACACGGGGGCAAATACATACCCGACTCCGCACGGACAACTCCTTGGGATGATACAGAAGGTATGCCCCTCTCGCAGAGCTCAAAAAACTAACTCGAGACAAATATGCATGGCAGTGCAGACGCCACCAACGAAGCCCGAGTACCTGAAGATGGCCGAACAGCCAATCACGTTCTCAAAGGAAGACCACCCGCCACGAGTCTATCGACCAGGACACGCCGCCCTTGTCATTCAAGCTCAAATTGGCAATTATGACCTGGCCCGCGTATTCATGGACGGCGGCAGCGGCATCAACATCATCTACGCGGATACACTCCGTCGAATGAACAAAAACCTGGACGGCCTAACGGAATCAGAAACATCCTTCCACGGGATAGTTCCGGGCAAGGCAGTACGTCCACTCGGAACAATCAACCTCGAAGTTGTACTGGGCTCCCCACGCAACTACAGAAGGGAATTCCTAGACTTTGAAGTCGTCGACTGGCCCTCGCAGTACCACGCCATTCTTGGTCGAACAGCGTTCGCCAGATTCATGGCCGTACCACATTACGCATACTTGAAGCTCAAGTTACCCGGCGAATACGGTGTGATCACCATTGACGGAGACTTCCAGAAATCAGATAAGTGCGACATAGAATTTAATGAGATCGCGAAATCTTTCGGGATGCAAGAAGAACTACAAGAGCTGGCAAAGACCACGGATCACTCCGTCATGCCACTCACGAAGAAAAACGCGCCTGAACTGGAATTCAGCGCCAACAGCGACACTCGCAAGCATCAAGTGCACCCGACGGATTCCGCCAAAACCGCGATGGTTTCCACAACCCTCTCGCCAGCATAGGAAAGCGCGCTCGTCAAACTCCTCCGTGAGTACTGGGAAATTTTCGCCTGGCAACCCTCAGATATGCCAGGTATACCCAGGGAGTTTGCCGAGCACTCACTCGAAGTCTTTCCTAACGCGAAGCCCATCAAACAGACGACTCGACGATTTTCAGAACCCAAGCAAAAGGCGCTGGGAGAAGAAGTAAATAGGCTGCTAGCCGCAAATTTCATTAGGGAGATCAAAATATCCACCTGGTTAGCAAATCCGGTGCTGGTCCCCAAGAAGAACACGGATATCCTTCGGGTGTGCATCGATTACACGTCACTGAACAAACACTGCCCCAAGGACAACTTTCCTCTACCACGAATCGACCAGATCGTGGACTCCACAGCAGGTTGCCAACGTCTCTCTTTCTTGGACGCCTACTCGGGATACAACCAGATCCGAATGAAAAAGGAAGACGAAGAGAAGACGGCATTCATCACACCACACGGTGTATACTGCTATACGACAATGCCCTTCGGGCTGAAGAACGCAGGCGCAACATATCAACGTTGCATGCAGAGATGCCTTGCCAATCTCATCGGCAAGAACGTGCAAGTATATGTCGACGACATCGTCATCAAAACTCGAGTAGAGGACACACTCCTCGAAGATATTAAAGAAACATTCGACGCCCTTAATGCATATCGGATCAAGCTCAATCCAACAAAATGCGTTTTCGGCGTCCCTGCAGGAAAACTCCTAGGATACCTGGTATCCGCCAGAGGCATTGAAGCCAATCCGGAGAAAATACAAGCCATCCTCACCATGAAGGAGCCCACCAATCTACGCGGAGTCCAGCAGCTCGCAGGGCGATTGGCCGCCCTAAGCAGGTTCATCGCGCGATTGGGAGAGCAAGCGTTACCCTTCTACAAACTACTGAAGAAGACGGACAAATTCGAGTGGACCCCCGAAGCTAAGCAAGCATTCGCAGACTTGAAACGGTCGTTGCAAAGCAGGCGCATCCTCGCAACACCACAAGAAAGGGAGCCGCTTTTTCTCTATTTAGCCGCTACAAACCAGGTCATCAGCACTGCAATCGTAGTCGAACGACCTGAAGATGGCAAGGCATACGGAGTCCAGCGCCCAATATATTACATCAGCGAAGTGCTCTCGCCGTGCAAGCAGCGATATCCTCATTACCAGAAGCTTGCGTATGGAGTTGTCCTCACAGCCCGAAAACTCAAACACTACTTCCAGGAACACGCCATTACAGTGGTTAACGATGCGTCACTCGGGACAATCATGAACAACCCTATGGCATCCGGAAGAATAGCGAAGTGGAGCATCGAGTTAGGTGCCTGGGATATCACCTACGCAGGACGCAATGCAGTCAAATCTCAGGTTCTCGTGGAATTCATCAGCGAATGGACAGAGCTACAAACACCCGGACCACCCGAGTACACAAGCAATTGGATCATGTATTTTGACGGGTCCAAAAGAAACGAAGGGGCAGGAGCTGGAATCGTTCTTATCTCGCCTCGTGGAGACAAACTGCAATATGTCCTGCGACTAGACTTTCCACCTGACGACCCAGCATCGAACAACGACGCAGAATATGAAGCACTATTGCACGGAATGAAGATGGCGATTGCCTGTGGAGCTACCCGGTTGATGATTTATGGCGATTCCAACCTCATAGTGCAACAAACAATGAAAGAATGCGACGCCGTTGCTGAAAACATGATCGCGTACCGCGACATGTATAATATACTCGAAGGAAGCTTCAAAGGATGCGAGTTGAAGCATATCGCAAGATCCAGCAACGAAGAGGCGGATAGACTGGCAAACATGGGTTCCACGAATACACCCATACCGCCAGGAATATACTTCGAACGGATGGTCAAGCGATCGGTCAAATTGAAGAAAGCTGCAGAAACACCGGCAGCGCCAGAAACGGAGGTCAGCCCGCAGGTCGCGCTTATCGAGCTTATTCATAATATATCACGACAGGTTTTTCTGGTCGAGCCAGTCTGGACGCAGAAATATCTCGACTACCTGCTCAATAAACAGCTCCCAGCCGATCCGCGCGAGGCTCGACAGCTAATCAGGCGTAGCAAATCCTTTCGGGTAATCAACGGAGAATTGTACAAGCAAAGCATCTCGGGAATCCTTCAGCGGTGCATCGCACCCGAAGACGGCAAAGAGCTACTCCGGGATATACACCAGGGTGATTGCGGACATCATGCTAGCTGGAGAGCAATACTGGGAAAAGCCTTTCGAGCAGGATTCTACTGGCTAACAGCAGCAAACGATGCAAAAAGCCTGGTCGACAGATGTGGCGCTTGCCAGCGATTCTCACCCAAACCGCACGCGCCCGCCACAGAGTTGCACATGATACCCATCGCCTGGCCCTTTGCCCAATGGGGGCTTGACATGGTTGGCCCACTGCGCAAATCTACTCCAGGAGTGTACACACATTTGCTGGTCGCAGTCGACAAATTTACCAAATGGATCGAGGCTATGCCAGTGACCTCGGGTAGCGCCCAATGCGCAATCAAGTTCCTCGATTCCATAATATGCAGATTTGGGGTGCCACATGACATCATTACAGACAATGGTACGAACTTCACTGCAAAGGAGACTCAACAGTTCTGCGAAGAGAAAGGAATTAATCTGAAGTTTGCTTCGGTCGCCCATCCGCAAACAAACGGTCAAGTCGAAAGATCCAACGGCTTAGTTTCAGCTGGGATCAAAAAGAGATTGCTCGATCGGCTACATCCCGCTGCAGGTCATTGGGCAGAGGAGTTACCCTCCGTACTTTGGAGCCTCCGCACAACCCCCAATCGATCAACGCAATACACACCATTTTTCATGGTATATGGGGCAGAAGCCGTCCTCCCCGAAGAGGTTCGATTCAGCGCCCCACGAGTTGTAGCCTACAGTGAAGAAACCTCCAACAAAGCACTTGCAGAAGATATGGACGCACTCGACGAAATTCGGGACATTGCACTCGCAAGATCTGCAGTCTACCAACAATCACTGCGCAATTATCACAGTCGCCGCATACGCCACAGATCATTCGTGGTTGGCGATTTGGTGTTGCGGCTAAAACAAAAGGAAGGGCACAAGCTCGAACCACCTTGGGAAGGACCCTTCATCGTACACGAAGTAATCCCAGGAGGAGCCTATCGACTGAAAAATCCAGAGACTGGAGGCATATATTCCAATCCATGGAATATCGCGCAACTGCGCAAATTCTACCCCTAGATTTATTTATTTTGCAACAATAAGGCTATACTAGCCAATTTTGTAGCTCGAACACATGACTTCTCAGTCATAGCAATAAATACATGATTCTATCATCATATTTACTCGACAGCTTCCAAGGTTACAGGTACACACCCCATAAAATACACGGGGGCTACACCTAAAACTAAGCATCACAGAAAATAATTATCGAGTACAAGGTTACACGCCTTACTACAGTTTTTACAAACTACAGATAAAACTTACAGGATATTTACATCCGATAAAGTCAGTCGAAACGCTGAGCATTCTTAGCCGCTAAGATCCTATCTACCTCTTCGGATGTCATTCGGATAATCTTCTCGGCTGCAGGACGAACAGCATCATAGTACGGCGCAATATCTTCGATTGCATAATCCGGAAGCCGGGCTACGGAGTTCAAGTCTATTTCAGGATGCCATATTCGGACAAACGAGAGAGCAACAACCGCGCCGCATGTCATCTGATTGTGAACGCACGCGCGAACCTCTCCTTCTCGTCCGAATAACCTGAGAAGATAGCTCCAGTCTTCGGGGCCCCTCTCAAGTGGATAAAAAGCAGCATTCACAGCAACCAGGACCTCATGGAAAGAACTCATGAGAACTTTCGCCTGGCGGACTCGAAACTTCAAGGTAGCCATCACAAACCCTCGGCTGCGATCAGACCAGAAATTACTCGCATGAGGCCTTGTGCTGTTAGCTTCTTGATGAATATGGTTCTCTACCCACTGCTTTTCTTCCCTGTCATCTGGTTTCACAACTAAGAAGCAAACACACTTAGTAAGCTATAAAACACAGAGGAGGAAAACAGCATGGGGGCTACACTACTCACATAGTAACTCCTTTGCAATCGAAGACAGTTCGCCAATCAGAAATTGCTCGCGCTCAGCCGCCAATTTCTGCTTGGATATCGCCACGTCAGCTACCCCGCGCAGCACTTTCAGCCTACGCTCACCCTCCTGAACCTTATCACGAAGGCCAGCGAGAGTGCCCACGGCAGCCACAAGTGGATTTGCTGGACTACCACGTCCACTCGAAGATTCAGCAGCAGACGCAATTGCCTGGAAGAAGTACAAGGAAAGAAGTGAGACGCCCTACTCGAGTTGTTTCCAGTCGCACATCTGACTAATCGCTCGGGGGCTACTCCCATCGGGAGGCAAAGTATAGACGACAAAGATAAATTTTAAAAGCAAAGCGCTTCGATTAGAAGACCAGCAAAGGTACGGGAATATATCCCAAAATTCATTACATCCAAGCAACAGAAACAAAAGGAAAACAAAAGTCTACGAAGCCGCGTTGGTGCTGCCACTAGCAGCGGTCGACCCTCCCTTCTTCCGAGCAAACATCTCAGATAATTTCCGAGCAAGAACAGTGGCTTGCTCAGAAAAACGAGATAGCCGTACCTTCTTGCCCGTGGAAGGGTCGACCGGCATGGACGAATAGGCCTCCTCCAGACCTTCAACTCCGTTCGCCAGAGCGAACTGAATCGCAGTCTTTGCGCCAGCTTCCGATTGAGCAACCGCAAAGGCTTCCAGGAGGTCGCCTTCCGAGAAGACCTTCGACAACTCGCTCATCGCAGGCGCAGGAGTACCGCTGGCAACGGGACGGCCATGCACTCGTGCCAACGCTTTGGAAGCATCATCAATCAGGGAAAATATTCCCTCAGAATGCCTCCTGAGCTGCGCGAGAGTGTCGGTCAGCACGTCCACCCGCTGAATCCCAGGAATCTCCAGAGGAACATTCAGAAGATCTACAGACAAAGAAAATAATGCTTAGCAAAAATCAGCAGAATGAAAAGTTCAAAAACCCAAGATACTTACCCGCAAAGCGCTTGGCGAGAGGACGAAGGAACGCGACAGTGTCGTTGTCAGCCTTACTGCCGGCCTCCTGCAAGTCCTTCACGGTCTTCCGCGACTCCGCAAGCTTCGTATGGAGTTCCTCCGATTGCTTGCGGGAAGCTTCCAGCTCTTGCCGGGTAGTCGCCAGTTCAGCTTCCCGAGCAGTTACCTGCTCTGAAAGTTTGGTCCTTTCGGACTCTGCGAATTCGGCTCGAGCTGCAAAGGGGATATTAATCAGAAATCAAGAATGGATGATACACGAAAGCCAAGAAGATAATGAAATTTACCTCTAAGAAGATCGCCTTCAGATTTGAGTCGGTTAACTTCTGATCGAAGCGACTCGCAATCTGTCTCGGCCAGAACGACGCGGCGACCGATCGCCGCAAGGGAATCGACGAGCGACTGCGAAAGCATGAAGATAAAGAGTTAGAAGAAAAGAGGTTTGAGCCTGTACCCGATTATTTACAATCGACTACAGCCTCGGGGGCTACTCCCATCGGGAGCACTGCCGTGCACCCGAAGAAGACAAGATATAGAAGAAGAAGAGCAGAAAGAGGTTTTGAGCCTGTACCCGATTATTTACAATCGACTACAGCCTCGGGGGCTACTCCCATCGGGAGCACTGTCGTGCACCCGATAAAATTTGTTTGAGAAAGCCAAAGAGATAGAAGTTTACCTGTCCGGAGGCGCGGGAGAGGGGATCCGCCGAGCTGTCCGTCGCCTCCTTCGAGATCGAAGTTCTAGCAGCGAAGCTGGGGACATCCCGCTCCGCAGTCGCAGCATCAGGCGCTGCCCTGGGAGAGTTCTGGACAGTACCCGCAGTAGGGGTCTCACCCGCGTCCTTCGCTTTGTTCCTCTTTTCGGGAGGAACAGTCGCGGCGAATCTACGCGGGCTGATTGCCTGCAGACTGCAGTGAAGAACAAAGAAACGTCAGCACTGACAAACAGAGTTCAATCGAATTAAAATATGGAAAAGAACTTACTCGTCATCCTCGTCGTCTTCATCCAAGTCATCCGCATTCCAGGCGTTTGCGAATGGAGCCAGAGGAGGAAGAGATCGAAGCGGAGTCGCAGAAATTGGAGTTGGGCCAGGTGACGCCTCCAAAGACTTGTCTTTGGAGGTAACTTCGTTTTCATTCACCCGACGGCGCTTTGGTGGGACGCCACTCGAGTCTTCAACATCATCTGAGGAGTCATGCTCAGAACTCGAGGAAGCGTTGGCCACGCTGGTGTCAACCGCGCCGTCCTGGTGGCTTGACTGAAGACACGAGGCATCTTCACCAACAACGGGCGGGTAGCAATTTGCTACAGCTAGGCTCTACAAAGATAAGAAGACGATAAAGATCTTATCGACTACGAAAATTCTAAAAATGAAAGCAAGTTAAAGACAGGAGACTAACCGCAGCTGGAGGAGGGTTTGAGGCAGAATAAGCCTCGACTGAGCAATCAGGGAATTGCTCCCCGACCTTCAGTCGAGTGATGGCCGCGATCTTCTTCTCGAATTCCACATTCGAAAGTTCTTCACGGCTCACTCGGCTGGGATCTTCTGCGCCTTGGTACTCCCACATAGCGGAAGGCCTCTGCTGCAAAGGCTGGATCCTGCGCTTCAAGAAAAGGCTTGCCAGATGAAGTCCATTGAGCACTACTCCCGAGGCTTGGTCTCGAAGAGCCCCTACTCTTTCGAGTAGAGGTGTAACTGTCTGGATTTCTTCGGCTGACATCTTGTGGTTCCAAGATTTGCGCCTCGCCAGAACTGCGAATGGGTGGAATTCTACAAGCCCGCTCGAGTTGTTGTCGGCGACGTAGAACCATTTCTTCCGCCAGCCTTGGGCGGAGTCGATGAAGTGCATATTGAAGTAGGCATTCTCCTGGCGCGCTTGGATCCCGAAGCCACCCGTGCGAAGTGGCTCACCGGGCTCGGACTCCACCCGCGATCTCTCGCGGAAGATCCGGATCTTGAACAGCGCCTTCCAGAGCGCCCAGTGCGGGCGAATGCCAAGATAGCATTCGCAAAGCGCGATGAAGCACGAGATGTGCTGCACCGCGTTCGGGGGAAGGTCATGGAGCTGTATGCCGTATGCACACAGCAGCCCGATGAAGAAAGGGTGAAGAGGGAAGGAGAGACCCCGAGTCACGTGGTCCACGAAGACCACGCGCTCGTTCGAGTGAGGGTTTGGTACCTCTTCCCTCTTCCCAAGACGGACGCGCTTCTCCGCCTCCGCCGGCAGCAGACCCTCCCGTTGCATCTCCTTGATGCTCTTGGCAGTGGTGTTGGGGGTGCGCCAGTCGCCGGCGCGAGAGGCGAGTGGCGCAGAAGGCTCGCCAGACGCGGAGGTTCCAGCGCCGCGTTTCTTTCCGCCGGCCATTGTTCGCAGCGAGAGCTTGAGCGCAGAGAAGGCAAAGACGAGCGCGAGGTGGAAGACGAAGATTGAGAGCGGGGAAAATTTCACTGCGGCGCTAACACCCTTATTTATATACGGGGTAAAGCAGTCTCAGCCGTACGATACGCAACGTGGCACCTATCGCGGCTGCCACGCGTAAGGATGAAACGAAGCGGCGGCGTACGCTGTTTCGTGCCACGATCTTAACAAAAGATCGTGCGCATTTACTGCGCATTTCGCGTAAAAAACGGGAGCGACGTCTCGTTTCCCGGTCAAAAAGCTGACAAGGTGGGCCAATTTCTGCTGCCACTTCGTCACGTCCCATCGGGAGAAGAGGAGCACGCCTTGACGTCATGGCGTTCGTCATTCCGAAAGGAAATTTTTTGCGAATGGAATTTCAAACGCGAAATTACCTTCGCACGAATATCAATTCCTTCGGATAGAACACAATTTTCCATGAAAAAATTCATGAATCAAAGCCTCTTCGAACAAGAGAAACATGCCTTATACACGAAAACTCTTTCGTACAGGCACAATTTTCCAAAACATGAAAACTCTTTCATACGGAACTAACATTTCCAACACGAAACTTTTTCGTACGGAACTCATACCAATCTAATCGGGTAGAAAGAACCCACCTTATGCGTGATATTTACACATCACAAGAACCTGGATTGTACAGCCGACTAGGCACATCCGGATGCCATATTCTTCGAATATGAAGGTAAGACCCAAAAAGATCTTTCTTTTGGGCCTGGAATCGCACTCGAAAGCTGCGTCCTCCGGCATAGTTCCGTGTCAACAACACGAAGAAAAATCCTAGCGGACGCGCCGGGTACCCTCTTAGGTTAAGTTCGACTCGATAAGTCCACAACGGCCCAGTCGTAACGATCACCTCATCGGGTTCGAGTCGGAGGTCTCGAATCTGTGTAGGCCAGGAGTGTTTTTGCCCTAGTCGCAATTAATTGGCCCTGATCTCTCGGGAGAGCCAAGCCACTGCGCCACATCCTTCTGCTAATATAGCCGCAAAAACTGGCACCAATGCTGCTCGATACTCGAGCATTTTTTCGCGAAACAGGGAACGCACCCTTCGTAGGCAACAACTGTCGAGCTGAACTTCTAAGATGAGATCAAAGAAAAGGTCTGACCGTATACCCGACTGAAAATAAATCCCAGTCGAGCATACGCTCGGGGGCTACTGACGAAGGCATGGATCCTGGGCCCTACGAATAAGGACACCCCCTCTCACACCTTCTGATCAAGGCCCGACAGGAAGCGCCCTTGGAGTACTCTTGAAGGCCCATGAAAAGCCCACCCGCATCAACTTGCGGGCTAAGTTAGGGATTTGTAACCGACTCAAGCTAGGGTTTGTATCCTCTCCGGGTTGGACTCGAGACCTGGCTATCTATATAAAGCCAGGAGAGCCCCAAAGGAGAGGACCAAGTATTACCGCACGACCACAAAAGCCTTGAAACTCGAGATCTACTCTCGATTCGAGCACCTGTAATCGATCTAATCGTTTAATACAGATCAGCAGAAGGCAGGAGTAAGGGTTTTACCTCTTCGAGGGCCCCGAACCTGGGTAAAATCTCGCCTCCCTGTCAAGCCGACGATTCCACCAGCGCCTATGACATCTCCTAGTCGAAACCCGATAGGGTCACCTGAGGGATTTGCGGAGCCAGAGCTTCGACAACCTCTCTCAAATCCAAGCTATCAATCACAGCATTGAACAAGAAAGGCCAATGACCATCGAACCGCCCCCGGCTCTTCTCATGTGGAAACCTCAGCAAATTAAAATCGCCACCAATTAAAATTGGATGAGGGTTATCATTTGCGAGATTTACCAGTTCACAAAGAAAAGCCTCCTTGAACTCTTCCTGGGCAGCACCATACACAGCCACCAGACTCCATACGAAGTTGTCTGCTCGGTTGCGGAGGTGTAATTTTATATGAAAATCACCATCCGACCTCGCTAACACATCCATAGAGTCTGATTTCACGCCTAGTAGGATGCCACCCGACCTCCCACGCGGGGGGATAGAATGCCAAGTGAAGTCTATACCCCCCGAAAGGCGGTTTAAAACGCTCACTGGAAAGTCTCTCCTCCCTGATTCGGAGATAGCCACAAAGTCCAATTTATGGTCCCTGACGTACTGAGCAATATTCAAATGTTTAGCCAAGTCTCCAAGACCTCTGCTATTAGTGAATAAGCCATTCATCGGGAAACAATTGGGTTTTTTGGCGATCTCGCGGATTTACGTGGTGAGTTTTTCCTCTTAAACTTTGCGGCTTTGGATTTTCGTCCGGATGCATACAGATCAATTAAAGATCCTAGCCCGTCGTCATCCAATCCCACTTCGGTCACTTCCCCCACTAAATGTGATAAAAGCTGTCCATCCGCAGAGGCATTCGCTGAATCATCATCCAAGTGGGGTATGTCTGCCTTTGCCGAAGCACACGGTATGACCGTTAGACGATCAAATTCCATGTGCCTCAAAGCATTAGCTGCCATAGTGACCTCGTTACCATTTCTTCCTAACCGAACACCAACTACATCTAAACTAGATGAAATAGTGGAATCTGAAAAGGAAAGAAATGACTTATGCTGTGCGTACGTACCCAACGGAGGAGGGGAGAGCAGCGCTGCCTTGCGACGCATGGCTTTGGCCATTGCATCCTCATCAGTGGTAGATGAACCATCCGCAGCCATCGCATGCCGTGCGCTGCGCCTCAAGACCTTAGGGCCCTTAAGCACCGACGCGGCGGAGGGGGGTAATGGTGTAGTAGATACCCCCCCGACCGCCGAGTAGTCGACGACGCCATCGACGAAGAGGCGCCGCCCTGTATCCGCCTCATGGGCCGGCGGTGAGGCACCACCCGCCGTGCAGACGCCATCAGCGGACGCACGTGCAGTGCCCGCAGCGCATCCACTCCCGACCGAGCGCTGCACCTGCGCGGTGGACAGCAGTCCAACACCTGCAGGCCGAACTGGCCCGTCCTGCGGCCCGTCCGGCAGTGGCCTGCGAGCAGCCTCCAGCTCCGTCTGCATCGCCTGGGCAGCAAGCACCTGAGTGCCGCCCATGTCTCCATCCGTTGTCTGCGGCCAAAGCGGCTGAAGAGCCAGCTCAGCGCCGAGGTGGGCCGCCTCCTCCGGCCCATCCGCAACGAGAGCAAACGCCACAGGAGCGACCTCCTCCCGCGAAGCCCCTGAGGTAGTCGACGCTGATCCCGAAGTGGAAGCTGCTTCGGATAACAAAGCGAGCAAGCCTCCAGAAGAAAACTGTTCCGCGATTTCCTTTCCCCGTGGCGTCTTAGGCGATGGATTGATAGGTGTGAGAGCGTAGTTCTTCAGCAGATCCAGCGCCTCGGTATTGGCATGACCCGCAACGGAAGATGAAGGAGGATCAACTGCCATGTTTGTAGGCCCTCCCCCATCCACCTCCGATCTCTGTCTAGCTGAATCAGACCCCTCAACATCCATGCCCCTCGCCGGCGAGTCCCCGTGGATCTTATGGTCCCAAACAAACGGAACAAAGTCCGGCTCTGGCTCATAATCCTCAGGTTCAGGACGGAACGTAAAAGCATAGCCCTTAAGTCGAACAACCCCGTCAGTAGCAATGTAAGGGCCCACCTCATCCACTTTCTCGAAGACCTCATCATCTGCCAGAGCTAACTTGATACGAACGACCCCTCTACGACGTAAAGCCAGAAGATCAACATCCAGTGTCGCACCAATCAAAGACCCAACAGCCCAGAGCCCAAGGAAGTGTCTCAGCTGGTGCGGTACCCCCTCAACATGAACCCATGCTTGGTGTAAGTTCAGCACGGGTTCTATCTCCACGGGCTTCCACTTACTGAACAGCAACCTGGTTGATTGAGACGGAACGCCGAAATCCATGCCATCGAATCTCGCAAGTTCCTCCGCCGATGGGAAAACCATAGTGAACGAGCTAACACCATTCGACAGAGCCTCCCACTTCCACCTCGACGCAGAACTCATACGTGCCACTGTTGATTCCACTTGACTGGCGGTAGCCGCATCTCCCTGCACTGTCACGAGAGCTATCGGACCAGAAGATAAAGCCAAATGGTCGAGGAACACGCTCTCTGGGATCTGTGAGAACATCGTGCGCTTATGAGCCACCCCAGCAATAAAGACCGTCGGCCTCGGCACTTTGAGAACCGCACACTTCTTCATCGGATGATTTGCACTGTCACACACATAGCAATAATGTTGAACAGGGCAGTCCTTCGTCGCGTGAGTGTCGACGTTGCACTTCCAACAACGGGACTTTTTGACAACAACCGGTGGAACCGCTGCAACGTCGAGTGCCCCAGGAACAACCGTGCCTAGCACAATTTGCTCGACCGGGGCCCCCGGTAATGCAACAGTCGCCTGAAGCTGTGCTGTAGCCGCCTCCGCAGTAGGACCCCGCTTCTTCTTCTTCTTCTTCCGAGCATGAGCACCTCCGGGCTGCGCCTCCGCAACCGAGCCTAGAGCGAACGGCTGGACAGCCATGGCCTCCGCACCGGTGGCCGCCGAAGCTGCCGCCGTCGAGGACGAAGTGGCCGCAGCGATAGTCGCCACCGGGCCCATGGGATGTGCGCCCACGGACGGCGCAGCCGTAAGGGGTAACGGCGCCCTAACAGCAACCTGCGGCACAGCATGGCGCGGAGGAGCGAACGCCGGAGGGCCGGCGGCCGGACCGGACAGAGCAGTCCCACGGCCAGCCACAACTCCTCTCCCCCGTCCGGCAACAGGAGCGGGCGCCCTCGGCCCCACCGTACCACCCGGGCGGTTCGGTGCCGCCATCGGTGAAGGAGAGCGCAGGACGTCCGCGAAGGATCGCGACAACTTGTGAGAAGCAGGATCGACTGGGCGTTGGGAAGGAGCAGAAGAAGCGATCGGCCCGTCGGTGATTGAAGACGACTTCGACGAGATGCCAGATGAGGACGACGTAGACGGTGCCGTCGTTTTAGGGCGACGCAGCTTCCGATCCCACAGCCCATGCAAGCACAGGCCCAAATACGCCCACGGGCGCGCAGACGGGCAAAGGTTGTACTATATTGTGTTGAGTAGACCATGTAATGCTCCAACTAGATTCAATAATTTATTTTGGTGTCGCTATTGTTTAGTCAAGGAGAGAAGCGGTGCACAATCTTGTTTATTTTGATTTGTTGTTATCTTAAACTTCCCATTGATAAAATGCAGGATGACCAAAATGTTAAAACCGTGTGCATAGAGAACCAAAAGGTGTAAGTTTCCTTCATCCTGGGTAGAATCATCAACATTGATATGTATGCGTTTCTTTCTTCTAGCTAGCCAGGCAAAGGATTCAACTCGTAAATCGGGTCATTCAGTTTAGAGTCTTCAACGTAATCTGTAATTATGCATGTCTCACTTTCCTATAGCTGCACAAGAAACATAATTGCTCTTATTATTGGACTGTTGGGCATCCTGTTGCCATAAGATGAATTTTCATTAACTTACAAAGTGAAGCGATTCACAGACGAGTCATCAACGACCTGTAACTTCAGGTCTATACTGTCGGTTTTAAAGCTTCCCGGTGACGAGTCGTGAGAATGGTGTTTTTCTTTTCTAATACTGCAATATTGTATCCATCAAATTTGTAGTTCTTAATTGGGGGTGCTTGCTTACTTTTCACCTAAAAACAATTTATCCACGCAAGTCTTGAAATAGGCCAATTTTTCTGAAAGGCAAGACCCAATATGCCTCCTTCATGTACTCAACTTAGCTTGCGAGTTTCGTTCCTTATACGCTGAGAGCTCCCAAGTTATTTTCATGACTATGAGGTTTTTCCTAACAAATGCGGTGCTATTATTTATTTTTAATGTTTGCTACATTTCTTATTAAAAGATGAAGGAGGAAGATAAAAAGGTATGCTTCTCCAAAATTCAAGTATGACTTGGTTCCCTTCTTATGTCCATTGAGAAATAGTAGCACATAACAAGTATGTGCCTTGAGAGAAATCTCCAAACAGGGCATCCCTGATGTTTTATGCTTGAATGACCTGCTCAGGCTATATGTGATGAATTATGGTCCATCGCAATTACCGGCGTTGGTGCAAGGGAGGCCGCTGATTGAAGCTTCTACCTATCAACACTGCCCAATATGTTGATTGTTGGTATACTTGGCTGAAAGGAATGTATGGTTATGAAGCTCTCATTGCTGATAAGTCAGGTAGTTGTCGTGCGGAGCTTAATTTCGTACGCACTTCTTCTCTTTCTAATTAAATTTCGGGCACACCATCTTATATAATTGTAGGTAAGAACCTGAACTTCATGGTATTTAGAGTCGTTCCATCTGTACATAATCAACTAAGTGGCCATGTTTTTAATCGATATTAAAGATTCAAGAGGTTCATCTGACATTCATTCTTTTGTTTTCCTTATTCAAATTGCATTCTTAATGTTGCTACTATTTTCCGATGACCTCAAATGACATTTTACATTGGAAGTAATTTAATTATTACAGCTCATTCAAAGAACTGGCTATCCACTATCTGATAGTTCAGCATTTACTTGTGAGATTTTATTGGAATACAGCTTTTATCGGATAGATTTGTCTCAAACAATGACATAATTTTTATGAATTATCCCATGTGTCATTTGCTAAAAAAATTCAAATCCTATCAGATGCTCATCTACAGAAGTAATTTGATTGGGAGGCATTTTATGTTCCATCATGTGCTCTCAGATATGTGAGATGGAATTCTTTCATCAAATTTCTCCACAAGATCCAAATTAAACGTAGTCTAGTTGTATTTGTGCGAGTTCATACTTCCGACGGTGATGCAGAAAATGAGGGAAGTGGAAGATCTGAAATCCAAACAGCCTTGCAGGCTTGACAACAGCGATAGTGACAATTGGTTGGAGTAGCAGGGAAGAGAAGCAGCTCCATACCACATCGTTTCAGTTTCACTTGTGCCGCTTGGCTCTCGTTGTGCTGTTTGTGCCTCTCGCTGAACAGGCTAGAGGCTAAGGGCATCTCCAGTCGTCCCCCCCAGAGCCCCCCAAGAGGCGTTTTTCGCTCCGTTTGGCGCCGTTTCGCACCAGTCGCCCCCCAGGAACCGATTTAGCGCCGCTTCCGCCGTTTTTCGCGCCGTTTGGCGCCGCCGAACCCAGGCCGAACCCAGCGCGCTGGGTTCGGCTTGGGGGGGGGGGGGGCGAAATGCGCGCGTGGGCCACGCCTGTCGGCGACGGAAGACGATTTCCCTCCCTTTTTTCGACGCCTCCCTCCACTTTCTCTCCACAACTACCTCCTCCCCCGGTCCATTCCCGCCATTTCCTCCCTCCCCCGAGATCTAGATGCTATGGCTCCCGCCCGATTTACAGGTCCCCGCGCCGCCGCCATCGCCGTATCCATTCCCGCGGCATCCGAGCCGGCCAAGAAACCGCGCAAACCGAGGGCGCCGAAGGAGCGGCCGCCCGGCATGTCGAACAAGGAGTGGATCGCCGAGAGGTCACGCCTGGAAACGGCCAACATGAAGCGCCGGGGGAGGGAGGCAGCGCAGCGGCAGAGGCAGCTGATGGCGCAGCTGCAGGCGGAGGAGCAGGCCGCCGCCGAGGAAGACGAGCTGGAGGACGAGGAGGAGGAGACCGCGCCGGACGAGCCACCTACGCCGGTCGCCTCCGCGGCGTCGCTCGCCAAGAAGAAGAGCCCTCTCGGCCCATGGTTCGCCGGCTGGAAGCAGTCGCCGTCGCCGTCACCACGCATGTCACCGCACCCGCCGCCTGCCTGGTTCGTCGAAGGCGACTCCCTGGGAGGTTTCAACCCCAACCTCACCTTCCCCTACCATCCGCCGATGATGTATGGTGCCGCGCCGGGCTACGCAGCTTCCCCGTCCCACCGCCGTGCGATTCTCGCCGGGCTTTAGCCCCAGGACAGCTACATGGAGGAGATCATCGCGTCCGGCTCCATGGCGGCTGCGGCGAGCCCGGGCTTCCTCGAGCACAACGGGGAGTTCTTCGCACAGGGCGGTGGTGACTACGGCGAAGGTTCCGGCACGCAGGCGACGGAGGAACAGGGCGAAGAGGACGAGGAGGTCGAGACGGCGGTGGTTCCGGAGGAGACAGAACAGACCGGCGATGGCCGAAAGCGCCGGGGCCTTGGTCGTCCTCGCAAGGAACCGAAGGTGCCACTGCCCCCCGCCGAGCCCCGCATCAAGTGGCTGACCAGGGAGGACACACTCCTCGCCGAGGCGTGGAAGACGGTCAGTCACGACCCGATCGTCGGCGCGAACCAGCACGCCGACAACTACTGGAAGCGGGTGAAAACGGCGTACGACGAGCGCCGCATGATCGACCCCCACTACACGTGCTGCATCACCGACCGCGGCCAGAAGGCCATGGCGAACCACTGGGCGAACATCCAGGCGTCCTGCAACAAATGACACGGCATCCAGGAGGAGATCTCGATGAGGCCGCAGAGCGGCGCCAACCGCGAGATGGAGATCGTCCGGATGCTGGAGGCGTACAAGAACGACGAGGGCTCCGACTTCAAGTTCCTCCACGTCTTCGTCCTCATCGAGAAGTGCGAGAAGTGGGCGGAGGTGCGGCAGTCGATTGGCAAGGGCAAGGAGTACGTTCCCGACGCTGTGGTTGCAGGTGCGTCCGAAGGGCGTCCGCCGATGGGCCACAAGAAAGCCAAGTTGGCGAGGGACGGTGCGCCGGCAGTGGCAAAGCTCCAGGCGTCGATCGAGACCTGCATCGCCGACGCCCAGGCCCACGCCGTCAAGAGGGACGAGGTCTCCACAAAGCAATGGGCAGCGCTCATGGCCAACTCGCAGGTCAAGATCGACCTCCTCAGGACTGGCACTGCGGCGAAGAAGAGGAACAATGACCTCGCCTTCCTCACGGGCGGCGACCCGGCCGCGATGACCCCCGAGGTGAGAGCTTGGTTCCTGGCGCAGTGCAACCTCATCCTGACCGACATCAGCGCGCCCCCGGCCCCGACTACGTCGTCCGGTGGCACCAGCTACACCACCGCGCCGACGAGCGCGCACGTCGACCTGGAGGATGCCGCGACCGTCGTCGACAAGGATGCCGAGCCCGTCGTCGACCTGGAGGATGCCGAGCCCGTCGCCTGCTCGGACGCCGTCATCGACCTGGAGGATCCTGCGCCGATCTCGCCGCCTGCTCCGACGCCGGCTGACGCGTCTGCCTGATCGCCTCCGTTTGCCCACGCCGCGCGCGCCCGTCTGTCCGATCTAGACTCTATTTGATCGCCCACCTGTGGCGTTTTTTGTAATATTATTGCCCAAACCATGGCTGCCGTGATCGCCGAACTAGGGCTCTATATTTTGGGGCGGGAAGATGAAGTTTCAAACAATATCGCCGTTCTCTTTTATGGGCCGCCGAACGGCTGGTGAAATCGGCCCCCCCAGGTTTTGGTGCGGGGCGGCGCTAACGCTAAAAAGCGCCGATCTGAAACCTGGGGGGGGGGGGGCGAACGACTGGAGATGCCCTAAGGTGATGAACAAGATATGAAGATGCCCTGCAGCCTACTTTGCCACAGCCATCTGCTAGAAGTTGCATAGGAGCTCATAAATAGTTTTTTTTAATAATCTTATACAGGTTGCTCGATTGTACTTCACTCTCTGCATTTAATAATTATATCACTGATTCGTTTTAACCACGTAAAAATCCTAATGTAATGAAAACTTTAATGCTAGCCATGGCTGCAGGGCGAGAGGCTTTGGACGGAGGCTGACGATCCTGAGTTTGGAGTTGGGATCCGATGATTTCCCAGTTGATGGTGTTAACCCAGATCTGTTTGTGCACTTCATCCTCTCTGACGTCAGCTCTCTGGGATGTGCCATGGCCAGCAGCAGAGATGTGCCTTCCAGCAATATACTGCAGGCGGCCCCTCGCTTGAGAGCGCATGAGGACACTTGCCAGGGTGGTCCGGACGCAGAGCAGCGAGCATGCAGGTGGGGCTCGCTGAACGCACCCGGAAGATTGGTTAAGGTGGCCATGGCGGCCTAGCCCAGTGTAAGTTGCAGATGTGAGAAGTGGTGTGTACTGATAGGAGGTAGAATTTGAAAGTAGATCAGGTGACTCTTTCTCTGACCTCTACCTATCACTCTGCTACTTAACCAAAAACATATGACAGATGCATTATTTAACATTCTATCTTTCAGTGGATCTAAGTTCAGGTTTGTTATAGTACTTTGTAATACAAATAGTGGTCCCAATAGCCTTATTCTTGTTTATGGGAGTTGGCTATATGGAGAAATGTGTACGATTGCTTCTGTTACGGAACATTGGGAAATGATTCTGTTACATTTTGGGGTCTTACCTAATTGAGGGATGAGAGAAGATGGTACCAAGGAACTGGAAAACATGTGGGATATACTATTAGGACTATTAATTTTATGTGAATCCAGCTCGTATCTGTACTTTTTGTCTATTGAAAAACATGTGGGATATACTATACTAGAAGGATACCCCGCGCGTTGCTGCGGAGATCACTTTAAAAACTACGGTATATTATAAAAAAATTATAAGAGATGTCATAAATTATATTTCTAAGTGAATATGCAAAATTTGATTAACAAAATTACAATTGATGTCATACATTTTGTTTTCTAAGTGAATATGCAAAATTTGATTGTTCATAGTATATTTAAAAAAAAAAATTAGTATAAATAATTGCATGGCTTAAGAAATGGATGATATGTAGTTTGCATATAGTGATTAATAAATATTAGTGGACATGACATGGACTATTGGTTGGCTAGGAGAATAGATGATGTGGATAGTTTGCATGTTGAGATAGAAAAATCATTAATGTATGTTAGTGGGCTTTTGCTTTATAAGAAGTATAGATTAATTTTATTTATGTCAGCTGATAATCATGCTAAGATTAAAAAGTTGTCTGCTTAGTTCAGGGCTCATGCACAGTTGTGAAACTTGTGAATCTCATTCACTACATTCTACGAATTTATATATTGTTCATGTGCGTGTTTCTTTTCCGTATGTAGTAGTTCAACAATTAACATGGTAAATCCTAATGAGGAACTAGGAAAAGTTACACAACTCTTTATCTCAGGCGTACCAATCCACTGGTAGAAAAAAGGCCTTCGGTATGCCAGCATCAGTCCCCAAGCGTCGCGCACCGTGACTAATGAGTCTTTAGTCCCGGGTCGGGAGGAGACCCGCGACAGAAGGTCAGACGTCGCGGGTTGGGAAGCGCGTTGCGGCGCGTGGAGGGAATTAATTCCGGTTGACCTGGCCGCCCGGGACTATTGGTCCTTTATTCCCCGTTCCCGTGGCCAACCGGGACCAATGGCCCTTTATTCCCCGTGCCCGTGGCCAACCGGGACTAAACATCAAGCTTCTCGCCTCCCCAGCGGCGGTTTTTATTTCGCGAGCGAGGCAGAAGGGCGCCATTCCACTGCTCGCTCTCTGTTCTTCCTCTCTCGCTCTCTGTTCTTTTCGATCCAAGCACACGCACACAAATGGCTGAAGTTTGGACGCAATACTATGGTTCCACACCATGCGGCAAGGATTTGGACGTGCTCTTCACCAACAGTTCCGCGAGGCTGCATGAAGCTCTGGGTCATTTGGTCGATCTCTATTTTGCAGCTCCCGAAGAACACCGGTTCTTTGGGCTCGATCTGGAGTACACGACGAATCAGAAGGATGTTGCCGTCATCCAGATTGCGTTCAAGCAGTCGGTGTTGGTCTTCCAATGGTCAAGGTAGAAGCTATAGCACACGTACAATCTTGCATGCATCTTCGAGTTTTTTTGTTGCATGTGAAGAATACATATGTTGCAACATATCTAACACATATCCTATTTTTGTTGTTACAGTAGTTCAAAGCATTGCCCGGACCTTGTTGATTTTCTTGTCAACTCGGGGTTTGACTTTTGCAGCGTTGACATCACGCAAGACCGTGTGAAGTTGATGCGCATCGGTATTATGATACCTGAAGATCACTACGTTGATCTTCAGAATCTTATCCAGTTGACCGGGCCAAAGACCGGGATGGCTGTCATGGCAAGCACCTTCATCCACCAGGGCTATCAAAGGATGAAGACTGATTTCCGCCGGGAGAATCACTTCTATTGGGAGGAGACCCCATTGCGCATGACGAACCTCAAGTATGTGGCCATAGATGCATATGTCGCGTACGATTTGTTCCGCATCTACTCGGCGGGGCCATAGATGATGTATATATGCGTTCGATATCTATGTGCATGTAATGGGTATCTAATTAGTAGTATATATATGTAATGGATATCTTTTGTGATCGACTCTATATATATATGTTATGAAATGTGATCGACTCTATGTTTGTGTTATGTGTGATCGACTCTATGTTTGTGTTATGTGTGATCGACTCTATGCATGTAATGAATATTGTGTGTATTATTGTTCTTTATTTTTGATATATTTTTTTCATTTTAAGATTTTAAAATGAATTAGTATTATTTTTCTTCATTTTTTGATATATTATTTGTATTTTTAAGATTTTAAAATGAATTAGTATTATTGTTCTTAATTTTTGATATATTATTTGTATTTTAAGATTTTAAAATGAATTAGTATTATTGTTCTTCATTTTTGATATATTATTTGTATTTTTAAGATTTTAAAATGAATTAATTCTATTTTTCTCAATTTTTGGATATATTATTTGTATTTTTAGAAATAATACAAATTAAAAGTTAATGTTTATTTATTTATTAAAAATTATTAATTACATCATTACTTTTATTTATTAAAAGATTTATTTGAAATTCAAATAATAAAGAAATGTGGCTTCGACCAACATGTTAATAAGATTTTAAAATGAATTAGTATTATTTTTCTTCATTTTTTGATATATTATTTGTATTTTTAAGATTTTAAAATGAATTAGTATTATTGTTCTTAATTTTTATATATTATTTGTATTTTAAGATTTTAAAATGAATTAGTATTATTGTTCTTCATTTTTGATATATTATTTGTATTTTTGAGATTTTAAAATGAATTAGTTCTATTTTTCTCAATTTTTGGATATATTATTTGTATTTTTAGAAATAATACAAATTAAAAGTTAATGTTTATTTATTTATTCAAAATTATTAATTACATCATTACTTTTATTTATTAAAAGATTTATTTGAAATTCAAACAATAAAGAAATGTGGCTTCGACCAACATGTTAATAAGATTGATATGATACTATTATCACATACATGCGTGAGAAACACTTGGATTCGGGACGGGATGGAACTCGGAAGTTAAGCGTGCTAGTGCTAGAGTAGTGGGAGGATGGGTGACCGAGCGGGAAGTTTGACCATGAGTAACTAATTTGACTAGAGATAATCTTAGTTAGACACTAAGCAAATAATACAAATTTTGAAAAAAAAAGGGAGTGAAAAAAAGGGAGTGAAAAAAGGTGAGAAAAATAATTAGAAACCAAATGAATTAAAAAAATTACGAAATAAATCTAGTCCCGGTTCATGTGGCCAACCGAGACTAAATGTCCTCCGACCCCAGGCTCCGCCACCCGCCCACGTAGACGGGCCTTTAGTCCTGGTCCGTAAGTGGCGGGACTATAGGGGGGCCTTTAGTCGCGCGTAGCTAGTCCCGGTTGCCCGAACGGGATTAATGGGCCTGGCGAACCGGGACTGTAGGCCTATTTTCTACCAGTGATCTGCAATTGTAGTATAAATATTTTACTTGAGATTTAAACAAACTATTAATTTATATGGGATTTGGGATCTGATTTTGTTTCTGGGTGTATTGACCTCTACGTCGTTTATACAAGTGATATTCTTATATAAAGGGGAGGAGTGTGCTATGCTCTGCCTCAAAATTGAATTACAAATAGCTCATTTCACTGGATCAATCCATGTAGATGCTAATAACTTGAGTCTCGTGTGAATGTTATTGGACAAGATCATGTAAGCTTATTCCTAAATGATAAATGACAACATGTCATTTAATTTTTTATTTGGTTCAGACTCAAAATTGTTTCTTATGCTCCTATTTTTTTCCGTACTTGATGTATTGCTGATATCTTATTTAAGCCAATGAGTAGGTCTCACTCGAGCGAGAATTAAGTTAATTCTCACTCAGATGACATCAGCCAGCTGCATGTGCATCTTATGAAATCTGAGTTACAACTAAGTGCCACCCATGTGCAACTAGGAAAAATATGAGTGGTAAGTCACGTATAACTAACAACCCGCACGAATCACGATACAAATCTATTGGGATTCTAGTTAAGTGAGGTCTAACTTAATTCTCACTGAAGCGAGAAATAGCAAAACCGCTTATTTAATATGTTACGAACTACCGCAAATAATGTACGGTGCAACACACTATCATATGTGCAATGTGAGTTTGGTTTTTTCTATACTTTTGCAGGAGCATGAGTTTGGTTGTTATATTTTTTTATTACACTGTAGCAACGCACGGGCATTCAGCTAGTATACCTAATAATAAAGGCGTTAAGCCTTTCTTGGTTTGGTTTGGTAGATCATTAAAACTGTCCTTAAAATTAGACACAGATACCCACCATTACCAGCGGTAAGTTGCATACGGATTCGTTACTTTTTTTTCTGTTGGTACGTACTTAGGCTTTGTTCGTTTTGTCCCTCGTGGACTTCATACGACTCCAACTCTCCAAATCCTTATGCCATACGGTTTACGGAAAATTTCTTTTCGTTGTTATCTCTACTATATAAGTACGTTTCGTACGTATGTATGTCGAGACACTGGTAGAAAAAAAGGCCTTCCATACGCCCCCATCAGTCCCCAAACTTTGCGCACCGTGACTAAAGGGGTTTTAGTCCCGGGTCGGGAGGAGACCCACGACAGAAGGTCATGCGTCGTGGGTTGGGAAGCGCGTGGAGGCGCTTGGAGGGCTCTAATTCCGGTTGGCGTCGCCACCCGCGACTAATGATCCAGTATGCTGGCCTCTCTGTCTTTAGTCCCGGTTGGCCTGGCCACCCGGGACTAAAGATACAAACTGCTCGACTCCCGCGCGGCGGTTTTATTTCGCGAGCGAGAGGCAGAAGGACACCATTGCTACAGTCGGCACCCGAGTCTCTGTTTCTTCTTCTCTTTTCTCTTCTTCCTCTCTTTTATCTTCCTCCACCAAGCACCCATCGCTCAAGTTTGGAAGACTCTCCGTGTGGCCACACCATGCCGCAAGAGTCTCGACGTGGCCTGCACCAATATGTGCGAAAGGCTCCCCGGTCTTCTTGACCATTTGAGCAATCTCTATGAAGAAGCCGATAAACACCATAGGTTCTTCGGGCTTGATCTAGAGTATATGGCGGATCAACGGGATGTTGTCGTCATCCAGATTGCGATCAAGGAGAACGTTTTGGTCTTCCAATGGTCAAGGTAACGCACACGTACAATCTTGCATTTTCGATTTGTTTGTTGCATCTGAAGAATACATGTGTTGCAACATATATAACACGTGTTCTATTTTTGTTGTTGCAGTAGTTCAAAGCATTCTCCGGCACTTGTTGATTTTCTTGTCAACAAGGGGTATGACTTCTGAAGCGTTGACATCACTCAAGACCGTCAGAAGTTGATGCGCTTGGGTATTGTGATACCTTCAGGACCTTATCCATTTTGATGTGTTGGACAGTCACAAGACCGGGATGGCTCCGATGGCAACTGCCTTCATCCACGACGACTACAAAACCATGAAGTCTCGTTTCCCCTCCAAGAATCACATGTATTGGGGAAGAACCCACTGGACCGGACCAACGTCAACTATGCAGACATAGATGCATACGTTGCCTACGAGTTGTTCCGCATCTATTCGACGGAGCTCGAGTAGATGTTGTTTGTGTACCGCATCTTGCGTTCGATATATGCATGTAATGGATATATTAGTATGTAATGGATATATTATTATGTAATGGATATTATTTCTATATTAATTCATAGTTATACTATTTCTATATTATGTCAACACACATTTCAAAACAAACAAACAAAAACACATCAAGAAAACAAACAAAAACACATCAAGAAAATAATAGAAGAGCCTACTGGTCTTTTATTAAAAAGGATGTGAGGCTAAGTGCTATGGATAGATCTTTTCAATATCTATCCAGAACATTTTTGTTTGTCTATTTTGGTTATGTATTTTAAAAGTTAGGTTCAAATCATTCTCACAGATAGTCGTTGCCAAAACAGTTCTTGTGTCCAAAATAATAGTCCAAACTTGGATCTGCAAATTTTATATGGTTTAGATTTCATATGGTTTGGTTCATAAATTTTATCTTTAAAATGAATTTGTTTTATTTTCCTGAATTTTTTGATATATTATTTGTATTTTTTAAATTTCGAAATGTATTAGTTTTATTTTTCTAAATATTTTGATATATTATTTGTATTTTTAAGATTTAAAAATGAATTAGTTTTATTTTTCTGAATATTTTGATATATTAATAGTATTTTTATGATTTTAAAATGAATTAGTTTTTTTTTCTGAATAATTTTTAGAAATAATACAAATTAAAAAGTTAATGTTTATTTATTTATTCAAAATTATTAATTACATCATAACTTTTGTTTATTAAAAGATTTATTTGAAATTCAGACAATAAAAAAATGTGGCATCGACCAACATTTTAATAGGATTGATATGATACTAGTATCACATACATGCGTGCGAAACACTTGGATACGGGACGGGGTGGAACTCGGAAGTTAAGCGTGCTAGTGCTAGAGTAGTGGGAGGATGGGTGACCGAGCGGGAAGTTTGACCACGAGTAAGTAATTTGACTAGAGATAATTGTAGTTACACTAGTAGGAGAAAGCCTACTAGTGACGAACAAATTTTCCTTACCGCTGGCCAACAAGGGTTCGCCAGCGCTAACTCGCCAGTGGTATCCGCTACCACTGACGAAGCAAGGTTCGCCAGCAGTATATCGGGCTACCGCTGGCGAACATCTCTTTCGTTGGCCAGCGGTAAGTTCTAAGTTCGCCAGCAGTAGTTGGCCGTGTTTGCCAGCGGTATATTTTTTTGGGATGGCAGCTGTTCGCCAGTAACAGTATACTCTGTTCGCCAGTGGTATCTTTTCTGAATTTGTTTTTGGTATTTCCGTTTTTCAACATATATACAGGTACAACATCAGTATATAAAATATATTGTTCACAAAAACAGTATAAACACGCAATTTTCACACGTACGCATAGACAAGTAAGCAAATTGTTGATTCATATCACGTTCAGTAGTTCAGTATACACCTTTACATCAATCATCTACGGATGTCACCTTTACATCACATCAATCACGTTCTGTAGTTCAGTAGTTCAGCATAGACAAGTGAGCAGCCTGTGTCGATGTTGTCGTCATTGTTGTAGCCCCGATGTCACTGATACCATCCAAGAACTTCCTTATATTCTTCTTCTTCACATGGCATTTCTGTGGAATAGTAAGCAAAGGAAGACTTGTATAAGTACTATGAATTGGGTAAATATTACCACATGCAAGTATATTTCCACCAAAGTTTGTACCAAAATTAAAGAATTGTATAATTTCTGACTACCAAATTAAAGAATTGTATAAGTCTGGCCAAGAGTTTGGATGCTCTACTTGTAATAACTGGACATTTATTGTTGATACAGTTAACAACACAAGCATCCAATACATCAATTCCAGTTGAAAACAGGTGTGGGATGATTTATCTAGTCCATCAATAGAGGCCCTGCATCTACAAGAACCACACATGACATGACTTAATCTGTGAAGTCCGACAAATCGGCAAACCTACACGCCTCCAGTCTCCAATGGAAAAGCAGCAGCCAATCCATCGAAAGAGCAAATTTTCGAAATACTCAGTACATTCCGACAAACTACAGATAGTACCGACATATGTACGTTTAGCTTACCACTACTAGGTTAGTGAATCCGGCAATGTACTCACTCATACCCCAGCATGACCTGAGAGCAGGTATAAAGTACATAGACATGGTGGGACGATTACACAGATCAGTCAATGAGTCCACCAATCGAATTTAGCAACCAATTGAGCATGACTGCAACTCACGGGACGAAATTGCAACGGAGCAGTTCGATTAAGCAACCAATCTAGGGCAGCACATCTAGGTTATGGTCAACGGGAAAGGAAACGGGAGCAGGCTTTGGCCAGGAAACGAACAAACCTGTTGTGCTCGTCCTCGGTCCAGGCGATCCCCTTCCTGCGCTCCTGCTCGGCGGACTTGGAGGACGCCTTGTCGCCTCCGCCACCGCCCTTCTTCCCTCCGCCGGAACCGCCCTCGTCGGGCCCGCCGGCGTCGCCGGCGTAGACGAGCAGCGGCATGCGGCCGGCCTCGATGCCGTCGACGTCCTCGACGAGCAGCTCGTAGTGGCGCCTGACCTCGTCCAGGGTCTTGCCCTCGACGGCGACCGCAATCCGTTCCCACATGGCGTCCTCCCCGACCATTATCCGCTCGGCCAGCGTGGCCAGCGCGTTCTCGAAGGCCTTCTTCTGGTCCCGGGTCCAGCCACCGGCCCCGGCGCCGGAGCCCTCCTCACGGCCGCTGCTGCTGCTGGCCTCCTCCACCGCCATGGACGGCCTGCGTGCACCCCCGAAGGTTTGCGGCTGTGGTGGCTGCTCGCGGCCAGATCCCACGCGCGTCCTCATCCAACGTCGACGCCCCGCCGCCTCCTCCCATCGGACCACCATCCTCCTCGCCTCCTCTCGGCACTGGGGGAGGGAGGGCAAAGGCTGGATGCGCTTGCTGAAGCCGGTCGCCTCGCAGCGCCACCGCCACCCGCCGACATTGCCATTGACGCCCCAAAATCTTGGCTTCTAGGGTTTGTGGAGCGGCTGCGATTCGGTGTAGCCACGCCGTGGAATAGGTGGAGAAGGTGGAGGAAGGGCCACGAAGGCGGTCGGCGGTGCGAGAACTCGCCGGAGACGGCCAGGATGGACCGGCGACGGAGGCGGGGAAAGGGGATCGTGATTTCTCGAGGAGAGCGCTGGAGAGGAGAGAATAGACTCGGGTGCGTTTGTGTTTTTTATTGAGGAAAACGTGGTGGAGACGGTGAGCGTGAGGAGAGGATACGCGCTCATGGTTAGCGCTGGCAAATGCCTTCCGTTCGTCGGTGGTACAACTGTACTCCTGTCGAACAAGCAAATGCTTTCGCCAGCGGTAAGTGCCCGCAGCCTAGCAGCACAAAGCTGGATTCGTCCATACATACTGCTGGCAAACGAAAATTACGGTTCGCCAGCGGTACTAATCTTGCCGCTGGCAGCCAAAAAACATGTTGGCCAGTGGTAATTACCGCTGGCGGACACATGTAGCTGTTTGCCAGCGGTAGGCCGGTGGCTATAAGCCTTTTTCTACTAGTGTTAGACACTAAGCAAATAATAAAAATTCTGAAAAAAAAGGGAGTGAAAAAAATGCAGTGAAAAAAAGGAAGTGAAAAAAAAGGAGTGAAAAATAATTAGAAACCCACGTGAATTAAAGAAATAACGAATTAAAGAATGTAGTCCCGGTTCGTGTGGCCAACCGGGACTAAAGGTTCTCCGCCCCCGGTGCACGCCACCCGCCCACGTGGACGGGTCTTTAGCCGCGGTTCGTAAGAGGGGCGACTAAAGGGGGACCCTTTAGTCGCGCCGATTTAGTCCCGGTTGCGCGGTCGGGATTAATGGCATTTGCGAACCGGGACTATAGGCATTTTTTCTACCAGTGAGAAGCTTTGTGCTTTATAAACCAACTCTCAATCCCTGTACGGGTTAGCTTCTGCCGACCCGAAAAAAAAGATAAGATTCATGGCTCTTCCCATCCCCGTCCGGCGACCGCTGAAACAGGAGTAGCTGGCGGATCCAATGCCGGCGAGCCACTGTCGGCAGCTCTGGCCGCCGTCCTTGCACTAGCGACCACCTCTCGCTCTCCGGTATGCCTGTCCCCAACATGAACAGCTCCCAGCAGCTCGCCCCCCTCCAGCCTACTCTCTGCCCGAGCTCGCGCAAAATCCCCTCCAGCCACGAGGCTCCTCTCTGTTTTTGTAGTAGCACGCAGATTAGGAGCACTGCTAACATCTTAGTAGATCTCCAGGTCAACGCCCCCGTAGGCGGCCACGCTGAACGCCCGTTCCCTATTTGCCGCATCTGCATCTGGTGCCCAGCTCCCAGGTTGTACCGAAGTGTTACTGAAGCTTTCACTTGGAAAAAAAAAGGATAATCCTTGGGCGTTACTTAAGACTTTTTATGTTGTCAAATTGGATTATTGGTTTTAGGAAAATTAGTACTCTATATATTTGTAGTGGGAAACATCTACGCATCTAAATTGGGGTAAAATTTCTATTTGTTGCATTGTATGTGTTGTGGAGAAAATCATCAGAAGAATCTTTCAATGTGTTTAGTTCCTAAAGAATTATCTAAACTGTGTATGGTATAATTATATATATTTATCTGAGTTTTACATTGTATACTTTTATCCGAGTTCCACATGGTATAATTTCCGTCGTGTTCTATCCACCGATCATGTCTTGCAAGAATTAAAGTATTTGCAACACTGCTATTTACACATATTCATTAGGCTCTTTATCCGAGTTCTACATGGTATAATTTTTTTCGTGTTCTATCCACTGATTTTGTCTTGCAGGAATTAAAGTATTTGCAACGCTACTATTTACACATATTCATTAGGTCTTTTATCCGAGTTCTACATGGTATAATTTATGTCGTGTTTTATCCACTGGTTTTGTTTTGCGGGAATTAATGTATTTGCAACACTGCTATTTATACATATTCATTAGGCCAACAAGGTGGTTCTTTGGGTGTTTTGGAATGAATTAACTGGGAACATAATAAAGTGCAAGCTTGAGTAGCTCAACCATGTCATGTTCTCATTATCTCTTGTCAAACAGCTGTCTAGCTTCTCATTAGCTCGCACAAAATAGCAGAGCCACGAAACACGAAGGCGATCATGTGGCGACTCGACACCATGGAGACTATAGTCGCTAAAGGCCCGACGACCATCGTTGCTGAATAGATCTACCATGCCCAAGGACCATCATCCGACCACTGGCACCTCTCTCTGTAATCCTCTAAAAGAAGTATTTTTTTTAGTGTTTTACCCTCGCGGACATGTAGTTTAACATGTTTGGCAGTTCAATAATTCAATGCGAAAATTCCATAAGCAATTCGACATTTGGATTTGATTCTCGTACAATTTAAACATATTGAAATATTGTTCATTTAGTCACCGTAGCAACGCACGGGTTCTTTATTATAATATAAAAGTTTCCAAAATAAAAAGTTATGTAGCAATGAACAGCAGAACAAGACGTCACTAGTGGAAACAACACCTTTCGTCCGGGGTTAGAAAAGGCATTAGTCCCGGTTGCATTAAAATCCGGGACATATGCTATGCATTGGTCCCGGTTTGTGCGCCCGGGGCAGCAGAATTCGCCTGAGGGCATTGGTCCCGGTTCGTTAGCCGGCATTTGTCCCGGTTTATGGCACGAACTGGTACCAATGCCTAGCCACAGGCCACGTGGCACGCGCATAGGCATTGGTCCCGGTTCATTCCACAAACCGGGACCATTGCCCCCCCTTCCCCTACATATACTGCCTCACAGCCCCTCACCTTCCCTCTTTTTTTTGCTTGGAGGAGTGATAGAGGTGGGTGCTAGTGTGTGTTATTTTACTATGCACACGAGGTGTTCGACGAAATTCCCGAGCCACACATAAGCTCACTGAAAATGGTATCTTCGACCGAGGTTAACAAACTTATCTTTTTCATCTATAATTGATACATAAAAAAGTAATATTTGTCGATGTACTGTGGTCATTTCTTTATTGAATATGTTATTATATTGTATTTTGATGCAGATGATAAACGACAGCGATGGATGTACGGTGACCGACGCACATCCGAGTATATGGCAGGCCTGAATGTATTTCTCGCTGTAGCTCAGGCGAACAAAGATAATGGCTTTATGTGTTGCCCATGTGTTGATTGTCGGAACGTCAGGGAGCACTCTTCCTCGAGAATCATTCACGGCCACCTACTTCGGAGAGGTTTAATGCCAAGCTATAATTGCTGGACCAAGCATGAAGAAAGAGGGGTTGTGATGGAAGACAATGAAGAAGAAGAAGAAGATCCTTTGTTCCCTGAATACGATGATATATACTGCAATGGAAGACAATACAGAAGAAGGAGGTGATCAAAAACATGCAACAGAAGAGCCCGATGATGATCTTGGCCGAGTTATTGCTGATGCATGGGAAGACTATGAAAGTGAATTGGAGAGGTTGAAGGTGGACAACATGTTACAGGATCACAAAAAGTTGTTGTACCCAAATTGCGAAGATGGTAGCACAAAGCTCGGTACCACACTGGAGTTACTGAAATGGAAGACACAGAACGGTGTGACTGAAGCCAAAACTTCCAAAGGATAACGAATTGCCTAAGAGTACGTACGAAGCAAATAAAGCTCTCTGCCCTCTAGGATTAGATGTGCTGAAGATACATGTATGCATTAATGTCTGTATCCTATACCGCGGTGAGAAGTACGAAAATTTGGATGAATGTCCGGTATGGACAACCTGTGAGCTCCACGTGAAGGTCGTCAATATAACCATCAAGGTGGCGGCCGGTTATGTCTTACCAATTGGCAACGAACCAACTCGTCATAGTCTTTCGATTCCACGTTGCTACGCTGTTGTTGGGATCGATGAGATTGTCAACGGATTCGAGCGGGTAAAGCTTGATTTCTCTGAAGGTGAAGATGAAGAGTTGACTGAACTCGGAGAAGCCAAGAACTTGACCGTTCTATGGCTAAAGGAATGCATTGTGCTCCCAAATCAGACGACATGGCCATCGAATCCTCGCCATTCTCCAACGCAACAGTCTCTAGCGCGTCCGTCTTCGCCATGCATGCCGTCTCCAGCACGGTCGCCTACGTCATGCACGTCTCCACCGCGGTCGCCTACGCTGCCGCGTCAGCCTTCACCACCGCGGTCGCCTACGCCGCCGCGTCAGCCTTCTCCGCCCACTAAGTTTCTGCCGAAATGTAAAATATCACCCAAACGTCAACAGTCACCCCTCCCGAAGGTACCAAAAGAGGTACGCAAGTTACCTTACGACTATACTCCTGAGGAAACCCAGCAAATTGCAAGGGACGAATACGAGGCGTGGAAATCTAAGCGGAAGGAGAAGAAAAAAGCAGATTTCCCCGAGACCGAAAAAGATGTAGAATGAGTCTGGAAAATGGTGAAGACTCTTCATCAACGTGAGCCGATTCTGTCATCTGTCTATGACCGCTCTATTCTGAAGTCACACCAGGAAATGGTGCGGTCGACGAAGAGTAGTAGGGCAAGCGGGTAAAGGGGGACATCAGTTTCCCAGCTCGGAGAGCAGAAAAAACAATCCATGTCCCCGCTCAACGTGATTTCCAATACCCAGGTGGGGCCGAGCACTAATATTGCTGACGAGCAAATTGATCCGGAGTTTATAACACTGTACGTAGACAGGGCAGCTGCTGCGGGTTTGTCCGTTGTTGAGTATATTCAAACAATAGACTACTTCTCTGAAGCTGAATGTGCGTACAAATACCAGTACGGGAAGCCTCTCGTCAAACCCGAGGAGATAATGGATCTACCAATGAAAATGCGAAGAGTGCATATTTGGTATATGGAAGCCGCTGAGAAATCTCAGAACTGGATATGTCTCCGCGTTAAGGACGAGCACTACGGGTATGGAAATGGAATGGTTCTGATTCAATTTGAGGAATTGTTTCAGTTATTCCAGAAGCATGCCCTCGACAAAGCTGTGGTTAGTGCCTATTGTCTGTAAGTACTTATTTCTCTAGCTCACCTCGTTCATTGCATATTCATATATATATATATATATATATAGTACACTCATATGTTATAATTGCAGAATGAAGATTCTCGAATGCAAAACAGGTGGAATCTATGATATTGGGTGCACTGATCCACATTTTGTGATGCCAAGACTCTTGAGCTGTCTGCCAAGGATACAGAATATAATATTCTGAGGGCAATAATGTTTCACCAACACCGACGGGAAATACTATTTCCTTAAAACTTCGGGTTAGTGTTACTGTGTTGTACACATTCTGTTTTACTTACTCGATGTTCACTGTATAATTGATGAGTTCTGCGTGCGCAGCTTCCACTATATTCTGCTAATCTTTCAAGTTGACAAAGGAAAAGGAATGATAATGGACGCAAAACGTAAACCCCTAGCGATGTGGGCGGACATGCAGGAAATGATCCAGCGGTAATGTCAATCTTTATTAATTTCAGTCTTTATATATGACACTATATCGACTACTTCGTTTCATTTTCGGATATCAAGTAATTACTAACTCTTTTTATTCTTTTTATTTCTCGGGTAGCGTTTGGAAGAGGTTCACAAAAAAGTCTCCCGGTGAATGGAAATCAGAGCTTATATTTGATGTTGTGCTATCTAGATCCGCGCGCATCTCCTTGATTCTAGTGTCGATACCATTATCATGGCTGGTTGATTATTATTTTGATTGAAACCTTTTCTCGTATAGTGATGGCAACAAGGAGACGGGAATCACTTGTCTGGATACTACGTTTGCCAGGTTTAAGTCTTGGCCTATATATAAAGGCACTCTCTCCACAAAATTGCCATCGCGATCCTCGCTTTATTTGCTACAACCCTCACAAACACACATGTCATTGTGGGTCTAATGTAATCTGTTCCACCTCAGCTGGTTTGCTGCTGAAACCGAGCTTTCGCTAGACCCATATATATATAGACAATTTCACGCAATGCTCAATATAGACGCGAGGCGTTACGTCGCACGCGGCGTGGTAGCATACGCACAATTCTCTGAACTTCGGAATGTGCGGCATCGGGAAAACACCTTCGACAAAACTCGCTTCTTCCACCGGGAGATTATGCCCGACTCGCGTACCTTTGTATGCGCCGCATTGTGGAACAACTTTATGAGGAAGGAAGGACCGTCAATAAGGAAAATGTTATCTACCGAAAACTCAAAGACCCGAGCAACACCGCGAACATAGTCGAATAGGGTTGCATTCGCTCCAAATAGTATGCAAAGTACATTAATGCTACCTCGGGCAGAGTCTTCGGAGAATTCCGTAGACGAGCCAAAGTATTTTGTTATCTTCGTTAAAGGGTATCCGGAAGATCCGATGTAACTCATGTTTTCTCTCTAGCATTTTCTTCTTTGAGAATAGGAAGTGCTCTCATCATATTTCTCAAAAAAAAGTATGGTTGGTAAAATTCTCATTGCATTGCACGAGGTTGTACTTGTGACATCATGCATGGAGTAAACTTGAAGAACATTTTTTGTCTTAGCTCTCTTGTTTTTTTATAAAATAATTTAACTATGCATCATCGATGTCATGGCTAGGATTACTTAGAAAACTCGATACACGAGATAGATCATCAAAAAATTAATATATTTCCCTCGTGACAACACAATTTAGATCATATTTCATTTTCTTTTTACGCCTTAGTATCGAGAATACCAAAAGCACCTTTTTCAAGGTGTTTTATTAACTGACAATGAAGCGAAATGGGATACAAAACATTTAGAACCTGCTAGCCTAGTCTTTCCATCAGTTCGGACTTTTGGAATGTATGGCTAGTGCATCTGTCTAATATGGTATCAGAGCCAAGAGGTCTCAAGTTTAAGACCCGGCCAACGCACTATTAAATCTAAAATAGTTGTGGCCTTTCATGGATCCCACGTCTGAGGGTCTTCCTGTACGTCACAACCTAGATGTGAGGGGGAATGTTAAAACCTGCTAGCCTAGTCTTTCCATCAGTTCGGACTTTTACAATATATGGTCAGTGTCAAATCGACGGAAGCGTTCTACTCGGTGCATATACCGAGCCGCGTGGTGTGTATTTATATAGGGAGCTATGCGGCTCTAGCAATTACAAACGGAGTCCAAACAGGAGTCCAAGTCGGTTTATCTTGCACCGACTTGGTTACAATTTTGGTATGTCTAATACCCTCCCTTAATCACAACTTACTCAAGTTGAGATTATGTTTAAACTCCTCAAAATTTCGAACAGGCAGTGGTTTAGTAAAACCATCATCCACTTGATCTCTAGAAGGAATAAAACGAATTTCTAATTGCTTCCTGAGCACTCTCTCTCTAACAAAGTGAAAATCTATCTCAATGTGCTTGGCCCGTGCATGAAAAACAGGATTAGCTGAAAGATATGTTGCCCCTAGGTTATCACACCATAACCAAGGTACTTGATGCAACTTAATCCCAAGTTCTTGATGAAGTGATTGTACCCAAATAATTTCTGCTGTAGCATTGGCAAGAGACTTGTATTCAGCCTCAGTGCTGGATCTAGATACTGTTGCTTGCTTCTTGGCACTCCAAGATATGAGATTAGGACCAAGAAATACTGCAAAACCTCCTGTTGACCGTCTATCATCAAGACAGCCTGCCCAATGAGCATCAGAAAATGCACTCACCAACATAGAAGAAGACTTGTTAAAAGTCAAGCCAACACTGATTGTTCCTTGGACATAGCGTAGGATTCTTTTGGCAGCAGTCCAATGAAGAGTAGTAGGAGCATGCAAATACTGACAAACCTTATTCACAGCATACGAGATATCAGGACGTGTAAGAGTCAAATATTGCAATGCTCCAACCAGACTGCGATAATGTGTACTATCTTCAGGACCCAATAATGTACCTTCATGAGCTGTAACCTTTTCGGATGAAGACAAAGGAGTAGGTGCTGGTTTAGCATGGGTCATATTGACACGGGCAAGCATATCTCGAGCATATTTTGCTTGATGTAGAACAAGACCATCAGCAGTATAGTTAACCTCCATGCCAAGGAAAAAATGTAGTTCTCCAAGATCCTTCAGAGCAAATTCTCTATTGAATACACTAAGTAGAGTATCTGTGGCAACATTAGAGGAACTGGCAACGATAATGTCATCAACATATATTAGCATGTAAATAGTAACATGTGGTTTTTGATAGATGAACAAGGATGTATCCGATTTGGAGGCAAGAAACCCAAGTTTAATAAGCTGAGAGCTGAGACGTGAATACCATGCTCGAGGTGCTTGTTTTAATCCATAGAATGCCTTGTCCAGTTTGCATATATAATCTGGCTTATGTTTGTCCTCATACCCAGGTGGTTGACGCATATAGACCTCCTCTTCCAGAACACCATGTAAAAACGCGTTCTTTACATCCAGCTGACGAAGACTCCATCCTCGTGTAACAGCAATGGAGAGAACTAGACGTATAGTTGCAATTTTAACAACTGGACTGAACGAATCCTCATAATCGATGCCATACCTTTGTTTAAAACCCTTTGCCACAAGTCTTGCTTTATAACGATCAATAGTGACATCTGCTTTTCTTTTGATCCTGTATACCCAACGGCAATCTATCACATTTGTTCCAGAACGTGCAGGAACGAGATGCCATGTATTATTTTTCATGAGAGCTTGATATTCTTCATCCATAGCATGCTTCCAATCTGTATGAGCAAGAGCATCTTTAAGATTGACCGGTTCTTCTGTTGATACGGAGAGGCACCACCGAACCGTGCCATCTTTGTAAACGCGCGGTTGAGAAATTCCTCTATCCGCACGTGTAACGGCTTTGTCGGATGCAGTAGACACACGGGGAGCAGCATGGTGTGCGGGCGCAGAAGATCCATCCGGTGGCGCAGATCCCACCGGATCCGATTCTGTCGGGGCATCCGCACAAGATCCTGTCGGGGCGATGTGGCCACCCGTGGAGCCGCCTGCTCCTTGCTGTGGCGCCGCAGAGGATCCGGAGCGACGCACGGTGCGCGTGCGCGAGGCCAGGTGGCGAGGCGCGGAAGAGCTGGTCGGGAGCGGACCCGACAGCGGACCAGACGCAGACGGCGCGTGATCCGAGGGAGATTGCTGCGCCTGATTCTCCTGCGCAGGTTCGTGATCCGATGCAGATTCTGGCAGCGAATCTGCATCACTTTCCTCACCATCTTCGTCATTTTGTGACATAAAATCATCACTGTTTTGACTCAAATTTTCATCATCTTGTATCAAATTTTCTCCTGTTTCCTGCACAGGCTGAATAACATATCTCGATGGAATATTAGTCAAAATTGAATCATTAGTGTGTTCGGCCCCGTGCTCAAAGGAATGCAAAGAAGAATCAAGTAATTGAATATCTTTGCGAAGTAGGGCCCCGGCATTTGGATGTAGGTGTTCAAAAGGAAAAATAGACTCATCGAACACAACATCACGAGAAATATAGATACGACCAGTTAACACATCGAGACACTTAACACCCTTATGAAGAGGATTTACCCTAGAAAAACACAACGTTTGGAGCGAAAGGCAAGTTTGCGTTTATTGTAGGGACGGAGATTTGGCCAACAGGCACAACCAAACACTCTAAGAGAGGAATAATCAGGATTGGTGTTAAGTAATCGATGAACTGGAGTATCATAATTTATAACTTTGCTAGGAAGCATGTTAATCAAATATGTTGCTGTAAGAAAGGCTTCATCCTAGAATTTAAGAGGCATAGAAGAATTGGCTAGAAGAGCAAGTCCAACTTCAACAATATGTCTATGTTTTCTATCAGCGGACCCATTTTGTTGATGAGCATGAGGGCAAGACACATGATGTGCAATCCCTTGAGTTTGGAAGAAAGAATTCAATTTCTCATACTCTCCTCCCCAATCTGATTGAATAGTGAGAATTTTGCTATCAAGTTTCCTTTCAACAATTTTTTGGAAATTGATAAAGGCAGAAAACACATCAGATTTCTTTTTGAGAAGATAGATCCAAGTAAACTTGCTATAATCATCAATAAATCTTACATAATAGTCATGTCTACCAACAGAAGTGGGAGCAGGTCCCCAAACATCAGAAAATACTAACTGAAGGGGAGCTGTGGAAACACTAGTGGAGATAGGGTAGGGTAACTGATGACTTTTAGCTTGCTGACAAGGATCACAAATAGACTAAAGACTCTTAGCTCTAACATGAGGAAGTTTATTTTTACTAATGATTCTCCTAACAATAGCAAACGAGGGATGACCTAAACGACTGTGCCACTTGGCATGAGAGGGCTTCGTGGCAACAAAAGCATGCTTCTGATGGGATGACACTGATGAAGAAATAAGGGGATAGAGACCGCCAACACAACGCCCTCTATGAATTGTGTTCCTCGTAGCCTGATCCTTGATCAAAAAGAAGGAAGGGTGAAATTCAATGAAAACATCGTTATCAAGAGTAAAACGATGAACAGATAGTAAGTTTTTAGATGCATCAGGTACATGTAGAATGTTTCGAAGATGAAAATTATGAGCAGGGGTGCGAACAACTGAATGACCAACATGACAAATATTCATACCTTGTCCGTTTGCAGTGTTCACCTTATCTTGCCCCTTGTACTTGTCTCGAACGGTGAGATTGTTGAGTTCACTTGTGATATGATGAGTTGCACCGGTATCGGGATACCAATTTGTATCCACTCCATATGAGGCATTATGTACCTCCTTCTCCTCATACATGTCGTCATGATCACGATCCTCCTGATAGCGATGCCAACAATCGTTGGCGGCATGTGCTTCTCGCTGACAAATTTGGCAGGTGACGTCCACCCAAGGAGAGGTGCGACGGCGTCCACGTCCGCGTCCACGGCCACCTGCCGGAGGAGCACCACGACCCCCGCGGTAATTCTGACGGGGTTGCTGATCATACCGTGCGTAGCGATCATCACGCTGATCACGCTGCTGATATCCGCCGCGTGTAGACTGCTGATTTCCGCGGCGATAGCCATTGCCGCGACCACGCATAGCCACGTTAGCAGATGTTTTGAACCCGCTATTCTGCGAGATTCCTTGGAGCTCGTGCCGCTGATCTTGCGCAAGCACTTGAGCATATAGATCGGTAAGTGTGATCGGGCTAGTCATAAGACCAATAGCACCGACAAGTCCATCATACTCCGATCCGAGGCCAGCAAGGATGAAAGAAACAATCTCTTCATCATCCAAGGGTTTTCCTGCAGCGGCCAGTTCGTCGGCAATTCCCGACATCTTGGAGAAGTACGCAGCGGAGGTCATGTTGAGTTTCTTGGTATTGGCAATAGCAATGCGTAGATTGGTAATTTTTGATCTACTTTGCGATGCAAACATATCCTCGATCGCCTTCCAAACTTGAGCAGCGTGTTCATATCGAATCACGTGCGTGAGGATCTCTTTCGAGAGAGAATTGAAAAGATATGTGAGAACCTGCTGATCTCGAAGAAACCAAGCATCGTACTCAGGGTTTGGGCGATCGGAAGTCTTGTCCTTGCCGTCGCACAGCACTTTGGGCGGCATGGCCTCTGTGCCCGCGGCGATCCCGAACAGTTGCGTGCCTCGAAGAGACGGCAACACCTGCGTCCTCCATAGTGGGTAGTTGGTCCGGGTCAGCTTCTCCGAGGGCTTCTCCAGGGAGGAACCAGGCGAGGACGTGGAGGTGGCCATGATCGGCAACGAGAGGTGGTCGGGTGTGGTTGAGGTTTAGGGTTTCGGCCGGTAGATTGCAATCTGGATGATCGGAAGAGGCTAGGCTCCTGATACCATGTCAAATCGACGGAAGCGTTCTACTCGGTGCATATACCGAGCCGCGTGGTGTGTATTTATATAGGGAGCTATGCGGCTCTAGCAATTACAAACGGAGTCCAAACAGGAGTCCAAGTCGGTTTATCTTGCACCGACTTGGTTACAATTTTGGTATGTCTAATAGTCAGTGCATCTGTCTAATAAAATACAATAAGCATATGCGACCAGTTTCTGCATACCCCCTCTGTCACAAATTACAGGGCAAGCACGCAATTTAAGAAAAAGTATGACCATTAAATTTTATCAGTAAAATATAAATCATATGTCACAAAAATGATATCATTGGACATCTATAGAAAATAAGTTTTTAATGATATATTTTTTGTGATATAAATTCATTTGCTTTACTAAATTAATTGTCAAATCGTGTTCTTAAACTACTTGGAAATTGTGACGGAGGAAACATGGATCCACGTCAAGCAGAAAAGGGGCACATGGAGCAATTGACGAGGAGCAATAAGCACAACATGCCGACTACCATCAGGTGGCGTGGTATATGCATATTCCACCCATCTCAAATGCCTCGCCCATTAATGTCAATCGGGTTAATTACAAATGAGTTGTTTGTTTTTGTTACCAAGGATGTCTGATAAGGAAGATAATGAGGACAGAGGAGCGCGGAACGCGCAGTACAGGAAGACGATCTCCTTGATGGCGCCGTTGAGGTTGGACTCCAGGGCTATGCGGTGGGCGAGCAGGTCCTCCTCAATGAATAGCAGCATGTGCATGCCGCGCCGCGATCTGGCTCAGCGGGTGCCCCTGCTTCGGGACGGCGACGATTGCGGCGGCGTGGGTCATTGAATGCACATGAGGTTGTTTTTTCGTACTCACTTTACGATTTTCTTTGTGGGTACGATGGTTCTTATCCGCGTGGAGAGGTTTTGAAGAGAATTTCTGGACGGGACCGTTGCGGTGGTAACAGTCAGCGTGGATGGGGGTGCGTGTGGCTTTGCTCGAACGTCGCACACCGATGGCCTACCCAACGATCGGAATCCTGAAGCCTCGAGGAGCAGCATGGCTATTCATCATTCGGCTACGTGCGTGCTGGCTGGCCACATCGGCTGAAGAATCGCTTGCAGGCTCTATTAAAATCCCGCCTCTCAATCGTTGCGGTTGGATGCCCGCCCCATTTTTTGCCTTATATAAAGGCAGTCTCTACATTTTTCATCCCCTCATTTCATTTGCTCCGACACTTACAAACACACACGTCTTGTCATCTGTTCCACCTCTTGTGCATGTCGCTGGAACTGTCAAGCTTCAGCTAGACCCATAGAAAATTCAGATAATTCTCAATACAGATACCAGATGACGCGTCCCACGCGGTATGGTAACATACACACTTCTTCGAATATAGGAATAAGTGGCATCGGAAAAACTCATTTGACCACCCTGAACAGTTGTGCTCAGACATTGTGACTGCCGATGGACGTGTCTTGTACCTTTGTATGTTCCGCATTATGATTTGGCTTTACGTCGAATGAAGGACCATTTTTTCCTCTAGTGCAAATTCGAAGCTCAAAGCAACAACGCGAACATGCTTGACTAGGGTTGGATTTGTAGACAAACACTACAACGATTATGCCAAATACATACATGATCATCGAGGAGCCTTCCCGGCTCTTTCCCCATTCTCTAGTTGGACACACACGGCTGTAATCTTCGTCCAAGGGTGTACAAAAGATCCAATGCAACTCGGGATTTCTTTTCTAACATTTTCTTGTTAGCGTGTCCGCGATGTAATTTGTTTCCTGCTTCTATTGACTTGTCGATTATGGGGCTATGTGCCCTTTGTATCTTGTTTTAAACTGGTTTTTTCTAATTAAGCGAGCAACTATTTTCTTCTATGAGAATAGGAAGTGATCTCATCTTCTTTCTTAGGAATAGTATGGTAGATAAGTTTACATTGCAACATCTATTTGGATTAACCTTAAATGACATGTTTGACGCCCGAGGAGGGGGGATATTCTAATTTTGTTTCCTAATATATTGGTTTCTTATTATTCCTAAGAGGCAGTAAGCTAGTTTATCTCGATCCAATATTGCCTGATTTGGTTTTGAATTGAGTCCCATTCATTCGTATTGGACATTGTTTCCCACGATATACCGCAAATATGTGGGCCTCCCACCTAATTCGGAATATATGTCGATGATTACCTATGAATTGTGAATTCTCAAAACAAGTTGAAGACCTATGGCTAAATTCCATGAGTGTCCTAAGAATCATGTAATTGCATCTTAAATAAAGTGACAGGCCTGCGACCCAAGGCAGTTAGCATCTTCGAGCGTGCGGGGTGGTTGGCTATCATTGGGTTCCACGGTGCATGAGTGCAGCCCAGACATTTTTTTAGACTGATGTCGGCCCAACAGATGTACTCCTTTAGATAGGCGGACACTAAACATCCGAGAGGCATGCAAAAAAAGTAAGCTACGCCTACCTCTAAAGGAGTGAGGGCCTCTTGACCATTTTTGGTTTTTTTTGTATGCACTCTTTTTTCATAGGTTTCATGTTATGTTCGTCATTTACTTGATATATCATTGCCACCATCCGCATTTTGCTCCAGAATTTGTATGATGTTTTTCCGTTTGCCTGTGCTTTCTACTATCACGTTTGTTTTTTTTTTTTTTTTTTTTGCATTTTCATGTTTATTTGCTCACACACTGAAATAGGAACAAATTAATACGAATTATACCTTGAATTATGTATCCGAATTGTTATCTAAATTAGTTGAATTGTGAAAATGAAATGTTACACGATATTTGAGATGTGCCGAGTATCCATGAGTGAGTGGTAACACACAATTTTTTTTCATACTACCTTGCTGTCATTTTTGGTATTTTATAATGCTTTTGGCGAGTGTTTCTTCTGTTTTTTATGCACAGATAGACCCATGAAATGTAATTTTCTTATTCAATGACACAAAATAATGTTAACCAAGGATAGATAGATAGATAGATAGATAGATAGATAGATAGATAGATATATATATATATATATATGTTCCAAGCAACTATACGAAATAATGACCAACATGCACACGTTGAGATTGTCCATCCACATCCTCTCCAATGAGTTTTTTGCTAATTTAAGTACCACGCTAAACAAAAAATAATGTTCATAACACTACTAACCAAACTATGTCATTCTATATTATAATTGGGACACCATCTCAGAAAAACAAATATAAATGGGATAATCCATATACTATCCTACAGAGGCCAAATTTTTTGTAGTAACGTAACAGGAGCATCAAATCTTACAATTGTAAATTCAAGCAAACCACCGAGACATACACCGTGACTACAAGTATAAATTAGGGAGATTGTAGGCAAGCCGAGCATAACCTACATATTCCTATATCTTCTACACGTGCTACTTAACCACTACCCATCGTGCGTCAGCTCAACCTCATCATATATATATGACCAACCATGACCAATCAGCTATACGTGTAAATGCTAGTCTATTTGACCTCATGTGCTCTTGCGTGATCAATCTTTTGGTAGAGACAGTCTCAAAAAATCCGGTCACAACCCTTCGTCCGCTCTAGCTATGTCTAGTAACATTATCGATGTGCTCAGTCTTGTCCATGAACCATGAAGTACTTCAATTTGGATACACGTACGATAATATGGAGACATTTGTTTGGAATGAGATGCATAGGAAAAATATTAACTATACCAACAATGATTCTAACAGAAGTAGTGTGGAATATTGGCTGGATCGATACAGTGCCATGGACGCCAATACAGAAACCATGGGCCATGAATTGCAGTCACACACAACTTCACACTTTTGTTTTATAAAACCCCGCGTATGCGGCCATTGGCATGTTCGCTTGTTAAACTTTATTTCAGCTTGTCCAATTCGCATGTTCTAAGTTCTAATGCACATATTAATACAACATAACATATGATCACACTAGTGTTACTAGGATGTACTAGTATGAGTACGCGGTGATGAAGCATGGAATTTTTGTGTTCTCTCAGGATTGTGCTGTGTGTATGTTATTTTAATTATATGCCATTCTGATTCATGTTTTGTGAAATTTCTGATGAGATGTAGTAGGGAGAAGTGGGTTATCACTCACTAGGAGCATGTCTTGCACAACCTCCATTCATGATGACCAATGCAAGGGGGTTAAACAATGTCACGAGTATCTATATCATTCTATTATTGTTTAAAACATCTAGTAGTAGAAAATTCAATGGTAAATGCTAAAAGAGATGTGCCGGTTGCGGAGAGGGCCTCCTTACGTGCGGCTAAGAGAGATGAGCTACTCAAAGGTATGGCCGTAAATTTATCTTTTACAGCATTTGATAATAATGTTATAATTGATAATGTAGCTAGTCTAGGAGTGTCTTTGGGGGATTCACCAAGTATGGCTAGTAGAACGGTTGATACGCTTAAAGATATTGAGATGTCTAGACAGGTAGTTAATCTTTCTAATAACTTACATGGGGATAACGAGAATGTTGAGGATTCTGATCATAATACGGTGATGCACATGGCATCAAGTTTGTGTGAAGATTATGACCTCGAGGGTGAGGTAGGCATAGAGGGTCATGTGGATCCTCCTGCGCAGGAGGTTATGATGACGTGATCATGTAAGGGTAAAACGAAGGGGGAGGGTCTAAACCAAGGAGGAGTGCTAGGATTAAAAAGATATATTCTCCATGAAGGGATATTTCTGGAATTCGGATGGGTTTGGAGATACCGCGAAACATTGGGCGGTGAGAGAGGTTGTTGTGGATTGGAAATTAGATTTTATTGCGATAAGTGAAACAGGGAGAAGTAGTTTCTCTCCATCTTTCTTGAATTTTTTGGCAGCGGGGTTAGAATTTACGTGGTACTGTTTACCACCTCATGGGAGATCAGGGGGGATTCTCATTGGTTTAAATTGCGCGACTTTAACGGTACAGACCGTTACGGCCGGTGACTACTCAGTTAAATTGCATGTGCAATCAAAGGAAGATGCCTTTCTTTGGGCTTTGGTGGTCGTCTATGGGGCTGCCCAAGATGATAAGAAACTAGAGTTCTTGGCTGAGTTAGTTAGAATTTGTGATAATGAAACACGACCTATGTTGGTAGGGGGTGACTTCAACATTATTCGTTCTAGTGTGGAAAAGAATAATGATAATTTTAACCCGCGTTGGCCGTTCATTTTTAATGCCGTTATTCATAGCCTTGATTTAAAAGAATTGGAATTTTCTGGTAGACAATATACTTGGACAAGCAGGCGTACTATTCCAACTTTAGAGAAGCTGGATAGAATACTTGCTAGTATTGAGTGGGAACAGAAATTCCCGTTAGTGACCGTCCAAGCTTTAACTAGAATTGGTTCTGATCATAATCCTTTGTTTTTGGACTCTGGATCAGCAGCTCATTTGGGGAACGAATCGTTGTTCTCGTTTGAGTTGGCTTGGCTAAAGCAACCAAATTTCTTTGAGATAGTCAAGGTGGAGTGGGAGTCGGTACTGACTGGCTCAAGTCCAATTGAACGATGAAAAATGAAGATTAGACATGTTAGGAGTTTTTTGAGAGGATGGGCTAAAAATAGAGCGGGAGAATATAAGAGGTTAAGGGATAAATTGCTGTTGCTTATTAATGAACTGGATTTAAGGGCGGAGTGTTCCCCCTTGACCGAGGCTGAGCAGGCCTCTAGGGTAGAAGCGGAAGCGTTTCTTACCAAATTGCGTCATGAAGAAGAGTCTAAATGGGCTCAACGCGCTAAGGTCAGACATATCCAGGAGGGGGGAAGTAATACGAGATACTTCCATCTGGTTGCCAATGGGTGACATAGGAAAAAAAAGATTTTCCAGCTAGAACAAGATGAAGGCACCATAGTGGGCCAAGAAAATCTAAAAGTTTTCATTTCGGAATATTATAAAAAATTGTTTGGGGCGCCAGAACCATCCAATATCTCGTTAGATGAGACGAGACTTGATGGTATTACTCGGGTGACTGATGAGGAGAATTCGTTGCTCACATAGCCTTTTACTGAAAAGGAAATTCGTGATGCCATCTCTCAAATGGAGCCTAATAAAGCCCCTGGTCCTGATGGATTTCCGGCCGAGTTCTACAAGTGTTTTTGGGAGGTTATTAAATATTACTTGATGGCAATGTTTGCTCAGTTGCATGAGGGTGATCTAGACTTGTTCAAGTTGAACTTTGGAACGATCATCCTACTTCCTAAGAAGGAAGATGCATGTAGGATTGAGCAATATAGGCCTGTTTGTTTGTTGAACATGAGTTTTAAAATATTTACAAATGTAGGAACAAATAGGGTAACCTCTATCAGGCAGAGGGTTATCCGCCCCTCTCAGTCTGCGTTTCTTCCCGGAAGGAATATCTTAGAGGGGGTGGTTGTCCTACATGAAACAATTCATGAACTTAAAAGAAAGAAAATGGACGGGGTGTTGTTCAAAATTGATTTTGAGAAAGCATATGATAAAGTGAATTGGAAGTTCCTACAACAGACTCTACGCATGAAAGTTTTCGATCCCAGATGGTGTGACTGGGTAGCGAACTTTGTGCAAGGGGGTAGTGTGGGTATTCGTGTGAATGATGACATTGGTCATTACTTTCAACCTATTTTCTTTCCTATTTTGTTTAACCTGGTGGCGGATATGCTTGCTCTCCTAATTGAGATAGCCAAAGAACTTGGTCAGGTGGGAGGCTTGATCCCACATCTTGTGGACGGTGGGGTATCGATACTTCAGTACGCTGACGATACTATATTATTCATGGAACATGATTTAGGAAAGGCGGTTAATATGAAGTTAATTCTGTCCATCTTTGAGCAATTGTAAGGGCTTAAAATTAATTTCCATAAGAGTGAGATATTTTGTTTTGGGAAAGCTGCTGATTATGAGGATCAGTATAGAGGTATTTTCGGATGTGAGATTGGTGCTCTACCCTTTAAATACCTTGGTATCCCCATTCACCATCGAAAGCTGCTCAATAGAGAGTGGAAACCGGTGGAAGATAGGTTTGAAAGCAAATTGAGTTCTTGGATAGGAAAATTGCTATCTTATGGAGATCGCTTAATTCTTATAAACTCAGTTTTGTCAAGCTTACCGATGCTTCTCTTATCTTTTTTTGTGATTCCCATTGGGGTTAGAAAAAGATTGGATTTCTATAGATCTCGCTTCTTCTGGCAGTCTAATCAAACAAAAAAGAAGTATAGGTTGACCAGGTGGAATATTGTCTGTCGCCCAAAAGACCAAGGTGGCTTGGGGATTGAGTGTTTATACATTAAGAATAGATGCCTTTTAAGCAAGTGGCTATTTAAACTGTTAACTGAGGAGGGTATTTGGCATGAACTACTGCACAATAAATACATCATGTGAAAACCTCTCACGCAGGTGGAGGTCAAGCCCATGGAATCACCTTTCTGGAAAGGAATTATGAGTGTTAAATCTGATTTCTTTAAGCATGTTGATTTATCGGTTGGGAATGGTCAGGGTATCAGGTTTTGGGAAGACCCGTGGTTGGCGGGTAGACCATTAGCTCTGCAGTATCCTATGTTGTATAATATTGTGCGTAATAAAAATGTCCTGGTTGGTGATGTTCTGGGTCAACAAAATCTCAATATTACATTTAGGAGATCCTTGTCTGGGAATAATTGGATTAACTGGCTACATATGGTGGAGAAATTGATGGCAGTTTCTCTAACGGAGGAGCAGGACTCCTTTTCTTGGAAGTTGACAACTTCGGGTTGTTTTTCAGTGAAATCCTATTATGAGGAGCTCATGAATGGCAATACGAGATTTCTCCATACTTACCTTTGGAAATTAAGAGTACCTTTGAAGATTAAAATCTTTATGTGGTTTCTGTATCGCAATGAAATTCTTACCAAAGATAATTTATTAAAGAAACGATGGATTGGGTGCAAAAAGTGTGTTTTTTGCGGTTCCGATGAGACAGTTAATCACCTGTTTTTTTCTTGCATCTTGGCTAAAAAGATTTGGAGGCTGGTACACTTCACTTTTAGCATATCACCACCACGTAACGTTGATCATATGTTTGGGACATGGTTGGATGGGGTGGATAAGTCGACTAAAGCTAGTATACGCATAGGTGTATGTGCTTTTTTATGGGCAATTTGGAATTGCCGTAATGACATTATCTTTAACAATGTGATGGTCGATAATTTTTTGCAGGTGGTTCATCGGGCGACGCACTGGATACACTCGTGGTCACTCCTCCTATCAGACGACCAGCGTGGACGTTTGGATGCCGGATGTACTCGACTGATGGCGGTCGTACGGGCTATCTTCAACCAGGATTGTTGGTTGCATGATCGGAGATTACGATGGGTTCCAGACTAGTGTTTGCTATTTTTAGATGGTTGATCTTTGTAGCCACATTAGTAGGTCGCTGATTTGGTTGTCAAATACGTTTGTTTTTATCGTTCGTGCTTTGTAAAACCTGAGATATTGCTTTAATAAAAAGCCATGTGCATCATTGCGATGCAGAGGCTGGGTTTCCATTTCAAAAAAAAAGTCTGTGGGCGGGTTGGGTTAGATAGTGACAACAAATAGTTCATGAAAACTTAAGATGAGTGGAAGCAACCAGAAGAGGATCATTAGAGAAACATTGAATGGGGGAGAGAATAACGACATAGACAAGTCATACAAGACAAAGTATGTTACTGCACTTGTTCGACATTGCCATATGGAGAGTTATCTAGTGATTTTTTCAAGTGGGAAAAGCCTCAGCATCGAGAAAATAATTAAATAAGTGTGTTCTGTTCTTTAATGATAATAGCAAAGTATTTGCTAGCACAAAATGAGCAAATTTTCACTTTTAGAAAAGGGTCGCCGTCAAAACGGTTGCCCATTTTTGTTTCAATGTGCGGGCATGAAATAGACGTGTAAGTGATGAATATCTTGGCGCAATGGTGACCTCACGCTACAACCGGTACACATGGATCGGTTCTGAACTTGACTATTATGCCGTCCAGACACAATGGCGGTGCTGCCAGATGTTTAACAAGTATTCAGACTAGGAACACTGAAGGTCAACGTGCAAGGAAAGGGAAAATTTCAGCTAATAGTTTCCAATGAAAACAAGATCATTAAAATACCAATAGGAACGAGAACAGTGAGCTGATCTAGTCGGGGGTGAGGAAGGAGGAGTAGGAGTCACGTCTCCATCTGCCCCGACCAACAACTTGGACGCTCAAGACATAAGTCTATGCTCTGGGCTGCTGCTTCATGCACCATGGACCCTCATCTCTACCGGTTTTAGATTCGTGTTAATATCAGTGTACATAGATTTCATTCATATTCTTATTTTTTGAAACTTTTGCTCTTACTCTATTATGTCCAGCCGTGTGCTACAATTTGATGCAGAGGCTGCGGCCGAGGCTCCCATTTCTAAAAAATCATTGTACCCATTTAAATTGTTCTTTTTTCGTTTAAATTATATCACGTGACCACACGGGATAGTCGCAGAGCAGGAACTTATTGAGCAGAAGGACGCCGCACGCCGTTCCCAAGAGCGCGAAAACGGGAAGGTCCCTGGCTGGCCAGCGTCTAGGGACGTCGGCTCCAGTTTGCAGCTTGGCGCTTGGCCCATCGGTAGGGTCTTTGCTATGCCCAGCGCATCCACCTCCTTGCGCAGGTCGGACTCAAGGCCCTTGCACTTGAGCTTGGCGACCTACTACCGGAACAAAGCCGCGTCCTCCTGCTCCTCCGGCTGCAAGCACTATACATCGCTTATAGCCACATGCTGCACGGACTCGCCTGTGTACGGTACTAGGTGGCCGGCCCATTAGTAAAGAGGAATCGTAAGAAAATATAATATGTTAAAGGAGGAGGTAGCAAGGTTCGATCACACGATCAAGACCGCAAGAAACTATATAATATGTTATTACAGGAGGAGGTAGCATGGTTCGATCACACGACCAAGACCGCAGGTGATGGGCTGACAGCGCACAACAACTAGGCTACGGGCAAATTCTGTTTTTGCTTTTCTCTTTCTGTTTTTTTTTGTTCATCGAATTTTCTTGTTCATAATTATATTTTGTTTCAAACTTTAAAATATTTAAATTTATAAATTTTTCTAATCCAAAAATTGTTCGCATAAAAAATGTAATTGTAATTTTGTTCAAAAGAAAAAATATAAGCATAAAAATTTGTTCAAATTTGAGAATTGTTCAATGTAATTTTTGTTCACTTTTGAAATCATTTATTTTTGAAAATTGTACAAACTTAAATTTTTGTCAAAATTAAAAATTGTTCATTTTTAGAGAAATGATGCATGCAGTTTTGGAAGAAAAAACTAAAAAAAAACTAGCTAAGTGTTAATGGGCCGGCCCATACGTACCTCTCCCGTGAAACCTCCAGTGCGAGCCTGCGAGGGGCGAAGCCGTAGTACGGGCGGGCTAAATCCTCTAGCTCACAAGGAGCGACCTACAGCAAATCCCCCTGCGGCAGCACAAACCTAGCCTGAGGAACGGTGTGGCTGGGCACCATTCGGCTCGGCGGGGCGTGCATGCTGCCAACCGGCCACATGGCTGAAGAATTGCTCGCAGCCTCGATTAGAGGGCCGACTCTATCGTACAGCATCGGTGGTTGGATTTTAATCTCTACGGTTTTATGTTTTGGCGCATATATAAAGGCACTCTCACCATAAAATTTCATCTCTCTCAGTTTATTTGCTACAAGCCTTTACAAACGCACACGTCTTTGTCAGTCCGATGACGTCGCACGCTGAGTGCTAGCATACACACACAACTCTCCGCACTTTGGAATGAGCGGCATCGGGAAAACACATTTTACGTCTCCCTCTCATTCCACTGAGAAATTTTGCCTGCCTATGGTTTAGTCGGCCTTCCGTACAATCCAATCTCTTTGTTCTGTGTGTGAATGACGATTGGGGAATTCTAATGAAACATCCACAATGGACGATGATTTCCTTTCTCCTTTGTCGTGTTGGTTTCGAAGATGGCTGTCCGTTTTCAGTGACACTGACGAGTACAAGAATCCCTATTTTCCTACGGGGAGCCTCTTTCTGAAAGCATGGATTGCTTCTGAGAACCTAGTTCTCTCGGATCTCATACAAAGATGAAGTAAGGGATTTGACGTCACTAGCAAACGCGAAATCCTCAATCGCACTGTCCAGATCCTGTGGGCGAAGATTGGATGAGTAGTGTGCACTATCGGATTATTATACTATGAATGGTCATATATTAATGGAAATTATTTTATTTGTAATGATAATGATGGTAGTCAGTCAAGATTGATCTCTTAGACGAATAGTCAGCCATCAGGCTCGTGGCCAATCAATGGCTAGTGCATTTTGTTTACCGACCAGAATATTAGAATATCAAATGGATTCTTCGTCTCAATGCCATGGTTTTAATAATCATAAGGAGCCTGGACTTGAACTCCCCTACAATTGGAATTGCATCCATGGGCATTTATATCCATTTAATGATTTTTTGTTAGAATTCTATTTTAATGCACAGTAACTTTTGATTTAGTCCTCCCTTATGCCATGGGCTTTCTTAGCCAAGACTCGAGGCAGCGCATTTCTCTAAACTATATCAATATATATTTGATTTCGAATTCTATAGCAATTTGCTTCTAAATCAGAATGAGAAAGTCAAATTCTTTGTTTGCATTTCGTTCATAGAGCTTTCTCTTTTTTCCATTTTCATTTTTAAGGCGGAATGGACCAACTCGTAGCTCGTAGCAGCAAAAATGCTGATTCGATTCTTGCATAAGCAAGTCCACCAATAGTCGTAGGTTTTTTATCCAAAACCTAGGTCGAAGAAGAAGATGAGACTGAATTCTGAACTAAGATTGAGGACCGGAGATTGAATATACATATATCTATATCTATATATCTATATCATTATTTAAATGGGAGTTTCAAAGTGGTCCCATCCGATAGGTCTTGAATAGTTATTTCCCAAACTCAGATATATTAGGTCCCCATGCCTTCAACTATCTCTGCGGATCTTTTTTTTTATCACCAACTAGTACCCCCGCCGATATCAGAAATAAAGTACAAATGAGCCCTCTTATTACGGAAAATCAAAATGATAGCATTCCGAGCCATTCTCATTTCAAAAGCAAAAGATCACCATCGCAGAGACATCCTTACACACTATGCGGTTGGTTTAAGTGCATCTCTCTCCATATAGGACGGACAACTATAATCAATTTATCTCTTTTTTCAACATGGATGCCACCCGAGAATGTTTTTTTTATAAGATTTGACAGACGTTCCTAGGGCTTGCAAATACATTAGCCAACATGAGACGTAAACATGTGAGCCTGTCTAAAATCCACTTTTAAGTCTTATTGCTTTGTTTTTGAGTCCTCAAAATGAATTTGCAAATATGGAATCCTATCTTAAAGTCTGGCCATATATTTTATTAAGAAAAATGGAATCGAAATTTCATGAGATGGGAATTAGTATCAGAGAGAGAAATAAATGGCTTCTCTTCTTGCTAATTTTTGGCTACGAGGCTCTTTAAAGATCCAGGTAGACAAAGGATTCGTCATGGGGAGGCAGGCAAGGGGAAAAGGGATGTTTCCTTTGGTACCCGTCAATCATCTTGAATCCCGCTTTCATTGTCATTGAAGTGTGAGATAATGATTTTTTTTCTACTAAAAGATCACCAGTAAGAGGGGTGATCAGTCCTCTTTCAATCCTTCATCTTCTTATGAGAAGCTGCCACAGGGGGTCCTCGGTCTGAATCCTCCACTAGCATTGGACCAACAGTCATTCTAGCTCTCGCTCTTATCCAATTTCCTTATACTTTCAGGGAAAGGTCAGAGTAGTACGAAAATACAATTTCTTTTGTTGCATGCGGACCAGCTTGTGAGCCTGAAGAAATTGAAGCTAAATGACAATCTGAACCTACTTGCTTACACGATCTTTAAGAAACTACAGACTTTTGCACCTTTCTGTCTAGCTTGAGTTATATTTTAGTTCTCTCCACTTGGAAAAGTGGATAGGAAAGAGTCTTGCTTCCATTCCACTAGCCCTGAATAAGGAGAGTTACTTTATCTTTTGAACCTCTTAAGCTGACTTTTTGAAAAAAGTGGTACACCCCTTAGAGATATAGGGACTGCCATGCTCGTCCACTTTCTTGATAAACGACTCGATGAATTTTCTCTTCCTTGCTACTGAGACTGAGACATATAAAAAAGATCTATTACTAAATGGAGATTGGGATTATCCGGTGGTTACCGGATGATGGGAATAACTAAGAAGAAATTGAGCAATGAGCATGAAATGTCTATAAATGAATTTTCTCATTATTCGTTATTTCTAGGTGTTTTCGTTGCATTCACTTACAACAAGAAACAACCACCAGCATTTCGTGCAGCACCTGCATTTTGGTGCATTCTTCTTCCTTTCCTTGGTCTTTAGTTCCGTCATATTACAAATAACTTATCTAATTACAACGTATTAACTGCTAATGCACCTTTTTTTTATCAAATCTCAGGGACATGATATGGTAGTATTTTATCATGGTGTTGGATCCCAAGTTTTTATGGATTCATTTTTTGTTAACGGGGTCGACCCCAAAGCCATAATGTTTCAAAACGAAGAGGCTACAGAGAAACTTTGATTTTTCCTTTTTCTCGAACTTCGTGAAGAACTCCGTTCTATCTCTCCAACAAAAATTAACATTTCGTATGCAAGTTTGAAAGATTTCCCGGCTTTTCATTTTTCTACACAAAAAATCCCCTCCCCTCCTAATTCACTAATTTGTACTAAGGTACTAGACATTTGGATTTTTAAAAAGTTTCAGAATATATATATAAAGTAGATGGTGATTGATAGAGCAATTCTTGTTCATAAATTCTAGTATGAGTACTGCGCCTAACATAAAGCTTGTGACTGGTTGTAAAAAAATTTATTTTCATTTTGAGATAGAGTCCGATGCTCAACTATTTCCCGCGATATCTTCTTACGAAGTTTTGTTAGGGAATCTATAACTTCCTCTGATTTAGGTGGGCAGCAGCAATGGGAGATGATCAGCCCATCACCCTAAAGGAAAGGAAATTCGAAGAAATCTGATCTTTCAGTGAAATAAGCATCTACTAATCTACCTAGAAAACCAACATGTCTATCATTTTTGGGTTCTTACCTTGTCTTGGCTCTTCACCGAGTGAATGATCACTGATACGAGATTCTGAAATGATTGTTATCTCTAGGCACGTCTTATGGGTGGCGTATTTTCTTACAGAGAAGTTCTCGAAGCGATAGCCATGTCCTATCCTTTCTCGAGCAAGGTATTATTAGTTTTTTCAGGACTTAGACCTGCTGCCTCTGGCTTAACCCTTCCCCTAGAAGTATGTGCCCTTACCAATAACTCCCTGACTCACTGGCCTATTCTACTTTGGTTAAGGAAAGATGCCTCTCGGGGCATCTGAGAATGATTCGAGTCATATGAAGAGAAACTCCCACGTACAGTTTGTTTTAGGGGGGAAGGAGCCCGACATGGTCCCACCACTTACTTGGCCCGGGCCTAAGTGAAAGTGAAAAAGTGATGTGGTGGGCCTACCCATCCCAGCATACCCTTTCCGTCCATATTGAGCAACTCAAATTCCTAGAAAGCCGTTGGTGCACCCACCCAGTGAGTAACTATTAATGCAGTGAGTAACTACTAATGTTACGAACAAAGAAACTTTCAAAAAGTGGACCCAAAAAGCAAAGCAACAGATTGAGTTGCACTGCCTTTCGTTGTTTTAGTTAGGCGCATCCCCTTGTGGCTTGAAAATATGCCATAGCACGCTCCGCGCCTTTGAAGCAACATTTGCTAGATGATGGTCCTATCCTACGCGGGCTTACTAACGATGGCCAAGCACGCAGTCATTTCCATTCTATTTGATAGGGGAAGCAAGCTAGTCAAAGAAGAAGGAAGCCTGGGTATAGGTAAGTCTAGACATATTGACACGGGTGTATATTGAAATAGGCACAAGGCCGCTAACACTAAGGAGACATCACCGCTTATTTGTTCGTAACTAGGACATGTATTGAGGCTAGAGGCAGACTCCTGGCACTTATCACTCCTTAGATGAAGCAAGACAAGAGTGATTCCGCTAAGGGAGAAGTATGACTAAAAAAATGATGGCTGATTTTTATGGAAACGATTATATTTAAATCACTTTCTCTCTAGTACTGATCCTCCTTGCCTTTCTTTCCTTTTCTAGTAAGGTATGAAGCACTAGCTCAACCACAACTACAACTTCTTCTCGAGCAGCTCTTATTCCACCTGTAGCACCTCTTACGAGAGAAAGCAAGGGTGAATACTTGTGTAAAAACGATTTCTTTCGCACTAATATAATAAGGAAATCTTAAACAGTACTAAATAAGAATCTGATCAAGCTTTTCTTGCCTAGAGTCATTGAGTCATTATATACAATATTTGTGTTATGGATCTTCCGCGGTCTTATTTCTTTCATTCTTGCTCGAGCCGGATGATGATAAATTCTCATGTCTGGTTCCTTTGGGGGATGGATCCTAAAGAGTTCACCTATCCCAATAACAAATAAACCCAACTTAAATGATCCTTTATTAAGAGCTAAATTAGCTAAAGGGATGGGACATAATTATTACGGGGAACCCGCATGGCCCAATGATCTTTTATTTATTTTTCCAGTAGTAATTCTAGGTACCATTGCATGTAATGTAGGTTTAGTGGTTCCGGAGCCATCAATGATTGGTGAACCGGCGGATCCATTTGCAACTCCTCTCGAACTATTACCCGAGTGGTACTTCTTTCCTGTATTTCAAATACTCCATACAGAAATTGCGACCCAGATCTCGCGAATATATCGATTCAAGCCAACGATGACACTATGACTTCAATTCGATTGTTTCTTAACAAATTAGTATTCGCAATTTATGAGGGCCATTCTCTCTATATAAGAAATCATTGATTAAGAAGAATAGTGAATTCTTGGGCAACAACGTAGATTTATGGAATCACTTACTGTTCTTTTTTTTCATAGAAAAAAGAAGGGGAATATTGATATATATTAGAGGATATTGATATATACCTCTATAAATTGACATCCGATCAAACCTAGTAGTAAGAAATCCGCCAAAATCAACCAAAATATTCCTTGGTGAATCGGTCCAAAACTTGAAGTACCCACATACATTTCTTTTAAAAAAGGTAAATTCAAGAGAGATATAAAAACTAGTGCTATTGCGGCTAAACCTCCCGCTTTGTCAGGTATACTGCGAAGAATGGAATGGATCGGTAGAAAATACCATTCCGGAACAATATGAGGTGGGGTGGGCATCAGATAAGTAGGTATATAATTGTCGAGATGCCCCAAAACATTAGGAGCAAAAATAATCCAAATGGAACACCCAATGGATTATTTTTTATCCATACTGATGCAATGCGGCAAGATGAAGAAGAAGTATGTCATGGAAGAGAATCCAGAAAGGTGCGATAGTCTTGAAAGAGTTTATCGGTGCCTTTTGTGTATGCAGTGGAGGCTTTTTTTCCCTTGTTAGGAGACCTTTGGCCTTCGCTTTGTTTCGTGCTGCAGTACACAAGCGATTGAGACTTGAACTAGACTAACATGGAGAAAGGGATCTAAAGTCTAGTCTTCAAGTAAATAACCCGCCATCTATCTAATAAAAGTTTTTACCCTTTCGACCTAGTTCTCGACGTCTGCCAGTTCTTGTGAGAGTTACAAGCTCGTTCGCTAGTCTCAGTCCTAGTTGTTGTGTAGGGCTTCTTTCTAAAAGGTAAAGCCAATCATAGGAGGAATTTTTGTTAATTGTAAGACTATTTTTTAGCAAAGGTGCGATTCTCTCCTCTTACAATAGAGTGTGAGAATGCATGTGCCCAACTATTCTGCCCCGATCTTAAGCTCAAGTAAGACCGAGAGGAGGCACTAAAAGCATAAATTGCCATCACCAGTCATTATGTAAGGGTCGATGAATTTCGCGCATATGGAGTCAGTCCTACGTGATACCTTTTATTTGAATCAAAACCAGATTGTGCTTTTAGGACCTACACCTACATTATAACTAATGCACGGGCCAGCCGTTTGTTTCGACCGAGAATGTCTCAACGAAACGAATCTTTCAGAAGTACCGTTATTTTGAGGCGCCACAGGATCAGACCAAACAAAAATTGGGTGTCGAAAACAGAAAGTTGCGTGCCAACTATGTGCCCCTCGTACGATCTTTGAGAATAGGCAGTGCTGTCATTGTATTTCTCGGGAAAAGTATGGTTGATACGATTCACATTGCATTGCACGAGGTTGTACTTGTGACATCATGCATCTGTTTGGACGAAGCTTGAAGAACGTTTTATTTTCTCGGCTCTCTTTTTTCTATATAAAATAATACAATTATTACTGTGGTTGGGTTTTTTTAAAAATTGTCCATCTATCCGGGTATAACAGTGATAAAATAGTCGGCACTAGACTCGTGGTACCTGACGGTACCAAAAGTGTGGGACCGGAACAAAAATCACGTGGGGCCGGTACTAACATCATTGCTTTATTTAGATTTAATAAATAGATAATTAGTTAATTCATCTGATGACATGCGTCATGGAGACTAAGGAATGTGCAAAGACCAAGCTAGGTGCGCCAACAAGAAGCGGAGAGCATGGCCGCGGACGGCATGTAGTGGTGCGGTAGCATCAACATGCACCGCAATAACCACCTCCTCTCGCATCGTCATCGTGGCACCGCCCATGCCCGGACGTACCGAAACTGCGCCATTTGGAGACATGATCGCTTATGTAGCACCTTACCTGACCTCAATAAGTCCATCTGTTGCAGCCGTGTTGTTAGCGAGGAATTCTCGTTCCTCACGTCACGCGAGGTCAGTTTCCGTGTTTGGAGCCAGCCGGCCAGCGAGTACAAGGGTGTGCTCCCCCGCGACGACCGCCTGTGGTCGTGAAACACGCAATTTTTTTTCATAAAGGGAGTTTTTATTACTTAATGTAATGTTATACACCCGGCCTCGGCATATCAAACATGGACACAACAGCAAAGATGAAACAAAAAGTAAAGACGAATTACATAAGCAAGTAATACGCCAAAGGTGGTGGAGGGCCGATCCGCAAATTATGTTGCCATCCAGGCTAGGATAAAAAGTCCCTGAGTCACTGGTAGAAAATAGGCCTATAGTCCCGGTTCGCCAGAGCCAGTAGTCCCGGCCGCGCAACCGGTACTAGCTATGCGCGACTAAAGGCGCCCCCCTATAGTCGCGCCGCTTACGGACCGGGACTAAAGGCCCGTCCACGTGGGCGCCAGGAGTCCGTCGCGGCGGAGGACCTTTAGTCCCGGTTCTTGTGGCTAACCGGGACTGAAAATCTCCTGCGCAGGTTTAGGATTTTAGGCCCCCTAACCCTGGTTTCTTTTTAATTTATTTTGTTTTATTTCTTTCATATTTTATTTTGTGTTTTATTTTAATTTTGATGAAGTTTCAGTACACATATATATATATATTACGCTACTATATACATGCATATATATATATATATATATGAAATTTCAAACAAGGAGAATTCAATAGGAATATATAATATATATTCAATATCGGGTGACCATATACAATTTCGAACAAGTTTCCATATACACAATTAAGATGGATGACCATACACAACTTCGAACAAGTTTCAATCTCGGAGATGCATATAATAGTCATCATCGGTGGATGTATGGTGTTCTCCTTTGGAATCGATGACATGCCTAAAAAAAATCCTTCTATTTCCTCTTGAATTGGTCGGAAGCGAGATTCTGGAGTAAGCGCCCTCCGCAAGTTATTGAGACTCTTCCGCGTGCTCTCGTCCTTCTTCCTCTCAGAGATTTCTTTCTGTATGTTCTCACAAACATAGTATCCACATAGACCGGTCCCCGCTGGCTGCTTATCCACACCACGAACCACATTTTTAAATTCTAGCTGATGTTTGAATCCACCGACATATTCATGTGAGAACCGTCTCCAAACACTACATTGCAAATAAAATTAAATGAACAAGTGAGTTATTAGCTACTGTATATTACGAAATGAACAAAAGAGACCGATCGATATAGAGCGCAAATGATTGAAAATAATTACCTTTGCATCATTTTTCTCATGTCGACCCAAAGATTTGTATCTGAATTCATAGAGTCAATGATAAAAACTGTGGAGCTGTGAAGTTCAATTTTTAGCAGAATCCAGTGGAACTCGCGGACACGTTACATGCACAGTCATGCATAACTTATCGATTAGACATACCATGCATGGAGTAAACAAAAGAGAATGGGAACATGAGAGAAACACCCACCCAAAATGGTAAGGAAATAGAATATAACTTTTGAGTTCATGCTTTTTAAGAAAATTGTACAAGTCTTTCTCCACGTCTTTGGGGTGACGTTCTAACAAAGTTCCATTAATGATTTGTGGGTCAATGAACCCAACATCATGGATGAGTCTTATTTTGCATTCCCAAGTCTTCAATCTGCATAATTAGCGTACGCAACAATATAGTTAGGAGTCGAGCTCGCGGAGATTGAATAGCTGGAACAATTCACTCAGCTCAACTTGTACAGAGTACTTTTTGGTGTGATGCTCATCTGTAACATCCACATACACAAATTCTTTCTCGGACCATGATATGAATTGTTTGTACCAACGTAGCAGACTTTGCATTAGTGGTGGTAGATTCTTTTCGTGCGTAGGCTCGACGAGAGGCCCTTTCTTCACATATTGTAATGCTACCTCACAAATTGGCGCAGCGTCCAGGCCTAACATGGCACAAAGAGACATAACCATGTAGGACGCATTTTGCATGGCAATAGCTACAGTCAATCCCATTGCTGCCGCAGCTGCTCTGACCTCGGGGTCCTGTTCCGGACCGGCTTTCACTATGAGCGGGGGGATCGATTGTTTACTCTGCATCCCGAGCTGGTCAACTTGTTTCCCGCTTTTTTTCATTTTTTTTCTTTCTCCTCCGCCAATGCTTTTGCTTGCTTACGAAGTTCATTATCATAGTCTTTAGGCAAATTCTTCTCGGCTTGGGACGGTGTCGACAAAAAACCCGTAGCCCACTTGTCTACAATCGGAGGGTATACTTCCTTGGGCTTAGGCTCCTTTAGCGCCTTCTGACGGGCCTTCCATTTCTCAACGTCAGCCTTCATGACCAATTTGGTTTCAGCATCACTAAGTTCCCAAGGCCTTGGGGGATAGGCTTCAGTGATGGCTCCGGTACCCGTGTGGTCTTAGGTACATAAGGCTCCGGGTTAATAGTCCAAGAGCAGGTTCCCTTGCTGTCCGCCTGCTTCTGTTTCTTCGCCGGAGGAGGAATGGGGGGCGACGTCTGGTTATCCTCTGGAGGAGGAATGGGGGGCGACGACTGCTTATCCTCCGGAGGAGGAATGGGGGGCGACGGCTTCTTATCCTCCAGAGGAGGAATGGGGGGCGACGGCTGCTTAACCGCCGGAGGAGGAATGGGGGGTGACGGCTGCTTACCCGCCGGAGATTATGGATCGGGGGACGGCGTCGAATGGCGTGAAGGAGGCGTAGGTGAACCAGCACCACCACCACCACCACCACCACCACCACCACCTGCACCATCGGAGGGGGGTGGACTTGTTAGCCTTGGCGTCTCGCCTGGAAACACTATGTACTTCTTTTTCCATAGAATGAGCTGGCGCTTGACATCTCCAAGTCTTCTCTCCCCTTCGGGTGTAGCTATGTCAATCTCCAGGTCCTCAAACACTTGGACTATGTCTTTCACCGTGACACGAGCATAGCCATATGGAATGAGGTTGTTGTGATGGAGTGCTCCAGGTGTACAGGGCTGCCGGTAGCTACCTTCATGGAAATGTTCCCCACTGGATGATGCAGATCACATTCTTTCATCTCCTTTACATCATCCACGGGGTAGTGAGGCTCCGGTGCACGACTCTCGATCATCGGTGCATTAGCACCTGCAGGCGGGGCCTCCGTGGAAGCCACGCTGCTTCTCCGCTGATGCTGGCTTCCGAGATCCGCTGCATGTTCTTCATGCGGCCCTGCAGCCGCTGCTTTTTCTTTCTCAAGTATTCCCGCCACGGTCTTCTTCAACTCACTAACTTCCGTTGCAAGATTCGACAGTTGATCTGCAGCCCGGTCCGTATTTCTCTTACGGCTTCTGTAACAGTACGGGTCACCCTCCTGGGAAAACCCTACTTTCCACGGCAATCTGCCTTTGCCTCGTATATGTCCTCCGTGTTCAGGATTCCCGAGGGAATGGGTCAGTTGGTATCTCTCTCTGTTGAACGTGATCAAGCCCTGTTAAGCTTTGGTCATTGCGTCAACAAGGTTTTTTGTGGGAGCAAACGTTTTCTGCCGGTGAACACACGCCCCTGTCTCCGGGTCTAGCGATCCCACATGCCCGTACCACCACATTTTGGCTCTTTCGTCCCATCCCTCTGTACCTAGACGGATTCCTCTTGCCGTCAGGCCGTCCTCCATCGCCTGCCACTTAGGCGCCGAAACGCGGTATCCTCCTGGCGCCATAACATGATGGTACTGTTTCTTCTCCGCATTAGCCTTATTTTTTTCGACATTTCCTTGAAATGCTCCGATTTCTTCTGCGTCACAAATTCTGTCCAATCATCTATCAGTTTCTCATGTTGTCTAGTGAAAATCGGAGTCTTGCCCTTGCTGACATATTCACGGAACAATTTTTTCTTGAAGTTCCGGAATGCTTCGGCCATCTTCTGAAGAGAGAACTCTTTGACTAGGCTCCTCCTCTCACGTCCACCCGGAACCTCGTTATCGAATTCATCTTTTTTGTTGTATTCCGGAGGTAGAATGAAATGTGCCATAAGCTTTCTAAACATAATCTTTTTCGTTCTCTTGTCGACATAACTGAAACCAAGACGTGCTTTCTTTGGCTCCTTCCGTTCCTGGACGGTGATCGGGACGATGTCTCTAACAATGACTCCGCATTGGTTGATAAACTTTGTGGTGTGCTGTAGGGGCTTGCCGGTTTCATCGACTGATTCGATGGTATATGTTTCTCCTTCTTTCATCGCCCTGGATTTGCCACGCTTTGTCGTACTAGATCCGGCCGAGGGCTAAAATAAGAAAGAGAGTCGCGCGCGTTAGTGCATATGTATTTACATTTCAGTAAGTTTGTATCACGAGAGGCTCAATGTATATATATATATATATATATATATATATATACACCTCGCCGGAGGTGGTTGTTCTTTGCAATTGGAGATCGTCGTTTGTCGACGGTTGACCTCCGTCATCAATGTCCATTCCTTGATCATCGACAATGTCCGTTCCTTCACATGTTTGATCATCGACAATGTGCGTTCCTTCACGTTCTTGATCATCAAGGTTCAGATAAGAAGTGATTACATCATGTTCTCCGGCTATCATTTCTAATATGTAACCTTCAGCCTCCTGTTCCGCTATCAGGTCTCTATTGTCCGCCATATGTCACTCCTGCAGACATGCATGTAGTAAAAATTAATTAAGTATATAGGAGACTTAGCAAATATTATCGTAGAAGGAGGGAAAACAGATTGCTAGGGTTTTGGGTGGAAGAACGATGACCACCGGAGGGGGAAAACCATACTTTAGAGGTGTGTCCAAGATTAGTTTCTCAAATGACTTGGAGAACCCCATAGCTAGGTTGCATTTGCTTTCCTGGTCATTTGGGTATATTACACTTAATATTCTGATCTTATTGAATTAAAACTTATTTTCATTATTTTAATGAATTTAATTCAAATTGTTTTGACTTTTTTTTGACTTAGAAAAAAACGAGTGCTGAAAAAAAACTGCCAGGAGCCCAGCCCAACTGCGCCACCGCCCCTTTCTCTCTGCCAGGTGGAACCCACCGGTGACGCCAGCGTGACGTCACCCGTAACGCCAGCGTGACGTCACCCTTCCTCTGTGGGTGGTCGCCGTCGTCCTCACCGGTGCGCGATGGTCGCCGTCCTCACCGGAGAAGGTATGTTTGAGGTCCGTTCGCGTTCCTTCGTGGTCCCGTTCGAGGGCGGCGAGAGGCTCGCGGGGGAACCTACCGGAGACGGCGCCGGCGCGGGGCGGGGGCGGAGCAGGGCGGGCGGTGGATAGAAGGGCGCGGGCGACGGCGGCGACGATGACGGCGATGGCGACGACGCGGTCCTCTATCAGAGTCTCTACGCGGGCAACGGCGACGGCTACGGCGGAATCGGCGAGGGCGCCGGCGGAATCGGCGCGAGGAAGACGAGGGTTTTGGGGGCAGGAAGGCATCGCGCATATATGGGTCCTGTCGGATATATACTGAATAGGGGTATAGAAGATGGTAGACAAAAGAGCCGGACTACCAGGGTGGCCTACATGGTAATGGGCTTAGGTCCATTGGACGGCCCAGTAGTCCGACGCGCAGAAGCCGGATTCTAGAAGAACCCGGATCACGGCCCACGTGATCTGGCTTGGAGGAGAAGACGGATTCCTTACTTTCCAAGTTACAAGTTAAACGTAGTCTTCTAGGTTTCTTGTTCTGTAAGCCCTAATCCGGCTATTATATAAAGCCGGACGGGAGATAGATTAGATAGGTTCAGGTTTCAAGCAAAAGCTCTACGCAACTCGCCGAGAAGCTCATCCTCGTCGAGTAGCTAGATCTATTCCCTCACACTGTAACCCTGTTATACGGGCTTTAGTCCCAATTAGTGAGAAGTGCAGGAGTAGGTACGCCGTACTATCGCGACGTACCGAACCTGGGTAAAATCCCGTGTTCCGTGTTACTACGCTATCCCGTTACCCCACGTCTCTACCGTAGTCTCATGGCACCCCAGTCTATAAAAACTACTACGATGTCTCGACAGGTCCAGCCTTTAGTCCCGGTTGGTGACACGAATCGGGACTAAAGGTGCAATTTTTCGCGGCGTTTCCGTTCCCGCGCAGAACGAGCCTTTAGTCCCGGTTCGTGACACGAACCGCGACTAAAGGTGGTTATTCAAATACTTTTCCTTTTCCCAAACTTAAAAGTACAAATAATATATCAGAAAATTCAGAAAAATAAAACTAATTCTTTTGCAATCTTAAAAATACAAATAATATATCAGAAAATTCAGAAAAATAAACCTAATTCTTTTTCCAATCTTAAAAGTACAAATAATATATCAGAAAATTCAGAAAAATAAAACTAATTCTTTTTCCAATCTTAAAAATACAAATAATATATCAGAAAATTCAGAAAAATAAAACTAATTCTTTTTCCAATCTTAAAAATACAAATAATATATCAGAAAATTCAGAAAAGAAAAACTAATTCTTTTTCCAATCTTAAAAATACAAATAATATATCAGAAAATTCAGAAAAATAAAACTAATTATTTTTCCAATCTTAAAAATACAAATAATATATCAGAAAATTCAGAAAAGAAAACTAATTCTTTTTCCAATCTTAAAAATACAAATAATATATCAGAAAATTCAGAAAAAAAAACTAATTATTTTTAAAATCTTGAATATATATATATAGATAAAAAAGGCAGTACATAATGGCAAGAGTGGATCTAAACCTAAACGGAGAGCATAGATGCATGATCTGATATCTGCTGCTAGTCATACTCCTGCCTAGGCCTATAGTACATCCACTCGTAGTCGTCGTAGTCGTCGCCGTCGTCGTCACTATCGTTTGACGGTGCTCTGCACTCCCTCGGAGGATCACGACTCCAGGACTGGGCCTGAGGGTAGCGTAGGCGGGGGATATCGTCGGCCCTGATGTAGTCCATGACGCTCTGTAGAGTCCGGCCGGACCACCATAGCCGACGACCGGCCTCGTGAAAGTTCCCAGGAGGCAGGCCGTCCTCCTCATACCTGGCGAGCTCCCTCTCACGCCGATTGATGAAGAAGGCATCCCAAGTAGCTGGTTATCGGGATGCCAACTGGGATTCCTCCGCTGCTCCGGCGTGAGCTCGTGGTAGTAGTGGTTCGTGATGGCCGCTCGACGCGCCACACCTTGAGGAAGAGGAGGGACCGGCACTCCTCCGGCGCTCAGCATCCAACCGGCGGGAACGCTGTAGCCGGGCGGGCAGGGGTAGTTCGAGGCGGAAAGTGCCTCCGCCTGGATGAATGTTAGAGTGGGTACGGTAGGAGCCATGAGAGAGTGGTGAGTTTGTATGTGTTTATGCCAATGGTGTGGCAATGCATACATATATATAGCGAGAAGAAAACATCCCTTTAGTCCCGGTTGGTGTCCCCAACCGGGACTAAATGGGTTAGGGTTTCATTGGGAAACAGATCATCCCTTTAGTCCCGGTTGCTGACACCAACCGGGACTAAATGGGAATTAGGGTTTCGTTTGGACCAATCAGATAGAATCACACGGATCGTGTGTTTCTTTCAAGCGCTTGTGAGTCGTTGGATCCGGGTGTGTTTTTTTCGAGCTGTTGTGAGCCGTTCGATCAGGGCTACGGTGTGTTTCTTTCGAGCTGCTGTGAGCCGTTGGATGAGGTGTTTCTTAACCGTTGGATCAAAACCCTAGCTCAACACTTTGTGAGCCAGAGGACCCTATATATAGCCCAGCTTCATACACCGGTCAGTTCATCTCCCAAATAGAAAACATCCGGATTCGCCATCATACGTCCAGCCGTGCATTTGGTATGCATATATGCACCCAGTAGCCACGGTTGGGCTGTATGATGGCGATACCGATTGTTTTGTTCTGCACCCCCTTTAAGGTTTGATACATCATATATTCAGTTCATCGAGCAAATACAAAACATCCGGATTCGCCATCATACGTCCTGCCGTGCATTTGGTATGCATATTGCACCCAGTAGTCACGGTGGGGCTGTATGATGGCGATACCGATTGTTTTGTTCTACACCCCCCCCCCCCCCTTTAACACATCCATCCATGCTTGGGTTGTGTTATGGTGGCGCGTGCCACGGGAGTTGTGACATTTAATTAACCTTCTGTTTTCCATGTTTTCCACTCGTTTTCTCAAATATTTTGCAAAGGAGTTAGTCTTAAACAAAGTTTGGTACAATAAATTAGAGATAATATAATTCACATGATCCATTAAACATGATCCATTCAACAAAGTTTGGTACAATAAATTATTACACATCAATTCTTCCCTTGTGTCCCCGCTTTTTTACGATTTGGACGTATCCATGGAGCATCCTCATCATTTAACTTAATGCTTGGGTCAGTGTTCACTTTGAAGGGCGGAATTTCACCAAACATATTATAATCTTCTGACATGTATGTCTTGTCCTCCACTCCCACGATGTTTCTTTTCCCTGAAAGAACAATGTGGCGCTTTGGATCATCGCATGATGTACTGATTGTTTTCTTATATTTCCGTTTCCTCGGTTTGCTACTCATGTCCTTCAAATAGAAAAGCTGAGCGACATCTTTGGCTAGGACGAATGGTTCGTCAAGGTAACCAAGATTGTTGAAATCCACCATTGTCATTCCGTATTGCTCGTCCACCTTTACCCCACCTCCTGTTAGCTTGAACCATTTGCACCGGAACAAAGGGACCTTAAAAGAGGGTCCATAGTCAAGTTCCCATATCTCCTCTATGTAACCATAATATGTGACATTTTGCCCAATCTCGGTTGCTGCATCAAAGCGGACACCACTGTTTTGGTTGGTGCTCTTTTTATCTTGGGAGATCGTGTAAAATGTATTCCCATTAATCTCGTACCCTTGGAAAGTCGTTATAGTCGAACATGGTATCTTGGCCAACATGTACAGCTGATCTCCAACATCATTGTCATTCATTAAATGTTTTCGCAACCAACTGCCGAAAGTCTCCATGTGGGCCTTTCTAATCCATGATTCAGGCTTCCTCGGGTTGTCCGAGCGTAAAATATTCTTGTGTTGCTCGAAGTACGGAGCCACCAAGCTCGAATTTTGCAGAACTGTGTGGTGTGCTTCAGTCATAGAATGATCGTCCATACATATCCGATCGTGCCTTTTCCAGTTAGTCTCCCCTCGTGCCGCGATTGAGGAATACCAATCGGCTTAAGGTCAGGAACATAGTCAATACAGAACTCAATTACCTCCTCATTTCCATAGCCCTTTACAATGCTTCCTTCTAGCCTAGCACGGTTACGAACATATTTCTTTAATACTCCCATAAACCTCTCAAAGGGGAACATATTGTGTAGAAATACATGACCGAGAATGGAAATCTCTTCGACTAGGTGGACCAAGAGGTGCGTCATAATATTGAAGAAGGATGGTGGAAACACCAACTCGAAACTGACAAGACATTGGACCACATCGTTCTGTAACCGTGGTAGATCTTCTGGACTGATTACCTTCTGAGAGATTGCATTAAGGAATGCACACAGCTTCACAATGGCTACTCGAACATTTTCCTGTAGGAGGCCCCTCAAAGCAATCGGAAGCAATTGCGTCATAATCACGTGGCAGTCGTGAGACTTCAGGTTTTGGAACTTTTTGTCCGCCATGTTTATTATTCCCTTTATATTCGATGAGAAGCCAGACGGGACCTTCATACTGCTCAGGCATTAAAAAAAATGACCTTCTCTTCTTTGGTAAGAGCGTAGCTGGCACGACCTTGAAACCATTCCGGATGCCGGTCATCTGGGTCTTTCAAAAGTTGTTGGTCCTACCGTGCTTCCTTTGTATCGTTTGTCTTCCCATACACGCCCAAGAAGCTTAGCAGGTTCACACAAACATTCTTCGTAACATGCATCACGTCGATTGCAGAGCGGACATCTAGGACTTTCCAATACTGTAGCTCCCAAAATATCGATTTCTTTTTCCACATGGGTACGTGCCCGTCAACTCCCAGCGGAACTGATTTTCCGCCAGGACACTTTCCAAAGATGACTTTCAAATCCTTGACCATATCAAATATCTCAGCTCCAGTACGTTCCGCAGGCTTCGGCCGGTGATCTGCCTTGCCGTTGAAATGCTTCCCTTTCTTTCTTACGTTATGATTTCGGGGAAGAAATCGACGATGACCCAGGTACACGTTCTTCCTACAATTATCCAAAAATACACTTTCAGTCTCATGTAAGCAGTGCGTGCATGCTTTGTATCCCTTATTTGACTGTCCCGAAAGGTTACTGAGAGCAGGCCAATCGTTGTTGGTTACAAAAAGCAACGCTCGTAGGTCAAATTCCTCTTCTTTGTCCTCATCCCACACAGGTTCACCAGGTCTGCCCCACAATTGTAAAAGTTCATCAACTAATGGCCTTAGGTACATATCGATGTCGTTGCCGGGTTGCTTCGGACCTTGGATGACCACTGGCATCATAATGAACTTCCGCTTCATGCACAACCAAGGAGGAAGGTTGTAGATGCATAGAGTCACGGGCCAGGTGCTATGGCTGGAGCTCTGCTCGCCAAAAGGATTCATGCCATCAGTACTTAGACCAAATCTTATGTTCCTTGCGTCAGCTGCAAAATTTTTGAACTCTCTATCGATCTTTCTCCATTGCGTTCCATCAGCGGGGTGTCTCAACTCCCCGTCGGACTCACGGTCCTCTTTGTGCCATCGCAACAACTTGGCATGCTCTTTGTTCCTGAACAGGCGTTTCAACCGAGGTATTGTAGGAGCATACCACATCACCTTGGCGGGAACCCTCTTCCTGGGTTTCTCGCCCTCAACATCGTCACCAGGGTCATCGCCTCTGATCTTATAACGCAATGCAGTGCATACAGGGCATTCATTCAAATTCTCGTATGCACCGCGGTAGAGGATGCAGTCGTTAATGCATGCATGTATCTTCAGAATCTCTAAACCTAGAGGCCACACAACCATCTTTGCTTCGTACGTACTGGCGGGCAACTCGTTATTCTTCGGAAACATATTCTTCAACATTTTCAGCAAATTTTCAAATGATGAGTCAGCTACACCTTCCCGTGCCTTCCATTTCAGCAAATCCAGTGTGCAGCCCAGCTTTTTCAGACTATTGTCGCATCCTGGATACAGCGACTTCGTGTGATCCTCTAACATGCGATCCAAATTCTCCCTCTCATTGTCAGTTTTGCAGCGTCTCCGTGCATCAGCAATGGTCCGACCAAGATCATCAGCGGGCTCATCATGTGCCTCTTCTTCACCTTCACCAAACCCTTCCCCACCTTCAGCATCATCCTCCATGAAAGTATCACCGAAAGCGTCATGATAGTTGAAATCGATATCATCCTCTTCTTCATCTTCTTCCATTCTAACCCCTCTTTCTCCATGCTTGGTCCAACAATTATAGCTTGGCATGAAACCGTGCCGAAGTAGGCGCATGTGAACGAATCTTGAGGAGGAGTGACCCTTCTCATTCGTGCATTCAGCTCATGGACAGATAATAAAACCTCGCTGCTTGTTCGCATTTGCCACTACGAGGAAATCTTTCAAACCCGTAGTGAACTCGCCGGAGAGTCGGTTACCGTACATCCATTGCCGATTCATCTGCATTATTATTATTATATAAAGTATATAATTAACCATCATGCATTTGTTAAACTAACTAGCTGGAAATAATACAAATCATGAAAGGTTCAAGTTGCTAACCGCGATCGCGGAGGTAAAATAAATGAAAACGCTCAAGTGAGGCTCGGACACTTCATATCATGTGTGTTTCATGCTATCGGGCATTTCATCGAACACCTTGTGTGCATAGTAGGAACCAAAAGCAAACCCAGCACCCCTTGTGAATACTGTGAGCACAAGTGACACCAAATGTGGCAGAGTGCAGCGAGCTGAGTCCTATATAGGGATGGGCCTTTAGTCCCGGTTCACCTGGACAACCACGAGTAAAGGCCTTGGGGCCAGCCCGAGGACCTATTAGTCCCGGTTGGTCTGGCCAACCGGGACTAAAGCCCCTCCCGTCCGCCAGCTGTGGACCGAGCGCGCTGGGCCCAGACTATTGGTCGCGGGTCTCGTCCCGAACCGCGACTAAAGACCCCTATGGTCGTGGGTCTATTATTTTGGGGACTAATGGGGGCGTATGGAAAGCCTATTTTCTACCAGTGAGTGTAACCTCCACTCTGGTATACACCTACATAAAAAGATCCCGGTGCTCCGCATGCTGCATCGATACCGAAGCACGGAGTATAGTTGTAGTCCTGAAGATAATCTGCATAAGAGAATAATTTATACCATTAAAAAACTTGTCATTTGTACAAAGCCATAACGATCAAATAACTACTGACGCTGCCACCGTAATAAGTCTTTTAAACCTTTTATCCACACCATCAAGCCAATTACCAAAAATGTTGGCAATTCTTGTAGGGGGAAATAAGGTAGAACCTATCTGAATGATTGACCATATAGAAGAAGCAATATTGCAATCAAAAAACGAGTATTTAAAAGTCTCGTCTTTCACACATAAGACACACTATTTATTACCATGCCAATTGCGTTTTGCAAGGTTATTTTTAGTTAAAATAGCACATCGACGAAGATACCACGCAAAACCTTATTTTTAGTGGAATCTTCATCTTCCATATTTTCTTATTATTATCTATTTCCACAGTTGGTTGCAACATCGCTTCATACATGGAGTTTATCGTAAATTTGCCATTCCAGTGTAAATTCCATCAGAACTCATCCTCCCCCTCAGTCAGATTAATTACCTCCAAATGTTGGAGTAATTTATTCCAAGATGAGAGGCGGGGAAAAATAAGGTCTCTCCGAAACGACACTTGTGGTGGAAATTTTTCCAATATCGTGCCAATAGTATCACCTTTGTGCGGTCCAAGGACTATATTGTATAAAGCTGGATATTGTTCCCAGAGGGTGTTATTACCTAAACACCTATCCTAACAGAACCTTATCTGCGAACCATCTTTGATGGAAAAAGAGTCATATGGAAAGAAGAATTTCTTTGTTGCCATTAAGCTAGACTAGAAGTGGGAATCCCCTGATTTCCAACTAACCTGAGAGACTAGACTTGATCCTATATAGTTTTTCCTTAGAAGAGTTTGCCAAACACCCTCTTCAGTAAGAAGCTTAAACATCCATTTACCAAGTAAGGCTTTATTCTTGACCTCAAGGTCATGAATACCCAGAACACCATGATCTTTAGGGCGGCGCACTACAATCCATTTAGCCAATATGTATTTTTTATTTTCACCATCTCCTTGCCAAAAAAATCTCGTTCTAAAACAATCTAATCGATGCAAGACACCCTTAGGCAATTGAAAGAAGGAAATCATATACAATACCATGTTAGTGAGGACTGAATTTATGAGAACCAATCATCCACGCAGAGACAAAAGCTTTCCTTTCCATCTATTCAATCTAGCCTGCAATCTTTCATCCACATGTTTCCACTAGGAAATCGTAAGCCTTCTGAAGTAAATGGGATTTCCTAGATAACTGATTGGAAACTGACCCTGACGACAGCCAAATAACTCAGCATATTGGTCAGCAACATCTTGTGCATCGCCGAAACAAAAAAATTTACTTTTACGAAATTGATCTTAAGCCCAGAAAGCAGTTCGAAAGATGAAAGAATCAGTTTCAAAATTCTAGTTTTTTCCATGTCATGATCCATAAACAGAATTGTGTCATCTCCATATTGAAGAATAGACAATCCCCCATCAACTAGATGAGGGACTACCCATTCAATCTGACCCTCAATTTTAGCACGTTCAATGATAATGCCTACCATATCGGCAACTATATTAAATAATATAGGTGATAACGGGTCGCCTTGCCGTAACCCTTTTTTCGTCTGGAAGTATGTACAAATGTCATCATTTAATTTGATAGCCACACTCCCACCCGAAACTAAGTTACAAATCAAAGAACGGTCTTCACAAAATCCTTTAATTCCGAAAGCTTGTTGGAGAAAACACCACTTGACTTTATCATCAGCCAAGTCTATTTTTAAGATCACTCCATTCATCTTTTTCCGATGCAACTCATCCATGGTTTCATCTAGGATGACAACCCCATCAAGGATATTGCGCCCCTGCATGAAAGTCGTTTGGGTTGGGCAAACCACATGATCTTATACCGTATTTATCCTTAAGGTTGCGATTTTAGTAAAATTTTTGAAGTTGCCATTCAGAAGGCAGGTAGGTCTATATTGTTGAATCCTATCTACTTCATTGATCTTTGGCAACAAAATCATCTCACCGAAATTTAGGCAAAATAGGTCTAGTTTTCTAGCATGCAAATTATGTAATAAGTCAAGCAAGTCCGTCTTGATTAATGCCCAAAAGTTTTGATAAAACTGTGCTGGAAATCCATCAGGACCAGGTGCTTTATTGTGACTTCTTTTTTCACCTCCTCCTAGGAATAGGGAGCGGAAAGATAAGTGTTCACCTCATCGGAAACTTGAGGATGTCACATGCTCGTTTTACATCAATCGAGACAAAAGTATCATCTGGTTCACCAAACAGATTCTTATAATGTTTTCTAATGAATAACTTTCTTCCTATGTCTTCTATTAGCGAGACTATGAAAATATCTCGTATTCGAATCTCCTTCCAGTATGAATTATTCTTTTGAACGTTGGTACCATTTTAGCTCTTCCTCGTGAAGGATGCCTTCCAACTCCGCGTTGGATCACTTTTTAAGTCAATCTCTTGCATAGTTAGTGTTCACCACTCCACAAAAAGCCTCTAATTCATCAATGATTGATGAAAAGCTAGACTTGTCATTTTTCAGTTGCCCAACCATATGTCTCGCCCACCCCCTTAGATGTTTACACAAGGCGGGTATTTTATTATTCCACCTTTTTAACAGGGTGAGACCATGTACTGGACGTGCCCACATCATTTTAACCATGTCCAAGAAACCATCCCGACGTAACCAACCTAATTCAAAATTAAATTGGTGTTTACAATGGACGTTATGAGACCATGTTGTTAATAGTATGGGAGCATGATTCGACAATGCCTCAGTACGTTCGAGGATCCGCACTGAGGCCATTGGGAATTTAGATTCCCAATCAGCATCCATCAGCACACGGTCCAACTTTTCGTATGTCGGCTCTCGAAGGCTATTAGCCCAACTGAGTTGTCTTCCAGGCATTAAAACCTCTTTAAGATCAAGACAGTCAATTACAGCATTGAATAAGAGAGGCCAATGGTTGTCAAATATGCCTCAACTCTTCTCATGTGGATATCTTAGCAAATTAAAATCACCTCCAATAATCATAGGTTAAGGATTATATTTCGCTAAATTTACCAGCTCACGGAGAAAAGCATGTTTATGCTCGTCCTTGGCAGCGCCGTATACGGTGACTAGACTCCATACAAAGTTTTCCGTTTTATTTCGGATGTGAAACTTCAACTAAAAGTCTCCTTCTGATGTAGCTAACACTTCCATGGTATCTTTCCTAAAACCAAGTAGGATACCCCCCATATCTACCACGAGGCGGACAAGACATCCATCTGAAGTCTACACCACCAAATAGGCAGTTAAGTAGAGTCGAAAAGAAATCTCGTTTAACTCTCTCAGAAATACCAACAAAGTTGGTTATGACCCCGAATAGAATCCGCAATACGAACATGTTTAGCCAAGTCACCATACTCTCCGTTGTTTGAAAATATGCCATTCATCAGGAAACAATTGGGTTTGTGGTTATTCTTGCCTTTTTACGTGGAGAGCTTTTCTTTTTCTTAAGGGAGTCAGATTTGGACTTACCCCTTGAGTCTTTTAGATCATAAGATGAAATTAGCATCTCCTCATCCAAATCACCCTCCGCAACATCCCCTAACAGATGAGAGAGAAGTGGGGCATCAATTGTGTCATGTAGCTCGTCCTCATCTATGTAAGAGGTGGGCAACTTAATCGGGACTTTTGGAATGACGGGTAACCGGTCATATTCCATATGTCTCAAGGCTTTCGTCAAAATATCAAAATTTTCATCATTATTTCCCAAAGTAAAACCTAAAATATGCAAATTAGCAAAAGTATTATAGTTTGAAAGTGCAAGAAAAGACTTATTGACAGTTTCCATACCAGCGTAGTCGTTGAAGCAGTCGTCCGTGCGCCGCATCTCCCTGGACAAGGCATGCTCATTTGTACAAGAAGAGCCACCGGGGGCGACAACATGTCTTCTGCTCCTCCTCAACAGTGTCGATGTCGGGGATGGCATCGTCGAAGTCGAAACCACCCCCGATTCCAACGATCTGCATGCCGAGTCGGAATGATGAAGCAGCAGCGACTGGCCAGCCGGCTGCGGCTGTGCAAGATCACTCGACAGCCCATCTTGCAGCGTGGGAAACTCCTGCACTAGATGCACCTCCTGTCCAGGCAGGAGCAGCTGATAACTCGCTGCCGCTACGAGCGGCGTGGGCAGCCCAGCATCCACCAGACACATTGGCGGCCCAGTAGCCTGCATGGCCAGACCGGGCGAGCTGAAGCGCCTCCCCGCCCCGAGCGACGCTGATGGGGCCCAAATCAGCGGAAGAGCGGACGGCGATGAACTCCTTGGGGCCGCATGCTGCGGTCTGCTGAGCACCAATCCCGGCCTATCTCCTTTCTCTGGCTGCTGCGGGCTACCATGCCCAACTCTCGAAGAAACCAGTGGAACTTGAGGCCCAAGGCACCTAGGAGCTGGCTGTGTGATGACGCCGGATGAACCCGGTGTCACCAGGCTACACGCCACCTCCTCGACTTGCACATTCGGAGCATCCTATGGCGATGACGATGACCATTTCGTCTTTGCCAGAGATTGCTAAGAACGACCTTGGGCCACTAACTCTTTTCCTCTTGGATTCTCCAACGATGATACCACTCCCGCTGAACAAGAATGCGGCTCTGGTGCTTGGGGCGTCAGAACATCTCCAACGAGTGTAGAAGACATAGTCCGTTTCCCAATAACAATGCTATTAATCTCTTCTACCCCAAAAGCATCATAATCCTTGTCATTGCTCTTCCAAATGTAAGGCACAGAGTCTTGCTCAGGCACAAAATCAGTTTCCTCCTTGGTAAAGAGGAAAGTATATCCTTTTAGGAGAACAAAAGCATCTGCCTTAACCAACCTTGTCTGAAAAACATTGGCATCCCTCATTGCCACTCGAATCCGGACAATAATGCGCCACAGGAGAGAAACAAGATCCACATCCAAGGTCTTACCAACAAGTGTACCCACAGACTAGTGCCCAAGGAAGTGTCTGACAATGTGTGGCAAACCCCTCACATGAACCCATGTAGTGCCAAGCTCCTGGTTAGGCTCAACCTCCTTCTGTCTCCATGCTTTAAAAGTGACCCGACTCTGACTATTAGGAACTTTAATCTCGAACTCATCCACTCTCACTAAATCAGCCATCGAAGGAAAGTTAACGAGAAAATAATTCTCATCATGAGGAATAACCTCCCAATTCCAAGCGGACTAAACATGGCACAATCGAGCCGCTAGCATTTGCACCACATCAGTTGTAAATGTACCACCATTTGTTGTCACAATGGCAATAGGGGAGAGGCTCTCGGTGCAATATTCGCCTTGAACACACTATCTGGAAGATGCCTGAACATAGTATCCTCGATACCGATCGCCTCTCAAACCTGCATGAGGCTTTGGCAACCTGAAAATCGGACGACGTATAGTCGGGTGGACCACTCTTTCACATATATAACAATACCGGTCCACCGTACAGTCTTTGGAATCATGTGTCTCCATGTTGCAGAAAGCACACTTCTCCTTCTTGGGTCGCACAGCCGCAACAGCCACTGGGACAACAACCCCTGGAGTCTCTAACATAGGACCCGACACCTTAACCGATAGTGATGACTTCCATCTTTGAGCAATTGCCGGAGGCGCCACATTGCCCGGGGGTAAAGTTTTTGATGTAGCCCACCCAACTCCAGCAAGTGCACCGATGACAAGATCACGCGCAAAGGCGATTGATGATAAGGTCCTTTCCCCTCGCCTTCTCTTCCACATCAAGAGATCCGATGAGGTCCGTAACAGAAAACTTCTGTCTCTTGTGTTTGAGAGAAGTACCAAAGGTGCTCCATGAAGATAGAAGCTTGGCAATAATGCCTCCGGCCACAAATTTGTCCGGTAACATACACTTAAAGTGCTCAGGTTCTTTAGCGAGTGACTATATCTCATGAGCATGTTAAGCAACAGATCGCTCATAAGTCATCCTGTAGTCATAGAATTGCTCCATGACATACAGCTCGCTGCCAGCATCCGAGTGTAACAGCCCAAGTATGAAAAACCATCCCCTTAGAATATTTGTTGCATGTTTATTTAAGTATTGCATCATGTCATCATATTTGTCATCATGTTGTTTGCTTTTGTTTCTAAATTGTTGCATTTGTTTTCCACTGTTTTCACAACTCAAATTCGAACCTTACTCAAACAATGTTTTCATACTTGTTCTGTTACAACTTTTGGAATAAAAATAACAAGTGAAAACAACCAAATTGTTCCATTTTATTTCATTGTTGATCACTTCTCAAATTGTTGCTTTAAACCAAACAAATATTTCAATCAGTTAATTCTAATTCACTTCAATTTCAAACCAAATGTATTTCAAATCAGTACCCATTTGAATCCATGGAAATCACCAAACAAAGGTAACCCTTATTCACATTTAAATCTTAGGGGTAACCCTATTAAAAAATGTTGTTTTAAATAAGGTTTATTTAATATTGAAAATTCTGTCAAATTGGGTTCCAAATGCAAACACTATTTTAAAATGTCACCTTTCTGCAAACAAATCTTGTAAATTGTTTTATTTTAACTAAATAACTAACCTAAATTTTTCCTGGAACTTTTACTAACCTAAATCCCATGTTTTTCTTCCAAAACCTACTTCTACAAAAAAAAAACAAATGAGAAAAATAAAAACGAAACGCAGGAGAGGGCAGCCAGCCCATCTCCTTTTTTTATTTCCTACCCCAGCCCAGCCCGCTACCACCTGGCCCAGTACCCCTGTCGCTGTCGTCCTCCTCTCGATGAGGTCATCTTCTGTACGAACGGCAGCGCCACCGTCGATCGCTCCCCCCTCTCTCGATGATCAGCCGTACAAGCACCTATCCCCCATAAAACCTACCTACCCTCCCGAGCCCTGCTAACCCTAGCCATCTACCCCAGCTACCTACCGCGCCGTCATCCCTCTCTCTCTGTTCCACCCTCCCCACGAATCCACACGTCGGCCATGAACAGAGTTTGGAAGAAGCAATGCTCGCCGTGTTCTCCGTCCAACTAACGCCTTACGGTGATGTCTTGGAGGTTCCCGTATAGTCCTCGCTCCAATTTGTTTTCTTGGCGTCGCCTCTAATTAGCCTTGTTGTTCACGGACGAGCTCGTCCGAGCGCGCTCTGCAGTGTCCATGCCGGCAGACATCGACGTCCCCTCTGGTCTGATCCTTCCCAAGGACGGAGACCATGTACAGGAGATGCGCCCAAAGGCCGGTTTCACCATGTCCACGGACAGGCACCAGTAAGGACGTACGACGCCACGCCAAGCAGCTTCTTTCCGGCGGCCACCATGACTTCTTCCGCCTCCCCGACACGCTGTCCGTCACCGTCGTCCTTCTCCGACCTCTGTGCTTCGCCAAGATATTCGGGGTAACGCCGCCGTCCCGTTCTGCTATCTTCCATCCCCTTTCATGCATCATAGCACCGTTGCCATCCGCGTCCATCGTCGCTCCGGCGTGGTTGCCATCACGGCTGGCATGGCAGAGCATGCGACCCGCGCTGATGCCACAAAGCTTTGCGGGTTGCCGGCACCCGCCTCCCTCACACCCACGCACACCTGCAGTACCTGTATCCACGCACACACCTTGCGCGCACAGCAGCGAGCCGCCGCGGCCGGTCTCCCCGTCCCCAGCGTTTCGTCCCCGTCCGTGCTCACCTTTCTGTTGAGTTTCAGTTTCGTCAGAGGTAGGATCGCGGTATGCCACATCAAAAAGCAGTCCACCCCTGTGCTATCACAACCGAGCCAGCCAGCCCACTGGCTAGCGCCGTTTCCGCACGCTGGGAGGCGCGGGTTCGAGCCCCAGGGAAAGCCTCCCCTTTTATTCCTTTTTCCGCGCGCAGGGTGGTGACCCCACCCGTCATCGACCCTGGCAGTCCCCAGCACGCACACCCACCACGCGGGTGCCAGCATGGCAATGACCCCACGGGTCAGTGGCCCAGTGCCAAGCTGCACTGCGTGACAGAAACCCTAGGGGCTAGTTTGAACTCTCTGTTTTCTTTTAAGTCCTCAGAAAATAACAGTTTGGTCCCCTGTTTTAATCTGTTAATAACTTTTAAAAAATGACCCCAAATAAAAAACTCTAAATATGTTTATTGTTCAAAATTAAATTGTCTATCCAACTATGCCATTTGTTTTCTGTTTTGAATTTTCAAAATGCAATTCAAATTTGAATTCAAATAATTCAATGGTAATTTGCAACAATTCATAAATAATTCATACTAATTCCAACTAAGGCAAATAAAATATGTTTTCCATACCATTTTGAATAACCTTTTCAATTATAATTTCTGTTTCCTGGTTTGAATAATTTAAAATGTCCAAACAATTTAATTTTTTCTAAATTCAATTAAAACATGTTTAATATTGTTTAATTCATAATTAAATTATCCTAACTCCTATTTCAACATGTGAAACATGTAATCCAACTAAAATTTGATGTTCTTTTCAAATACAAACTTTGTTATTTGTTTTGAACACTTTAACTTGGTGAAAACAACAATTAATTGTGTGGCAAGTTTAAGTAACCAAAATTTCTAAACTTAAATAAATAATTCCTTAACTTGTTAATTCTCTTTTCCAATTACATCTAACTTGGTTACTTTATTGTTTTCATCATGCATGCATCATGCTAAACAACTTGCCCATGTTAATTAATTGTAGATCATTGCTTCAACCTCAATCATTTGCATCCATATGCAATTCACATTGCATATGGGTCCAATTAAACTTGTGTTATCTCGTTAAGTAGTTTACTTTGTTGCATCTATTAACATGACATGCATCATCCCATGTCTGTGCACCTATGCCATGATATTGATTGTTTATCTTTCTGCATTGTCTGTTTGCTTCTTCTTGGATACACGACGACGTTGAGACCGACGATACTTACGATACCCCTTCTAAGGAGTTAACTCAGTACCAGGCTACTGGGTTTTGCAGGCAATTTATCACTCACATTGGTTACCGATACTTTCCGTTCAACATTGGTTACCGATACTTTCCGTTGTTCTTTTCTGCTAGCCTTAGTAGTAGTTGTTTCTGTTACGAACCTATCACATGAATCCCTTAACCCTGATATTGCCTCACCTCCACTCCTATCACCCCTTTGGTTGAGCCAGTGTCTTACTAGCATGCTTAGGTTGCTTTGCTCGAGTCTGTTACCCGTTACTTTCTGTTACTACTTCATCATGTTCTGGGGGCTCGATGTTTAATCAATCAATCATGCTAATGTTACTATTAATAATAAATTTGATGATAAGGCACCGGCAGGAGGCCCTGTGTGGTTTTGAGGCCTGCTAGTGTCGACCCTAATAGGAAAAGGGTCTTGTCTACTGATCCATGATGAGCGCACTAACCGCATGTGGGAAGCGAGTATGGGCGCCCCCCTCAATTTGATTCGATTCGCATCTCGTCCAAATCGCCTCATTTAGTTCGTGTTTTCCATTTGCCGCATGCATGTTTTTGCGAGCCCAGGCCAGGGTGGAACTTTTGTAGTCGGCATATAGGGGGACACGGTCTTAGAGTGCTATGAGGGTCCCTTTTCTTCGGGGCTTGATTAGCCGTGCGCCCAAGCTTCTTTGGGCTTGATGCGAAGAAGAGTCGAGTTGTGTTGAGTGCCCCGCTTGGTGGAAGGGCCTTTCCATCTGGCGGGTTATTCATGCGTGTACGGCCAAATTGGTGCAACCCTGCAGGGATAATCTTCTCGAGAAGCCGTGTTTTCCGCGGTTATGGATTACTTGGTGAAAGTACTGGCTAACAAGTACTCAGGACAACTTAAACCTAATGATTTAACCACCTTACACCCAATGATTAATAACTTGACTAGTAATAAGCCTATTGACACAATAATCTGAACCATCATTATTTCAACTGTGTGAGTTATCCTCGGATTGCTTCTTTGGATAAGGGGCGAGATCCAGGATGGGTTTGTTTGAAGTTATCTTTCAGTTGGTTACAATCCGCGATCTTATCTCCTGTCTGTTAGCCGGAAGTGGTAGTAACTCTATAGTTGGTTAGAGCAGCCAGTTTCAGCATCTTTTATATCCCCTTCCTTCCGTTGCACCCAAAGCATCTGTGCTTGGTGTTGACGGGTTACACTTTGGTGAACTGTGAGTCTTGCTTGCCAGTACGTCTATGTACTGACCCCTTTAGGGCTGTGGTTTCCGCAGACCTACGTTTCCGAGGATCTACCTGGTGGCTACGACGTGGAGTATGACGAGACTGCTGACGAGTAGATAGCGGACCCGGGCAGGATCCGAGACTTCGTGGATGGGTTCCGTCTTTTCGTTTCCGGCCTCTTAGGCCTATTGGGTTCTTGTCTGTACTCAGACATGTTGGATGCTTCCGCTGTATTGTAATGATGTATTGTTGGGGCAGGTGCCCTCTGAATGATTGTATTTGCTATCTCTGCTCTAATGAGAGCCATTTGCCAGTTATTTCAATCTTTTGTGTCGTAGAGATCTGTTGTGATATCCTTTGTTCAAAGCTGTTGACGTACCATGTGTGATTGGTATGAAGTACGTCGACAGTAGTGCCTTTGATCTCTAGTGGATAGTTTACATCGACGATGGAATAGCGGGGCTTGTGTTGTCGCGCATAAGCGCAGGCCTACCAGGAAGCTGGGACGTGGGAGCAGTTATGCCCCATAATCCAAGCATCTGCTATCCAGTTCGTACGGTGAGTATCCCCTAGAAATCAGGGTGCGACAAATGGTATCAGAGCCTGTCTGCCTGTAGGATCCCTTTTTACTGGTCGCAGTTGAGTCTAGAAACTATTTTGTAGCTATATAGGAAAAAGGAAACGTGAGAGTAGGAATTCTGTTCTTTTTCTTCTTTCCCCACCCTCCCTCCCTTTTCTGGTAAGGAAGTGCAACGTTGAATTTTCCCTTCTCATCTAAACTTTCAAGTTAGGATTTCACGTGTTTTGGGTTCTCCGTAGTACCTCAGAAGTTTTGTTCTCGTTTTCCCGGTGTTGCTTCAATATCATGTTCTTCTAAACATTTCCTTTTCGTCCATTGAAATCTTGTTGTTGTTTTCCACTTCAATTCTTCCACCGGCGTCTAACCAAAGTTTCCCCGTTCATCTGCTAAACTCTATTCCAGCTAAAGTGTTATTTCATAACGGAGCATCGCATTCCTTTGTGTAAAAAATCCTTTCCACAACAAACAACCTAATTTCTGTTTCCACTAAGCAATCAAATCACCGTTCACTCTCCGAAATCTCAAATGTTGACTTCCAACATAAGTAAGAACAATCCAATTCTAATGGGAGGCCACATATTCCTCGTTACTCTCATGTTGCTGATTCTGACATTGATGTCATTCTTGGTGTTCAATTGATGTCAATAACTCTGTTCCACCTTTATTACAGATAGTCTATTCTCCAAATGAATTAAATTCTATCCAGATATACACCATCCATACAAAACCTATACCTCTACTAATATTGTTCCGGTGGTTTCCAAATTCCCTGATATCTTTCCAGAAGAGTTGCCAGGAATTCCTATTGTTTTTAACTTCCAGTTAAACTATCCAATGTCCACGATGTGTTTCACGTGTCACAGCTCAAGTGGATCTTTCCAAGAAGTATCCGGACCTTTTCTTTTCTCAGTAGGAATCTCGGGGCGCGATTCCTTCAAGGGGGGGCGTTTGTAACAGCCCAAGTATGAAAAACCATCCCCTTAGAATGTTTGTTGCATGTTTATTTAAGTATTGCATCATGTCATCATATTTGTCATCATGTTGTTTGCTTTTGTTTCTAAATTGTTGCATTTGTTTTCCACAGTTTTCACAACTCAAATTCGAACCTTACTCAAACAATGTTTTCATACTTGTTCTGTTACAACTTTTGGAATAAAAATAACAAGTGAAAACAACCAAATTGTTCCATTTTATTTCATTGTTGATCACTTCTCAAATTGTTGCTTTAAACCAAACAAATATTTCAATCAGTTAATTCTAATTCACTTCAATTTCAAACCAAATGTATTTCAAATCAGTACCCATTTGAATCCATGGAAATCACCAAACAAAGGTAACCCTTAATCACATTTAAATCTTAGGGGTAACCCTATTAAAAAATGTTGTTTTAAATAAGGTTTATTTAATATTGAAAATTCTGTCAAATTGGGTTCCAAATGCAAACACTATTTTAAAATGTCACCTTTCTTCAAACAAATCTTGTAAATTGTTTTCTTTTAACTAAATAACTAACCTAAATTTTTCCTGGAACTTTTACTAACCTAAATCCCATGTTTTTCTTCCAAAACCTACTTCTACAAAAAAAAAAAAAAAAAACAAATGAGAAAAATAAAAACGAAACGCAGGAGAGGGCAGCCAGCCCATCTCCTTTTTTTCTTTCCTACCCCAGCCCAGCCCGCTACCACCTGGCCCAGTACCCCTGTCGTTGTCGTCCTCCTCTCGATGAGGTCATCTTCTGTACGAACGGCAACGCCACCGTCGATCGCTTCCCCCCTCTCTCGATGCTCAGCCGTACAAGCACCTATCCCCCATAAAACCTACCTACCCTCCCGAGCCCTGCTAACCCTAGCCATCTACCCCAGCTACCTACCGCGCCGTCATCCCTCTCTCTCTGTTCCACCCTCCCCACGAATCCACACGTCGGCCATGAACAGAGTTTGGAAGAAGCAATGCTCGCCGTGTTCTCCGTCCAACTAACGCATTACGGTGATGTCTTGGAGGTTCCCGTATAGTCCTCGCTCCAATTTGTTATCTTGGCGTCGCCTCTAATTAGCCTTGTTGTTCACGGACGAGCTCGTCCGAGCGCGCTCTGGAGTGTCCATGCCGGCAGACATCGACGTCCCCTCTGGTCTGATCCTTCCCAAGGACGGAGACCATGTACAGGAGATGCGCCCAAAGGCCGGTTTCACCATGTCCACGGACAGGCACTAGTAAGGACGTACGACGCCACGCCAAGCAGCTTCTTTCCGGCGGCCACCATGACTTCTTCCGCCTCCCCGACACGCTGTCCGTCACCGTCGTCCTTCTCCGACCTCTGTGCTTCGCCAAGATATTCGGGGTAACGCCGCCGTCCCGTTCTGCTATCTTCCATCCCCTTTCATGCATCATAGCACCGTTGCCATCCGCGTCCATCGTCGCTCCGGCGTGGTTGCCATCACGGCTGGCATGGCAGAGCATGCGACCCGCGCTGATGCCACAAAGCTTTGCGGGTTGCCGGCACCCGCCTCCCTCACACCCACGCACACCTGCAGTACCTGTATCCACGCACACACCTTGCGCGCACAGCAGCGAGCCGCCGCGGCCGGTCTCCCCGTCCCCAGCGTTTCGTCCCCGTCCGTGCTCACCTTCCTGTTGAGTTTCAGTTTCGTCAGAGGTAGGATCGCGGTATGCCACATCAAAAAGCAGTCCACCCCTATGCTATCACAACCGAGCCAGCCAGCCCACTGGCTAGCGCCGTTTCCGCACGCTGGGAGGCGCGGGTTCGAGCCCCAGGGAAAGCCTCCCCTTTTATTCCTTTTTCCGCGCGCAGGGTGGTGACCCCACCCGTCATCGACCCTGGCAGTCCCCAGCACGCACACCCACCACGCGGGTGCCAGCATGGCAATGACCCCACGGGTCAGTGGCCCAGTGCCAAGCTGCACTGCGTGACAGAAACCCTAGGGGCTAGTTTGAACTCTCTGTTTTCTTTTGAGTCCTCAGAAAATAACAGTTTGGTCCCCTGTTTTAATCTTTTAATAACTTTTAAAACATGACCCCAAATAAAAAACTCTAAATATGTTTATTATTCAAAATTAAATTGTCTATCCAACTATGCCATTTGTTTTCTGTTTTGAATTTTCAAAATGCAATTCAAATTTGAATTCAAATAATTCAATGGTAATTTGCAACAATTCATAAATAATTCATACTAATTCCAAATAAGGCAAATAAAATATGTTTTCCATACCATTTTGAATAACCTTTTCAATTATAATTTCTGTTTCCTGGTTTGAATAATTTAAAATGTCCAAACAATTTAATTTTGTCTAAATTCAATTAAAACTTGTTTAATATTGTTTAATTCATAATTAAATTATCCTAACTCCTATTTCAACATGTGAAACATGTAATCCAACTAAAATTTGATGTTCTTTTCAAATACAAACTTTGTTATTTGTTTTGAACACTTTAACTTGGTGAAAACAACAATTACTTGTGTGGCAAGTTTAAGTAACCAAAATTTCTAAACTTAAATAAATAATTCCTTAACTTGTTAATTCTCTTTTCCAATTACATCTAACTTGGTTACTTTATTGTTTTCATCATGCATGCATCATGCTAAACAACTTGCCCATGTTAATTAATTGTAGATCATTGCTTCAACCTCAATCATTTGCATCCATATGCAATTCACATTGCATATGGGTCCAATTAAACTTGTGTTATCTCGTTAAGTAGTTTACTTTGTTGCATCTATTAACATGACATGCATCATCCCATGTCTGTGCACCTATGCCATGATATTGATTGTTTATCTTTCTGCATTGTCTGTTTGCTTCTTCTTGGATACATGACGACGTTGAGACCGACGATACTTACGACACCCCTTCTAAGGAGTTAGCTCAGTACCAGGCTACTGGGTTTTGCAGGCAAGTTATCACTCACATGAACCACTGTGTTCCTTTCAACATTGGTTACCGATACTTTCCGTTGTTCTTTTCTGCTAGCCTTAGTAGTAGTTGTTTCTATTACGAACCTATCACATGAATCCCTTAACCCTGATATTGCCTCACCTCCACTCCTATCACCCCTTTGGTTGAGCCAGTGTCTTACTAGCATGCTTAGGTTGCTTTGCTCGAGTCTGTTACCCGTTACTTTCTGTTACTACTTCATCATGTTCTGGGGGATCGATGTTTAATCAATCAATCATGCTAATGTTACTATTAATAATAAATTTGATGATAAGGCACCGGCAGGAGGCCCTGTGTGGTTTTGAGGCCTGCTAGTGTCGACCCTAATAGGAAAAGGGTCTTGTCTACTGATCCATGATGAGCGCACTAACCGCATGTGGGAAGCGAGTATGGGCGCCCCCCTCAATTTGATTCGATTCGCATCTCGTCCAAATCGCCTCATTTAGTTCGTGTTTTCCATTTGCCGCATGCATGTTTTTGCGAGCCCAGGCCAGGGTGGAACTTTTGTAGTAGGCATATAGGGGGACACGGTCTTAGAGTGCTATGAGGGTCCCTTTTCTTCGGGGCTTGATTAGCCGTGCGCCCAAGGTTCTTTGGGCTTGATGCGAAGAAGAGTCGAGTTGTGTTGAGTGCCCCGCTTGGTGGAAGGGCCTTTCTATCTGGCGGGTTATTCATGCGTGTACGGCCAAATTGGTGCAACCCTGCAGGGATAATCTTCTCGAGAAGCCGTGTTTTCCGCGGTTATGGATTACTTGGTGAAAGTACTGGCTAACAAGTACTCAGGACAACTTAAACCTAATGATTTAACCACCTTACACCCAATGATTAATAACTTGACTAGTAATAAGCCTATTGACACAATAATCTGAACCATCATTATTTCAACTGTGTGAGTTATCCTCGGATTGCTTCTTTGGATAAGGGGCGAGATCCAGGATGGGTTTGTTTGAAGTTATCTTTCAGTTGGTTACAATCCGCGATCTTATCTCCTGTCTGTTAGCCGGAAGTGGTAGTAACTCTGTAGTTGGTTAGAGCAGCCAGTTGCAGCATCTTTTATATCCCCTTCCTTCCGTTGCACCCAAAGCATCTGTGCTTGGTGTTGACGGGTTACACTTTGGTGAACTGTGAGTCTTGCTTGCCAGTACGACTATGTACTGACCCCTTTGGGGCTGTGGTTTCCGCAGACCTACGTTTCCGAGGATCTACCTGGTGGCTACGACGTGGAGTATGACGAGACTGCTGACGAGTAGATAGTGGACCCGGGCAGGATCCGAGACTTCGTGGATGGGTTCCGTCTTTTCGTTTCCGGCCTCTTAGGCCTATTGGATTCTTGTCTGTACTCAGACATGTTGGATGCTTCCGCTGTATTGTAATGATGTATTGTTGGGGCAGGTGCCCTCTGAATGATTGTATTTGCTATCTCTGCTCTAATGAGAGCCATTTGCCAGTTATTTCAATCTTTTGTGTCGTAGAGATCTGTTGTGATATCCTTTGTTCAAAGCTGTTGACGTACCATGTGTGATTGGTATGAAGTACGTCGACAGTAGTGCCTTTGATCTCTAGTGGATAGTTTACATCGACGATGGAATAGCAGGGCTTGTGTTGTCGCGCATAAGCGCAGGCCTACCAGGAAGCTGGGACGTGGGAGCAGTTATGCCCCATAATCCAAGCATCTGCTATCCAGTTCATACGGTGAGTATCCCCTAGAAATCAGGGTGCGACACCGAGGCCCCAAATTTGGCCTCGAGTGCAGCCCACATATCCTTGCCGTTATCAAACGACATATACGGATCCACGATGGAATCATCGATAATACCGAGGAGGGCACTTTTAAACATAGTGTCCATATTCTCAAAGGCTTCCAGCTGTGCTGGATTGAGATCGCCCTCAGGCTTGCCCTTGGTGGCCGCATAGCAGCGCAAGGTTTGAAACCATAGCACTGCTCTCGTGCGCCACCTCTTATAGTCCACACCCTTGAAAGGGATTGGCCTTGTCGCCGCAATGACAGACGGTGCAGGTGCAAGAAATTGCCTATAATCAGGTTTTGGGATTGGTGAATATATTAGCAATTTAGCACATGATTTAATTCGAAATAACATCAGATGAATTGCGACAGCAGCAAATGCAGCAATCATGCAAATATCTAGATCTAATACAGTAGACAGATTGATACAATCTATTGCAAGAACTAGACATACGAATTCCAATAAACCCTCATACAGATGAGAGAGAGATGCGTACGATGGAGAGGCAGCGGCACCGCCATTGTTATTGTCCCCGGTGTCAGCCATGTCGTTGATGAAGAGGTTGCCGAGGTCGGGGAAGAAGTCGTCGTTGGGGAAGTAGTCGCCGTCAGTAGTCACGCGAGTGCGCTCCCCAAAAACCTGATCGCCCCTCTCCCGTACAGGATCACAAGAGGCTGGGTTCCGGAGGCCTGCTGTCCCTTCTCGCGGTGCACGCCGGAAGGAGGGATGGAGAATACTTGATTGGCGGCGCAGTGCTTTGGAACGGTGGTGCAAAACTGTTGGGAATATGCCCTAGAGGCAATCATGTATGATGTAATTCCCACTGTATTCATAAAGTTATTAAGTTGTCCTTGTTTTGAACATCTGATATATGTCATTGAATATGTGATTCGATTGTGGAACTATATATTCATGTTGTTCATACTAGATTGTCCTTGGTCATTTAGGTTGTGCTGGACACACACCCTAGACTAATGTCAGTATTGGCTGATGACACGGTTCCACTTGTCATGGGCATGGTGATGCCATTCCAACATTCACGGACTTGGCTAAAGAGTTTAGCAAGTCGGACTGACCCACATTCAGATGCAACGATCAAGTCGTCATTTGCATGTCTCAATCAATGTAATCCTTAGACCTGAGGTTATCGCACAATCCGAGTTGTGGATCACCGACTTAGGTTCTGTCAAACGTTGTTCTGTGACAAGGCAACTATAAAGGCAGAGTTCGGGTCGAATGAGAAGCAAGCTGCGTGATGTGGATAATCAAGATGGGATTTTGCCCCTCCGAATGGAGAGATATTCTCTGGGCCCTCTCGAGTGATATGATTCAGAAAGCATGGCCATGCGCAACTCAGTTAAGTGTTAACTGTGTCTGTTGACTAAGAGTTAGTCAGGTGAATCAGATATCACGGATCGAGAAGAGAGTTGAACTATTAAAGGGATGACGATGAATCGCCTATAGTTCGACAAGGTATATCGTGAGGCAAAAGGGACTAAGATGAATATCACATTGAAAGGTATGTCGTCATGACTCAATGGTACTTGGGAGTCGGCACGTTCTGCTAGGAGCCGCTACCGATTGATCGATTGGGAGTTGGACTCCAATCGTGTCCAAGTCGCCATGAGCCTGCAGGGTCGCACACTTAAGAGCGGGAGCAAGTATTGGTTGGGTTGGACCCGAACCGGAAATGGACTGAGTTAGTGAGTCGGACTCACAGAGGGAATGGGCCACAAGTGTTGTGCAGCCCATTACCATACGCTATATAAAGAGGGGCGCAGGTTGCCCAGCGGGCACGTTAGTCCACTCTCCCATGCGTTGGGAACCCTAGCCCCACTCAGTCCAGCCGTCGCACCAGACCTAGCAGTCTGCCGTCGGAGCTCCTCCTCGTACGTGTGGATACCGGCAGAGGTGTTGTACGTTCAGCACTTCGACGTTCGAGGGATTGGATCGGCCGGATCGGATCGTGGGACTGCACTGCCCCGACGCGCTTCACCGATAATCTGCAACCGCGCGTCTAGTGGTAATCATCGTGGCCTTCTACCCCGGCTAGATCTTGGAAGTACCGCGTAGGAAATGTTTTGTTTATCTCTACGCGTTCCAACAGTGGTATCAGAGCGGTAGCTTCTCGTATTAGGCCCGAGATCCGTACATATGTGATATGTAGTTAGCGTTAGATATGATCTAATTGCTGTTTTGGTGGTCGGTCTATGAGATGGATCGGTTTTGTACAAGGTTGATTGTATCAATCGTACTCGGGGTTAATGGATGATCTGGTTTCCGTGATCATACTGCTAAAGTCGTGAAACAACTTACCCCTACCGGTCGGTTTCCGCCATCGGGGTATACCGTGACACATAAATCCAGTTGCGGTGATCGAAGATCAAAGAGTTTGGTCGAATCGGAATACGGATCAGATTCGGGTAAAATCGTTTTATCCGATGAAGAAATCCATGATCGGTGATCGAAGATCAAAGAGTTTGGTCGAATCGGAATACGGATCAGATTCGGGACCGCCGGCTTCGTCCTGTCGTAGCGCCTTAGATGTCGTTGCGAGTTCACAACGCCGGTAGATATCGTATCTATGCATAACTTGTTTTTGCAGGAAGTTGTGAATGGTATGGCTTATGTGCATGTGATGTGTGTAATCCATACATGATCTGCGTATCATGTTTATGTCAGCCGGCTGGAGCCTAGGTGCTGTCATTTTATTGTATACCGGCATGCGTGTCGGATTCTCTATGTAAATTTTGATTTACTAGCTAGTGTAGCTTGTTGGAGAAACCGGTGGCATGCAAGTCGATGTACAAGTCGGCTACATGGAGTAAGATGGCACGTGACAAGAGTTGGCACGAGTCGACTTACAAGCTTCATGGAGATGGAGATCACCATGAAGAGAGCCATACCATTTCACATTATAATTGTTTTATTTGTGTTATTGTTATGTCTCTGTTTACCTCTATTTAGATAGTTGGTAGATTCTTTAATCCCTCAAAGAAGGTCTAGTCGGTCGCCCCGCCAGTGCTGCACCATCACAAGTCGGACATTCTTGGTAGTGGGCTCATAAAATTGAGGTGCTACCAATTCTTTCCGGTTAGGTGGGTTTGAGTCGGACTCTTACAAGCATAAGCACTTGGTAATCTAGACGAGTCCATCACAACGGTTGTGGGGCTCGGGGCGAGGTAGGTTGGGAGCCGGGGCATGTGATGTCACCCAACTAACAGGAGTCGTATAGAGATACGATTGGCAAGGTGTTGCCTACCTAGATCACTTGACGGCTAGCGGTGATGCTAAAGCTCACTAGTCGGCTTCCTTATTTAGGGTCCTGAATCACTTAGCAACCATCGGAGGGATGTTGGTTCTAGTGGGAGCATAAGTATTAAAGCGTTTAATATGCCTGCTCTTTTATGAATACATGTCTTAAGTGTTTTTGCGTATTTTATGTTGTAGATCAATGGCACCTAGCAACCTTCCTCAGTTGTCCGCGTTTGCGTTGAGGTCAATCTTAGAGAAATATAAGCTAAATGGAACTAATTTCACCAACTGGTATCGTAATCTGAGGATAGTCCTCAAGCATGACAAGAAAGAACATGTTTTAGAAACTCCACTTCCAGATGAGCCTGATGACGATGCGACTGTCGCTGTCATAAATGCCTACCGTAAGACTAGAGATGAGTCTACGGAAATTAGCTGTCTTATGCTTGCACACATGGAACCGGACTTGCAGCAGCAGTTCGAGAATGTTGAGGCCTACGATATGATCGAAAGCCTCAAAAGTATGTTCCAGGCTCAAGCAAAGACTGAGAGGTATCAAGTCTCTCAAGCTTTGCTTGGCTGTAAGCTGAAAGACGGTGATACACTGAGTCCGCATGTAATCAAGATGATTGGTTACATACAGTCTCTGGAACGGCTGGGCTTCCCCATTAACGAAGAGTTTGGTAATGATATAATTCTGAACTCTCTTCCTAGTGCGTATGGTCCGTTCATCTCGAACTACCATATGCATGGTATGGATAAGAGTATCACTGAATTACATGGGATGCTCAAAACGGCAGAGGCTGATATCAAGAAAGGCACCAGTCAAGTGTTGATGGTGCAGAATAAGGCTAAGTTCAAGAAGAGTTCTTGGACTAAGAAGAAGAAGGATAAGTCAGGAGGTAGCGCCCATGGTCCTGTCCAGAGTGCTCCCTCAAAGACTAAGACTTCTCCTACAGCCGGAGCCAATTGCTTCTATTGCAAGCAAGATGGCCACCGGAAGAGGAACTGCACCAAGTATTTGGCTGACAGAGCCAAGAGTGGAGGTGTGACTTCCAACTCAGGTACGCTTGTGTGCAATGTTATAGACATTTATCTTGCTGATGCGCCTAATAGTTCTTGGGTATATGATACCGGATCAGTTATTCACATATGCAACTCGTTGCAGGGACTGGTAAGAACTAGGAGCGTGGCAAGAGGAGAGGTTGACATTCGGGTCGGCAACAAGGCGAGAGTCGCTGCGTTGGAAGTCGGCACGATGCAACTTCATTTACCTTCAGGATTTATTTTGGAACTAAATAATTGTTATTATGTTCCAGCGCTTAGTCGAAACATTATTTCCGCCTCATGTTTGATGAGACAAGGTTATGAGTCGAATATTAAGAATAATGGTTGTTTTTTATATTTGAAAGATATGTTTCATGGCTTTGCACCCGTTCAGAACGGGTTATTTATTTTAAATCTTGATAGTGAATCGGTCTATAACATAAATGTTAAAAGGTTGAAACCAAATGATCTGAATATGACTTACTTTTGGCACTGTCGGCTTGGTCATATAAGTTGGAAACGCATGAAGAAGCTCCATGATGATGGACTTCTAACTTCGTTTGACTTAGAGTCATTCGAGACATGTGAATCATGCCTACTAGGCAAGATGACCAAGACACCTTTTGCAAGGAGTTGTGAAAGGGCGTCCGACTTGTTGGAACTAATACATAGTGATATATGTGGTCCAATGAGCACGACAGCCAGAGGTGGTTATGAGTACTTCATTACCTTCACTGATGATTTGAGTAGGTATGGATATATCTATTTAATGAAACACAAGTCGGAAGCCTTTGAAAAGTTCAAGGAATTCCAGAGTGAGGTACAGAATCAGCTCGGCAAGAAAATAAAGTTTCTACGGTCGGACCGTGGAGGCGAGTACATGAGCCATGAGTTTGATGACCATCTAAAGAGTTGTGGAATAGTTTCTCAACTCACTCCGCCGGGTACACCGCAGAGAAACGGTGTATCGGAACGGAGAAATCGGACCTTGTTGGACATGGTACGATCAATGATGAGTCGGACATATCTACCTTTATCATTTTGGGGTTATTGTCTAGAAACTGCAGCTTTCACACTAAACAGAGTACCATCAAAGTCAGTAGAGAAGACACCACATGAGATGTGGACTGGTAAAAAGCCAAGTTTGTCTTTTCTTAAGATTTGGGGTTGTGAAGCATTTGTCAAGCGACTTCAGTCGGACAAGCTCACGCCCAAGTCCGATAAGTGTATTTTCGTGGGGTATCCGAGGGAAACCTTGGGGTACTACTTCTACAACCGGGAAGATGGCAAAGTGTTTGTCGCTCGGAATGGTGTCTTCCTTGAGAAAGAGTTTCTCAGTCGGGAAGTCAGTGGGAGCACAGTGCAACTCGAAGAAATTCGAGAGGAACCGGCTAGGGGCGAGTCGGCGAACGCCTTGGAGGCTGAGACGGTCGTGGTACCTACACCGGCAATAGCACCTGAACCACGGAGATCTGCCAGATTACAGAATGCTCGAGATGTTTTACTGTTAGACAGTAACGAGCCGGCAACTTATTCGGAAACGATGGTGGGATCTGATTCCGAGTCATGGCTTGGAGCCATGAGGTCCGAGTTAAAGTCCATGGATGAAAACCAAGTTTGGAATTTGGTTGATCTGCCTGACGGTGCAAGACCCGTCGAGTGCAAATGGGTCTTTAAGAAGAAAATTGATATGGATGGAAATATTTCCGTCTATAAAGCACGACTTGTCACGAAGGGGTTCCGACAAGTTCAAGGAGTTGACTACGACGAGACTTTCTCGCCTGTAGCGATGCTTAAATCAATTCGAATCATGTTAGCCATAGCAGCCTATTTCGACTATGAGATATGGCAGATGGATGTCAAGACGGCTTTCCTTAATAGAAATTTAACTGAGGACGTGTATATGATACAGCCCGAAGGTTTTGTCGATCCAGCTAATGCTGACAAGGTATGCAAACTTCAGAAATCCATTTATGGGTTGAAGCAAGCATCTCGGAGTTGGAACATTCGCTTTGATGAGGTAGTCAAATCGTTTGGCTTCATCAAGAGCGATCATGATTCTTGTTTATACAAGAAGTTTAGTGGGAGCAAAGTAAACTTTCTAATCTTATATGTGGATGACATATTACTGATTGGAAATGATGTCATGATGTTGCAAGGAACCAAAAAGTCATTGGAAAGGAGTTTCTCAATGAAATATTTGGGTGAGGCGACTTACATATTAGGAATCAGGATCTATAGAGATAGATCCAGGCGGCTCATTGGATTGAGTCAGAGTACATATCTGGACAAAGTTTCTAAGAAGTTCAAAATGGAAGAGTCCAAGAAGGGATTCTTACCGATGTCCCATGGCATAAAACTTAGCAAGACTCAGTGTCCTTCGACAACTGATGAGCGAAGTCGGATGAGTGTGATCCCGTATGCTTCGGCAATCGGATCCATCATGTATGCCATGATTTGTACTAGGCCAGATGTTTCCTATGCTCTAAGTGTTACGAGCAGATACCAGGCTGACCCTGGCGAAGCCCACTGGGCAACGGTTAAAAATATCCTTAATTATTTGAGAAATACTAAGGAAATGTTCCTAGTTTATGGAGGTGATGAGGAAATTCAGTGTAAAGGGTTACACGGATGCGAGTTATCTTACCGACTCAGATGATTCTCGTTCGCAATCGGGATACGTGTTCGTAATGAACGGAGGAGCTGTGAGCTGGAAGAGTTCCAAGCAAGATACGGTGTCTGCATCTACAACAGAGGCTGAGTATATTGCTGCCTCAGAGGCGGCAAAGGAAGCTGTTTGGATCAGGAACCTCCTGATTGATCTTGGTGTGGTTCAGGGCGCGTCCAATCCTTTGGACGTATATTGTGACAACAATGGTGCTATCGCACAGGCCAAGGAACCTAGACAACACCAGAAGAACAAACATATACTCATGCGGTATCACCTCATTCGCCAGTTTGTCGAACAAGGTGATATCAAGTTATGCAAAGTACACACGGATGCAAACATTGCAGATCCGTTGACAAAGGAGCTACCACAGCCTAAGCATGAGGCACACACGACAGGTATGGGCATTAGATGCCTACGCATATGATGCCAAGATGATTGACTCTAGTGCAAGTGGGAGACTGTTGGGAATATGCCCTAGAGGCAATCATGTATGATGTAATTCCCACTGTATTCATAAAGTTATTAAGTTGTCCTTGTTTTGAACATCTGATATATGTCATTGAATATGTGATTCGATTGTGGAACTATATATTCATGTTGTTCATACTAGATTGTCCTTGGTCATTTAGGTTGTGCTGGACACACACCCTAGACTAATGTCAGTGTTGGCTGATGACACGGTTCCACTTGTCATGGGCATGGTGATGCCATTCCAACATTCACGGACTTGGCTAAAGAGTTTAGCAAATCGGACTGACCCACATTGAGATGCAACGATCAAGTCGTCATTTGCATGTCTCAATCAATGTAATCCTTAGACCTGAGGTTATCGCACAATCCGAGTTGTGGATCACCGACTTAGGTTCTGTCAAACGTTGTTCTGTGACAAGGCAACTATAAATGTCGTGGGATAATCATGGCAGATGTTACCGGGGGTAACTGATCTTGGGGCAAGACGACACAGGCGTTTGGGAGAGGGTTTAGCTCAGAGGAAAACATGGTGCAATTCGATCTGGTAGCCGGCAATCAAAGTCGCCGAGTCTCCGATCTTGATACAATAACTCAACTCTGGGATTACACTGGATGCTCGATATCAAGTGATATTGCTAGGGTTCTTAGATCTCTGCCTAAACTAGACCTGGGGGTCGGTTTATAAAGCACCCGTACCCCCTGACTTATTCTCCAAGGCGCATCCCGGATCCTACCCGGACACGGCGCACAAACCCTAACTTTCCTCTACCATAACCCATAACCCGGGTTACTGGGCCTACAAGCGGGGGCCTTCACTAGTTTCCTTATCCTTAGCCGGATCCTGTACAGCGTCCCTTGGGCCGGGTTACTCCTTGGAGTTTGGCCTACCGGGTTATCATCCCCCCATCAGTAGTCCCCAGAATAGCCTGGGCTTCACAGATCCTCCTTGAAGCGCTTGCTATTCCCTGCAAATATATCAAACACATAGGCATGTGGAAGCCGAGTTAAGATGCTTTGACAAGTGGCTAGGCCTAACTCCATGGTGGCCATATAGTAACCCGGGCTTTCCCCAAACTCTTTGGTTTAATTTTCCAGGTCCAAACCCTAATGAAAATGCTAAAATCCCATACTCGATAGCCAACCGTGATATCACGGAGTGGATTTCCTTCTTTCTCTTGTCCAGATGCTTTGCCCAATACTTGCGCATATCTTGCAGAATCCACGTGGATAACCATCACCCCACGACTTCCGGCTTCTGGCCGTTGAGATAGAACCACCCTCGCCTTATAAATAGTACCCAGAGGGTAACCTCAAACCCATCACTACGCCTCAACTTCCCCTTTCCTTCATTGCTCCGTACACCCTCGCAGCGCCACCGCAAGGAGCTTTCTCTCGCCATCGAAGCCAAGTCGCCGCCGGCCGCGCTCGCCCTCGAACCATCTCGCGCCGCCGTCGCGCTAGACTGCCGCACCTTCGTTCTCCGCGCCAAGAGCCGCAAAGGGGCATTCAAGCCACGCCTCTCGCCGCCGTCGCGCTAGACTCCAATCTCTCCGGTAAGCCTCTTGCAGCCATTTTAATTTGGCCTCGCAATTTTTCAATTCATCCAAGATCGGATCTAGGTCAACCCGTGAATCATTTTTCCGATTGCATCAAATTAGATCGATTCAATGCTTGCCAACTCCTTTAACCACCTGCTAGATAGTTACAACTCATCCTCCTACCATTACTAATCACCAAATCTCCTGTAAAATCGCTCGCAAACTTTCCCATCTAGATCCATTCCTCCTTAATTTTCCGCTCATCGCGTTAACACCCGGAAAACCCTCCTTTTCCAGCTATTTTGCTTGCAGTATACACATGGGCAACCATCCATCTTCCCCAAATGCTTTTCCATACGTAAGTGACCAATAATTTCCACAATTGTACTTAACACCCGGATACCTTGTAATCTCCACCTCATAGCGTGATACCCGGATAATTTTTGGCTTCATACTTTCTTGATACCTTATGCTCGGATAATCCAACACTCCCGGGTCTTATTTCCTATGCCTCTTTCTCTTGTGCTTTGCAGGTTGATCCCATGGCTCCCAAACGACAAGGAAAACAGCCGACTCAGGCGAGGACTACCCAAACCATATCTGCCAACTGGGGGCGTTCCACAGCTACGAAGGCCAAGTTGGACGAGCTAGCCGAATTAGGAATTCTCCCTTCCCAGAAGGACATTCACTGGAGGGCGCCGGGCAACGAGACCCGGCCCACACCCGCTGGTAACGAGGTAATCTGCTTCGTAGAACACGTGACCCGGGGATTTCGTCCTCCGGGTCACCCTTTCTTCAGGGAGGTCTTGAGTCATTATGGCCTCCGGGTATTCGACATAGGGCCTAACTCCATGTTGAATATTACCCACTTCATCGTTCTATCTGAGTCGTACTTGTGCATACCGCCAAGTCTGACTCTCTTTATCGAACTATTCCAGTGCAAGCCGTGCCGCGAAAGTGGTGACGGAGCACTTCTTACTTGCGGCGGGGTATCCATCCAACGCCGCAAGAATTCACCGATGCCAACTCTCAATTTAAACTCCTGCGTCAAACACTGGCAGCTGTCTTTCTTTTACTGCCACGATACCTCCCCAGACGGCGAAAAGAAACTGCCGGGTTACTCGGAAAACCTACTCGAACCTTCCGAGTCTTTCAATGCCTTTGCGGCAGACTCAGGCAGGGAGGCGATCCTTCCCTCATTAGCCAAGATAGCCATCCTTTCCGCCCAGGGCCTCCTCGGGCTAAATTTAGTAAAAACATGGGTTGATTTTCGGATCCAACCCAACTCCATCCGCACCAAATTGATGTGCGAGTATTCGGGGCACACCACAGATGCACTCCGCTACTCGACCAAGAGCTTTGCGACCGGCGATACTAAAAAGACCATCAAGGGCTTCTTAACAGAGAAACTGGAGGTGATAAAGGGCATCACCGGGTTACCCCCGTTTACTCGGGAAAACCCGGCTCCAGCGGTAATACCCGACATTCATAACTTATTTCCACATTTTGACTTGATACAGCTTCTAACCCTTGATCTCATTCTTTTGTCTTAGGCTGATGACCCTTTCTGGAGAGTTGAACCCTTCCCCCCTTCCAGAGACCCGGAAGAAGAGGACGAGCCGGCTGATGAGAGTGAAGGTATTTGCACAGAATTTGTATATCTTTACTCGTATTATTTTCCTCCCGTTTACCTTTTTTCCAACGAACACACACCCGGTTCGCAGGGCTGGAGGACGAAGGTGAGACCAACGAGGATGACCCGGAGGCAACCGAGTCTGACCAAGAGGCAACAGTCGGAGCCAAGAGGAAGGCCAGGGGAGCAGTGTCCAAGGTTCCTTTTCCTCATTATCCTCTGAACCCTACTCATTTGACGCCATGCGACGACTTAACCATCAATTATCAAATTCATCGTGCTTGAAGGATTCTTTCCCAGCCAAGCGCAGAGTAACTCGGAGCTCCCCGGGTGAAGATCCCCTTAACCCGGGCATCTCTACCCCCTCGGTCCCTCGTGCCAGCGCTCCTCCGTCTCGTCCTTCCGACTCTCCTCAACGCCACCCTTCTCCTAACCATCCTCGTGCCGGGCAATTCCGAGTTCCGCTAGTGGTCCCTGTGACAACCTCATCTGCTTCCAGCGGCGAGCTCCCGCCGGATTACACCGTGAATGCTGGGTATGTTTTTGTTACATGATTTCCTTTTACGTCTGACCAATTTCCACTCAAGCCACCGTCATAACTAATAACTGCCTTTTCTCATCTTTCTTTCAGCACTAAAGTCACCGTCAGTGACCCGGAAAACGTAGAAACAGATGACCGTCGGGTGGAGAAGCCGACTGATAATGCAGGCGCCGCGACTGGCGGTGATACGGCGAATAACCAAGAACAAGACCCTCCGAACAATCCGCTTCCCCGAGCCGCCGGATCTCCTTCCTCATCGGAACCGGTAGACGAGGAGATCGAGGTTCTGGATACAAGGATGGGTTCTCCCAACCCGGGTACTCAAACTGTCCGGGTCTCGACTCCAAGGGCGGGGAGAGCCCCCCACCAGGTGACCAAGCTGCCGGCTCTTCCGGTACTCGATCCGAAGAACTGACGTTTGCCCAGATGCTGGAAACCCTGCGCACTTTAAGGGCTAATGAAGAAAACATCTTGGGAGCTTTAATAGCCAAGCACGAGGTAAATCCGACTAATGTTGCTTGTGCCCTTGTCCAGTCCCCAAGTTCCGAGTGAATTGATTCATAATTCGCTTGGGACTTTATTATACAAGCGCCTGATAACTTGCTCCTCTATCCGACTGATCCTTGTTTGCATGCATGCAGTCTTTCGTGACTCAATCTGAGGAGAAACTGGCAGACGCCACCAAGCTCATCGAAAAGGAGGTAGCTTTGCGTGAAGCAGCCGAAGCTGAGGCCAGGAGGAATAGGCTGATAATGAGGAAATATAGGAAAAGGGCTCACAAAGCCGAAGATGATCTAACAAGCCTTTCCGTCCAAATATCAGACACATATCGTGCTTTACTTGGTACGTTTCCTCCTCCGGGTTGACCCTTTTGATAGATAACAACGGTTTTCCCGACTTACGTTTCCATTCCTTCAGGCCCGGACGAAACCATGCCGGAAGAGGATGACATCGCCAAGCTGAAAACCATGAAGAGTGTTCTCCGGCAGCTATGTGCTGGAACCAAATGGATCCTGGAGCAGTTACGGTGGCCGGGTAGAGGGCATGTTGATCTGAAGAGGATGCTGGATGCCTTCTCCACTATTCCTGAGTGGATTTGGCACTGGAAACGCTCGTCTTGCCCGGTTGGAATGACCCGGGGGCTTGCACTCGCCAAGGCTTATTTCCCCAAGCTCGAACTGGCGAAGCTCATGGGCGGCTTCCCAGAGTTCAAGCTTGATGGGTCCAAGTTCTCAGTGAAGGATTTTCAGGCCGTCCAGAAGGAGGTCCGTTACCCGGCCAGCGTGATCGCTGATGAACTGGACGTTAATATCCTTGTTCCAGCATATGATGCTCCTGGTGTAGCAATTAAGTCGGATCTTCCCGAGCTGTATGATATGCTGGCTCGGTGGAAGGAGGAAGCTGCTGCGTTGAGGGCGGAGGCTGCAAAGAAGCAAGCTGAAGCCGGCTCTGCCCCTGCTACCTCGACACCAGTCGTCCCACCTCCTGCACGAGCTGGTACCGCTGATCCGGGTGCTGCTGCTACCACCAATGATGGCAAGGGCAAGGCCAAGATGAACACCGAGTGATATCTGATCTCTAATGCCTCTTCTTATGCGTCGGTCAGGCAACATGCTGTTTAAACAATTATTTTTTGGGTGGTGCGCCTGTGCACCTTTGATATCTTTTCGCCGAGATTTTGTAATGCACGCTAAGGTCTTGATATACTCTATGCCTCTTCCGGCCTTTTTAAGTTTATCCATTATTGGGCTCATCTGTTCTCGATATCCGGCTTTCTTTACTGTTCCTTTTGTGGAAACTCGCTTTCCGGGTCTCATGGGTATTGACAAGCGGATTTGCTTCTAAGTCCCCAAGTTCCCAAGACTCGGATATTTGGGTTTTTGGAATTCTACAGATAAGCAATTTTTTCTCTTTTCAAGATTTCAAGTCAGCCGGACCCGGATCTCCAAGTCTAGGACACTTGATCTTGAAAGGGGAACGACCTGCCTACTGCTAAATTCACAAAGATCCCTGAGTTGTTTCACATAGGATTTGAAGTTATGCTTAATAATCGTTGAGTTTCCAGCTGTTTAGCCTTGTACTCTGCATAACTTGTGGTTTAGATGACCCTTTTGACTATCTTGTACTGTAAGCCGGCTTTCGCGTGGATACCATGTTGTTACATCCATACGAAAACGTAGCCACTCAAGCCCCGTCGGGTTTCATGACTGACTGTAATCGTAAGCGAACAAATCATGCCACTTTAATGCGAGTCACATCGAGCTTAAGTAAGAATAGCCAAGGAATTTGGACTTCTTTGTCCGGTTATAAGATTGTAGCCGTACTCGTTTGCAAGTAATCGGCCCTTATAACTCATAGGCATCATGGCCGGGTCTTTGAGTTTGTAACTGTGCTATTCAAGCGACCAGCCCCCAAGACCTAGATATACGCATCATATTGAGAGTACATAACCTGATAATAACCATCTCTTTTCTTGATAATCACATCTTTACTTGATATGAAAAATCTAGGTCAGCAAGCCGCCTCATTAAAAACCCGTCCAGTCCCCAAAGGTACCCTGGATAGGAAAAGAGTACGTCTGAAAACCTGCTGCCTGTTACATCATTCAATGCCAATACAATTTTTGCTAAGTATAATATGGACGTAGCTGAGCCACGTTTCACGGTCTGTCTCTTTCTTGCATAGATGAAGTGGTGTGAGCAGTGTCATTAACTGTGGTCGACTCTTCCCTTGCATCTATCAAGTAGTATGACCCATTATGCAAATTCCGGCTTATGATAAACGGTCCTTCCCAAGGTGGTGATAACTTGTGCTTTCCTTCATTTGACTGTACCAGGCGCAAAACCAGGTCTCCTTCCTGGAAGACCCGGGTTTTCACGTGCCGGCTATGATACCTTCGTAAATCCTGCTGATATATGGCTGATCTTTCCAGGGCTTGTTCCCTTTGCTCTTCTAACATATCCACGGCGTCTTGCCGGGTTTTTTCATTCTCCACTTCGACGTATGCTGACACTCGTGGTGAATCATGGATAATATCACTCGGTAGTACTGCCTCCGCGCCATAGACCATGAAGAAGGGTGTCATCTGAGTAGATCTATTAGGCGTAGTATTGATGCCCCAAACCACAGAAGGGAGTTCTTCGACCCATGTGCCAGCTGCCCTGATGCAGGGGACTCGTAGTCTTGGTTTTAACCCTTGTAGCAATTCTTGATTTGCCCTCTCCACTTGTCCGTTGGCCTGCGGATGAGCCACTGACGCGACGTCAAGTCGGATTAGATTGTTGCCACAGAACTTCTCCATCTCACCAAGGGACATGTTGGTTCCATTGTCGGTAATTATGCTGTGGGGATACCCGAACCGGTAGATAATTCTCTTCAGGAACTTGACTGCTGTGGCTGATTCGCAATTAGTAACTGGCATAACCTCAACCCACTTGGTAAACTTATCAATAGCCACCAAAAGATGTGTCTTCTTGCATGGTGACATGTGAAAGGGGCCAAACATGTCCATACCCCAGACAGCGAACGGCCAAGTTAACGGGATGGTCCGTAACTCCATAGCCGGCACATGGGTTTGGCGAGCGTACCTTTGACATCCGTGACACCTTGCTACTAATCGCTCCGCATCTGCTAGAGCCGTGAGCCAGAAAAATCCGTGTCGATAAGCTTTAGCCACGAGAGATCTTGTGGATGCGTGATGTCCACAGTCGCCTTCATGTATTTCCTTGAGAATCTGTCGGCCTTCTTCTGGCGCTACGCAGCGCAAAAAGACCCCTGCTGCGCTTATCTTATATAGTTCCCCGTTGATGATAGAATATCCCTTTGCTCGCCTCAAAATTTGCCTTGCTAATACCTCCTGATGTGGTAACTCGCCTCGCGATAGGTAGGCCAAAAACGGTTCTGTCCATTCGGGAACAGTGCGTACAGTAGCCACAAGTCCTGAATCCGGGTCTTGATTTGCCAATTCCTCCTCTGACTCGGTTTTAACTGATGGTCGCCATAATTCGTCCAGGAAAACGTTAGGTGGAACCGGCTCTCTGCGCGAGCCGAGTCTAGCGAGCGCGTCGGCTGCCTCATTCTTTCTTCTGTCTATATGTTCCACCTCATACCCGGAAAAACATCCTGCAACCCTATCAACTTCCCTGCGGTATGCTGCCATAGTTGCGTCCTTTCTATCCCAAGTTCCTGATACCTGCTGTACCACAAGGTCCGAATCTCCGAAACACCGTATCCTCTTGACGTTCATCTCCTTAGCTGCCCTTAGGCCGTGCAATAGGGCCTCATACTCGGCCACGTTGTTGGAACAGTCGAAGTGAATTTGTAGTACGTAACTTAATTTATCTCCTTTGGGTGACGTTAGCACCACCCCAGCTCTTGATCCCTCGTATTGCTTAGATCCATCGAAGTGCATGATCCATGACTCGGAATTTGGAACCGTCGTAGTCATGCCTGTATGTGTCCAGCCGTTAACAAAATCAATTAAAGCTTGGGACTTGATTGCTGACCTGGGTTCGTAGTTGATGTGATAATCCCCCATCTCTATTGCCCACTTGGCTATTCTTCCCGTCGCGTCCGAGTTTCTGATGATATCCGACATTGGTATTGAACTAACCACTGTTATGGGATGTTCTTGGAAATACGGCTTCAACTTCCGGCTGGCCTTAAAGACCCCGAACACCAACTTTTGCCAATGTGGATAGCGCTGCTTTGCTTCTGATAATACCTCGCTGACGTAATACACTGGCCTCTGAACCGGGTAACCTTTCCCATCCTCTTTGCGCTCCACAACAACTACTGCGCTGACGGCTCGGGGGCCAGCTGCCACGTATAGCAACATAGGCTCTTTAGGACCCGGCGCCGCTAGTACTAGTGCTTCAGATAACTGCTTCTTTAGTGCCTCAAACGCCTCATCCGCCTCTTGATCCCACACGAATTTATCTGATTTCCGCAAGAGCCGGTACAAGGGTATTGCCTTTTCTCCGAGTCTGGATATGAATCGGCTCAAGGCTGCTACACAGCCCGTGAGCTTTTGAACATGCTTCAAATTTTCCGGTTTTTTCAGACTCTGGATGGCCTTGATTTTATCCGGGTTCGCCTCGATTCCTCTCTCGGAAACTATAAAGCCGAGTAATTTCCTAGCTGGAACTCCGAACACGCACTTTGTCGGGTTAAGCTTCATCTGGTATCTCCTCAAGTTTTTGAACGTCTCCTTTAGATCATCGATAAATGTCTCCGCCTTCCTGGTCTTGATGACCATATCATCCACATAGGCATGGACGTTGCGTCCGATTTGGTCCTCGAAGCACTTCTGAATACACCGTTGGTAAGTTGCACCGGCGTTCTTCAATCCAAACGTCATAGTTTTATAACAGAAGGCCCCAAAAGGGGTTATGAATGATGTTTTCTCCCAATCCTCCCTCTTGAGCTTAATCTGATGATACCCGGAATATGCGTCCAGGAAGCATAATAGATCGCTTCCAGCTACTGCATATATGATCTGATCTATCCTTGGTAGTGCGAACGGATCCTTTGGGCAATGTTTGTTGAGACTCGTAAAATCAATGCACATCCTCCACTCGTTGGTCTTTTTCATCACTAGAACCGGGTTCGCCAACCAATCCGGGTGAAATACTTCCATGATAAAGCCGGCTGCCAATAGCCGAGCGATCTCTTCGCCTATAGCCTTCCTTCTTTCCTCATTCATTTTCCTCAAACCCTGCTTCACGGGCCTGGACTTAGGATCCACATGCAAACTGTGCTCGGCCAGCTCTGTAGGGATACCCGGCATGTCGCTAGGTGTCCAGGCGAACACATCTGCATTTGAACGAATAAACTCCACAAGCGCTTTCTCCTGCTCTTCTCCCAAGTTAGACCCTATGGTAAACTGCTTAGTGGAATCGCCTTCGACAAAGTCTATCTTCTTGGTGTCTTGTGCTGCCTTGAATTTTGCTCTCTCATCCTCGGTATTCGGCTTTTTCAAGGCTGTTCTATCATCCGGATTTACATGAGACCGGTAATATTCGAGTTCCTCCTTTCTGCATGCCTGCTCAGCCATAACCAAATCTCCTTCGTCACACTCGGCTGCTATATCCCGGCTCCCATGTATGGTGATGGTCCGTTTAGGACCCGGGATCTTTAGCTGCAAATACACGTAGCACGACCTGGCCATGAATTTGGCATAAGCCGGTCTTCCGAACAGCGCGTGATAAGGACTGCGCAACTTGACCACCTCGAACGTGAGCCACTCAACTCGATAATTATCCGTCGATTCTCCAAAAGCAACCTCCAAAGTGATCTTTCCCTCGGGGCTCGCCGAGTGACCTGGCACGATCCCATGAAAGATTGTCGAGCTTTTCTATAACTGGGACTCTTTGAGACTCATCCGTAAGAAGGTTTCCCAATAAAGGATGTTGATGCTACTTCCACCGTCCATCAGGACCCTCTTCAGTTCGTAACCATTAACCTGTGGAGCGACCACCAACGCCAAGACTCCTGGACGCTCTACTTTTTCCGGATGATCTCTTCTACTCCACGTTACCTCTTGTTCTGCCCATCTAAGGTATCTCGGCGCGGCCGACGAAACCGAGTTTGCCGCTTGCTTTAATGTCTCTTTGTCCCTGCTAGAAGTTCCTGTAGTATGCACATGATACTGTACTTTTAAATTAGGCGTTCGTACCATACCGACGAAGATGTTGATCCGGCCGACCGTCACCATAGATCCGGACTCGAGATGATCCGACTCTGGCCCCCAGCCGGAATCGTCCACCATCTTTTCTCCTTTGTGATCGATGTAGATTTCGCCGACGACAAGATTCTCCATGCTCTTCCGAGCTTCTCCCGTGATGTAAACACCTTTGGACGCAGGCCCCACGGTGGGCGCCAACTGTCATGGGATAATCACGGCAGATGTTACCGGGGGTAACTGATCTTGGGGCAAGACGACACAGGCGTTTGGGAGAGGGTTTAGCTCAGAGGAAAACATGGTGCAATTCGATCTGGTAGCCGGCAATCAAAGTCGCCGAGTCTCCGATCTTGATACAATAACTCAACTCTGTGATTACACTGGATGCTCGATATCAAGCGATATTGCTAGGGTTCTTAGATCTCTGCCTAAACTAGACCTGGGGGTCGGTTTATAAAGAACCCGTACCCCCTGACTTATTCTTCAAGGCGCATCCCGGATCCTACCCGGACACGGCGCACAAACCCTAACTTTCCTCTACCATAACCCATAACCCGGGTTACTTGGCCTACAAGCGGGGGCCTTCACTAGTTTCCTTATCCTTAGCCGGATCCTGTACAGCGTCCCTTGGGCCGGGTTACTCCTTGGAGTTTGGCCTACCGGGTTATCATCCCCCCATCAATAAAGGCAGAGTTCAGGTCGAATGAGAAGCAAGCTGCGTGATGTGGATAATCAAGATGGGATTTTGCCCCTCCGAATGGAGAGATATTCTCTGGGCCCTCTCGAGTGATATGATTCAGAAAGCATGGCCATGCGCAACTCAGTTAAGTGTTAACTGTGTCTGTTGACTAAGAGTTAGTCAGGTGAATCAGATATCACGGATCGAGAAGAGAGTTGAACTATTAAAGGGATGACGATGAATCGCCTATAGTTCGACAAGGTATATCGTGAGGAAAAAGGGACTAAGATGAATATCACATTGAAAGGTATGTCGTCATGACTCAATGGTACTTGGGAGTCGGCACGTTCTGCTAGGAGCCGCTACCGATTGATCGATTGGGAGTTGGACTCCAATCGTGTCCAAGTCGCCATGAGCCTGCAGGGTCGCACACTTAAGAGCGGGAGCAAGTATTGGTTGGGTTGGACCCGAACCGGAAATGGACTGAGTTAGTGAGTCGGACTCACAGAGGGAATGGGCCACAAGTGTTGTGCAGCCCATTACCATACGCTATATAAAGAGGGGCGCAGGTTGCCCAGCGGGCACGTTAGTCCACTCTCCCATGCGTTGGGAACCCTAGCCCCACTCAGTCCAGCCGTCGCACCAGACCTAGCAGTCTGCCGTCGGAGCTCCTCCTCGTACGTGTGGATACCGGCAGAGGTGCTGTACGTTCAGCACTTCGACGTTCGAGGGATTGGATCGGCCGGATCGGATCGTGGGACTGCACTGCCCCAACGCGCTTCACCGATAATCTGCAACCGCGCGTCTAGTGGTAATCATCGTGGCCTTCTACCTCGGCTAGATCTTGGAAGTACCGCGTAGGAAATGTTTTGTTTATCTCTACGCGTTCCAACAGTGGTATCAGAGCGGTAGCTTCTGGTATTAGGCCCGAGATCCGTACATATGTGATATGTAGTTAGCGTTAGATATGATCTAATTGCTGTTTTGGTGGTCGGTCTATGAGATGGATCGGTCTTGTACAAGGTTGATTGGATCAATCGTACTCGGGGTTAATGGATGATCTGGTTTCCGTGATCATACTGCTAAAGTCGTGAAACAACTTACCCCTACCGGTCGGTTTCCGCCATCGGGGTATACCGTGACACATAAATCCAGTTGCGGTGATCGAAGATTAAAGAGTTTGGTCGAATCGGAATACGGATCAGATTCGGGTAAAATCGTTTTATCCGATGAAGAAATCCATGATCGGTGATCGAAGATCAAAGAGTTTGGTCGAATCGGAATACGGATCAGATTCGGGACCGCCGGCTTCGCCCTGTCGTAGCGCCTTAGATGTCGTTGCGAGTTCACAACGCCGGTAGATATCGTATCTATGCATAACTTGTTTTTGCAGGAAGTTGTGAATGGTATGGCTTATGTGCATGTGATGTGTGTAATCCATACATGATCTGCGTATCATGTTTATGTCAGCCGGCTGGAGCCTAGGTGCTGTCATTTTATTGTATACCGGCATGCGTGTCGGATTCTCTATGTAAATTTTGATTTACTAGCTAGTGTAGCTTGTTGGAGAAACCGGTGGCATGCAAGTCGATGTACAAGTCGGCTACATGGAGTAAGATGGCACGTGACAAGAGTTGGCACGAGTCGACTTACAAGCTTCATGGAGATGGAGATCACCATGAAGAGAGCCATACCATTTCACATTATAATTGTTTTATTTGTGTTATTGTTATGTCTCTGTTTACCTCTATTTAGATAGTTGTTAGATTCTTTAATCCCTCAAAGAAGGTCTAGTCGGTCGCCCCGCCAGTGCTGCACCATCACAAGTCGGACATTCTTGGTAGTGGGCTCATAAAATTGAGGTGCTACCAATTCTTTCCGGTTAGGTGGGTTTGAGTCGGACTCTTACAAGCAGAAGCACTTGGTAATCTAGACGAGTCCATCACAACGGTTGTGGGGCTCGGGGCGAGGTAGGTTGGGAGCCGGGGCATGTGATGTCACCCAACTAACAGGAGTCGTATAGAGATACGATTGGCAAGGTGTTGCCTACCTAGATCACTTGACGGCTAGCGGTGATGCTAAAGCTCACTAGTCGGCTTGCTTATTTAGGGTCCTGAATCACTTAGCAACCATCGGAGGGATGTTGGTTCTAGTGGGAGCATAAGTATTAAAGCGTTTAATATGCCTGCTCTTTTATGAATCCATGTCTTAAGTGTTTTTGCGTATTTTATGTTGTAGATCAATGGCACCTAGCAACCTTCCTCAGTTGTCCGCGTTTGCGTTGAGGTCAATCTTAGAGAAAGATAAGCTAAATGGAACTAATTTCACCAACTGGTATCGTAATCTGAGGATAGTCCTCAAGCATGACAAGAAAGAACATGTTCTAGAAACTCCACTTCCAGATGAGCCTGATGACGATGCGACTGTCGCTGTCATAAATGCCTACCGTAAGACTAGAGATGAGTCTACGGAAATTAGCTGTCTTATGCTTGCACACATGGAACCGGACTTGCAGCAGCAGTTCGAGAATGTTGAGGCCTACGATATGATCGAAAGCCTCAAAAGTATGTTCCAGGCTCAAGCAAAGACTGAGAGGTATCAAGTCTCTCAAGCTTTGCTTGGCTGTAAGCTGAAAGACGGTGATACACTGAGTCCGCATGTAATCAAGATGATTGGTTACATACAGTCTCTGGAACGGCTGGGCTTCCCCATTAACGAAGAGTTCGCTACTGATATAATTCTGAACTCTCTTCCTAGTGCGTATGGTCCGTTCATCTCGAACTACCATATGCATGGTATGGATAAGAGTATCACTGAATTACATGGGATGCTCAAAACGGCAGAGGCTGATATCAAGAAAGGCACCAGTCAAGTGTTGATGGTGCAGAATAAGGCTAAGTTCAAGAAGAGTTCTTGGACTAAGAAGAAGAAGGATAAGTCAGGAGGTAGCGCCCATGGCCCTATCCAGAGTGCTCCCTCAAAGACTAAGACTTCTCCTACAGCCGGAGCCAATTGCTTCTATTGCAAGCAAGATGGCCACCGGAAGAGGAACTGCACCAAGTATTTGGCTGACAGAGCCAAGAGTGGAGGTGTGACTTCCAACTCAGGTACGCTTGTGTGCAATGTTATAGACATTTATCTTGCTGATGCGCCTAATAGTTCTTGGGTATATGATACCGGATCAGTTATTCACATATGCAACTCGTTGCAGGGACTGGTAAGAACTAGGAGCGTGGCAAGAGGAGAGGTTGACATTCGGGTCGGCAACAAGGCGAGAGTCGCTGCGTTGGAAGTCGGCACGATGCAACTTCATTTACCTTCAGGATTTATTTTGGAACTAAATAATTGTTATTATGTTCCAGCGCTTAGTCGAAACATTATTTCCGCCTCATGTTTGATGAGACAAGGTTATGAGTCGAATATTAAGAATAATGGTTGTTCTTTATATTTGAAAGATATGTTTCATGGCTTTGCACCCGTTCAGAACGGGTTATTTATTTTAAATCTTGATAGTGAATCGGTCTATAACATAAATGTTAAAAGGTTGAAACCAAATGATCTGAATATGACTTACTTTTGGCACTGTCGGCTTGGTCATATAAGTTGGAAACGCATGAAGAAGCTCCATGATGATGGACTTCTAACTTCGTTTGACTTAGAGTCATTCGAGACATGTGAATCATGCCTACTAGGCAAGATGACCAAGACATCTTTTGCAAGGAGTTGTGAAAGGGCGTCCGACTTGTTGGAACTAATACATAGTGATATATGTGGTCCAATGAGCACGACAGCCAGAGGTGGTTATGAGTACTTCATTACCTTCACTGATGATTTGAGTAGGTATGGATATATCTATTTAACGAAACACAAGTCGGAAGCCTTTGAAAAGTTCAAGGAATTCCAGAGTGAGGTACAGAATCAGCTCGGTAAGAAAATAAAGTTTCTACGGTCGGACCGTGGAGGCGAGTACATGAGCCATGAGTTTGATGACCATCTAAAGAGTTGTGGAATAGTTCCTCAACTCACTCCGCCGGGTACACCGCAGAGAAACGGTGTATCGGAACGGACAAAATCGGACCTTGTTGGACATGGTACGATCAATGATGAGTCGGACATATCTACCTTTATCATTTTGGGGTTATTGTCTAGAAACTGCAGCTTTCACACTAAACAGAGTACCATCAAAGTCAGTAGAGAAGACACCACATGAGATGTGGACTGGTAAAAAGCCAAGTTTGTCTTTTCTTAAGATTTGGGGTTGTGAAGCATTTGTCAAGCGACTTCAGTCGTACAAGCTCACGCCCAAGTCCGATAAGTGTATTTTCGTGGGGTATCCGAGGGAAACCTTTGGGTACTACTTCTACAACCGGGAAGATGGCAAAGTGTTTGTCGCTCGGAATGGTGTCTTCCTTGAGAAAGAGTTTCTCAGTCGGGAAGTCAGTGGGAGCACAGTGCAACTCGAAGAAATTCGAGAGGAACCGGCTAGGGGCGAGTCGGCGAACGCCTTGGAGGCTGAGCCGGTCGTGGTACCTACACCGGCAATAGCACCTGAACCACGGAGATCTGCCAGATTACAGAATGCTCGAGATGTTTTACTGTTAGACAGTAACGAGCCGGCAACTTATTCGGAAACGATGGTGGGATCTGATTCCGAGTCATGGCTTGGAGCCATGAGATCCGAGTTAAAGTCCATGGATGAAAACCAAGTTTGGAATTTGGTTGATCTGCCTGACGGTGCAAGACCCGTCGAGTGCAAATGGGTCTTTAAGAAGAAAATTGATATGGATGGAAATATTTCCGTCTATAAAGCACGACTTATCGCGAAGGGGTTCCGACAAGTTCAAGGAGTTGACTACGACGAGACTTTCTCGCCCGTAGCGATGCTTAAATCAATTCGGATCATGTTAGCCATAGCAGCCTATTTCGACTATGAGATATGGCAGATGGATGTCAAGACGGCTTTCCTTAATGGAAATTTAACTGAGGACGTGTATATGATACAGCCCGAAGGTTTTGTCGATCCAGCTAATGCTGACAAGGTATGCAAACTTCAGAAATCCATTTATGGGTTGAAGCAAGCATCTCGGAGTTGGAACATTTGCTTTGATGAGGTAGTCAAATCGTTTGGCTTCATCAAGAGCGATCATGATTCTTGTTTATACAAGAAGTTTAGTGGGAGCAAAGTAAACTTTCTAATCTTATATGTGGATGACATATTACTGATTGGAAATGATGTCATGATGTTGCAAGAAACCAAAAAGTCATTGGAAAGGAGTTTCTCAATGAAAGATTTGGGTGAGGCGACTTACATATTAGGAATCAGGATCTATAGAGATAGATCCAGGCGGCTCATTGGATTGAGTCAGAGTACATATCTGGACAAAGTTTTGAAGAAGTTCAAAATGGAAGAGTCCAAGAAGGGATTCTTACCGATGTCCCATGGCATAAAACTTAGCAAGACTCAGTGTCCTTCGACAACTGATGAGCGAAGTCGGATGAGTGTGATCCCGTATGCTTCGGCAATCGGATCCATCATGTATGCCATGATTTGTACTAGGCCAGATGTTTCCTATGCTCTAAGTGTTACGAGCAGATACCAGGCTGACCCTGGCGAAGCCCACTGGGCAACGGTTAAAAATATCCTTAAGTATTTGAGAAATACTAAGGAAATGTTCCTAGTTTATGGAGGTGATGAGGAATTCAGTGTAAAGGGTTACACGGATGCGAGTTATCTTACCGACTCAGATGATTCTCGTTCGCAATCGGGATACGTGTTCGTAATGAACGGAGGAGCTGTGAGCTGGAAGAGTTCCAAGCAAGATACGGTGTCTGCATCTACAACAGAGGCTGAGTATATTGCTGCCTCAGAGGCGGCAAAGGAAGCTGTTTGGATCAGGAACCTCCTGATTGATCTTGGTGTGGTTCAGGGCGCGTCCAATCCTTTGGACGTATATTGTGACAACAATGGTGCTATCGCACAGGCCAAGGAACCTAGACAACACCAGAAGAACAAACATATACTCATGCGGTATCACCTCATTCGCCAGTTTGTCGAACAAGGTGATATCAAGTTATGCAAAGTACACACGGATGCAAACATTGCAGATCCGTTGACAAAGGCGCTACCACAGCCTAAGCATGAGGCACACACGACAGGTATGGGCATTAGATGCCTACGCATATGATGCCAAGATGATTGACTCTAGTGCAAGTGGGAGACTGTTGGGAATATGCCCTAGAGGCAATCATGTATGATGTAATTCCCGCTGTATTCATAAAGTTATTAAGTTGTCCCTATTTTGAACATCTGATATATGTCATTGAATATGTGATTCGATTGTGGAACTATATATTCATGTTGTTCATACTAGATTGTCCTTGGTCATTTAGGTTGTGCTGGAGACACACCTTAGACTAATGTCAGTGTTGGCTGATGACACGGTTCCACTTGTCATGGGCATGGTGATGCCATTCCAACATTCACGGACTTGGCTAAAGAGTTTAGAAAGTCGGACTGACCCACATTGAGATGCAACGATCAAGTCGTCATTTGCATGTCTCAATCAATGTAATCCTTAGACCTGAGGTTATCGCACAATCCGAGTTGTCGATCACCGACTTAGGTTCTGTCAAACGTTGTTCTGTGACAAGGCAACTATAAAGGCAGAGTTCGGGTCGAATGAGAAGCAAGCTGCGTGATGTGGATAATCAAGATGGGATTTTGCCCCTCCGAATGGAGAGATATTCTCTGGGCCCTCTCGAGTGATATGATTCAGAAAGCATGGCCATGCGCAACTCAGTTAAGTGTTAACTGTGTCTGTTGACTAAGAGTTAGTCAGGTGAATCAGATATCACGGATCGAGAAGAGAGTTGAACTATTAAAGGGATGACGATGAATCTCCTATAGTTCGACAAGGTATATCGTGAGGCAAAAGGGACTAAGATGAATATCACATTGAAAGGTATGTCGTCATGACTCAATGGTATTTGGGAGTCGGCACGTTCTGCTAGGAGCCGCTACCGATTGATCGATTGGGAGTTGGACTCCAATCGTGTCCAAGTCGCCATGAGCCTGCAGGGTCGCACACTTAAGAGCGGGAGCAAGTATTGGTTGGGTTGGACCCGAACCGGAAATGGACTGAGTTAGTGAGTCGGACTCACAGAGGGAATGGGCCACAAGTGTTGTGCAGCCCATTACCATACGCTATATAAAGAGGGGCGCAGGTTGCCCAGCGGGCACGTTAGTCCACTCTCCCATGCGTTGGGAACCCTAGCCCCACTCAGTCCAGCCGTCGCACCAGACCTAGCAGTCTGCCGTTGGAGCTCCTCCTCGTACGTGTGGATACCGACAGAGGTGCTGTACGTTCAGCACTTCGACGTTCGAGGGATTGGATGGGCCGGATCGGATCGTTGGACTGCACTGCCCCGACGCGCTTCACCGATAATCCGCAACCACGCGTCTAGTGGTAATCATCGTGGCCTTCTACCTCGGCTAGATCTTGGAAGTACCGCGTAGGAAATGTTTTGTTTATCTCTACGCGTTCCAACAGAAACCATATGACGAAGCGGCGGCTAGGGTTTACCGTATGCGCGTATTTATATGCGGGCTGGGAGAGACGTGGGCTTAACTCCACGTCTGACTCGGTTCGGCTCCACGATCCAGAAAGGAAACGGTTTTGGAATTAACGCGTCCGTTAATTACCAAATTAATGACTCGTTAGGTTTTTCCCAACCGACAAAATAAACGCTCTCGGCTCGGCTCATTCCCGCAACCCGCGTCGCGTCGCGTCGCGACGAGGCGAGGCGGGCGGCGGACGAGGAGCGCGTGTGTGGCACACCTCTCCTCTTGCCTTGCCTACTCATACATGAGCTAGAATGGCTCGCCTTATAAGGTGGTTCCACTATCTCCAAACTAGCAATGTGGGACTAAACTTTAGTCCCACTCACTCCTCTCATTATTCATGAATGGGTCATAACAATTTCAGAATTTTAGTGGCCTTAATTGGGCTAGACATGTGAGCCCATATAAGTAGCCCATATAAAAATTTCAACAATCCCCCACAAAGTGTCGTTAGCACATTTCATAAATTCTCTTCCAAAACATTGTTTATATACCGGTGTTAGTGGAGACTGTTAAGTTGAACTTCCACTTAGAACATCATGCTACACTAGTTCACAACTTGAATAGTGGACTACGCCTTGAACTATAAGTTTGCTGCAATACCAGTTTTACACAACGTCTGAACCGATACTAGGCAGCCGCAAGGCTTCTCCGCGGTTTGGAGCGTATGCGTCATACTCCGAAGGCCTTTCATGAGTTTATTAGAGAGCACCTGATTCTCATAGACTGCGATGTTTAACAGTCAGACTCATATAGGTGAGGGGGAACATCTCTGCTTATATAAATAAGCAACTTGGAACTCATTAAGACAACTATCAACCTACTATACAGATCAGGAGAGTATTGCATATTTTATGGAGTAGAATAAAATATAAGGATACTCTCCTCTCAGCCGACCAACAGCTTGTCTCCCACTTCTAATTCATGTTATCTCGGATCACATAGAGTGGGTTACCACTGTGGGCAACTCATAACGTGGGTCTCAAACCCATCTCCCTCGATGCATTATCTATCATATTCCGTGATAAACCCTTTGTGAAGCGATCTTCCAAGTTCATAGATGTTTGGATATAATCCAACGCAATAACTCCGGAGTTCTTCAATTTCCTGACAGATTTCAATCTCCTCTTCACATGTCTTGATGACTTTGCATTATCCTTAGAACTGTTCACCTTGATGATCACAGTTTGATTATCACAGTTCATTAGGATTGGGGGTATTGGTTTTTCAATCATAGGCAAGTCCATCAAGAGCTCACGAAGCCACTCTGCTTCAACAATGGCTGTGTCTAATGCTGCGAGTTCTGCTTCCATAGTTGACCTTGTTAAGATGGTCTTCTTGCAAGACTTTCAGGAAACAGCGCCACCACCAAGTGTAAAAACATAACCACTAGTGGCCTTAAGCTCATCAGCATCAGATATCCAATTAGAATCACTATATCCTTCTAGAACCCTCGGGTTCCTAGTATAGTGAATTCCATAGCTCGCAGTGCCTTTTAAATAGCGCATAACTCTCTCAAGTGCACGCCAATGATCATCTCCCGGATTGGAAACAAACCGGCTCAATTTTCTCACAGCAAAAGAGATGTTAGGCCTCGTGGCACTCGCCAAATACATAAGCGAGCCTATAATCTGAGAATATCTCAGTTGATCTCTAGTAATCCGTTGATTATTTCGAAGCAACACACTAGCATCATATCGAGTCGAAGAAGGCTTGGAGTCACTATACCCGAAGCGACTCAAGACCTTTTCCACATAGTGAGATTGAAGCAGTGTGATCCCACCATTATCATCTCTCAATAGCTTGATGTTCAAGATAACATCAGCTACTCCTAGATCCTTCATCTCAAAACAGCGAGATAAGAAATCCTTAACTTCCTTGATTAAATCAAGATTGGTCCCAAAGATCAATATGTCATCGACATACAGACATAGAATAACTCACTCGCCCCCACCATGGCGATAGTACACACACTTATCAGCTTTGTTTACAACAAAGACTTCAGCAGTCAAAGTCCTTTAGAATTTTTCATGCCATTGCTTAGATGCTTGCTTGAGGCCGTATAATGACATCAATAACTTGCACACCTTGCCTTCCTGACCGGGTACTACGAAACCATCTGGCTGCTCCATATAAATTTCCTCGTCCAAGTCTCCATTAAGGAAAGCCGTCTTAACGTCCTTTGATGAACGAGAAGACCGTGGGAGGCAGCCAGTGAGAGTAGCACACGAATAGTGGTCGGTATAGCCACAGGTGAGTATGTATCAAAGAAGTCTTCACCTTCTTTCTGGGTATAACCCTTGGCCACAATCCTTGCCTTGTACTTTTCAATTGTACCATCAGGCCTAAGCTTTTTCTTGAACACCCACTTACATCCTACAGGTTTACACCCATACGGACGATCAGCGATTTCCCAGGTTCCGTTGGCCAAGATGGAATCCATCTCGCAACAAACAGCCTCCTTCCAGTAGTCAGCATCAAGAGACGCATAGGCTTCTGAAATATTCCTGGGTGTGTCATCCACGAGGTACACAATGAAATCATTACCAAAGGACTTTGCAGTCCTCTGTCTCTTGCTCCGTAAAGGAACTTAATTGTCATCCTCCTCGGGATTCTCAACGTGTTCTATCGGAATGGTGGATTCAGGAATTTCAACTAATTCCTGACTAGATGAAACAGGTTTCTCCTGATTTGATGAGCTAGACATATCCTTCATAGGAAATATGTTCTCAAAGAAAGTCGCATCATTCGAATCCATAATCGTACCAACATGCATTTCGGATACCTCAGATTTTACTATCAAGAATCTATAACCAATGCTATTAAAAGCATAGCCTAGAAGAACACAATCTACGGTTTTAGGTCCAAGCTTGCGCTTCTTGGGAATTGGTATATTGACTTTCGCCAAACAACCCCAAGTACGTAGGTAGAAGATTTTTTACCTTTTCCTTTCCCATTCCCCAAATGGAGTAATGGTTTTATTCTTTGTGGGAACTCGGTTTAGGACATGACATGCAGTCATTAGCGCCTCCCCCCACCATGCCTTGGAGAGACCCGAAGTGTCAACATGGCGTTAACCAAATCAGACAAAGTTCGGTTCTTTCTTTCATCCATCCCATTTGACTGAGGTGAGTAGGAAGGCGTCCTCTCATGAATAATACCGTGTTCAGCACAAAAAGAATTAAACTCGTTGGAAAAATACTCTCCACCACGATCAGACCTAAGCCGTTTAATTTTAGGATCAAGTTGGATCTCAGCTTTGGCTTTATAGTTCTTGAAATAAGTTAAAGCTTCATCTTTAGATTTCAGAAGATACACATAACAATATCTAGTGGAGTCATCAATAAGTGTCATGAAATATTTCTTTCCATCTTTTGTCAATACGCCATTCATCTCACAAAGATCAGAATGTATAAGTTCTAGTGGTCCCAAGTCTCTCGCCTCCGCAGTCTTGTGAGATTTGCGAGGTTGCTTAGCTTGAACACACACTTGACATTTGGAACCGTTAATAGTATTGAATTTAGGAATTAAACTCATATTTGCTAACCGCGTCATGCAACCAAAATTAATATGACAAAGTCGTGAATGCCAAACATCAAAATCATTATCGTGGCAAACATTATTAATAAATTTGGTGCAAATATCTGACAAGGATAAGCGGAACAAGCCTCCGCACTCATAGCCTTTACCAATAAATTGTCCATACTTGGAAATTACAACTTTATTAGACTCGAAAACCAACTTAAAACCATCTCGACATAAACGTGAGCCGCTAACGAGATTTTTTATTGATGGAGGGCACATGATGAACGTTCTTCAGTCGCACGATCTTTCCCGAAGTAAACTTCAGATCGACCGTACCAACACCACGGACAGTAGCATGTGACCCGTTCCCCATCAGCACGGGGGGAGTCCCCGTGACCTGATAAGAAGAGAACATGGAAGCATTAGCACAAACATGTACATTGGCACCTGTGTGAACTAACCATTCAGGTGAATGACAAACTGAAAGAATAGTGGGAACTATACTGTACCCAGAATCCTTCATCTCAGTGCCAGCCATGACAACATTAGCGGTCTTGCCGCTGTTCTCCTGCTGCTGCAGCTCATATCGCTTAGGGCACTTTGGAGCCCAATGGGTCAGTTCACCGCAAACGTGACATGACCCCTTTCTCTTCTTGAAGTTGGTAGAGTGCGACGGTTTAAACTTGTCATCGGGTTTGCATTTACCCTCGGATTTCTTCTTGTTATATTTAGGCTTGTTGGGCGGATAGTGTTTCTTCTGTACCACATGAGTAGAAGAACCTACCTCAGCAACCCGAGCACGTGTATCCTTTCCCCTCGCCTTCTCTTCCACATCAAGAGATCCGATGAGGTCCGTATCGGAAAACTTCTGTCTCTTGTGTTTGAGAGAAGTACCAAAGGTGCTCCATGAAGATGGAAGCTTGGCAATAATGCCTCCGGCCACAAATTTGTCCGGTAACATACACTTAAAGTGCTCAAGTTATTTAGCGAGTGACTGTATCTCATGAGCCTGTTGAACAACAGAGCGTTCATCAGTCATCCTGTAGTCATAGAATTGCTTCATGACATACAGCTCGCTGCCAGCATCCGAGGCCCCAAATTTGGCCTCGAGTGCAGCCCACATATCCTTGCCGTTATCAAACGACATATACGGATCCACGATGGAATCATCGATAATACCGAGGAGGGCACTTTTAAACATAGTGTCCATATTCTCAAAGGCTTCCAGCAGTGCTGGATTGACATCGCCCTCAGGCTTGCCCTTGGTGGACACATAGCAGCGCAAGGTTTGAAACCATAGCACTGCTCTTGTGCGCCACCTCTTATAGTCCACACCCTTGAAAGGGATTGGCCTTGTCGCCGCAATGACAGACGGTGCAGGTGCAAGAAATTGCCTATAATCAGGTTTTTGGATTGTTGAATATATTAGCAATTTAGCACATGATTTAATTCGAAATAACATCAGATGAATTGCGACAGCAGCAAATGCAGCAATCATGCAAATATCTAGATCTAATACAGTAGACAGATTGATACAATCTATTGCAAGAACTAGACATACGAATTCCAATAAACCCTCATACAGATGAGAGAGAGATGCGTACGATGGAGAGGCAGCGGCACCGCCATTGTTATTGTCCCCGGTGTCAGCCATGTCGTTGATGAAGAGGTTGCCGAGGTCGGGGAAGAAGTCGTTGTTGGGGAAGTAGTCGCCGTCAGTAGTCACGCGAGTGCGCTCCCCAAAAACCTGATCGCCCCTCTCCCGTACAGGACCACAAGAGGCGGGGTTTCGGAGGCCTGTTGTCCCTTCTCGCGGTGCACGCCGGAAGGAGGGATGGAGAATACTTGATTGACGGCGCAGTGCTTTGGAACGGTGGTGCGAAACCATATGACGAAGCGGCGGCTAGGGTTTACCGTATGCGCGTATTTATATGCGGGCTGGGAGAGACGTGGGCGTAACTCCATGTCTGACTCGGTTCGGCTCCACGATCCAGAAAGGAAACGGTTTTGGAATTAACGCGTCCGTTAATTACCAAATCAATGACTCGTTAGGTTTTTTCCAACCGACAAAATAAACGCTCTCGGCTCGGCTCATTCCCGCAACCCGCGGCGCGTCGCGTCGCGTTGCGTCGCGACGAGGCGAGGCGGGCGGCGGAGGAGTAGCGCGCATGTGGCACACCTCTCCTATTGCCTTGCCTACTCATACATGAGCTAGAATGGCTCACCTTATAAGGTGGTTCCGCTCTCTCCAAACTAGCAATGTGTGACTAAACTTTAGTCCCACTCACTCCTCTCATTATTCATGAATGGGTCATAACAATTTCAGAATTTTAGTGGGCTTAATTGGGCCAGACATGTGAGCCCATATAAGTAGCCCATATAAAAATTCCAACAGCCGTAGGCCTCGACGCTGAGGGTCCTTGCTCTACCTTGCGCTTGCCGCTTGAGCTTGATGACGCACTGTCCGCCCAACCAGGACCCGCTCCAGGACAGCCTCCGTGTCCTCCTTGTAACGCAGCAACGGCAGCATGACCAGAGACCAGAGCAGGGAGACAAGGCACGAGATACACAACCGTTGGCACGACATAGAATCATAGAGGAGCGGTGTGGATGGGCGTCATTCGGCTCGGCGGCCCGTGCACACTGCCAGCCAGCCACATGGGCTGAAGAATTGCTCGCAGACTCGATTAGACGCCCGACTATCGTACAAAGTATAAACGTCGGTGGTTGGATATCAATCTCTCCAGTTTTAAGCCTTGACCTATATATAAAGGCACTCTGCACAAAATTTCCATCGCGATCCTCGCTTTATTTGCTACAACCCTCACCAACGCACATATCATTCTGGGTCTGATGTAATTTGTTCCACATCAGCTGGTTTGCTCGTGAAACCGAGCTTTCGCTAGACCCATATATATATAGAAAATTTCACGCAATGCTCAATATAGACGCGAGGCGGTACGTCGCACGCGGCATGGTAGCATACGCACAATTCTCTGAACTTCGGAATGAGCGATATCGGGAAAACACCTTCGACGAAGCTCGATTGTCCCACCGGGAGATTATGCCTGATGATGGTTTTGTTGCGTACCTTTGTATGCGCCACATTGCGGTACATCTTTATCAATAAGGACAAACCGTCAATCAGGGCCGGTCCATACATTTACGGGGCTCAGGGGCAAAACCACAACTCGGTGCCCTTGCACGCACATATAAGCACAAAATATGTTATATTTTAAAAGTGAAATATGAAACCGTACATGATAATAGATTATCTCTACACTTTAAAATTGAAAACTAAAACTTTTTTTTATCAAGTCAATCCATGGATGAACATAGGAGTATTTATGAAATTTTTGAGCCATGAGAGAGGAAAAATTAAAGGTGTTTAAAGCCTAACAGAGGAATGGAAGGACTTGCACCATCTCTCTAACGACTGGTTGATGGAGAATGAGCGAAACGTTGAGGATGGAAGGAGATCTGATTAGGGTGATTCGATTACATCGTTGATCTATATTAGTGACTGCATGTGACCTCGGAATCAAGGAGGAGCCACCTTGTTACCAGAAAAGGCTATTGAGAATTTTTGGGAGAATAGTCAAGAAATGAAGTGTCGACCATTTTTGTTCCTGCCTCGTGAGAATAGAGTGTGTAGTTTTGGTGGGTTCGACTTGGTCCGTTAGACTTGAGCCTCCTAATATTTTAGTACATTCTTTTAGATTTTATACATAAATAGAACTAAGACAAGATTTACACTAATAATACTACAGAAGTAGTACATAGGATGGGGCCCCTGCCTTCCGGGGGCCCGGGGCGGGCGCCCCGCTTGCCCACCCATATGGGCCGGCCCTGCCGTCAATGAGGAAAATCTTATCTACCGCAAACTCGAAGACCCGAGCAACACCGCAAACATAGTCGAATAGGGTGGCATTCACTCCAAAGAGTATGCAAAGTACATCAATGCTACCTCGGGAGAATGTTAGGATCTTCGGACAATTATGTAGACGAGCCACACTATAATGTTATCTTCGTTAAAGGGTATATGGAAGATCCGATGTAACTCATGTTTTTCTCTCTAGCATTTTCTTCTTTGAGAATAGGCAGTACTCTCATCATATTACTCAAGAAAAAGTATGGTTGGTAAAATTCGCATTGCATTGCACGGGGTTGTACTTGTGACATCATGCATCGAGTTAACATGAAGAACATTTTTGCCTCAGCTCTCTTGTTTTTTTATAAAGTAATTTAACTATGCATCATCGATGTCACGACTGGGATTACTTAGAAAACTCGATATACGTGATAGATCATCCTAAAATTAATATATTTCCCTCTTGACAACACAATTTAGATCATATTTCGTTTTGTTTTTACTCCTTAGTATCGAGAATATCAAAAGCACCTTTTTTCGAGGTGTTTTATTAACTCACGATGAAGCGAAAAGGGATACAAAACACAATAAGCATATACGATCAGTCTCTGCATACCTCCTCCGTCACAGTTTACAGGGAAAGCACGCAATTTAAGAAAAAATATGACCATTAAATTCGATCAGTAAAATACAAATCATATGTCACAAAAAATGATATCATTGGACTTCTATAGAAAATAAGTTTTTAATGATATATTTTTTGTGATATAAATTCATTTGTTTTACTAAATTAATTGTCAAAGCGTGTTCTTAAACTACTTGGAAATTGTGACGGAGGGAACATGGATCCACGTCAAGCAGAAAAGGGGCACATGGAGCCATTGGCGACGAGCAATCAGCACAACATGACGACTACCATCAGGTGCAGTGTGGTATATGCATATTCCACCCGGCTCAAATGCCTAACCCATTACGTATGATATACCTTACAATGTCAATCGGGTTAATTACAAATGAGTTGTTTGTTTTTGTTACCGAGGATGTCTGATAAGGAAGAGAATGAGGACAGAGGAGCACGGAACGCGCAGTACAGGAAGACGATCTCCTTGAGGTTAGCCTCCTGCAGGGCAACGCGGTGGGCCAGCAGGTCCTCCACAATGAACCACTGCTTGAAGGCGGCATGTGCATGCAGCGCCGCGATCTGGCTTGGCGGGTGCCTCTGCTGCGGGACGGCGACGAGTGCGGCGGCGTGGGCCGTTGAATGCACCGGCGGGTGCCCTTTCTTCGTACTCACTTTAGGCCCTGTTTGTTTCTAGTGTTTTCTAGGGGGTTAGTAGGTATAATCCCCATAGGGATTGGGTGAAACCCCCACCTTCACCCAATCCCATCAAATTCCCATATATCCCCAATCCACTAGGTAGGGGTAGTGTAATGGACATTGAGAAAAATACACTAGAGTTTGGGGAATTCTAGGGGATTTGGGGGGAAATATGGGGATAATACCTGTCAAATACTCTAGAAACAAATGTTATTCTGATAATATGTGGGGATTTGGGATTAGGAAGGGATTATCCCCACCAATCCCTAGAAAGACTCTAGAAACAAACGGGGCCTTAGGATTTCACACGGTCCCGGTGGATTTTCTTCGTGGGTACGATTGTTCTTGTCCGCATGGAGAGGTTTTGAAGGGAATTTCTCGACGGGACCGCCGCGGTGGTAACAGTCAGGGTCGATGCATGTGGCTTTGCTCGAAAAGGAATGAGCAGCATGGCTATTCATCATTCGGCTCGGCGGGCGGTATGTCACGTGTGTGCTGGCTGGCCACATGGGCTGAAGAGTCGCTTGCAGGCTCTATTCAAGGCCCGCCTCTCAATCATTGCAGTTGGATGCCCGCCCCAGTTTTGGCCTTATATAAAGGCACTCTCTACATTTTTCAGCTCCTCATTTCATTTAGTCCACACTTACAAACACACACGTCTGGTGCATGTGATGTAATCTGTTCCACCTCTGGTGCATGTCGCTTGAACTGCCAAGCTTTCGCTAGACCCATAGAAAATTTACATAATTCTCAATACATATACGAGATGACGCGTCCCACGTGGTGTGTTAACATACACCCACTTCTTTGAATTTCGGAATAAGTGGCATCGGAAAAACACATTTGACCTCCCTGAAGAGTTGTGCTCGGACATTGTGACTGCGGATGGCCGTGTGTTGTACCTCTGTATGTTGTGCATTAAGATTTGGCTTTACGTCGAATGAACGACCGGCAAGAACAATTTTTTCCTCTAGTGCAAATTCGAAGCTCAGAGCAACAACACGAACATGCTTGATTAGGGTTAGATTTGTAGGGAAACACTCCAATGTGTATGCCAAATACATACACGATCATCCAGGAGCCTGCACGGGTCTTTCGCCATTCTCTAGGTGGACCGCACACGGTTGTAATCTTCATCGAAGGCTGTACAAAAGATCCAATGCAATCAGGATTTCTTTTCTAACATTTTCTTGTTAGCGTGTCCGGAATGTAATTTGTTTCCTGCTTCTATTAACTTGTCGATCATGGGGCTTTGTGCCCTTTGTATCTTGTTTTAAACTGTTTTTTCTAATTAAGCGAGCAAATATTTTCTTCTATGAGAAAAGGAAGTGCTCTCATTATTTTTCTTCGGAATAGTATGGTAGATAAGTTTCCATTCCAACATCTGTTTGGATTAAGCTTAAAGCACATGTTTGACGCTAGGGGAGGGGGATATTCTACTTTTGGTTCCTAATATATTGGTAATATTATTCCTAAGAGGCGGCAAACTAGTTTAGCTCGATCCAATATTGCCTGATTTGGTTGTCAATTGAGTCCCATTCATTTGTACTGGACATTGTTTCCCACGGTATACCGCAAATATGTGGGCCGCCCACCTAATTTTTTGTATCAAATCGATAAAGAAGATATTTGGATTATATGTTGATGATTACCTATGAATTATGAATTCTCAAAACAAGTTCAAGACCTATGGCTAAATTCCATGAGTGTCCTAAGAATCATCTAATTGCATCTTAAAATAAAGTGACCGGTCTGCGACCCAAGGCAGTTAGAATCCTCGAGCGAGTGGGGTGCTTGGCTATGATTGGGTTCCACGGTGCATGAGTGCTTCCCAGACATTTTTTTAGACTGATGTCGGCCCAACAGATGTACTCATCTAGATAGGCGGAAACTAAACATCCTAGAGGCATGCAAAAAAACTAAGCTACGCGTACCTCTAAAGGAGTGAGGGCCTCTTTGACCATTTTTGCTTTATTTTTGTATGCACTCTTCTTTCATAGGTTTCATGTTATGTTCGTCATTTACTTGATATATCATTGCCACCATCCGCATTTTTCTCCAGAATTTGTGTGATGTTTTTCTTTTTGCACGTGCTTTCTCTACTATCATGTTTTTTTTTTACATTTTCATGTTTATTTCCTTAGACGCTGAAATAGGAACAAACTAAATACGAATTATACCTTGAATTATGTAGCCGAATTGTTACCTAAATTAGTTGAATTGTGAAAATGAAATGTTACAGGATATTTGAGATGTGCCGAGTATCCATGAGTGAGTGTGAATCTAGCTTGCGAACGAGCTCCCAAATTCAATGGTAAGACACTGTTTTTTTTTTCATACTACCTTGCTATCATTTTTGGTTTTCTATAGTGCTTTTGACGAGTGTTTCTTTTGTTTTGATGCATAGATAGACCCATAAAATGTAATGCTCTTATACGATGACACAAAATAATGTTAACCAAAGAAATATATATAGGTTCCAAGCAACTATACGAAATCATGACCAACATATGCACACGTTGAGATTGTCCATCCACATCCTCTCCAATGAGTACTTTGCTAATTTAACTACCACGCTAAACACAAAATAATGTTCATGACACGACTAACCAAACCATGTACTAGAGCTGATAATATTTTGTTTAATACGAGAACATAATGCCCCATTCTATAATATAAATGGGAGACCATCACAGAAAAACAAATGTCAATGGGATAATCCATATCATATCCTACATAGGCCAAATTTGGTGTAGTAACGTAACATGAGCATCAAACCTTACAATTGTATATTCAAGCAAACCACCGAGACATACACCGTGACTACCAGTATAAATTAGGGAGATTGTAGGCAAGCCGACCATAACCTATGTACTCCTACTAGTTTAATGTCCGTGCATTGCAACGGGTTCTCAATTTTGTTGTTATTGCATAGGTAAACATAAATACACGTGAATATCATCAACGATGTTGAGATGCAAGAAAATCACCTTTTTAATCAACATAGAGTTTCTTTGCACTTTGCACTTTTATTTGTTCCTCAGGTTCTACAAGTTTCTTTGCTCTTTAATTAATCACACTAGCTAACATAGAGTGTTCTTTTACCTTAGCAGGGAAAGGAATTTTCTCAATATAAGGTTCAGGCACAATAGAATCAACAATATGAACTTCTATATCTCTAGCAGGAACACAATTAATAGTATCTTTATAAGGTGCATGGTACTTATCCCATTCCTTTTTAGGAATATCAATGTAATAAGTAAAAGACTTATATAAGTGTGCAACAACTTGAGAATTAAGACCATAAACAACACTAACATTATGAAAATCCTCAGATGACATAAAGGTTTTAATGCATTCATAGTCATAATTTATACCTGAATTTCTACCTTTGTCATTCTCCCATGCTTCAGTATTTTCTTGAATACGGTCCATAAGATCCCATTTAGCTTCATCATTCATACGTGTAAATGATCCAGAACAAGAAGCATCCAATAAATCCTTATCATGAACAAGAAGCCTTGCATAGAAATTATTAATAACAATATTACTGGGGAACTCATGAATGGGTCATTTGAGCATTAGTAACTTTAATCTCCCCCATGCTTGGGCAATACTCTCTCCGTCATGAGGCAAAAAATTATATATAATTCCGATCTCTATGGATTTCACTTGGAGGATAGAATTTAGAATAAATGAGAGGTACAATTTCCTCCCATTCAATAGTATGGCTATTTTTCAGCAGTTTGAACCATTCAGCGGCTCGGCCTGTCAATGATATAGATAATAATTTTCTCTTCACTTGGCTCATTGTAATACCTGCACACTTGAACAACTCGCATAATTCATGTAAAAAGAGCAAATGATCACCGGGATGGACATTTCCATCACCTGAATAGCAGTTCTCCCGAACATGTTTAAGAATCTTTATAGGTATTTTATAAGGATCCAAATCATGAGGCGGTCGGTCACTTACTACCACTAGTAGAAAAGTTCCTTTCTGTGGAACAACATCTGTGGCGCACCTAGAAGTCATGCGCCATAGAAACAAAATTTTGTGGCGCATGGCCAGTGGTGCGCCACAGAAAATTCTAATTCTGTGGCGCATGGCTGCTTGGTGCGCCACAGAAATTCTGTGGGGCCCACCACAATCAGTGGACTGGCTGTCAGAAGACCTATTTTTATGGCGCGGGTACCCTGTTGCGCCACAGAATATGGCATTTATGTGGCGCATTGCTGGGTAGCGCCACAGAAAAACCCTACTCTGTGGCGCATGTATCTCCATGCACCACAAAATGTGGCTTTTCTGTGGCGCAGCCCAGCAGTGCGCCACAGAATAGTTTGCAGGTGCTCCATAGAAAAAGTGCACTGTGCACATAAAGATGGTAGCCCCATCTCTCTCCCCTCCCTCATTTCATTCCAAGTGGATGTTGCTCACTCGACCATCCCTTCTCTCCCCTCCAATTTACACATTTAATTCTCCTTTTTTGGTAGGTGAACCTATTTTTTCGATGTATAATTGTTGCTGAAGTTTCTTGTTGTTGAGGGGAAGCCCTAACCTCCATCTATACTCCTGGTGAGTATAGATGGAGGTGCATGTCTCGTGTGGCCATCGGTGTGTATGGGTGCTTGTCATGCATGTGCAGGTGGACCGATTGTCGCGCGCGGGCGGCCATGGTGCATGGATGTTTGCCAAAATGTTGATTCACTTCCATTTCGGCAAACTTTTGCACCCCATATGTCCTACTTATAGGAGAGTTCATGCCGAATTTTTCCGGCGACTATGCATGTTTTGGTTCTAATTTTCTGCTCTCTATGTGTGTGTGCAGGCAACCATGGTACTAAAAATGAGCTCTGCTCGAATCGCTAGATACAAGAAACACGCGAAGGCGGACATGATTCGGTGCAACAGGTGGCAAATAATATGTCCGTGTCGATCATGCAAACTCGTGCGCTGGATTGACCCTTATTCCGGACAATTGGAGGAGCACCTTCTCAGACGCGGATTCTTTGACGACCACAACCACGTGACACCGCCGGAAGCAAAAGGTGTGCATGAAGAAGAGGGCGATTGAGGTGACGAAGGAAATGACGGCGGAGAAGATCATCATGAAGAAGGATATGTCGGCGGAGAAGATCGACATGACGATGAAGGCGTGAACATAGAGACCCCGCTAATTTCGGCCTTGCGGGACTCTCATGTTCAGGATATGCTGCTTAAGGAGACGAGCAATGACATAGCTGCAGCTAGGGAGAAAGAAGAGCTGGCGCAAATAGAGATAGACGGGGTGACTTCATTGTTTTCTGGGTGGCGCCCCGAGGATACGCGCTTGTATGTAACGCTTGCTGCTCTGAAGATGAAGACGCGAAACAAATGGACCGACTCGAGCTTCAACAAGAACATGAAATTCTGGCACGATCGCCTTCCCGAGGGAACACATTGTCAAGTAGTATCAACAAGGCTAAGAAAGTCGTGTGCCCTCTTGACCTACCTCACGAAAAATTGCACGCCCGCATCAATGATTGTGTAATTTATCGTGGGGAGTAAAAGGAAACAACCACATGTCCTAAGTGCGGCCACGGACGATACAAGAGTGGAATCAACAACAAGAAAGGGTATGGCCCTTGAAAGGGTATAAAATACAAGAGTGGAATCAACAACAACAACATGTCCTAGAAAAGTGGTATGGTACTTTTCTATCAGACCCCATCTTCAACGGTACTACGTGTTCCCTAAGGAAGCAAAGCTCATGCAATGGCACGCGGAAAGGGAGAAGCCGGAAGAAGATCCGGAGAAGGGCTATATCGTGACACATCCTGCAGACGCTGCCCAGTGGGAAGCATTGTACATAGATTTCCCGAGTTTCGGGGGTGACACGAGGAACGTCAGGCTGGGTATGAGCACCGATGGACTGAATTCGTTCGGCAACCAGAGTAGCACACATAGCAGCTAGCCCGTGTTTATATGGCCTTACAACCTACCCCCATGGGTGTGCAACAAGAAAAAGTACATACACTTGAGTATTCTCATCCAGGGTCCAAAACAACTAGGTGTTGACATGCATTTGTATCTCGGGCTGCTAAAAGACGAGTTAGACACGTTGTGGAAGACGCCAACCCATACGTGGGACGCCTACACTAGAGATTATTTCCATATGAGTGTCGTGTTGCTCACGATGGTCACAGACTGTCCTGGTTACGCGTATGTATATGCCCAGGTCGGCCACGGATTCCGCGGCTGCGTGAAGTGCATGGACGGGACCCCGCATCTCCAACTACCAAGGGATTCTGGGTCTTCGAAAACCGTGTACCGAGGGGCTCGAAGGTGGCTTTGCCTAGATCACCCATGGAGAAAACGCGGTGAGTTGTTCAATGGTAAAGACGAGCCCGATGGAGCCCCACGCACGAGGAGCGGTGCAGAAATCGAAGAGCTTCTGAAAAATTGGGATGAGTGCCCTTCGCCGGGAAAGAAGCGACCCAAGCCAGAGCCGTTGCTGCGTGTATGGAAAGTGAGGTCTGTTTTCCACGACTTGGAGTACTGGCCGGTCATCCACACTCCTCGTGGCCTCGATCTGATGCACGTTACGAAAAACGTTACGGAGAGTCTGCTTGGCACTATTTGCAATTCGGAAAAGTCCACGGATGGGCCGAAAGCAAGACACGATTTGAAACATTTTGGCATTAGGAAAAATCTACAGGTCCCCGTCGATAGTGATAATGATGATGATGATGATGAGGATAAGACGAAAGGGACTCAACATCCCCGCAAAAAGGCTAAGAAGAACATCGTGGTGCTTCCCGCTGCCTGCTTCACATTGAGTCCGCCGGAGCTTGAACAGTTTTTCAGGTGCCTCCTAGAAGTCAAAGTTCCTCATGGATACTCAGGGAGTATAAGAAGATATCTGAAGTTAGCGAAGAAGAGGTTCACTGGGATGAAGTCTCACGATTCTAACGTGCTCATGACGCAGATAATTCACTTTGCGATCCGAGGGATAATGGACGAGAACGTCTGTGATACGTTGTTTGTCCTTTGCAACTTTTTTGACGTTATCACCCGGAAGTCGATTGGCGAGAGGCAGCTCAAGATGCTACAGGATGAGATCATGGTGATACTATGCGAGCTCGAGATTTACTTCCCGTCGGCATTCTGTGATATATGTGTCCATCTCCTTCTCCATGTCGTTGATGACATCAGGCATCTCGGCCCGACGTTCCTGCACTACATGATGCCGATGGAAAGGCAGAATGGTGTCCTTAAAGGATACGTTCGCAATGGGGCTCGTCGAGACGCAAGCATGGCCAAATGATTTATAACAAACGAGTGCATCTCTTTCTGCGACAATTACCTAAGCACCGAAGACGACCAGGATGTCGGTTTGTCCACCAGGATGCACCTCGGCAGGCTCACCGGAGTCGGTCACCGCGAGGGCTGCCGCGACGTCCTTGTCGTCATTCAGAAACGACACGACGACTGTGAAAGGGCTCACCGGGTCGCGCTACAACACTTAAAATTGATCGAGCCTTTCGTGGAAGAGCACAAAGCTTAATCAACCAGAATTATATCGAAATGGCCGGGCCGAGGAAGATGGGTGAAGTAACCAAAGAGCACAACTCCGGCTTCACGCGTTGGTTCAAGCAAAGTCAACTGATTGAAGCACGGAGAAAAATGCCTTCTACGGAAGATGAAAAAAATCATATACACCTTATCACAAGGCCCCGGGCAGAACGTAAGTGTCGCACCCGGACTTCTAGGGGATACTCGTAGTTCCGTTGAACAGCAGATGATTGGATTACGGGGCCTACCTGCACCCGCATCTCTTACGAGTAGGCCAACACACTTATGTGTGACAACCAAACCCTACTGTTCATCGTCTACGCAAACCATCCCATAGAAATCAGGATACTTCCATTGACGTACTTCAAACCATACACACATGGTACGTCAACGGCGTTGAACGAAATGATAGCACAACAGATCTCTACGACACAAAAGATTGAAATAAGTTGCAAATAGCTCTCATTAGAGCAGAGATAGCAAATACAATCATCCAGAGGACACATGTCCCAACAATTCATCAATACATCACAGCGGCAGCATCCAAAATGTCTGAGTACAGACAAGATCCAAATAGTCCTAAGAGGCCGGAAACGAAAATACGGAGCCCATCCACGAAGTCTCGGATCCTGCCCGGGTCCGCTATCTACTCGTCAGCAGTCTCGTCATACTCCACGTAGTAGCCACCATGGGGATCCTCGTAAGCGTAGTCTGCGGAAACCACAGCCCCAAAGGGGTCAGTACATAAACGTACTGGCAAGCAAGACTCACAATTCACCAAAGTGTAACCCGTCAACACCAAGCACGGATGCTTTGGGTTCAACGGAAGAAATGGGTGATACAAAAGATGCGGCAGCTGGCTGCACTAACCAACTACAGAAACATGCTAGACTTCCGGCTAACAGAAAGGAGATAAGATAGCGTATCGTAACCAACTAACAACTAACCACCAAACAAACCCATCCTGGATCTCGCCCCTTATCCAAAGAAGCAATCCGAGGATAAACTCACACAGTTGGATTAATGATGGTTCAAGTTATTGTGTCAATAGGACTATTACTAGTCAAGTTATCACTAGTTAGGTGTAAGTTGTTCTGAGTACTTGTTAGCCAGTACTTTCACCAAGTCATCCATAACCGCGGAAAACACGGCTTCTCAAGAAGATTTATCCCTGCAGGGGTGCACCAATTTGGCCGTACACGTAAGAATAACCCGCCAGATGGAATCACTACACCATGGACCAAACCTAAGGGCAGCTTTGCTGCCGGGAAAAACCACTTAAGACGGCAATGTAACTGCCGTTAAAGATTTTTTCCCGGCAGTTCGACCTGCCCACTATAACCCTGCCGGCAAAACTCTTTGCCGGCAGGTCCATCTTTGCCGGCAGTTAGCTTGCCCTTGTTTTTTTGCCATTTCCCGGCAGGTCGAATATTCGCCCGGCAGGTCACAAACCTGCCTGGAATGACTTTGGCCGGCAGTTTGAACTATTACCGGCAGTCTAGCCCCGAGTTGCACCGGCAGTGAGGCTGCTATGAAGGGCTGGAACTTTCTCAAACCACCTTCCCAATAATACAACATTATCCCAACGCAAAATCATAATTCAACCGGGCTGGAACTGGCTCAACCCACCTCCCAGATAATACAGCATTATCTCAATTCAAAAGCATAATTCAACCAGATAATGTCTTGTAGAAATTAACATGACCAGAAATACTTCGTCTGCAAGTCATAATCTTCATAAAGCATGGCCCATCACAGGTCTGATTCAAAATGAACGACTTCATCCGGTACACACAATACCATAGATATGTCACCCACGGACAATAAAATAAACAGTACATAAGTATGTTGCTAAGACAACGACAATGCCTAAATATGTCTAAGACAATGGCAATGTATTCATCTAAGTCCATGGAGCATCCATACTATTTCTTGTAATGATTTATCCACCTTTTGTACCGTTGATTAACCTGGAAAAAGTAAAGTGATAGGCGAGTCAGTAAGCGTCTCCCCAAACCATATGCGCAAGAAATATATGTCAACTCTTCACTGTGAACATGTAGCTAAAAAAACAAGTGCAACGTTGAAGTATATAAATATAGATTAGTGTTCAGCAGTAGGTCCAGCCGTTGTGTACAAGCATGCATAGGTCCAGCACTCCAGCCGGTTGCAAGTAGGAATAAATATGTTCTAGCTAGCAAGCATTTGTAGCAAATCATTAGAAATAGATGTGCACTAACTATTCACAAGTTATGTAGTAATCATCAGGAGCAAGATCAAGAGGAAAGCAAGCGCTAGCAATCATCAGGAATACATCCGTTGTGTCACTAACATGCATCAGCTAAATACTAAGCGCCAGCAATAATCAGGAACACATACGCTACACCGCTGACATACAATCAGCCAAAGGCAACGGTAAGAATAGTCTGCAAGAAAAAACTTACAAGATGCAGATGCATCAAACATTGGGTGGACAGGACAATATAAATATCAGTCCTCACAAATGAAAAATCGACATACACAGGCTGAGAGGATCATGTAGCCCTGTTCTGTTTTTCCTCTAGTTTAATTGGCCAACGGAAGTGGGAAGTGGATGCTGCATTTCCACCGCAGTCTCCAAGGACCTCCTACCGAGCGCTGGAGAAACAAGAGTGTTTCCTCGCAGCCAACAGTGAACGTCTCAATTAATATCTGCTGATGGTGCTGGATAACTGAATCGATTAATTTGGTAGTTCTGGACCACCACGGCAAGCAGGTATATGAGGAGATTTTACACGTCAGTTGCATACAACTCAATCTAGCAGCTAGGAGTTTTATCAGTTAGCCGTCGTCTTGATGTCCCTCTAAGGATCTAATTGATTCCACTATTCTAAAATGTGGGTCATAGAATAAACTGTTTCATATCAGAAATTGGTCGGCTGAGCGATGCTCTACTGTGTTGGGTGGTTCTTCAGTGATCTCAATAGTATTGACATAATACAACACCAATTCTATATTCTAATGTATTTACGCCATTGGCCGTAGCGAAGCACGGGCATTGTGCTAGTAATGAATTAATTCAACAAAGCAGAACGTACATGCTTATGACTCTGACTAACAGGAAAGGAAAGGAGCAGGGGCGGATCTACAGTTCTACACCCCTGGCAACAGGGGCCATGACCCAGGGTGTAGGGTTCTTTTTAGCTACATGTTTGTGAAATAGTTGATTTTGCCTAGCACTTAGCCAAAGTATAACACTAAATACAATTTTGGGCCAGGGTTTGGAAAGGAGTACATTAGATACTTTGACTCGAGCCTGTCCAATCCAGTTACGTACGCAAAATATTTCTTCTAGTATGATTAAACAGCAACATCACTGGTTCCAAACTTTTCCAAACAGAAATAATATGCAAGGAAAAATGCAGCTATTATTTTATTACCTCTTGGGGAGTTCATTCTTCTTGCAGCGGCGAGGCTTGCTTTATCTTGGACATGTCCACCTCCAGCTGCATATGAATTACATATTTGTCACAAACTTCAAACCAATATTGATTATTGGTATTGCGATTAAAGAAAACTAATCGTACATGTTTATAAGGCCAAGCAATAGTTCTTCCTTGAGCTTGTCCCATGGTCGTCACATTCCCAATGGAACGAGGCAAGATGGCATCTCTTTTGATGATATAGTCCACCACAACTTCACAACATTCGGTGCCAAGCTCATGACCCCCTAAGATCTTATTCCTCTCGGTTGATAGAATGGTAGCTTTTGCCACAGGTGTACTATGATCACGGTAAACATTGTACAAAATCACTTCTTTTCCTTTCTGAAAACAAATTGTGAAACTGGAGTAAGAACTAAGCAGTAGCAATTATTTTCTTTCCTACAAAATTAGAAACTTAAGTAGAAAAGGCCTAAGTCACCTGATGATTCTTTTGTGTAGCTGTTGTTTCCTTCTTCTTCTTGTGCAGTTCAGTCTCCCTCTTCTTTTGCAAGCCTTGATCCTTCTTCTTTTGCATTGGATCTTCTCCTTTCTTCTTCTGCAATAGCTGATACTCCTGCCTCTTTTGAAGCAGTTGATCCTCTTTCCTCTTCTGCAGTAGCTCATCCTCCTTCCTCAGCTCATCCTCCTTCCTCTTCTGCAGTAGCTCATCCTCCTTCCTCTTCTGCAGTAGCTCATCCTCCTTCCTCTTTTGTAGTTCTACTTCCTTCCTCATATTCTGCGTGGCTGCTTCATTGTTCAACCGTTGGGATGCTTCATCGTTCAGTCGTTGGGCTGCTTCCTTCTTCCTAAGCAGTAATAATGCTTGTGCTTTCTTGTTTTCAAATATCTTTTGTGCTTCCAGCAACTCTTGCATCACGACATCTTCCTCATCAATGTTATGGACATCATGAGGAGAATTGTCAGCACTAGAATAATCTGCCACACTAGCTACAGGTTGAATTTCACCGGTATGCATAACAATATTGTTTCCAGGAATAGATTGTGATAGCATCCTTCTCATCTTGGCCATTTCTTCCATCATGGCATCAATCTGAGCTTTGGTGTCAACTCTGATTTCATCTATATCATTCCTTAGAAGTTCATTAGCTTGCCTAGCTTTCGCAGTTTCTAGCTCGGCCATTTGGAGCTTTGTAGATTTAAGCTTTTGAGCTCCTGGAATACCAAGAGCACCGGCAGTCACTCCTAATCCTACGCATCTAACATAGCCATTTCTCTCTTTCCCTAGGACATGTGACAATATGTCACCTTGCTGAATGGATTTTTCTAACAACTCAGGATGTTCTTCTATTGCATCATCTATGTCCTTCTTAAATAATCATTAGCAGAATCTTTTGTCAGTAATGTCGGCTCACAGGAATATGAGAATATATAAAGAGCACATACAAGTTACTGTCAGAAACTGCAAGAAATAACAAAAGAACATACCAATACTTTTGTTGTTTCTTCATTCAAAATAGTTCCATCTTTACCCATGTGAGTTCTAACAAACACCTCATCTCTACGAGGAGGATACCCTTTTCCTTGTTCTACAACAAGTATAGATATAGTACTAATCAACATCACATTCATATATTGTACCTAGGTTTAAAAATAAAGGGAGCATTAATATACCAGCTTAGCCGTAACACGTGCATGACTCTTGCTTCCTGATCTATGCAATACCTTTTGAGACATTCGGTTATTTTTACCTTGTTCACTTCGTTTCTATGACAACAAAAACAATATAGCAACTATCAGAACCTGAAGTGAACAACAAATTGTGTAATGTAGGTCATAATAACATTACCTTGGCTTCTTCACTTCTCCAAAATTTGATAAGCCATTCCCAATCATCAACACTTACTCTATTATCATTCACCCTAAGAGCATAGACTTCCTCATCAGTTTTTGCAGGCTTAAAAAACTTGTGCTTCAAATCTGCCTTGAAATCTCGCCACTTCTTATGAGCACTTCCCATGACATAGTCCTTTAGCTTGTCGTCAACAACATAATATTTCTGAAATGCATATATTGGAATTATCAAACTACTACATAACAAGGAAGCAAGATACACATGCTATAGCGACTAGAACAGCGTACCTTTAAGGTTGTCAATAAATCGTTCTTCTTTTCAACATCAACTAGTCTCTAGTCCTCATGTCCAAGAGGGATATGAGTTTTGACAAGGGTTGCAATGAAGTTGCTAAATTCAGAGGCATTGTCCCCATCTGGTTGTCCTTTTTCATTGAATGACACTGAAACTTGTGGTTTGTTGACTATGTCATAAACAATGTGCATTCTAGTGCGCTTTCGACCATTTCTTTTGTTCTTCTGTTGATCATCCAAACCAAAATCTTGCATACGGAAATAGATCAGATTAAATTACTATTAGAGGTCAAATCACAATGTTGGCACAACAGATTTCAGTGGCTACTAATAACTAGCAGAGAAAACATGATTGTGACATAAATACCTTCATCTTCTTCTAGCTGGTCACCAAGCATATGTTCATCAGTTTCTTCATTATTTGAGCCGGGTATAACTATTTTGGATCTAAGCACTCGCGTTGATTCTGGAATAGCTATTTGTAAATCTCTCTACAAATGAGAACACAAGTTTCAGCATAGAGGAACATAATACAAATGTGAAACATCAAGACGTTTTTCATCACCTTTTTCCTTTGTTTTCCTACAGACGCAGACTTAGTTAATGCATTAAAATCACCAGAAATGGCAGTAAGCCTCAAACTGTTAATTTTCTCAGCATTTCGTGCCACAAGTGCATCTCGTTTATCGTACAATGCTTGCGCCTCCTTGCTTAACCCTTCTTCCCTTGCCATTATTTTTCCTGAAAAGACATTGCAATAACATTAGAACAAATTGATGCAATCTGAAGCAGGTAAATAAATAATAAAATTAAACATCACACACTTTGGCATCTCTTTTGCAGAAACGAGCACTCCATCTATATCTTTCCTAGTAAGAGGTATGTCTCTAAGGTCAATGCTAAGAGTTGCATTAGGATCCATATTATGCACTATCTGTTCATCTGCGTGCTCAGAATTCTCATTTCCAGTGCCAAACATATCATACAGGTCTCGTTGGTTTGGTGGTTGTCTAACAGCCAACCAGTCTGGAGCAAGAGGATCTTCAACATAGTAAACTTGAGTTGCTTGAGATGCTAGAATGAATGGTTCATCACTCAACTTATGCCCTGTGTGGATTAGATGCTTGCGGTTGACATCTGTGATACCAAATCTATCAACTTTAACCCATTTGTCTTGCACACGGTTGTCAAACCATTCACATTTGAAGAGCGGCACATTTCCCTTATGATCATAATCTAACTCTAATATTTGAGTAATCACACCAAATCTACTCACACGAATCAGTGCAGCACTAACTCCCTCTGGCAATGTTTTTCTAACTGCTAGTGGAATCAATTGCTGCAAGAGAACATGGCAGTCATGGCTCTTCATCCCAACAATTTTCTTCTCCTTAACATGGACATTTTTTCGTATATCAGATGCAAAACCATACGGGAACATGGCTCCTTTCAGAACTTGACAAAATAACCTCTTCAGCTCAGGGCTCATTGAGTATGGGGCAGGAGGCAAATCAAATGTATCCTTTCCTACTGGAACAGGTTGAAGATCCCTCCTTATTCCAAGCAACTCAAGGTCTCGACGAGAGTTAATACTATCTTTTGTTTTCCCGTCGATGCCCAATAGTGTGTTCACGATGTTATCACACACATTCTTCTCAATGTGCATCACATCAATATTATGAGGTTGCAACAAGTCTTTCCAATATCGCAACCTGAACCAAATGGATCTTCTTTTGAAAATTTGTGGTGGATCCCCACGCTTACGTTTTCTAGTGGTTTGTTTTCCTTTAGGGTCTTTTCCAAATACAGTCTCCATGTTTTTTGTAAGGGCATCCACTTCCTCTCCGGTAAGTGGTTCAGGGGCTGTCCTAGATTCCACCTTGCCACCAAAAAATGCCTTATCCGTTCTTCTAAATCTGTGGTTTGGAACTAGGAACCTACGGTGATCCATGTAGCAAGTTTTCTTGCCTTTGATCAGCCAAAGCGAGCAAGTAAGTGAGTGGCACTTGGGACAGCCATACTCACTAGAGGTGACAACTCCGGCTAGAGTGGCTAAACCAGGGAGGTCAGTGATAGTTGAGTGCACAGCAGCATGTAAGTCAAAGTACTGAGAATTGGAGACATCATATGTTCGGACTCCCTTCTCGAAAAGCAAATCTAGGTCGTCAATAAGTGGCTCTAGGAAAACATCTATATCTCTCCCGGGTGACTTTGGGCCAGGAATCAACAATGAGAGGATGAAGTTTGATTGCTTCATGCACAACCAAGGAGGCAGATTTATTGGAATTGCAATAACAGGCCATACACTATAGGAAGAATTCATAGATCTAAAAGGATTGAAGCCATCGGTTGTTATAATCAACCTGATGTTGCGACTATCTTTGGAAAAGTTAGGGTGTCTAGCATCAAAATGCTTCCAAGCTGGAGAATCCGCTGGATGTCTTAGAAGCCCATCTCTCGTACGACCTTCGTCATGCCATCTGCATTCTGTTGAACTCTTTGTCGTCATGAATAGTCGCTGCAGCCTCTTTGTTATTGGGAAATAGCGGAGAACCTTCATCGGGACTTTGTGTGCTTGTCTGCCATCAGATTTCTTCTTTTCGGATTTCCAGCGAGAGGCTTTGCATTTAGGACAAGTATCAGCATTTGCATGCTGCTTCCAAAACAAGATGCAGTCATTATCACACGCATGAATGCTAACATAATCAAGCCTAAGGCATCTTATCATTTTTTTAGCTTCGTGAAAGTTTTTAGGTAACTTTGACCCTTCAGGGAAGGCTTCTTTCAGCAACTCTAGTAGCATATTAAAACTCTTATCAGTCCACCCTCCAAGAGATTTAATGTGGAGCAACCTCACAACAAAACACAGCTTTGAAAAACAGGTGCAGCCTGGATAAAGTTGTTCTGCCGCGTCACCTACTAACTGCTGAAAAGGGTCACTTTTAGCAGCATAATGATCCCCCTCATCATCATTGTCGCTCAAATCCCCAAAATCATGTCTCATGTCTCTAATCATTTCAGCCAATTCATCACAATCTTCTTCTAAGACACCCCCCTCTTCTACTTCATCAACTTGCTCCACATGAGCATCCCCAACAGATTGAAGAGTTGACGCTGCCTCCCCATGATATTCCCATCTTCTATACCCATTGACAAACCCTTCACATATTAAATGCTCCTGGACATCACTACCTTCAAGCCAATAACAATTAAGGCAATTTTTGCAAGGACATAATATTAAGTTCCCTTTTGCTGAGTGGGTAAAAGCAAATTTTATAAATCTTTGTACGCCATCAATGTAATTTTTGGTGTGCCTATCCTCGTCCATCCAGCTCTTATCCATTTTCTACAAATGTTATTAAAATGGCACCATCAGAAATATTGTAACATTGTAATATATGATTATGTCATTGGACTATGCATTAGATTTTGATTTACTGTCACCTACTAAAGTGGCACACAAGTGGAAGGGGAGCTTTGAAAATATCAGCAGCGTGTTTCTTCAAGACCATACCTTAAGGCCAAAATACTACAACAGAAACACTCTGCAGTTTACAAACTTGAATTAAATTTCGGAACTCCTAATGCATGTGTAATACCTTCTTGAGTCAAGCATTAAATTTCGGAACTCCTAATGCATGTGTAATACCTTCATCGTCTCTCATACTCACTTATTAGTTCTAGTTGGCATTAAGTCAAATAAAAAAAAGGGTACATGACAATAGCAGACCAAGGTACACATGCTAACGGATTACCATGGACCAAAATCATATCTTAATCAAATAAAGTAAAACAGACATAAGTGTAGAGAGATGTCAGCTTTCTTGGTAGACAGATAAACCATATGTTCAAGGGGTGCTTGCCTTCCTGGTATTAACCCGGGACCTGTTCTAGGTAACCTCTAGTATTCGCCTCAAACCCCAAGTCCGTACAAAAAGCCAAGACAGAAACATCAAGAAGAGCTCTTTTAATGTATGTGCTACTAAAATACTAGATGATGTCATGATGAAGAGCGTGACAACAGATGGTTTTGCAAAACAAGATTTAATTGAAAATGCAGTTCGTTGATTCTACCAAACTTGTATACAGAAAAATAATATGAGGATTAATTAGCCCAATCTCAGTAAGGATCCAGATTGTGGAATGCACAGGCTGAAGAAAGCAGAACACGTTTTGATTTCTAAACCTATCATGTGTAAAAAAAGCTCACATTTTCAGATCTAGCGACATTCAGTTTCGCTAACATTGTAATATATGATTATGTCATTGGACTATGCATTGGATTTTAATTTACTATCACCTACTAAACCATAGGTAAAAAGCCTCGGCTTTGTATATGGCAGGGCCCAAACATTTTCTGGTGGTTATTCCAGGTTTACTCTCAGTGTCAGATTACTAAGAAAATACTGAAATCTATACTATATGGTTCAAAAGTGCAAGGAGCAGGATATAGGATATAAGCATACAGAGCAATAATCACATGGGTTATATTTATCAGAGATATACTATGAGAACCTGCATTTTTCAGAGACAGGCAGAAACATACAGAGCAATGATTCAGAGAGGGGATGGACTCACCTTCTTGATGTGTTGGTCAGGGGCGGCCAAGGTCCGGAACTGGCGGCAACCGCTGCAGCTTTGATGGGCTCGGAGGAAGGAGGTCGTGGAAGAAACGAGGAGGCGGCGGCGAGCTCCTTTCCGGCGGCAGAGAATCGAGGACGAGACGAGGAGCTGACGGCAAGATCCTTTCCGGCGGCAGGGAATCGGGGACGAGAGACGATGGAGAGCTCCTTTCCCGCGGCAGGGATTGGGGGACTAGGCCAGGAGCCGACGGTGAGCTCCTTTACAGCGGCAGGGAATCGGGGACGAGATCCAACGGAGAGCTCCCGCGGCAGGGGTTGGGGGACGAGACCAGGAGCCGGCGCTGTGCTCCTTTACGGCGGCAGGAACTCGGGGATGGGACAACGCGCCAGCGGCGAGATCTCTCCGGCAAGTGTCGAGCACAGGACACAGTCAAAACGGGCAGCGGAAGGGGGAGGCCATGGAGGCGGCAATATGCGGCGGCGGAGGGGAAGTTATGGGGAGGGCGAGATGCGGTGATGCTTTTTAGGACAGGCGGCGGAGCGGGGTAGCCGCGGCGAGGACGAGAGCGGCCGGATTTCGCTGTGGAGACGAGCGTCCGCAGGGGAGAGAAGGGGATTTAGGGATTGAGTAGATTTTCCCGGGGAGAGAGAGGGGAAAAATGGCTGCTTCCGCGCGCCTTTTTTTCCCAGGTATGTTAGCGCGCGCCTCTTTTTCCTGTTCCCGTGCCAAATAGATGAGCCGGCAGTGGATTGCCGGTGTCCCAATATCTTTACCGACAGAATACATGCCTTCTTTAATTTATGCCGGCAGTTAACCTTTTCCGGCAGTCTAGTTGCCTCCTTAAATGGATTTTTGCTGGCAGCTATATGCCCTCTCGTTTGATCCATGGTGTAGTGAATGCCTCCCACCAAGCGGGGCACTCTACACAACTCAACTCTTCTTCGCATCAAGCCCAAAGAACCACATGCTGTGCGTGCGCGGCTAATCGAGCCCCACGAAGAAAAGGGGACCCTCATAGCACTCTAAGACCACGCCGCCCTAAATGCCGACTACAAAAGTTCCACCCTGGCGCCAAGGGTTCGCACCTGCACATGCATGCATCAAATGGAAAGCCCGAACTAAGTGTGGCGATTTGGACGACATGCGAATCGAATCAAATTGAGGGGGGCGCCCATACACGCTTCCCACATGCGGTTAGTGCGCTCATCATGGATCAGTAGACAAGACCCTTTTCCTATTAGGGTCGACACTAGCAGGCCTCAAAACCACGCCGGGCCTCCTGCCGGTGCCTTATCAGCAAATTATTATTACCTCAGAATTAACAGGTTGTTGTTTAACATCGAGCCCCAGAACATAATAGAAATATAGTAACAGAAAGTAACGGGTAACAGACTCGAGCAAAACAACCCTAAGCATGCTAGTAAGACACGGGCAACAAGAAACGGGGTGATAGGAGTGGAGGTGAGGCAATATCAGGGTTAAGGGATACATGTGATAGGTTCGTAACAGAAGCAACGATTCATAGGGCTAGCAGAAATAGACAACGGAAAGTATCGGTAACCAATGTTGAAAGGACCACAGTGGTTCATGTGAGTGAATACTTGCCTGCAAGCTCAGCAGCGTGATACTGAGCTAAGATCCTTAGAAGGGGTGTCGTAAGTATCGTCGGTCTCAACGTCGTCGTATATCCGAGAAGAAGCAAACAAACAACGCAGAGAACAAACAATCAATAACATGGCATAGTGCACAAACATGGGATGATGCATGACCATTTAATTGATGCAACAAAATAAACTAGTTGACAAGATAACATAACATAATTAAATGGACCCACATGCAATTGGATTGCATATGGAAAGCCCATGAATTAAGCGTGAAACAATTGTTTTACAACTAACCAATAGGTGAAAGTGGATTAGCATGATGCATGGATGAAGAAAACAACAAAATAACAACAATAGAACCAATTGGAAATAAGGTTTACCCATTTTGATATTTTAGTTATTAAGTTAAGGAATTTTGGTTCCTTAAAGGTGTCACACAAGCATTTGTTGTTTTCACCAATTTTAATTGTTCAAAATAGATAACAAAGTTCATGTTTGATAAGAACACACAATTTTAGGTGGAATACATGTTTCACTTGTTGAAAAAGGATTTAGGATAAATTACTTGGGAATTAAACAAGTTTAAACAAGATTTAAATGAATTAATTCAAGTATGAAATTATTTGAAGTTTTATTTGGTTCAAACATAAATTCAAGTTCATAATTGAAAAGGTTATACTTTTCTAGTTTGAAAACATATTTTATATGTTCAAAAATAATTTAATTTGAGCAAGTTAGGAATTTAACAATTTTAAATGCAATAATGAAGAAATAGTTGTTTTCAGCAATTTAAATTATTCAAAACAGCAAAAAAAATTATATTTGGAAAGTACATGAAAAGTTGATTGGAAAACATATTTAGTTTGTGGAAGTTGGAATTTTTATGCCCAAGTTATGATTGTTGCAAAATTAATTGAATTAAACAAGATTTCAAATATTTCACCAATTTAAAATATTCAAAACAGTAAACAAATTTTATATTTGGATAGAGAATTTAAAATGGAGTGGTTTACATGTTTAAAGTTTTGCAATTGGAGTTTCCAAACAAAAGTTATTAAATTACCAAGTTTGAGCATTTTTATGGTTTATAGAAATAATCATGGACCTAGAAAAGAGTAGCAGGGACTTGGAAAGAAAATTACAGGGACTTAGATAAAAGTAGCAGGGACTTGGGTGCAATTTGGAATAGATCTGGATCTAGATAAATAAATGAAAAAAGATTGGTTTTAAGTGGTAGGGGTGGGATTCGAACCCCTGCCCTCAGCTAGCGCACAGTGGACAGCAACCACTGCGGTGGTGTGCAGTTTGCTGACAGAAAGGGCATCGGAGGGGGGTAAGGTTCAGAAATCGCACTGTAATCAATTCAGAAATAAAGAGCAGAAAAGTGTGGGGGGCTGGGATTCGAACCCGAGAGCCCCTGCTGTGTGCTTGGGGTGCTAACCAGTGCGGTAGATGAGTGTGTTGTGATAGGAAGGGGGCAGTGGGGGTATGAGGTGCAGAACTGCGCGGGGTTTTAACTGAACCTTACGGTTCCGATCACTGTAACTCGATGGAGGAGAACACGACCGCCGGCGGGCTGCTGTGCTGCGACCGGGTGATGCGCGGGCGTGGTGCTGCGACGTGCAAGGAAGGTAGAGGGAGGAGAGACGAGGGGGAGAGGCGAGGGGGAGAGGGAAACACACCGAGGGGGGGACAGGAGGAGGCGGTCGGGGCGGAGCAGAGAGTGGCCGGCGACGGGGAGTGGATGGCGGCGGCGCAGTGAGGCCTCCCGGCCACCGCCGCGGGGTGGAGGAGGGAGAGGGTGGCCGGGGGGTTCCATTCCCGGCCTCTCCCTGGCCGGAGGGAGGGCCTAGTGGCGGCGATCACCGGCGGAAGGGGAGGAATTTCGGTGGGGTTTCAGGTTGAGTTCAGGTACAGAGGAATTACGGTGAGGAGAAGGTGGAAGAAGGGAAATTGGAGGCGGGGGAGAGAGGAACAGAGGAGGAGAGGGGAAACCCTAGGGCTAGGGTTCGAGTTAGGTTTATAGGGGAAGGAGGAGGAGCTGCACCGTTCCCTGCTCCTCTCTGCTACGTGTACAGGCAAGATGGAATCCGTACAGAGGTTGAAGAAAGGCATCGAAGGGGTATTGGGCCCTGAGGGAGATGGGCTGGGCCTGGCTGCCCCTCTCTCCCCTTGCTTTCTTTTTATCTTTTGTTTCTGTTTTATTTTATTTTTTGCTGATTAGAAAAGGAAGAAAAGGCTAGGGTTTAGGGTTAGGAAAATTTAGTGATAAATTTTTATAGGTGGCTTATTGCAACAGCAACCAAGTGCAAGCTTTGTTTTCAAGATTATTTCAAATTATTTGCTGCTTGATAAAATAAATGAATTTAATGGAATCATTGAATTAAGTGATTAATTGAAACTTAAGCAATTCAAAAGCTTGTTTAAAGTTCATGTTTATTTGATACCAAATGATTGGGGTGGTTTGTAATTTCCATAACTTTCAAATGGTTGCTTTTTGGAAGAAATTGTAATTGAATTTGAAAAGGGTTTGATATTAAATGAATTTTTGATAGAAACAAAACAACAGTTTTGAAATCACAACTTTTATGGAAACAAATGATTGTTTTGATTTCAAATATCATTTTGGAAATTGTAACATCACAAGTATGAAAGAAAAGGTTTGAAATTTGAGTTGAAATTCAAATAGAAAACAAAGGAAAACAAAAGAAAACAGAGGAAAACAAATGGAAAACAAGCAACACAAATGCAATGAACATGATGTCATGATGCAAAACATAAAATAACAGAGAGGAAAACATTCTAATGGCTATTTTTCATACTTGGGATGTTACAGTAAGGACCTATCAGGACATGGACATGAGTAGAGAAAATCAAAATTCAGGAGTAACTATGCTATCATATGGCGATGATGAGAGTAATGTCAAGGAAAGATACTTCGGAAAGATCGAGGAGATATGGGAGCTCAACTACAGCGGAGAGACGGTGGGGCCAATGTTCCGTGTGAGATGGTCCAAGATGTCAAGAAAGAAGGACGGTATTTCAACACAATGGTTATACCCAATGCCAAATCGAAGAACGCATCCGCGAAAAATGAGCCATGGGTACTCGCTAGCCAAGTTGACCAATGCTTCTTCATCACCGACCCGTCAAGGCTTAGCCATGTTGTCGTGAGGAGGGGCAAGAGGAGCATCATCGGAATGGAAGGAGACGCCAATGAGGAAGACTTGGACAAGAACGGTGATCCGAAGATCGAGGAGGAGTTCGACAAGCACTTCGACATGCCTACTACTGGTAAAGTAAGAAGGAAGACATCCCTACCTACCCACGGTTGTCCGTTCACACGAAGAAATATCAAGGTGGCCAGCATAAAGTATTCAGTCGCCAACAAAAAGGGCAAGAGACGCTAATTAAGCTAGATCGCACTACTACAGAAAAGGTTATAGGAGGCATATTCTTTTTTCATGCGAGGCGCATTCCAGCGACAATCCTCGTGTATTTGTGTTATGCGAAGCGCATTTCAAAATGCGCCTCCTATACTTGCATATAGGAGGCGCATTTTTTACTATATGTTATAGGAGGCGTATGCATATAAATGCGCCTCCAGTATATCCCCATATGTGCCTCCTATAGATTCCAATATGCGCCTCCTATAACATTTTTTATTTTTAAAATTTGCAGAATTTATTTTTTTCATGATTTTGTTTCTTGCACTAGCAAAATGCCCGTGCGTTGCAACGTGGGTGTAAATATTTTATTGGTTCAACATAAATCACATCAAACAATCGAACTTCTTCATCGCGGTCATATATACATCTCCAAGAAACTTGTCTGATATGTCTCCGAGGAGAAATGCTTGTTAATATCAGTAAATAGTACAACATGCAACCCGGAAATTTTGACAAATCTTAACCTTAGTACAAACTATAAAACAATCAATGAAAGCATCCCAATGTGGAGAAAACTATTATCAAATACATCATTATCGTACTAATTCTATCGGGGAGTTCAAATCATTTCTTCGGTAGTTTTCCCAACACCTCTTCAGCATGATATTCCATTTGTGGTAGATGCCAGTCATGCTGCCAGGATATATCTGAAGGTTAAAAATCCTCCTGCACCGACAGAGAGAAGCAAATCAGCAAGTTACTGTACTTCTAGACAAGATTAGACACACAATCGTCGATCTAGTTTCTCGCAGAAATCATACAAGACAAGCATCTGCAGCAATTAACCGACCAACCATACAAAGCCAGCAACAAGCACTAGTGTTCCTCTACTACAGAAAATGTTATATTGCTAAATTGCTACTGCATCCTACACGTAAGAGATAGTCACTCCCAAATAATCATTAGAGGTAACCAGATGTTACAAACACACACCAACCAGACAAACGGAATAAGGCATGGCCTAGTGACGATGTAATATATAATCAAGTAATTATCAGGCATGCTATTATACATAATTGAACCAGATGATATTCTAGAAAGTTTTCGAGGAACAGAAACTAAACTTGATTACATCCAAAAAAAAAATATCAAGCACATCTCAGACAATTAGTCATGAGAGATCATCTCTCAGATAATTATTTACAGAACTAGTCCAAGTGGCATCTAGACCAGACAGACTGGAAATTTATACCTTGAAAAATGGAGATAGTACATTCTTTGGAAACTAATTTCGTTATGTCTTGGAAATTTTGTTGCTACTAAACTGCAGGTTACAGCTATCATATACCTATGGGATGTGGATTTGTCAAAATTATAAATGGCAACTCCTAATCTTCCATACAACTAGGCTACCACTGATGGCACCAAAAATAATTCATATCAAAGAGGTTTCATAGCTAGAAAAGACAGATGCTTTCTCACAGAAGTAAAACAAATTTGTTCATGGGACACGTCCTTGTAAAGCTAACTTGCAGAGTGGGGGACTGCCGCTTACCTGAACATTGTCATGCAGTTCAAACAGTGGAGCACCAAGTAGCTTCAGGTTCCTTGGAAATCGAAATACTAATATGATCATAATACTTGATCATTACTTTCAAATATTCTGCAAGTTTCAAGCTCTGGCCTTGTGATCGGTTGATCTGCAATACAACGTATGCGTTAAGGATGCACCAACGGTATAAAAAGTAGATGTGACCAGAACTCAATTCTTTTTCAAATAATACTCAAATTTCAGTAGCCTAGACACACTTTTGTAGACTGCTACTCTCAGCTTATAGAATGCAAGAAATGGCACATTAGATTTTCTCAAATTAATATTTCAAGGAACTGATTATTGAATTTTATGCTTCAATATTAAGAAGATGAGAGAGATTCAGATTATTGCGTACATTAACATACCAATGTTGTACCTTCAAATGTTAATTCTAGTCGCTTTCTTTTAGTATGTGAAATAGAGTACTCGGACAAATGGAATAACCTTGAACAGAAGCAAAACGACAATATCAATCATTGCAAACTTGAGGAATACTCACTTACAGAACAAGCAAACAAACAAGCAAATTGGGGGAATACAGAGCAAGATTTCGAGTACACACCATAGAGGAAGACTCTCTTTCGTTGTCATCAACATACTGGTTGGAGAAGTCAGCCCCGGTGCTCCCAAGCGCAGGTGGCGTCCTCCCGCTGCTCCCAGGCACAGGGTGAGGCGACGGGGGCGCAATGGTGGTGCTGCTGATTGCAGTGGCGGTAATTCCTCCACGGTGACTTGTGAGATAGGATTCGACTCCATCAGGCACCTGGTCGTGGTCTCCTCCGGGCAAGCACAAATACATCAAGATGAACAAGGACCCCATAATGAACAAGTAATGGAAGAACATAGTGCTACAGGTATGATGAACTGAATTTATGCTGAAAGATGGATATTAGTGGCCCCGTGGACATTAGTACCAACAAGTTTCCTAGGAAGCAAAATTCATAAACTTAAAGTTTCCTAGCAACCAGAAAATTCAGTAAAGTTTCCTAGCAAGTATGAAAACAATATTTCAAAATAAAAAATCCAATTGGAGTATAAAACAGGTAATGATTGTTTTCCTGTATGGATACTCATACAACAGAAACCATCTAACATAAGGTAAATTAGAGATAATAGCATAAAACTACCACTTTTTTGGCCAAATGTACTGAATGCTACCACTTTACGTTTTTCGGACACAAATCTATCAGTCTACGCTAATGTTTTCTCAAATCACACAAAACGAGTTCGGACAGCGAATTGAGTGTAAAACTGACAGCGGGACCCACCCGTACTTGGTGACGTGGCAAAGCGGACAGGGCCCGGCGGTATGTCCCGTATTTTGTACGATGGGGCCCACGCGTGGGGCTGTCTGAAATACGGGAGGTGAGCAGCGGTTGGCTCACTTCAGTCTCGCGCGCGCGCTCTGCTCTGCTCTGTCCTCTCGCCCGCCGGTCTCTCCCTCCGCCGCAGTTGATTCTCCGCCGCCGCCGTGTAGATGCCGAGCTGGAACGACGGGGAAACTTCGAGCGAGGGTCGTCTGAGCATGCTGACCTCTGGGGTAAGTATCGATATGCTGATTTGAGAATTAGGGTTAGGGTTTGAGCGCGGGGAATTGGGGATTTCGTGTTTGACCTCGATTTAATCCAGATTTTGTCTCTGTTTTGCTCGTTTCTCAGTCAATGGATGGGGGATATACTCCAGATACCATAGAGGATCCATATTTCGAAGGTCTAGCCCTGGATTCGAACCTTGTCTGCATCGTTCACAAGGAAGTGCTAGAGCGATGTGTGGCTTTTGAGGGGACTAATATAGGGAGGCGTTTCCTTTCCTGTGCAGTGAAGAATGTGAGTCATGTCATAGCCCTCTGTTAATTATCTGCAGCTATGTAGTGAACTCTTTTAATTATTGAGATAGGAAGAATGTGAGAGCTTTGAACAGTGACAGTACTCTGTTACTGACAGCTAGGTAAGTACACTTGTTGACTGACAGAGATAGCTAGGTTAATTATCTGTGTCATTGAACCAATGTGGAGCCACTAGCTTTAATTGCATCAGTCACTAGCTTTGTAATTGACAGTAATTATCTCTCTGTCAATAGCTTTGTAATTTAATTTGAACCAATTTTATTTAATTGCATCAGTCACTAGCTTTGTAATTTAAATTGAACTGTCAAATACAAATTAAAAGATTTGGTATTTGTGGTTTGTAAATGTCTAGGAGGTGCTTATTTATGTACTGAAATGCTCTCTGTCTGAACTGATGTATTTTGGTTTGTAAATATTTAGGAGGTTGAAAACTGTGGTTTTGTATCATGGATTGATCCAGAATGGCCAGACTCACTGCAGTTTGCTCTTTCATCTTTGTGGGCCAAGGTGGAGGAGACCAATGATGCCAGAATTTCAGAGAAGATTGATCATGCTTTTCTGATCAAGAATCTTGCAGCAGACAAGTGCAAAGCTGAGAAGAAGTACTCCAGTTTGATGGATGAAGTCAACAAGTTTGTGCAGGAAAGTACAGCTAAGGCTAGGCAGGAAACCTATGGGAAGATGAAGGAAGATGCTAAGGAAGAGGATAACCTGTTAGGTCTCAGTCAGTTTACTAGGATGGAACTTGAGGAGCAGTTGGATAATGTGTCAAAAGAGAAGAACAAGGTTATGTTAGAGTTGCAGGATGTGGTTAGGGAGAATACTAGTCTGAAGCAAGAACTTCTACAGCTAAAGGAGGCACAGAAGCATGACAGTGACATGGTTAATATGGTTCAGAAGGAAAGGGAAGAAGAGAGGGAAGCAATGAAAGCTGAAAAGAAGAAGCTGGAGTACATGTTGTTTGACATGGTGAAAGCCAAAGATGTGAACAAGGAGAAGCTAAAAAGTATCAGGCTTATCTTGGATGAATGAGATGAATGATGTAAGATGTAGGTGGCAGGTGGCCATATTAGCTCTGTTCTTCTTTGTGTTGTACTCTGTTAGTGATCAATGTCTAAGTTAATTTAGTTGTTGAACAATGTTGTACTGAATCCAAGTGTTGTAATATATGGTGAACTATGTGAGGGATGAATGTACTATGTTATGATCAATGTACTTTGTTATGATCAAGTTGATGATTTAAGTAAGGTTTAATTTAGTAGTGTTGCTTAAATCAAATTGATGATTTTAGTAGAGCTGCTTAAATCCATTTGATGATTTTATAGTAGAGTGTTTAAAATCAAATTGATGATTTTAATAGTGTTGCTTCAATCAAATTGATGATTTTAGTAGAGTTGTTCAAACCAAGTAGATGATTTTATTAGAGTTGTTCATATCAAGTTGATGCTTTGAAATAGTGCGGAGAAACCCCGGGGTTCATCGACAACCATACAACTAATTTTAAATAGTGCCGAGAAACCCCGGGGTTCATCGACAACCCTACAACTAATTTAAAATAGTGCGGAGAAACCCCGGGGTTCATCGGCAACCCTACAACTAATTTAAAATAGTACCGAGAAACCCCGGGGTTCATCGACAACCCTACAACTAATTTAAAATAGTGCGGAGAAACCCCGGGGTTCATCGACAACCCTACAACTACTTTAAAATAGTGCCGAGAAATCCCGGGGTTCATCGACAACCCTACAACTAATTTAAAATAGTGCGGAGAAACCCCGGGGTTCATCGACAACCCTACAACTAATTTAAAATAGTGCGGAGAAACCCCGGGGTTCATCGACAACCCTACAACTACTTTAAAATAGTGTCGAGAAACCCCGGGGTTCATCGACAACCATACAACTACTTTAAAATAGTGCCGAGAAACCACGGGGTTCATCGACAACCCTACAACTACTTTAAAATAGTGCCGAGAAACCACGGGGTTCATCGACAACCCTACAACTAATTTAAAATAGTGCGGAGAAACCCCGGGGTTCATTGACAACCCAACAACTAATTTAAAATAGTGCCGAGAAACCCCGGGGTTCATCGACAACCCTACAACTAATTTAAAATAGTGCCGAGAAACCCCGGGGTTCATCGACAACCCTACAACTAATTTAAAATAGTGCGGAGAAACCCCGGGGTTCATCGACAACCCTACAACTACTTTAAAATAGTGCCGAGAAACCACGGGGTTCATCGACAACCCTACAACTAATTTAAAATAGTGCGGAGAAACCTCGGGGTTCATTGACAACCCTACAACTAATTTAAAATAGTGCCGAGAAACCCCGGGGTTCATCGACAACCCTACAACTACTTTAAAATAGTGCCGAGAAACCCCGGGGTTCATCGACAACCCTACAACTACTTTAAAATAGTGCCGAGAAACCCCGGGGTTCATCGACAACCCTACAACTAATTTAAAATAGTGCGGAGAAACCCCGGGGTTCATCGACAACCCTACAACTACTTTAAAATAGTGCCGAGAAACCCCGGGGTTCATCGACAACCCTACAACTACTTTAAAATAGTGCCGAGAAACCACGGGGTTCATCGACAACCCTACAACTAATTTAAAATAGTGCGGAGAAACCCCGGGGTTCATCGACAACCCTACAAATAATTTAAAATAGTGCGGAGAAACCCTGGGTTCATCGACAACCCTACAACCTTATAACTACTTTAAAATGGTCAATCATGATCTTTCAAAATGATCTGAAAAGTGCTCTCAACATAGATGGCATAGTCTGGCATAATCTCAAAGGGCATATTCTTACAATACATAGTCTTAAAGTGATCTAAAAATCCAGAGTCTCACATAGTACTTGATACATAGTCTTTCATAGTACTTGATACATAACAGAATTCAACTTCACAGTTGATCAGTAATTTCCACTAGCAGTAAGATAACCTTTCAATCTTCCAGATAATTTCCTCTTCCTGCCAGACCTGCTAGGAGGAGGGGCAACACCTGAAGAACTAGGTGCAGCAGCTGAAGAAGACCTGGGTGCAGATAAAGCCCTTGCTCCTGGAGCAGCAGCAGTTGAAAATGAACTCCTGGGTGCAGCAGAAGTTGAAGATGAACTCCTGGGTGCAGCAGCAGTTGAAGAAGTCCTGGGTGCAGCACCAGTTGAAGAAGACCTGGGTGCAGCACCAGTTGAAGAAGACCTGGGTGCAGCTTCCTTTCTTGTTGGTGGCTGCTGTGGAGATGGAGCAGGGGCTTCATTTCTTGCTGCTTGCTGCTGTGGAGTTGAAGGTGGCTGCTGTGGAGTTGGAGCTTGCTGGCCCTCAGCAAGATTGTGTCTGTTTGCCTACAAAGAAAAGAAGGCTATCTGGTTAGTAACAAACAAGTAATTGTAAAGAAGGCTTGTAGCTATTTAATTACCTGGTGATTGTTCAGTCTAGCTAGTAGGTGTGGCTTCAAAGGGAGATGGCAACTAGGATACTTGTGGCCTTGATGGTTGCAGTTGCTACAGGTGACAGTACCCATCCTTGAGGTATCTCTAGGTGCTGGTACCTCAAACTGACCTTTCCTTCTCTTTGTTTGCTTTCTTCCAGCCTGTTCATGAAACACTGGAGGCTCAATATCCTGGGTATCAGTCCTTACCCAATCATCAGGGCCTGGCACAGGGTAAATAACAGACTTGTAGGCTTCTTTTTACATAGGTTTTTTGAAAAAATCATGCACATAGTCCTCTGGATGCTGCTTCAACTTGGTTATTGCTGAGACAGCATGGTTGTAAGGGATCCCTGTTAAATCCCATTTCTTGCAGCCACAGGTCTTGGCAATCAAGTTGACAGCATGAATTCTTGGCCCACTTGTTACTTGCCATAGCCCAATGTCAGAATTCTTTGCTTGGCAGTCCCTAGAAAATTTCTTTGCCTCCCCCAGCTTCTCAGTGTAGAATGGAGTAATTTCCCACCTTGTAATGTCTGTTTTCACTCTAATCCCACTGTACTTCACCATGAGTTTGGTTCTTATCCCATCTATCATTGTTCTTATTGGCTTATTCCTGACATCCAATATCATCCTGTTAAATACTTCACTCATATTGTTGACAACAAGATCAGTCTTGCAGTTGTAATCAAAAGCATGTCTAGCCCATGCTGAAGCTGGAATCTTCACAAGCCAATCATATGCTAGCTCACTCTCAACTCTCAAAGCTGCCATGGCAAGGTCAAAGCCATTTTTGGTATAAGAATAGCTAGCCTTATCTATGAATTTTTTAAGCTCTGGTCCTCTAAATCCAGCTCTTTGAAAGTTAGCATAGATGTGCCTAAGACAAAATCTATGTGGACTGTTGGGAAAAACCTCACTAACTGCTTTGAGAAGTCCCTTCTGCCTGTCAGAAATGATAGTATAGTAACCCCACTTCCCTGACTCTCCAATGCATTCTCTCAGCTGTGTGAGGAACCAAGCCCAGCTTGCAAAGTCCTCATGGTCTACAACCCCAAATGCAATGGGGAAAATGTTGTTATTCCCATCTCTACCTGTAGCAGCTAAGATTTGTTGTCCAGTGGTGAGTTTGATAAAACAACCATCAACCCCTGTCCAATAGAACATATATAAAGTCAACAAACAACATATGATGGCAACAAACAATATATAAATGCTATGCTGGCAACATACAATATATAAATGCACCTATGATGGCAACAAACAATATATAAATGCACCTATGTTGGCAACATACAATATATAAATGCACCTATGATGGCAACAAACAATATATAAATGCACCTATAATGGCAACATACAATATATAAATGCTATGATGGCAACATACAATATATAAATGCACCTATGATGGCAACAAACAATATGAATGCACAATAAAAATATAAAGCCAACATATATAGGTAGACCACATAATGGAATGGAGTGTACCTATAAATGGCCTGCAACCATTAAGAAATCCTTCATTTGATGCATTTAGACAAAAGAATAATCCATGAAACCTAGGGTTCACACTAGGTTTGTCTATTAGATACCTTGTTGTCACTATGCACCTACTTCCAGGATTAGTGTCAATCATAGCCTGAAGTTAATCTCTCAGCCTCACATACTGTGCCTTTTGGTCAGCTAGAACAACCTGGAGTGCCTTCTTCCTAGCTCTATAAGCTTTGCTCTTTGCAATTTCAATTCCATGCTTCTGTTTAGGATTCTCAATTAGAGTGTCAACACATGTGTTAGGATCAGTCATTAATGCCTGCTCTGCTTCCTTAGTAGCCCAATCAACTGTGATTTTGGTGTTATCTCTATGAGCAGCACAAGTGTGCACCTGATTAATTTTCCTGATACAGAATGTTCTCTCATGAGCAATAGTTGAAGCTGTCATGAAAAATGGGCAGTCTTTCTCAAGGCAATGCACTATGATTCTGTCAGGTGCATTTCTGTGATAATGATAATTCCTCAGCTGAGCTATGTGAAATGATCTCAGAGCTCTCCTAAACTGATTAACATCAGTGAAGCATAATTTCAGCCCCATTTGCTCATGTGGGTTGGCTCTATTCTCATCATACCAAACTCTTTTCTTTGGCTTCTTAAGTCTTCTTTTCCTTCCACTAACCAGTGCAAACATATTCTCATGGCCATCATCATCACTATCACCAATGTCACCTGGGCTCATTGCCTCATCACAGGAAGGAATAAAATAATATGGCTCATCAACAACTGTCTCATGATGTGCTCTAGAGGTAGGGCCTGCTTTAACTGGTTTGCTTGTTTGCGCAAACTATTCAGCTTCTCTTGTTTCTTCAGGCTCTGAATCATCTGTGGGTTCATACATCTCCTCAATATCTGTATCCCCTTCATAGTGCATATATGGATCTTCCCTTTGCTTCTTCTGTTCTGCAAGCTTATCAAGTATCTCCTGGTCCTCCTTACTAATACCTAAGTGCATCTTCTCCTTCTATAACTTCTGTACCATCTCAAGCTCCTCTTGTACACTTTTGTTGTGCTCTTCAGGTCTGTATTCACCCATGTCAAAATAAAAATCATTGTCTGATGAATTTTCTGCCCCAATTTCCTCTACATCTACTTGCACATCCATAACATTTTTCCCCTTCTCTGTCATGTTTATGTTAGAGCTCTGTTGTGTGCCAAGATATAACACATCAGAATAGTCCACAGCTACTGGAAAAAGTGCATCATCATCTGAAATGTAAGTAATTCCATCACTGTCAACTGCCATAACAACTGGCTCTGTTAGCTGAATCTGCTCTTCCCTGTCTAGCACATTCAGATGTGGAGGAGCTGTTGCATTCTTTCTAATTACAGTTAACTGAAGAACCTTCTTTTTCTCATATTTCAGAAGCATTTCTGCCACCTTTTCCATACTGTCAACACAGCCCATTCCTGCCAGTCCTTTCCTCTGCTCTGCCCAATGTCCTCTCGAGATTATCCTCTTCAACAAAATGAAATCTAATTTCCCATATTTCATCATCAAAACTACAATACAGAGAAGTTTGTATGTCACTAAATTGGCCTAAACTCCCCTAATTATCAGATCTAGGTGAGAAATCAAGAACTGAGAGAGGGGAGCGAACTGACAGAGGGGAAAACTTACTCCACGCCGCCTAATGAAGATGTCCACTGATGGCTTGTCTTCGACGGTGAGGAGTGCACCGCCTTCGCCATTGCTGCGGCCGCACGAAGCACCGGCGACACGGTCCGCGTGCTCGAGATCCCGGAGCTGGCGGAACATGCAGCACCGAGAACGCCTGCGCGAGGTCCGCCGCCGGGAGGGTCGTAGCCGGGAGGGTCGCCGCCAGGAGGGTCACCGCTTCTATTCGCCGCCGCCATCGACATCGCAAGAGGAGAGGGCAGAGTGCGCGCACGACAGTGAAGTGACCTAACCGTTCCCCACCTCCCGTATTCAGACAGCCCGCGCGTGGGCCCCACCGTACAAAATACGGGACGTACCGCCGCGCCCTGTCCGCTTTGCCACGTCAACAACTTTGGGTGGGTCCCGCTGTCAGTTTTACACTCAATTCGCTGTCCGAGCTCGTTTTGTGTGATTTGAGAAAACATTAGCGTAGACTGGTAGATTTGTGTCCGAAAAACGTAAAGTGGTAGCATTCGGTACATTTGGCCACAAAAGTGGTAGTTTTATGCTATTATCTCGGTAAATTACTCCAATTGATCTAGCACTATGGAATAGAAACGACTAACCGATTTTTTCTACGCCAATTGAGCATGCAGTATCAAGCAAGGATACCAACATTAAGTTAATCCAACTAAAGCTTCAGAATGTGTTGTCATATGGTTACAGTTTCAGGTTTAAGAATGTGTTGTCATAAGTTGCAAATTAATCCACCTTATGAATCAAGAAAATCAAGTTAATTTTCTAGTGCACTCCAAGCAAGGAGTATTTAAGCAAACAATATTTAGTTCAAGTAATATTTAGAGGCAATGAGAAAAACTATTCATATGCCACTAGTATCAGGCCAATTAAACATTGAGTTAAATAAGCAAACATGTGATAACTTCTGAACATTTATTTACACTCAAACTGCTCATCTGCAAAGCAAGACCTAAACATATAGAGCCCCTGTTCTTAACAAATGTGTACTGACCTAACCATACTGGAACTAGTCCAAAGCACAAATTTTTTGTTCTTACTACTACAAAATTTCCACAACAAACACACATCCACAATAAAGACAATGCAAACGAGAAAATCCTTTAGAGCACAGTCTGGCTACTCAAACATATATGTGCACTCTACTCTTAAATCATTTCAGACTAAATTATTATCATGGCAATGGAATCTGCAGTCATGCTAAGAACAGCAGAAGATATCTTGGACAATAGCAATCTCAGGACAATAGCAATCAGGATTAACAAGCCAGGATATATATATACACCATATGTATTGAGAAACAGAACTAGCTTACGCCTAAGCAACACTCCAATTTCCAAAACTAGGAAATCTTCTCTGCACCAACCAGATACGTAACAGCTATTAAACTGAGAAACGTGAGGTTTTTTACTTCAGATCCATAGCCTAAACTCCTGAACAACATCCAAATCACAAGCTCAGCCACGGATTTCTTGGACTTAAAAGGGGGATCGAGCAGATGCGCGTACCTTCAGATGCACATGTCGATGAGCTCCTGAACCGCGGTGTCCAGAACGGGTGGGGCGAGCAGCTCGACCTCCATGGGGCAGACGAGTTCGGTGAGCAGCGCCCGCGTGAAGACAGTGAGTAGAGGCGGACGAGTTCGGTGAGCAGCGGCCGCCGGATTCAACGACCCAAAACCGACATCTCCGCCTCACGGGAAGCGCTCCTTTCTAGCGCGCGGCCGTAGACGACAACCCATCCGTGGATCGAGTCGCCAACGTCGCGTCCTGGTGGCCCGCGGGCGGGGGCGATGGGGCGGCGGCGGCAGAGCGGGGAGTCGGCAGCGGCGTAAAGCGTGGAGCTAGCGCTGCATCGAGAGAAAAAGGGGAGGAGATGGGGAAGAAAGGGCTCTGCGCGCGTGTGTATTAGCCACAGGGCGAGAATACTCTAGGCGCATCGGCAAAAATGCGCGGCGCGCAAGCATAGTGCGCCTGGTCTAACCCGGGCCCACACAAACTAGAGGCGCATTATGTAAAAATGCGCGTCCTATACGTACATTATAGAAGGCGTCTAAGGCCCCATGCGTCTCGCATAACCTGGGGCCGGGAGGCTGTGGTCACCACACACTGGTAGAAAATAGGTCTTCGGTACTCCCCCATTAGTCCCCAAAATAATGGACCCGCGACCATAGGGGTCTTTAGTCACGGTTCGGAACGAGACCCGCGACCAATAGTCTGGACCCAGCACGCTCGGTCCACAGCTGGCGGAGGGGAGGGGCTTTAGTCCCGGTTGGCCGGACCAACCGGGGCTAATAGGTCCCCAAGGCCTTTAGCTGCGGTTGTCCAGGTGAACCGGGACTAAAGGCCCATCCCTATATATAGGACTCAGCTCGCTGCACTTAGCCACATTTGGTGTCACTTTTGCTCACAATATTCACAAGGGGTGGTGGGTATGGTTTTGGTTCCTACTATGCACACAAGGTGTTCGATGAAATGCCCGATAGCATGAAACACACATGATATAAAGTGTCCGAGCCGCACTTGAGCGTTTTCATTTATTTTACCTCCGAGATCGCGGTTAGCAACTTGAACCTTTCATGATTTGTATTATTTCCATCTAGTTAGTTTAACAAATGCATGATGGTTAATTATATACTTTATATAATAATAATGCAGATGAATCGGCTATGGATGTACGGTAACCGACTCTCCGGCGAGTTCACTACGGGTTTGAAAGATTTCCTTGTAGTGGCAAATGCGAACAAGCAGCGAGGTTTTATTATCTGTCCATGTGCTGAATGTAAGAATGAGAAGGGTCACTCCTCCTCAAGAGTCGTTCACATGCACCTGCTTCGGCACGGTTTCATGCCAAGCTATAATTGTTGGATCAAGCATGGAGAAAGAGGGGTTAGAATGGAAGAAGATGAAGAAGAGGATGATATCGATTTCAACTATCATGACGTTTTCGGTGATACTTTCATGGAGGATGATGCTGAAGGTGGGGAAGGGTTTGGTGAAGGTGAAGAAGAGGCACATGATGAGCCCGCTGATGATCTTGGTCGGACCATTGCTGATGCACGGAGACGCTGCGAAACTGATAAGGAGAGGGAGAATTCGGATCGCATGTTAGAGGATCACACGAAGTCGCTGTACCCAGGATGCGACAATAGTCTGAAAAAGCTGGGCTGCACACTGGATTTGCTGAAATGGAAGGCACCGGAAGGTGTAGCTGACTCATCATTTGAAAATTTGCTGAAAATGTTGAAGAATATGTTTCCGAAGAATAACGAGTTGCCCGCCAGTACGTACGAAGCAAAGAAGGTTGTGTGCCCTCTAGGTTTAGAGATTCTGAAGATACATGCATGCATTAACGACTGCATCCTCTACCGCGGTGCATACGAGGATTTGAATGAATGCCCTGTATGCACTGCATTGCGTTATAAGATCAGAGGCGATGACCCTGGTGACGATGTTGAGGGCGAGAAACCCAGGAAGAGGGTTCCCGCCAAGGTGATGTGGTATGCTCCTATAATACCTCGGTTGAAACGCCTGTTCAGGAACAAAGAGCATGCCAAGTTGTTGCGATGGCACAAAGAGGACCGTAAGTCCGACGGGGAGTTGAGACACCCCGCTGATGGAACGCAATGGAGAAAGATCGACAAAGAGTTCAAAGATTTTGCAGCTGACGCAAGGAACATAAGATTTGGTCTAAGTACTGATGGCATGAATCCTTTGGGCGAGCAGAGCTCCAGCCATAGCACCTGGCCCGTGACTCTATGCATCTACAACCTTCCTCCTTGGTTGTTCATGAAGCGGAAGTTCATTATGATGCCAGTGCTCATCCAAGGTCCGAAGCAACCCGGCAACGACATCGATGTGTGCCTAAGGCCATTAGTTGATGAACTTTTACAATTGTGGGGCAGACCTGGTGTACCTGTGTGGGATGAGCACAAAGAAGAGGAATTTAACCTACGAGCGTTGCTTTTTGTAACCATCAACGATTGGCCTGCTCTTAGTAACCTTTCGGGACAGTCAAATAAGGGATACAAAGCATGCACGCACTGCTTACATGAGACTGAAAGTGTATTTTTGGATAATTGTAGGAAGAACGTGTACCTGGGTCATCGTCGATTTCTTCCCCGAAATCATAACGTAAGAAAGAAAGGCAAGCATTTCAATGGCAAGGCAGATCACCGGCCGAAGCCTGCGGAACGTACTGGAGCTGAGATATTTGATATGGTCAAGGATTTGAATGTCATCTTTGGAAAGGGTCCTGGCGGACAATCAGTTCCGCAGGGAGTTGACGGGCACGTACCCATGTGGAAAAAGAAATCGATATTTTGGGAGCTACAGTATTGGAAAGTCCTAGATGTCCGGTCTGCAATCGACGTGATGCATGTTACGAAGAATGTTTGCGTGAACCTGCTAAGCTTCTTGGGCGTGTATGGGAAGACAAATGATACAAAGGAAGCACGGCAGGATCAGCAACTTTTGAAAGACCCAGATGACCGGCATCCGGAATGGTTTCAAGGTCGTGCCAGCTACGCTCTTACGAAAGAAGAGAAGGTCATTTTTTTTGAATGCCTGAGCAGTATGAAGGTCCCGTCTGGCTTCTCGTCGAATATAAAGGGAATAATAAACATGGCGGACAAAAAGTTCCAAAACCTGAAGTCTCACGACTGCCACGTGATTATGACGCAATTGCTTCCGATTGCTTTGAGGGGCCTCCTACAGGAAAATGTTCGAGTAGCCATTGTGAAGCTGTGTGCATTCCTCAATGCAATCTCTCAGAAGGTAATCAGTCCAGAAGATCTACCACGGTTACAGAACGATGTGGTCCAATGTCTTGTCAGTTTCGAGTTGTTGTTTCCACCATCCTTCTTCAATATTATGACGCACCTCCTGGTCCACCTAGTCGAAGAGATTTCCATTCTCGATCCTGTATTTCTACACAATATGTTCCCCTTCGAGAGGTTTATGGGAGTATCAAAAAAATATGCTCGTAACCGTGCTAGGCCAGAAGGAAGCATCGTAAAGGGCTATGGAAATGAGGAGGTAATTGAGTTCTGTATTGACTATGTTCCTGACCTTAAGCCGATTGGTATTCCTCAATCGCGGCACGAGGGGAGACTAAGTGGAAGAGGCACGATCGGAAGGAAATCAACGATATGTATGGACGGTCATTCTATGACTGAAGCACACTACACAGTTCTGCAAAATTCGAGCTTGGTGGCTCCGTACTTCGAGCAACACAAGAATATTTTACGCTCGAACAACCCGGGGAAGCCTGAATCATGGATTAGAAAGGCCCACATGGAGACTTTCGGCAGTTGGTTGCGAAAACATTTAATGAATGACAATGATGTTGGAGATCAGCTGTACATGTTGGCCAAGACACCATCTTCGACTATAACGACTTTCCAAGGGTACGAGATTAATGAGAATACATTTTACACGATCTCCCAAGATAAAAAGAGCACCAACCAAAACAGTGGTGTCCGCTTTGATGCAGCAACCGAGATTGGGCAAAAGGTCACATATTATGGTTACACAGAGGAGATATGGGAACTTGACTATGGACCCTCCTTTAAGGTCCCTTTGTTCCGGTGCAAATGGTTCAAGCTAACAGGAGGTGGGGTAAAGGTGGACGAGCAATACGGAATGACAATGGTGGATTTCGACAATCTTGGTTACCTTGACGAACCATTCGTCCTAGCCAAAGATGTCGCTCAGGTTTTCTATTCGAAGGACATGAGTAGCAAACCGAGGAAACGGAAAGATAAGAAAACGATCAGTACATCATGTGATGATCCAAAGCGCCACATTGTTCTTTTAGGGAAAAGAAACATCGTGGGAGTGGAGGACAAGACAGACATGTCAGAAGATTATAATATGTTTGGTGAAATTCCGCCCTTCAAAGTCAACACTGACCCAAGCATTAAGTTAAATGATGAGGATACTCCATGGATACGGCCAGCTCGTAAGAAAGTAGGGACACAAGGGAAGAATTGATGTGTAATAATTTATTGTGTACCAAACTTTTTTGAATGGATCATGTGAATTATATTATCCCTGATGTGTTTAAGACTAACTCCTTTGCAAATTATTTGAGAAAACGAGTGGAAAGCATGGAAAACAGAAAGTTACTTAAATGTCTCAAAACCTTGTGAGATAAAATATCTGATTTCATAACTTTTATTGAGAACATACGAACACTACTCCTCGTCGTCGTCGTCGGGGAACTCGTCGGTGACCTCCTCCGGGACATCGACGTCGGCGAACTCGTCGGTGACCTCCTCGTCGTCGTCGGAGGTGCATGATGGTATGTCCGAGATAGGCCCCCACCTCGGATCGTCGGAGGCCCAGACTTCGCCGGCGCGGTCGGCCCGACGAAGCTCTTGCAGCGCCCTCGTCCTCGCCTCCCGAGCGGCATCTAATGCGAGGTGGCGTTCGAGGCGGCGCTCCGCCCGCTCAGCCGCGCGGGTCTGCCAGAGCTCCTCGTCGGCGCTCTCCTCCCCCGGGTTGTTCCGGTAATACTCGCGGACGACGCGTTCTTCCCTGGCGTCGACTAGGCCCTGAAACGCGCGGTGACGGAGGTGGAGGTGGTCGGCGGCAGTGACGGTCTGAGGCTTCGGCGCCCTGGCCTCCGCTTCCCAGACGGTGTGGCAGTCGTTGAAGTTCATCAGCGAACGCGGGTGGTTGAGGCGCCAGGCCGCCGCGTCCCAGGCGCGGGCGGCCTCCGCCGCCGTCGCAAAGGAGCCGAGGGGGATGCTGTTCCTCCTCGGAGGCATGGTGGAAGCGCGACGGTGCGTGGAGAGGAGAAGACGCGCTCGAGGCGCGACAGTTTATACCACGCCCTCCTGGCCACGCGTCACAACTCCCGCGCCACGCGTCGCAACTCCCGCGCCACGCGCCACCCTAACAGAACCAAGCAAATAGTTGCACATTACTAACCGAGCTCAAAGTGAACACTGACCCATAGCATGGATGGATGTGTTAAAGGGGGGGGGGGTGTAGAACAAAACAATCGGTACCACCATCATACAGCCCTACCGTGGCTACTCGGTGCAATATGCATACCAAATGCACGGTAGGACGTATGATGGCGAAACCGGATGTTTTGTACTTGCTCGATAAACTGAATATATGATGTATCAAACCTTAAAGGGGGATGTAGAACAAAACAATCGGTATCGCCATCATACAGCCCCACCGTGGCTACTGGGTGCAATATGCATACCAAATGCACGGCAGGACGTATGATGGCGAATCCGGATGTTTTGTATTCGCTCGATGAACTGACCGGTGTATGAAGGTGCTCTATATATAGGGTCCTCTGGCTCACAAAGTGTTGTGCTAGGGTTTTGATCCAACGGTTAAGAAACCACCTCATCCAACGGCTCACAACAGCTCGAAAGAGACACACCGTAGCCCTGATCGAACGGCTCACAACAGCTCGAAAGAAACACACACCGGATCCAACGACTCACAAGCGCTTTAAAGAAACACACGATCCGTGTGATTCTATCTGATTGGTCCAAACGAAACCCTAACCCATTTAGTCCCGGTTGGTGTCCCCAACCGGGACTAAAGGGATGTTTTCTTCTCGCTATATATATGTATGCATTGCCACACCATTGGCATAAACACATACAAACTCACCACTCTCTCTCATGGCTTCTACCGTACCCACTCTAACATTCATCCAGGCGGAGGCACTTTCCGCCTCGAACTACCCATGCCCGTGCGGCTACAACGTTCCCGCCGGTTGGATGCTGACCGCCGGAGGAGTGCCGGTCCCTCCTCTTCCTCAAGGTGTGGCGCGTCGGGCGGCCATCACGAACCACTACTATCACGAGCTCACGCCGGAGCAGCGGAGGAATCCCAGTTGGCATCCCGATAACCAACATATTTGGGATGCCTTCTTCATCAATCGGCGTGAGAGGGCGCTCGCCAGGTATGAGGAGGACGGCCTGCCTCCTAGGAACTTTCACGAGGCCGGTCGTCGGCTATGGTGGTCCGGCCGGACTCTACAGAGCGTCATGGACTACATCAGGGCCGGCGATATCCCCCGCCTGCGGTACCCTCAGGCCCAGTCCTGGAGTCGTGATCCTCCGAGGGAGTGCAGAGCACCATCAGACGATAGTGACGACGACGGCGGCGGCGACTACGACGACTACGAGTACATGTACTATAGGCCTAGGCAGGAGTATGACTAGCAGATATCAGATCTGCATCTATGCTCTCCGTTTAGGTTTAGATCCACTCTAGCCATTATGTACAGCCTTTTTATCTATATATATATTCAAGATGTGTGTGAATCTTTATGATTAGTTTTATTTTTCTGAATTTTCTGATATATTATTTGTATTTTTAAGATTTTAAAAAGAATTAGTTTTATTTTTCAAAATTTTCTGATATATTATTTGTACTTTAAGATTGGAAAAAGGAAAAGTATTTGAAAAACCACCTTTAGTCGCGGTTCCTGTCACGAACCGGGACTAAAGGCTCTTTCCGCGCGGGAACAAAAACGCCGCGAAAAAAATACCCCTTTAGTCCCGGTTGGGGACAGGAACCGCGACTAAAGGTCCGCGGGGGGCCTTTAGTCGCGGTTGGTGTCCCCAACCGGGACTAAAGGCTGCCCCTATATATTCTCTGCCCCCAAAAATTCCCAAACACATCTCGTCTTCTCCGCGCCGCCCTCGCCGATTCCGTCTCCGGTTGCTGCCCGTCGCCCCCACCGATTCCGTCTCCGGTTGCTGCCCGCCGCCCTCGCCGATTCTGTCTCCGGTAGGTGCCTGCCCGTGCGTTCTTGAGGATCTCTGGAGAACCGTGCACGACGATCGGAAACGACGACGACGGCCGTGGCCCCCGCCGGAGGATCTGTTTAGGGTTTGGCTGTGCCCGTGCGTGCGTGCTTGGCCATGCCCGTGCCGTGGCCGTGCCGTGGTCGTGGCCGTGGTCGTGGCCGTGGCCGTGCCCGTGGTCGTGGCCGTGCCGTGGTGCGTGGCCGTGCCTTGGTGCGTGGCCGTGCCGTGGTGCGTGGCCGTGGCCGTGGCCGTGCTCGCGGGGGAGAGAGGAGAGTGGCGCCGTGGCCCTCGCAGGAGGAAGACGAAACAGAGACGCTGACGTCACGGCCTGCGGGAGAGAAAAAAAAACGCTCTTGGGCTGCACTCGGATTCTCAAAAAAAAAAAAGTTGGGCTGCACTCTTTTTTTGCAAAGTTAAAATAAATCCTAAGTCAAAAAAATTCCTAAGTCAAAAGTTGGGCTGCACTCTTTTTTTGCAAAGTGCTAACCCTAAGTCTACTAACCCTAAAAATATATTTGTACTAATATTTGCTAATTCTACTAACCCTAAATATTCCTAAGTAAAAAAAAATGAAAATAAGTTTTAATTCAATAAATTCAGAATATTAAGTGTAATGTACCAAAATGACCAGAAAAGCAAATGCAACGTAGCTATGGGGTTCTCCAAGTCATCTGAGAAACTAATCTTGGACACACCTCTAAAGTATGGTTTTCCCCCTCCGGTGGTCATCGTTCTTCCACCGGAGTGACATATGGCGGACAATTTGAGAAAGAGGGTGTAATATTTGCTAAGTCTCCTATATACTTAATTAAGTTTTACTATATGCATGTCTGCAGGAGTGACATATGGCGGACAATGGAGCCTTGCCGTATACGGATCAGGAGGCTGAAGGTATTATATACGGCATGATAGCCAACCAGAACCCTTATGTGCCGGGCCCAGAAGATGAGCAACAAGACGATGTAGTCTCTTCTTATCTGAACCTTGATGATCAAGAACGTGGAGGAACGGACATTGTCGATGATGAAACAGGTGAAGGAACGGACATTGTCGATGATCAAGGAGGTGAAGGAATGGACATTGATGACGGAGGTCAACCGTCGACAAACGACGATCTCCAATTGCAAAGAACAACCACCTCCGGCGAGGTATATATATATATATATATATATACATTGGGACTCTCGTGATACAAACTTACTGAAATGTGAATTCATATGCACTAACGCGCGCGACTCTCTTTCTTATTTTAGCCCTCGGCCGGATCTAGTGTGACAAAGCGTGGCAAATCCAAGTCGATGAAAGATGGAGAAACATATACCATCGAATCAGTCAGTGAAATCGGCAAGCCCCTACAGCACACCACAAAGTTTATCAACCAATGCGGAGTCATTGTTAGAGACACCGTCCCGATCACCGTCCAGGAATGGAAGGAGCCAAAGAAAGCACGTGTTGGTTTCACTTATGTCGACAAGAGAACGAAAAAGATTATGTTTAGAAAGCTTATTGCACATTTCATTCTACCTCCGGAATACAACAAAAAAGATGAATTCGGTGAGGACGTTCCGGGTGGACGTCAGAGGAGGAGGATAGTCAAAGAGTTCGCTTTTCAGAAGATGGCCGAAGCATTCCGGAACTTCAAGAAAAAATTGTTCCGTGAATATGTCAGCAAGGGCAAGACTCCGATTTTCACTGGACAACATGAGAAACTGAGAGATGATTGGACATAATTTGTGACGCAACATAAATCGGAGCATTTCAAGGAAATTTCGGCAAAAAATAAGGCTAATGCGGAAAAGAAACAGTACCATCATGTTATGGGGCCAGGAGGATACCGCGTTTCGGCGCCTAAGTGGCAGGCAATGGAGGACGGCCTGAGGGCAAGAGGAATCCGTCTAGGTACAGAGGGATGGGACGAAAGAGCCAAAATGTGGTGGTACGGGCATGGGGGATCGCTAGACCCGGAGACAGGGGAGTGTGTTCACCGGCAGAAAAAGTTTGCTCCCACAAAAGACCTTGTTGACGCAATGACCAAAGCTCAACAGGGCGTGCTCACGTTCAACTGAGAGAGAGACCAACTGACCCATGCCCTCGGGAATCCTGAACACGGAGGACATATACGAGGCAAAGGCAGATTGCCGTGGAAAGTAGGGTTTTCCCAGGATGTGACCCGTACTGTTACAGAAGCCGTAAGAGAGGTACGGACCGGGCTGCAGATCAAATGTCGCATCTTGCAATGGAAGTCAGTGAGCTGAAGAAGATCGTGGCGGGAATACTTGAGAAAGAAAAAGCGTCGGCTGCAGGGCCGCATGAAGATGCAGCGGATCTCGGAAGCCAGCATCAGCTGAGAAGCAGCGTGGCTTCCACGGAGGCCCCAACTCCAGGTGCTAATGCACCGATGATCGAGAGTCGTGCACCGGAGCCTCACTACCCCGTGGATGATGTAAAGGAGATGAAAGAATGTGATCTGCATTATCCCGCGGGGAACATTTCCATGAAGGTAGCTACCGGCAGTGCTTTACCCTATACACCTGGAGCACTCCATCACAACAACCCCATTCCATATGGCTATGCTCGTGTCACGGTGGAAGACATAGTCCAAGCGTTTGAGGACCTGGAGATTGACATAGCTACACCCGAAGGGGAGAGAAGACTTGGAGATGTCAAGCGCCAGTTCATTCTATGGAAAAAGAAGTACATAGTGTTTCCAGGCGAGACGCCAAGGCTAACAAGTCCACCCCCCTCCGATGGTGCAGGTGCTGGTGGTGGTGGTGGTGGTGGTGCTGGTTCACCTACGCCTCCTTCACGCCATTCGACGCCGTCCCCCGATCCACAATCTCCGGCGGGTAAGCTGCCATCGCCCCCGATTCCTCCTCCGGCGGTTAAGCAGCCGTCGCCCCCCATTCCTCCTCCGGCGGTTAAGCAGCCGTCTCCCCCCATTCCTCCTCTGGAGGAAAAGCAGCCGTCTCCCCCCATTCCTCCTCCGGATGAAAAGCAGCCGTCTCCCCCCATTCCTCCTCCGGAGGATAATCAATCGTCGCCCCCCATTTCTCCTCCGGAGGATAAGCAGACGTCGCCCCCCATTCCTCCTCCAGCGAAGAAACAGAGGCAGGCGGACAGCAAGGGAACCTGCTCTTGGTCTATTAACCCGGAGCCTTATGTACCTAAGACCACACGGGTACCGGAGCCATCACTGAAGCCTCTCCCCCAAGGCCTTGGGAACTTAGTGATGCTGAAACCAAATTGGCCGTGAAGGCTGACGTTGACAAATGGAAGGGCCGACTGAAGGCGCTAAAGGAGCCTGAGCCCAAGGAAGTATCCCCTCCGATTGTAGACTATTGGGCTACGGGTTTTTTGTCGACAGTGTCCCAAGCCGTGAAGAATTTGCCTAAAGACTATGATATTGAACTTCGTAAGCAAGCAGGAATATTGGAGGAGGAGAAAGCAAAAATAGTGGAGGAGGAGAAAGGAAAAGGAAAATTGAAAAAAAGCGGGAAACAAGTTGCCCAGCTCGGGATGCAGAGTAAACAATCGATCCCCCCGCTCATAGTGAAAGCCGCTCCGGAACAGGACCCCGAGGTCATAAATGCTGTGGCAGCAATGGGATTGACTGTACCTACTGCCATGCAAAATGCGTCCGAGGCCGGTATATCTCTTCGTCTCTTTTTAGGCCTAGACGATGCGCTAGTGGCTTAGGTAGGATTACAATATGAGAAGAAAGGGCCTCTCGTCGAGCCTGCGAAGGAAAAGGATCTACCACCACTAATGCAAGCTCTGCTACGTTGGTACAAACATTTCATAACATGGACCGACAAAGAATTTGTGTATGTGGATTATACAGAGGAGCATCACACTAAAAAGTACTCTGTAACAGTTGAGATGAGTGAATTGTTCCAGCTGTTCAATCTGCGTGAGCTCGACAAATCTATCCTGAGTTGCTACGTTCTGTAAGTGATATATTTCTACCTCATCTCGTTCTTCATTGCCTACACTATATATATATATATATATATATATATATATATATATATATATATATATATATATATATATATTGTTGCGTACGCTATTATGCAGATTGAAGATTTGGGAATGCAAAATAAGACTCATCCATGATGTTGGGTTCATTGACCCACAAATCATTAATGGAACTATGTTAGAACGTCACCCCAAAGACGTGGAGAAAGACTTGTACAATTTTTTTTAAAAGCATGAATCCAAAAGATATATTCTATTTCCTTACCTTTTTGGGTGAGTGTTTCTCTCATGTTCCCATTCACTTTTGTTTACTCCATGCATGGTATGTCTAATTGATAAGTTATGCATGACTGTGCATCTAACGTGTCCGCAGGTTCCACTGGATTCTGCTAAAAATTGATCTTCAGAACTCCATAGTTTTGATCTTTGACTATATGAATTCAAATACAGATCTTTGGATCGACATGAGAAAAATGATGCAAAGGTAATTATTTTTCAATCATTTGCGCTCTATATCGATCGGTCTCTTTTGTTCATTTCCTAAACTAATAACTGCCTTGTTCATTTAATTTTATTTGCAATGTAGAGTTTGGAGACGGTTCTCACTTGGACATGTCGGTGGATTCAAACATCAGCTACAATTTAAAAATGTGGTCAAAGGTGTGGATAAGCAGCCACCGGGGACCGGTCTATGTGGATACTATGTCTGTGAGAACATACGGAAAGAAATCTCTGAGAGGAAGAAGGCCGAGATCACGCGGAGTGGTCTCAATAACTTGCGGAGGGCGCTTACTCCGGAAGCTCGCTTCCGACCAATTCAAGAGGAAATAGCAGGATTTTTCCTTAGACATGTCATCGCTAAGGAAGGAGAGTACCATGCGTCCACCGACGATGACTATTATATGCATAAGCCATCTTAATTGTTCGAATTTGTGTATGGTCATCCATCTTAATTGTGTAATATGGAAACTTGTTCGAGGTTGTATATATGGTCACCCGATATTGAATATATATTATATATTCCTATTGAATTCTCCTTGTTTGAAATTTCATATATATATATATATATATGCATGTATATAGTATCGTAATATATATATATATGTCTACTGAAACTTCATCAAAATTAAAATAAAACACAAAATAAAATATAAAAGAAATAAAACAAAACAAATTAAAAAGGAACCAGGTTTAGGGGGCCTAAAACCCTAAACCTGCGCAGGTTTTCAGTCCCGGTTAGCCACAAGAACCGGGACTAAAGGTCCTCCGCCGCGACGGATCCCTGGCGCCCACGTGGACGGGCCTTTAGTCCCGGTCCGTAAATGGCGGGACTATAGGGGGGAGGGGGGTCTTTAGTCGCCCATAGCTAGTCCCGGTTGCGCGGCCGGGACTACTGGCCCTTGCGAACCGGGACTATAGGCCTATTTTCTACCAGTGACATGAAGTATACGAGGCGCATATTTTAGAAATGCGCCTGCTATATATGCATTATAGGAGGCACATCTTGGCAGTGCGCCTCGCATAATATATAGGAGACGCATTTTGCCAATATGCGCCTCGAGACTTCATTTCCTCCTGTAGGCTTGTCTGTAGTATTGTCGGAACCGAGACAAATTAAGAAGACTTTTGTGTGTATATATGTGTATGTGAGACAAGCATTTCTTTCTATATATATATGCATGTGTATGTGAGACAATCACTTCTTTATATATGTGCATGTATGTATGAGACAAACACTTCTTTCTTTAATTAATTGTAATTCAATGTTTTCTTTCTTTAATTATAATTAAATAAAATATTAAAAAATGTGGGGCAACCCTAGGATTCGAACACATGGCACTAGGGTTATTTACTTCACAGCTAAACCAATGGGGCTAGTAATACAAATTTGTCACAGTACAAGGTTTGGTTTTTTTTATTTTTCTATCCAAACAATTTTGTGGCGCATCTTCTAAGGGATGCGCCATAGAATTCCATTCGAGCATATGACATGTGGCCCCGCACATGTGGCCACAGAAAACGTCCAAAAAATTATGTGGCGCATGAATTAGAAGATGCGCCATAGAATTCAAACAATTCTGTGGTGCACGGGGTCGGGGTGCGCCACAGAATACACCTCTCAGCAGATGACATGGGGCCCCGCGCGCCAATCTTCCACACTTAGCAAAAATTCGAACAGTTCTCGTTCCCCTCCTTCTCCCTCGCGCGACGAACCCTAGCTAGCCCCCTTCTTCGACTCTTCTTCGCGCTCACCCGTGGAAGACCCGTGTGGAGGAGCAGGTGCTGGCCGCCGTTCATGCGCCGCCTAGCCCCCGTCCACGAGCCCCGGCCGTCCTCGAGTCCGTGCACGCGCCGCCGTCCACGACTCCGTCCAGGCGCCACCGTCCATGTCTCTCTCTCCCTCTCCCTCTCTCTCTCCCTCTCTCTCTCTCTCTCTCTCTCTCGTACCTGCGGGAGCTCTCGCAGTTCAAAGGGACCGGGCCCAAGACAATGTATTGCATCTCTTTTGACTTGTTTTTATCATGCAATTTGGTAGCTGTGTCGGATGAAATCTAGCGATAAGTAGTCTGAATGGGCGTAGTTACCTTGTGAACGTCACGAAATAATGATTAGAAATTAATCACTAGAACTGAAACTTTGTACATAATGTGAACTGGAATTTTTATAACTCAAAATACTATGCATCTTCTTGTGGTTGTAATGGTTGCGTTCCAAAGAATAACAAAAACTGTAAGGCTTGTGCCTTTATAAATGAATCTATGATTGCATCGGTTGTGCTTAACTAAACCTAGTGCCTTTATAAAGGAATCTATGATTGCAAGAAAGTCCCAGTGCCACTTGCCATATGCAGATTCCCAATGCCACAATACTACAAGAACATTCTTCCAGTAGTGTTGTCTTTGGACTTTTTTGTACCATTGGCATTGGGGCACAAGTTAGGCCTGGGGACTAGGCCACGTAACAGATGGTGACATTAAGATTTAGGGCCTAATAAAGTAGCTAAGGTTTTGAAATGTTCAAATGGGAGATAAAGTGCACAAAGGGTCTCTCTTAAATTGCACCAGATTCGACTACCCAGATGGATTGGCTATCCAGATTGCCTTTCAAGTAGAGATGAGTGCAAACAGTAGCTAGAAATGGGTATGATATACTTGCAATCAGCAGATAACAGTTTGATCTCCAACAGAAAGGATAGCCTAGCTCAAAACTTGAACCATCTGAATAGCTCAAAATGGTAATCAGTAGAGTTAGTTATATTATCATGTTAGCGGAGAAGCATTTAGCCAAAGCAAATTTGAACCTCAAGCGTGCTTGAGAAAGCCAATTTTCATTCTGAATAAATATCTACGATGAATAAAATATGCAAAGACGCAGCTTGCTTACTGTAGGTGCTAGGTGCAAATTCTGAAATCATTCCTGGAGGTTGTGACATGAGGTACTAGGTGCTCCTAAGTACTCTCTGAAGGTTGTGACTTGAGGTACTAGGTGCAGCTCCAGGTCATTCAATTTCGCTAGGTCTGCAACTAAGTTAGATACGCATTAAGTTTCTTGTACGATGTACAAGTCGGTTAAAACATTATGTTTCTTTTGACTGATCCTCAAATTGAAGAATGGCATGCTCTTAGCTGGTCATTCTATCTGTACTTGATACATCTTACTGTAATCACCTTATGGAGTTTTTTTCACCTCCTTTAATTCAGTTTGTCAGTCATTTTCGTAGAAGAATGTGTGGGCTCTCATTGCGTGGTGGCTGTGAAGCCAAAGGAGATGTAAAACTGCCCGTCTATGTTGCTAGCGATGACTTACTTTGTCCGTTACACACTCTTTATCGTGTTGTTGCCGGTTGTTTCCACTCTCTCAATAAATATTACTTCACAATGTTTGTCAAAGAAGATATCTGTGAGGGGATTGGGGATGGGTTTTGTGCAGATACACATTGAGAGTTACCAATGTTTCGACGGAACGTCGATTCATTTCCGTTCCGGCGAATTTCTTTCACTCCGGGATGGCCTTTTTTAGCAAAGGTCATGCCGAAATGTTTTGTCGAACTTTTGAACATAGAAAGGAATGCAAGATTCCATAGCCGGATGTGGAGATTTTCTGAGGATAATCCCCTGGCCAAAAGGCAGTTCTAGCCTGGATCCTACCCATTGTAGCTAACTCATGGCTAACAGTATTAACTTCACGATCAATTTTAGTTGTACCAACATTCCTTTCTTTTAAGAGCTGAAGGATTGAGACGACTCTAAATGCATAAGACGAATTGTTTGGGGTGCCCTCCTTGATCAGCTCAATGGACTCCACACAGTTGGTGACTTGTATAAATTAAAAACCATATCTCTTATCCTCTACTCTGTTTAGAACATACCAACTCTTTGACCTATTGCGTTAACACCAGTTGGATTGGACGACTGCTAGTACTTACTACAGCTATGGAACAGAAATTCAATGCTTGTTGGTGTACTGTTGGCTTGATGTGTTGTCAATAAGAAGTACTAGTACTTGTCAAAAAAAATGTAATTTTTTTTCATTTAATATCTCAAACGTAATATTTCTTCTGTATCAGAATCATTATAAATGAAAAGAAATGTGATTTGTATCCAATTCAGTCCCCTTGTAAATTTTATTTCTTAAATTAAATTGTGATAAAAGTTTCTGAAGAATGAAATTAAAATTGAATTTCAATTTAAATTGAATAATTTGAAATCCAACTCAAAAACTCAAATTTGAATCAAGTGATGGTAAGATAAGATAGGAAATCAATAAGTAAACCTATAGCACCCTAGGGTTAAATTTTGAATGCCAAATAGAATAAAGGTGAAAACAACCCCCCTCCCCCCAACAGAAAGCTCATTTTGAGGATTCTACTCCTCTCCTCATTTGAATGTTATTACAGAAACATGTCGGGCACTTCCAAGCATGGGTCCATGCCCGAAGCCGGTGCCGAGGAAGAGGGCTGGGATGCCCACGCTGCAACCGGCATTGAGGAAGAGGTCCGGGAGGCCGACGCTGGTGTTGATTGGGAGTACTTGGAGGAAGAGGGTGATGACAGCACCGATGGTGGTGGCACTGACCACACGGCGGCTGGTGGTAGTGGCGACGCCGCCCCGACGATCGATGAGAAGAAGAAGAAGGCTCGGGCGCCAAGGAAGGATCGTACGCCCCAAGTGCTCGCCAACGTCACTGATACAATCACCGAGGTCTCGCCAAGTGGACTACCATTGGCGCCTCGAGCGGTTGCCTCAGGGTACGGCATGCAACAAGGGTGCATCATGCGGGAAAGCATGTTGATCAACACGATTGGACCTTAGAAGCAGCGACAACGCGGCTTTGGTCAAAATCCTCCTGAAGAAGCTTCACCATCGATACACGTTGCCGGAGCCATTCAACAAAAAGGTGGACTCTTTAGCTATCACGAAGATGAGCACCGCCTTGAGCAGCTAGAAATCCCGGGTGAAGAAGAAGATTGAGAAAGGTAAAAGCTAGGAGGAGATAAGTCTCAAAGACCCGACGCTTGTGAAAGAAGATTTCGACATACCGAAGGCGTACATAAACATAGAGGAGTGTAAAAAATTGAGGGGTCCAACATTGCGGAAGCGGTGGTTACCGAGGAAAACAGCCCGTTTGGGAGAGGAGGACCGCGAGATGGAACATCTCGGAAAAGATAACCCCTGGCACAAAATCACAAATATATAGGTTAGGAACTTTGTCTGGTCCCGGTACTTCTTAGACTCGAAGACGGGGGAATTCGTGACGAAAGACCAGGACGTTAAGGATTTCGAGAAACATTTGGTAAGGACACATATTTCTCAAGCACATGTATATTGCATTGATCTAATAATTAGAGAATGAAGCCAAATGGGCTCACCTTAATTTCCTTTTGTCCGAAGGAGCAGGAGTTGCGGAAATCTGGCCCGTCGTCCGAAGGGTCGACGGATCGGTGGGACACACCTTTCAACAGGGCAACGAACACATACAAGAAAAGGCCGTTGGATGCCCCGCCGACGTTAGCTGGCCGTATCTCAGGCTTTGGGATAAACATGAAGGTAGCCGAGTACTACGCATCGGACGCCAAGTCTTCGAGAAAGCAGAAGACGACATCGACTAAGGATAAAGAGGAGGTCGAGGAGCTGAAGAAGAAGATGGCGGTTTTAGAGAAGAAACTTGAGAGCAGAGAGGTGGACCCCGACACGCTAAATAAATTAGTGGACGAGAGGCTCGCGCAAGTCATCCCCGCTGGGCTGATGTAGGCGATAGCTACTTGAAATGCGCGGGGGGGGGGGGGTCAAATTGGGCCGATCCAACTGACCACCTTCGTCGGCAGCAACTCAAGCATGAACAAGCAAGTGCCGCCGGAACAGCTGACCCCCCAGATGCCGCTCCTTCTGGTCGCATCAGCGCCCCCTTCTGCAGCAATGCCGAAGAATGATGGGCCGGCCGACGGCACCGTCGCCCTTGTCTCGACACCCGCCGAGCTCGACTCCATCACCAAGGTAACTAATTAGTTACTAGTGATCTAACTACGCCTTTCATGATGACTGCCATCTCATGATGCCTGATATGTTGCCCAACAGGACGAACCTTGCGTACTCATGCATCGTGTGGTGCCCGACGGAGAATTGGTGGATGTTGCTACCAGCACTATTAAACAACCCAGGGAATGCACTATGCACCACTCGAAACTGGATGAGAACGTGATGAAGGTTGTAGTGTCGGAGTATCGCGACGTCCTCCCCCCTTTCAACCTCCAAGTTGTGAAGAGGAGGACAACTTGGTCCTTGGAGAGTGCACCACATGGGTGATGAAATGGCCGAAGAGCGAGATTCGTCTTGGGGGGGGGGGGGGTGGTCTTGTGATCAAGCGCAACATCGCCGCCACATCCCCTATGGCCCCGCCCAATAAGATCATCCGACCCACAAAGCAAAGATCCCTCCAGACAGTACCCAAGGTCATCGCCCCTCAAAAGGAAACGGTAGTCGTCGCCACCACCACCCAGAAGGAACCGGCGGTTGTTGCCACCACCACAAGGCACCAAGTGTTGTTGGGAAAGATGCCGCAACGACCGGGCCAAAAGATCATCAAACGCCGTTGTGCCTCAACCACCGGCATCACAGCCGCCGTCACCACCCAAGGACGTGGACATGGAGCTTGCTGGAGCCGGTGTCGATGACTATCATTACGATGACAATGTCGACATCGATGCCTACCTCAACACGGGCTGCAGCCAAGATAGGTACATGCCTGCTATGGATCGTGACGATGAAGCCTTCCGCAGTCACGACGATCAACCTAGGCCTACTGAAATCACGCAGCGCCTGACCTTCCAGCAGGGTACAATATTCAGCCCTGGCACACTGCATAAGACAGTCGTAGGGTCGCCCCGAGCACCCCCAGCAGCACCCCCACCAGTACCCCCAGCTCCCGCAGTAGATTACGACACCGCCATCAAGAAGAAGATTAGGAATAGACCTGTTAAAAAAGGGCCAGCCTAATAAGATCTTGGCTTACGCCGTGGTACGACCCCGTAAGGATGGCTTGACCTGCTTGCATGAAGCTGGCGAACCGATACTGGGTCCGGACGAGATACACAGGGCAACTGGACCAATTCTCACATTGTAGAACATTATCGTGATGCTAGAGGGCCTCCTTCTTAAATACGAGTATCCAAATTACCCGGTGTTCGTGGTCAAGGTGCCAGAGGGCTCGGACTTTGTCCATGAAGACCCCGCGGGACTATTCACTAGTAGAAAACAAGGCATTGAGCCAAGCACAATGGAACCGGTTTGTGATACAAACCGGTTCTTAAGGGTCTGTCCCCTGGGCCCCCCTCCCTGCAGCAAATGGCCACCAAGGCCTTTAGGACCGGTTGGGGGCCATTTGCTGCAGGGAGGGGGGCCCAGGGGACAGACCCTTTAGAACCGGTTTGTATCACAAACCGGTTCAAAAGGTTTTCTCATTTTTTGCAGCAACTGTGGGTCCCGCTGTCATAACCTTTAGAACCGGTTTGTAACACAAATCGGTCCTAAAGCCCTCCCCTAAACCCTACATACCACCCCGAGCTCAGCTCCATTTTTTCCAGCTCGAGCTCAACTCCATGTTTGCTCTCTCCTTCCTCTTGTGAGGTCTAATCCATCCCCATTTTTCTCCACCATTTGTCAAGATTGTTGGTACCCATCGGTTCTACGGTTAGCATCAACATTCCATCTTCCGGCATTGCAAGTTTTGCTCATTTTCTTGCTCATTTCATTTTTGTTGTGCTAGCTAGGTGTTTGATGAAATGCCTAAGCTAGAATTTGTTATTCATTTTGTTATGTATACAAATTGATGCAATTTGAGTTCAAAATTAATTATGATTTGTGTTTTTTTAGTGTCGCGCGCCTTGTCCCCTTCCTCACTGCCGTCGATCGCCCCATCACCGACACAACCTTGGTGAGCCTATTGTTTTTTTTACCAAAACAAATTTTGATTTGTATGATTTACGTATTTACTTGTATATAATTTTTTTATTGTGTAAGATTTTTTTATATACATAGCGCCATGGTTTTGATATCCGTCCCCGTTGGCCCTCGTCCAGTCTATGATTCGGATGTGGTATATTATCTTTTTTCACTACATATTTTCATTTCCTGATTATACGACAATTACTTACGCCGACCAACTTGACATAGATATTTTTTATCTAGGAGGTAGTGGAACCGGAAATGCCAATCGACCCTATTCTTGAGAAGTTATACTTAGTTGAACAAGAAAATGTTGGCTTGAAATAAAGATTGAAAAAAACTGAAGAAAGGTTGGAAAAAACTGAAAGAGAGAAGATGACCTTGGAAAAGGTTCTTGCCGGTGTCGTCGATGGTCACAAGAGCGAGATGGACGCAATGCGCCTGAAGATTAAAAAGATTAGGAAATATGCAATTAGTAAAGAGCCTTGGTATCATTATGCCGTCGGGTCAATTGTTACCTTTGTTGCGATTTTGATCGCATTTGTTGTTGTTTTTAAATGCATTAATTAGAGAGAGTTTTTATGGATGGTTTCAGTGTGTATTTTTATGAGAACTTTATATGTATGGTCACTATACGCTAGTTTGGTATTAACGTGTGATGAACTTTTTGTATTAATTAATTAATTTAGTCATGATGATTTAGCATAATGGTTGTTGATAAATTTATATAATGCAGATGAACCGGCAATGGATGTACAGTGATCGATGTCGTCCCGAATTCCTTAATGGCATGCATAGTTTTCTCAATGTGGCTGAGAAAAACAGGCAGAATGGATTTATTTTTTGTCCATGTAAAAAATGCCAGAATAAGAGGAATTTCCCTAGCTCAAGAATCATACACACCCACCTGTTGCAAGAAGGCTTCATGCCCAGTTATTTTTGTTGGACCAAGCACGGAGAAAAAGGGGTTGTAATGGAAGACAATTAAGAAAAAGAGGATAATGATAATTATCCTATGTTCGGTGAACACGGTGATACTGAAATGGGGGAAGACGAGCCTGAACTTGAGGACATTGTTGATGAGTCTGATGATGATCTTCGTCAGGTCATTCGTGAAGAACAGATAAACTGCGCAACTGAAAACGAGAGGTTGAAGTTGGAGCGCATGTTAGAAGACCACAAAAAATTGTTGTACCCAAATTGCGAAGATGGCCAGAAAAAATTGGGCACCACCCTGGAATTGCTGCAATGGAAGGCAGAGAATGGATTATCTGACAAGGGATTTGAAAAGCTGCTGAAAATAATGAAGAAGATGCTTCCAAGAGATAACGTGCTGCCCTGCAGTACATACGAAGCAAAGAAGGTTGTCTGCCCTCTAGGATTGGAAGTGCATAAGATACATGCATGCATCAATGACTGCATCCCCTACCGCGGCCAGCACGAGAATTTAAATGCCTGCTCGGTATGCGGTGCATTTCGGTATAAGATCAGGCGAGATAACCCTGGTGATGTTGAGGGTGACGATCGCCCCAGGAAGAGGGTTCCTGCCAAGGTGATGTGGCATGCTCCTATAATACCACCGTTGAAACGTTTGTTCCGAAACAAAGAGCATGCCAAGTTGTTGCGATGGCACAAAGAAGACCGTAAGGAAGACGATATGCTGAGACACCCCACTGATGGGTCGCAGTGGAGAAACATCGACGATAAGTACGAGGACTTTGCACGTGACGCAAGAAACTTAAGGTTTGGTCTGAGTACAGATGGCCTGAATCCGTTTGGGGAGCAGAGTAGCAGTCATAGCACCTGGCCCGTGACTCTATGTATCTATAACCTTCCTCCTTGGTTATGCATGAAGCGTAAGTTCATTATAATGCTAGTGCTTATCCCAGGCCCGTCGCAACCCGGCAACAACATTGATGTGTACCTGAGGCCACTGGTTGATGAACTTTTAGAGTTGTGGGCTGACGAAGGTGTACGTGTGTGGGACGAGTACAAACAAGAGGAATTTGACCTACGAGGGTTGCTGTTTGTAACCATCAATGATTGGCCCGCTCTTAGTAACATCTCAGGACAGTCAAACAAGGGATACAGCGCATGCACACACTGTTTAGGCGAGACTGAAAGTATACATATAGGCAAGAATGTGTACCCGGGGCATCGTCGATTTCTTCCAGACAGGCATCCCGTAAGAAAGAAAGGAAAGCATTTCAAAGGCGAGGCAGATACACGGAGGAAGCCAACCCTCTCTAAAGGTACTGATATATATGACATGGTCAAAGATATAAAAGTAATCTTTGGTAAGGGTCCTGGCGCACAATCTGTTCCAAATGACGCCGACAACCACGTAGCCATGTGGAAGAAGAAATCTATATTCTGGGAACTACCCTATTGGAAATTCCTAGAGGTTCGCTCTGCGATCGACGTGATGCACGTGACGAAAAATATTTGCGTGAACCTGCTAAACTTATTGGGCGTGCATGGGAAGACGTCGAGAGATACACCAAAAGCACGGCTGCACCACCAACGTATGCACGAACGAGACGACCTGATGAATCCAGAGAATTTCAAAGGTCCTGCCAGCTACGCTCTTACCAAGGAAGAGAATGAGATCTTTTTCCAAGTCCTGAGTAGTATCAATGTCCCGTCTGGCTACTCGTCGAACATAAAAGGAATACTAAACCTGGAAGAGAAAAAGTTCCAAAACCTTAAGTCTCATGACTGCCACATGATCATGACCCAGTTACTTCCGATTGCATTGAGGGGGCTTCTGCCAGAAAACGTGCAAGTACCCATTGTGAAGCTATGTGCATTCCTCAACGCAATTTCTCACAAGGCAATCGATCCAGCAACTCTACCAAGTTTACAGAAGGACGTGGTCCAATGTCTTGTCAGCTTCGAGTTGGTGTTCCCACCAACCTTCTTCAATATTATGACGCACCTCATAGTTCACCTAGTCCAAGAGATTTCCGTTCTCGGTCCTGTATTCTTACACAATATGTTCCCCTTTGAGAGGTTTATGGGAGTCTTGAAGAATTATGTTAAAAACCGTGCTAGGCCAGAAGGAAGCATGGTCAAGGGCTATGGAACAGAGGAGGTCATTGAGTTTTGTGTTGACTTTATTCCTGACCTGAACCCGATCGGTGTTCCTCAGTCGCGCCATGAGGGGAGACTGCGTGGAAAAGGCACGCTAGGAAAGAAATCAACAACATGTATTGACGAGCAATCTTTCACTCAAGCACACTACACAGTTCTAGTTAATTCCAGCTTGGTGGCTCCATATATCCATGAACACACGGATATTTTACGCTCGGAATACCCGGAGCAACCTGAAGATTTCATTGCTAAAGAACACGCGGAGACTTTTGGCGGTTGGTTGCAAAGACGACTCATTAATGACAACATTGTTGAAGATGAGCTATACTTGTTGGCCAAGCAACCATCTTCGACTGTATTGACCTTTAAAGGGTACGAGATAAATGGTAACATATTTTACACGGCAGACCAAGATAAAAAGAGCACCAACCAAAACAGTGGCGTCCGGTTTGATGCAAAAGACGACAACGGGCAAAGGGTCATATACTATGGTTACATAGAGCAGATATGAGAACTTGACTACGGACCTTCCTTTAAGGTCCCTTTGTTCTGGTGCAGATGGTTCAACCTGTCAGGCGTGAAGGTAGACCCGAAGTACGGAATGACAACAGTGGATCAGAAGAATCTTGGGTACGGCAATGATCAATTCGTCCTAGCCAATGATGTGGCTCAGGTTTTCTATGTGAAGGACATGTCTAGCAGACCGAGAAAAACAAAAGATAAGGAAACAAATACATCAGACGATGAGCCAATGTGCCACATAGTTCTTTCAGGGAAAAGAAACATCGTGGGAGTCGAGGACAAGACAGACATGTCAGAAGATTACAATAAATTTGATGAAATTCCTCCCTTCAAAGTCAAAGATGATCCAAGCATTCAGTTAAATGATGAAGATGTTCCATGGTTACGGCGCAATCAGAAGAAAGGCAAGAAGAAAAATAGAAACGGATCGTCCCTTTAGTACCGGTTGGGGAAACCAACCGGGACTAAATGGGTTAGGGTTTCGTTTGGAACAATCAGATAGAATCACACGGATCGTGTGTTTCTTTCAACCGCTTGTGAGTCGTTGGATCCGGGGTGTGTTTCTTTCCAGCTGTTGTGAGCCGTTCGATCAGGGCTACGGTGTGTTTCTTTCGAGCTGCTGTGAGCCGTTGGATAAGATGTTTCTTAACTGTTGGATCAAAACCCTAGCTCAACACTTTGTGAGCCAGAGGACCCTATATATAGCCCAGCTTCATACACCGGTCAGTTCATCTCCCAAATACAAAACATCCGGATTCGCCATCATACGTCCTGCCGTGCATTTGGTATGCATATATGCACCCAGTAGCCACGGTACGGCTGTATGATGGCGATACCGATTGTTTTGTTCTACACCCCCTTTAAGGTTTGATGCATCATATATTCAGTTCATCTCCCAAATACAAAACATCCGGATTTGCCGTCATACGTCCAGCCGTGCATTTGGTATGCATATATGCACCCAGTAGCCACGGTTGGGCTGTATGACGGCGATGCCGTCTGTTTTGTTCTACACCCCTTTTAAGGTTTGATACATCATATATGCAGTTCATCGAGCAAATACAAAACATCCGGATTCGCCGTCATATGTCCAGCCGTGCATTTGGTATGCATATATGCACCCAGTAGCTAGCCACGGTTGGGTTGTATGACGGCGATACCGTTTGTTTTGTTCTACACCCCCCTTTAAGGTTTGATACATCATATATTCAGTTCATTGAGCAAATACAAAACATCCGGATTCGCCATCATACGTCCAGCCGTGCATCCAGTAGCCACGGTTGGGCTGTATGATGGCGATACCGTTTGTTTTGTTCTACACCCCCTTTTGGAAAGAGAAAGAAGAAAAAAAGAAATATGCGCCCCCCCTGTACAGGCCTTTAGTACCGGTTGCCATTAACAACCTGTGCTAAAGACCCTTTAGCATCGGTTGCCGTTAACAACCGGTGCTAAAGACCGGTACCAAGAAAGGCAAGAGTAAGATTGTGACGACCGGTTGTCACAGAGGCAGACATAAGAAGTCACGGTATGGCAGTCACGTATTCAACATCGACCAAGAAAGGCAAGCGTAAGATTGTGACGAAAGGTTGACAGAGGGAAATAATCGCGATATATGTATGTACTTTATAAAAGTGAGAAACAAAGTAGCAGCGGGCTAGTATACCAATCGCTAAATCAATCTACATGTATGTTATCTCGCTAAATCAATCTATATATATGTATCCACGATATATATGCTCGATGTATCACTTGCGCTCTCACTTCTCGTTGCCTTACTCATTACCCACCCTAACTTACCACAGGCGCATAAACTCCAAAATGCGCCTGGGGTAACTTTACCGCAGGCGCACAGTCAAAAAATGCGCCTGGGATAAGAGCTGTACCGCAGGCGCATACTGTGTAATGTGCGCCTAGGGTAAGTGATCAAATTTTTCCCACCACATTTTATATCTTTGTTTATGATTTTAGAAATCAACTACCAAGTTATAGGATGTATTCCCATATTGTTTGTTGACTAAAATGTTCTTTGTTCTACCTTCCAAATTGCTATGATACAATATTATGCCATGGGGAGAAATTCTACATTCCAAATGTTCTTCGTTCTACAATTTTCATCAAACTAGTGAGATATATACAATTTTTTAAATCATTCCTAAGCAAGCAAGAAATGGGATATGTTTGATAGTAATAATATGGTGATGTATCAATCATGTTCAAAATACATTAGCTAGCAAATCGAACACCATTTTAGAAATCAACTACCAAGTTATGTAGCAGATTACTATCTGTGAGAATGATTTGAACCTAACTTTTAAAATACATAACCAAAACGGACAAACTAAAATGTTCTGCATAGATATTGAAAAGATCTATCCATAGCACTTAGCCTCACATCAAGGTCAACAACCAAATGAAAATACCATACTTTTTAATAATAGACCAGTAGGCTCTTCTACTATTTTTAGAATGAGTACAAAAATGTATTTTCAAGTTTTTGGTGAACAGATATAGATACAGTAGTTTTTGGTGAACAGATAGATAGAAACGGTAGTTTTTCTGTTTTGTTTTCTTGATGTGTTTTTGTTTGTTTTCTTGATGTGTTTTTGTTTGTTTGTTTTGATATGTGTGTTTGACATAATATAGAAATAGTATAGCTAGGAATTAATATAGAAATAATATCCATTACATAATAATATATCCATTACATACTAATATATCCATTACATGCATATATCGAACGCAAGATGCGGTACACAAACAACATCTACTCGAGCTCCGTCGAGTAGATGCGGAACAACTCGTAGGCAACGTATGCATCTATGGCTGCATAGTTGATGTTGGTCCGGTCCAGTGGGGTCTTCGCCCAATACCTATGATTCTTGGAGGGGAAACGAGACTTCATGGTTTTGTAGCCCTCGTGGATGAAGGCAGTCGCCATCGGAGCCATCCCGGTCTTAGGCCCGGGCAACTCATCGAAATGGATAAGGTCCTGAAGATCAATGTAGTGATCTTCAGGTATCACAATACCCAAGCGCATCAACTTCTGACGGTCTTGAGTGATGTCAACGCTGCAGAAGTCATACCCCTTGTTGACAAGAAAATCAACAAGTGCCGGAGAATGCTTTGAACTACTTCAACAACAAAAAATTGATACATGTTAGATATGTTGCAACACATTTATTCTTCAGATGCAACAAACAAATCGAAAATGCAAGGTTGTACGTGTGCGTTACCTTAACCATTGGAAGACCAAAACGGCCTCCTTGAACACAATGTGGATGACGGCAACATCCTCTTGATCCGCCGTATACTCTAGATCAATCCCAAAGAACCGGTGTTCATCGGGAGAGGAGAAATAGAGATCGGTCAAATGCCCAAGAGCACCGGGGAGCCTCTCGCAATTGTCGGTGTAGCACACGTCGAGACTCTTGCCGCATGGTGTGGCCACATCATATCTCTTCCAAACTTCAGCCATGGTGCTTGGTGGAGGAAGATCAAGAGAGGAAGAAGAGAAGACAGAGGAAGAAGAGAAGACAGAGAAGAAACAGAGAGACTCGCGATCGGGCCGGTGCGCACTGTAGCAATAAAACCGCCGCGCGCGGGAGGCGAGCAGTTTGTACAGAGACCCTTTAGCACCGGTTGTTAACACAAACCGATGCTAAAGGTCTGTACAGGGCGCGCAGTCTGAATGTGGCCCCAAGTACAGACGTTTAGCACCGGTTTGTGTTAACAACCGTTTCTAAAGACCCATTCGGACCGGTTGTTAACACAAACCGGTGCTAAAGGTCTGTAGTGGGGCGATATCTCCAGGACTTGTGAAATTTTTCGCTCATTCTTCTTTCGCGCGTCTTCTCTCCTTCGCACGTACGGCGAAGCCCTGCTCCGGCCGCGCCTCCGTCCGCCTCGTCGCCGTCCGCCTCGCCGCCCCGGACGCGCCCCGACGTCGTGCGATGCCCTCTGCCTCCGTCGCCTTCGCCGCCGCTTCCCTCTGCCTCCGTCGCCGTCGATCCCCCGCGGCCCCGCCTCCGTCGCGCCGTCGCCGTCCGCCTCCGTCGCCCCGCCTCCGCCTCCGCCGCCTCCGCCTCCGCCGCCCCGCCTCCGTCCCGCCTCCGCCTCCGCCGCCCCGCATCCGCCCCGTCGATCGCCTCTCGCCCCTCGCCGTCGCCCCATCTCCCTCTGTACGCGTAGGTAAGATTTATTTTTGTTTTTATAATTTTGTTTAGTGTTCGAATTTTTAGAGTTAGTGTTAGAATTTTTAGAGTTAGTGTTAGTGTTAGTGTTAGAAATTTTTAGAGTTAGTGTTAGATTTTTTTTAGAGTTAGTGTTAGTGTTAGAATTTAGTGTTAGAAATTTTTAGAGTTAGTGTTAGATTTTTTTAGAGTTAGTGTTAGTGTTAGAAATTTTTAGAGTTAGTGTTAGATTTTTTTAGTGCTTTAATTTGTTTTTACAATTTTGTTTAGTGTTAGAATTTTTGTGTTAGAATTTTGTATTAGAAATTAGTGTGTTAGAAAATTTCACTAAGTTAGTGTTAGAAAATTTAAGAAAGTTAGAATAATTTCACTAAGTTAAAAAATTTCACTAAGTTACCATCTTGTTCCTGTTTAACTTTCATCTTATTTCTGTCATATTTCTCAATTTACTATTTTTTACTAAGTTAGAAACACTAAGCTATTTTACTTAATTATGGAATATTTACTTAGTCCGAGCATGTTTTTAGTTCATGTCTATGTTGGACCCGCCGGGCGATGTCCGGGACTGGGCCCCGCCAGGCTGGCACTGGGAGCTCCTTAGTACCGGGGCACGCGGCTTGGTGAGAAATCCGGGTGACGTGGTCGACCCGGATATTCTTTGGTGGCCATCGCGTGGGCCACGCTCGGTGCGGAGAGAGCCGGCCCCTGAGGAGGTGGTACAACAGCGTATCAGGGAGGAGGACGAGCACGTCCGTCGCTACATGTACTTGCTCGATAGGCAGTGTAGCAGCAGTTGGTCGATTATTCGGAGGGTTCCTTACCACGTGAGCTATGACCCTATGAGGGTTCCTTATCTATGGATGCGTAGCACCCGTGACTCAGCACCCCGCGGCTTAGGACCCGGTCGGAGTTAATTATTTTGAGAGATGTCACGAGACTATGTATAAGTGATATTATTCGATCGTGATGTATTAGGGTTAAAAAAATTAACACGAGCTATGTAACACTTGGTGTGTCCAGAACTATTATTTTATTAATATGTCCAGAACTATTATTTTATTACTGTCTGATGAAATAATTTCGCCAAGTGCCCGATGAAAATTTCGCTAGGTGTTCTTCATTTTATAAATTTTACTAGCAGGTGTTGAGCTATGGATCCCCAAGAACCTGCACATGATCCGCACGCCGATCAGCTCGCGGGAATGGGTGAGGCGGAGAAGAAAAGATACATGTGCGAGATGATTTTTAATAATGCAACGGCCATATATCGTGATGACGACGGTGGACAGGCGTTTAGCAATAAATTTTTGAACGACTCCGGTGACGGAGCTCAAAATATAGAAGATGTAGTAGATGATGACGACGACAACGTCGAGGATGAAGAAGTGCCCTCCAGAACAAACTCTGCCAATGTATATCTCAAGTCACTGTTCACGCAACAATTAATTTGTATTTCACTTACTAACGAATCATTATTTTCCCGTTTAGGCGCCCTCCGAAACAGCTAGCGCAAGTACTGAGACAAAGTCGAAACGAGGCCCGGCCGCAAGGTTGAAAGATACCGCAAGGTTCCCGATCGATACAGTTGCTGCTGATGGCAAACCACTGCAGCCCCCAGAAACTTATCGCAAATTCGTAAATCAGTGCGGAGTTGTTGTTGGAGCTAGTTATGTCGATGAAAGATTGAAAAAAATTCTTTGCGAAACGCTATGGCTAAATTTCAGCGTAGCGAGCGATAAGAAGAAGAAAGTCGAGCAGTGGGCTTTGAAGAAGATGGCCACACAATTTCAGAGGTGGAAGAAAGAACTGTGGAAGAAATATAAGGACGAAGATCCAGTTTTCACTGGGAATGTAGTGAAGATAAGAGACGCATGGGATGATTATAAGGCGTACAAGAAATCGGGTGTCTTTGCATCCCGATCGGCCACAAATTCGGAGAATGCAAAGAAGAAGAAATATCACCATATTTTGGGGTCAGGTGGCTACATGACTGTCCTGCCTAGGTGGCGAAGCTATGAAGATGCGCTTGTGAAAAGAGGTATCATTCCACAGACACATGACTGGCCCGATAGGTCCAAGTTCTGGTTGTTCGCGCATGGGGCAACTTTGGACGCTGAGACTGGGATGATTGTTGCGGAGGGACCATGGTCGGAAAAAATAACAAATGTCGTAGCAGAACTAGAGAAGGCAATAGAAGCTGTTCGAAAAGGAACTTTTGTTCCCGATAGAGAGAACGACGAGCTGACGAGGGCACTCGGGAACCCCGAAAAGTGGGGAAGAACACGAGGCTTTGGAGCCACTACCCCGTGGAGCCAAGGGTTTGCAGCGGACATTGGCACTTACAGAAGCCGTGATAGAAGCAAGAAAAAGGCGATGGAACGGATATCGACATTAGAACAAAAGGTGGATTTTATCTTGAAGAAAGGGGGACACCCTTTACCTGACACTGAAGAGGAGGTAGAACATCGTCCTGCACCTGATCAGCTGCAAATAGAAGACGATCATGTAGAAGATGTCGTCCCATCTCAGCATAGAAGCAGCGTGGGTTCCACGCACCTGCAGCTAGAAGACGGTCGTGCAGTCGAACCGTCGGCGCCTCACTGCCCCGTGGATGATATCACGGAGAAGACAAACTGTGAGATACATATGCCAATGGGGAACATATCCTTCAGGGTGGCGTCAGGCTATGCTTTACCGAATCAACCTGGAGCAACCTACCATGGTGGTCAGATTCCAGCATCCCATGCTTGTGTCGGGTTGTCAACAATTACGCCGGGATGCCATTCAATTGAGCTCTATATTCCTGGAGGTGAAGGCGAGAAGACACTGGAAGAAATGGAGCTTGGTATCATCTTGTGGAATAAGAAACAGATCGTGTTCCCTAACTCGGTGCCAAGGCCACCGACTCCTCCATGTACAAATGCACCATACCTCCATCAATTACTGAATGTTGAACCACATGTAAGCTTATTTTTAATAGTTTTTTCACTTTCGTACAGAGAATGCACGACCTCCAAGTCCACCCCCAACGAACCTCCAAGTCCACCCCACAACGAAGATTGGGAGCCCGAGGCCGAGGGTCCATCGCCCGTGCACTCCCGTGAGCCGACGGATGCGCCCACTACGGGTACGGCAAAGCGGAAGCTGCAGTTCAGGGGAAATGGGACTCCTCCCAAGAAGAGACCAAGGAAATCCAAGAAAGTCGAGACTCCCCCGCAGTTACCAGGCCTGATGATTCAGGAGGAACTAACTAATGCCGTGAAAGCCAAAACCAGCGCATGGTTCACACGGTTTCCCCTGAAGGCCCCTCCAGACACCTGGAAGGAAACTCTGAAGGACATCCCAAAGTGGAAAATTGAGCGGACCATCGACAACTTATATTATCCTGCACCGCCGCCACCGCCGCCCCTTTCAGACTATGAACGGTACATTGAAAAGAAGCACACCGCACAGATGAAGCAGGCGGAGGAGATGAAGCAGGCGGAGCAGATGAAATGCGGGAAACAAGTTCCCCAGCTCGGACAACAAGAAGCACGGTCAATTGCCCCGCTCAAGGTGTTATCTGACCAGGCTTCAGTGTCCGGTCCACGCATGGGCGACGTGGGTTACGCTATTGCTGATGTGGTATATACATACAAGCCCGGGCACCCTCTGGTCGAAAATCCTACTGCTCTAACAACCCAACAACGGAATTTACATGATTGGTACTTGGAGGCCGCAAGGCAGAAGAGAGACTGTATCATGGCGACAATTCAGGATCAACACTACTTCGGAGATTACGGTGTCGAGCTTGGGTTCGATGATTTCTTCCAGATGTACAATCAACGTGCCCTCGACAAGTCTATCCTCAGCTGCTACTGTTTGTAAGTGATTTATTTGTGTAATTTAATTATTTAGTTAAGCTCGCGTTCATTGCCCGTATAATTATCACTCACGACATTCTTTTTGTACGCTACTATGCAGAATGAAGATTCGTGAATGCAGGCTGGCAGGAATCTGGGACTTTGGGTTCATTGACCCGTATTCGTATCATCAAAACACAATAGAAAGGTCCAACAAGGATACACCGGATGATTTGCTAAGGTTTTTGAATCGACAAAGTACCAAAAAAGAAATACTTTGGCCCTACGGATTCAAGTGAGTGTTATTGTCTTGTAGAGATTCCATTTTGCTTACCTGATGTTAAGTGTAATTGATGAGTATGCATGACTGCGTGTGTATACTTGCGCAGTTCCCACTTCATATTGTTCATCATTAGAATCGATAAAGGACAAGTTGAAGTCTGGGACTCGTTAAGCTGGGGCGCTGACACATGGAAGAGCGCGCGTCAGATGCTTCAAAAGTATATATATATCGGCCTCTTTCGTTCATCGTCCTCTTTTTCGTTCATTTCCTGATATCAAGTAAGTAATAATTAACTCTTCTATTCATTTTTCTTTTGTCGCCCAGGGTTTGGCAAATGTTCATCAAGGAAGAACCCGGTACATGGGCAGACAAGCTCCACTTTCAGATTAACAAAGTAAGTAGTACTACGTACCCTGATTTCAATACCATTACCATTCTCTTGATTATTATTAATTTGACTTAATTATGTTTCTCGTATATAGAAAGTCCCGCAACAACCACAGGGAACTCATTATTGTGGATACTACGTTTGCGAGTTCATTCACATGACGATCAATGAGAAATCCCGTACTTCCAGAAATCTAGAGGCACGTAACCGGATCTTCACAACTTTATTTATGTTGCCATTAATTATGTTTAGTTTTGTTCATAACTTAATTGTTTTCATCTACTTCTTTTAAAGATGGAACGAAAGCGGGCGCAACTCAAACCAATCGACCGTTGCAAGGCTATTCCAGAGGAATTGGCAGGATTTCTTCTCACGCAAGTCATAGCAGAAGACGGAGATTTTTTCCATCCTATGAACCAATAGCCAGCTCCCTTCTCTATGCAAGTATAGAGCTATTGAAAACGAACTTCAGATTATGTAATTCTCGGTCGATTACTTCGTGTTACATGTATATATATATATGTACTTTTATTTGGTGCATCAACATTTAACCGCAAACACGGAATCGGAAACACTTAACCGCAAACACGGAATCGGTGTTTCCGGATACGTATTTCCGATTATGTGTTTTCCGATTTCGTGTTCGTAAGAAACGAAACACGGACACACGGAAACGGAAAGACTAAACGGAGACACGTAAACGGAAACACTGAAAATACGGAACACGCCCTAAACCCTAAACCCTAAATACGGAATCGGAAACCCTGAAAAGAAAAGTAAAAAAAAAAAGAGAAAAAAAAGCTTTAGGACCGGTTGGTGTTACCAACCGGTTCTAAAGGTCTTCCGCCTGCGCGCGCTCTTCGGCGCCCACGTGGAGGCCTTTAGACCGGTTCTAAAGGGGGGGGCCTTTAGTCCCGGATATGTAGCACCGGATTTGTATCCGAGTCCAAAGGCCCTTACAAACCGGTGCTACTGTCCTGTTCTCCACCAGTGATTCTTCATAGCGTACGAGGATATCTTCAATCTGTTTCACTCGAGACGGCTGGACTATAACTTGGTCCGCCTATACGCGCTCAATGCTCAGCTGCAGATCCAGCGTGAGTTAACCTCGTACGCTGTGGTAGCGGATCACTACTACATGCGTGATAGCTAGTTGGAGGAAGGATCAAGTACGAGCTAAGAAAAAGTTCCTTTTATCCTTGAGATCACCCTCCATTTCCATATGGTGAACTCTTGTCGATATATATATATATATATATATATATATATATATTTATTTTATAATCGATAAATTTACTGCGGGGACTTCCCCCATAGCATTTCTCTAAAACAATTTGTATCAAATGAAGAAACAAGATATATGGATTTTGTTTTGTTGATTAGCTATAGATATTGAATCTCTCATAATAAGTTCAAAAGATGTGATTAAATGTCATAAGTGTTCTTAGATTGCGGCTTTACGTACTTAAGAGATCGTTGAACAACCCAAGATAGTAGAAATTCTACCGGCGTGGCTATCATTTGTTTCCATGGTGTGTGTGCATACTATGTGGACAATTTTTGTTTGGAAAACTGATGTAAGACCAACTCGGTTAAACATTCGGGCTATGTTCTAGGCATGCGTCTACTTCAAGCCTACTTTATCAGGTGTTGTGAGCCCAAGCGTATTACAGTAGACGGGCAATAAAAATCGTAATGGCATGCAACGTGTACCCGTTTGTCAAAAAAAAGGTCCAATATTGTCAACAAAAATAATGTCAACGGTACCCGTCTAGATACGAGCGACGGTCTACCTAAAAAATAAAAACCCCTCAAAAAATAGGGCGGCCTGTTGAGCAATTTCTCTATTCTTTTTTTCTATGAGCCTTCATTTTTTGAACAGCTAACGTTGCATAGTTGTTCACTAGTCTAATTGCCAGCATCTGATTTTTATTTTCTGACGAAAAAGAAAAAAACTTGCTGCGTGTATTTTATTATTTTTGGGTATAAGAAAACAAGAGATTTGTAAAGAAATTAGAGATAAGCTAGAATTACCAATGTTCAGATAAAGCTATCAACATATGCAACAAAAGAAAAATATTTTTTTCTTGTAGCTCCAAAACTAAGCCATCTGATTTAATCCTTGAAAATTGCTCCGCATCTATAGAGGTTGAGCGAACACCTTGGAAGATCTCCCAATTTCTAGTCATCCAAATTGTCCAAGCACAAAGGATAATGATCATGTCATGCGAGGACCAATGTATTGCCAGCAGGAGGATGAAAATTTTCCATCCCCCGGGTCTCCATGCTGACACGTGTCACTTTTTGCCCAAATCTCGCATCTGCTCTCTGTACAATAAAAAAATACCGATTTTTTATCCTATGTAGCAAAAAACGATTAATCCCCAAAATAAAAGGAAAAACTCAAACCTCGCTAGAGATCTCACCGGAGACACCGTAGCAATTGAAATAGTGCTATTGTAGCAAAAAATCAACTTTGTCGGGGACGGCGCCGGTAGGCTCTCGCCGGAGACATCGCCGGAAAATCTCATAGCAAAAAAAATTTCCGCGATAGCAAAATTTTACGATAATTGTAGCAAACATATTATTGTATTGTAGCAAATAATTGACCTCGCCGGAGGTATTTCCGGAGTTCTCATAACAAAAAAATTGTACAAAAGAGCAACAAAAAAATGCTGGTATGTAGCAAAATGTCTTCCGCCACCCTGAAAATCGCCCAAAACATGAAACCGAACTGTTTGCCATCAGAGCATCGCCGGCCGTGCGGAGTAGCCTTAATACGGTGAGCGGGGAGGCTTGGATGTACTTAGCTATTGGGCCCTCCCTCCAATCACCACGAAGATGGGGAGCAACGGCAGATCACGCCCCACGAGAGAGGCTGGCGGTGGCACATGGGCCACAGATGGAGACAGAGGCCGGGTTTTGCGGTCGACGTCTGAAACGGAGATGGAGGAGGCCGACAAGGAGTCGTTTGCAGTTGGGAGCATTATTGTGCGCCGATGGGAGCATCTTCAGGCGCCGCTAAGCAATGGTAGCACCCCTGCCTCACCTCTAGCAGCATCCATGCCCATGGTACCACTGCCGGCGCCGACGGTAGCATTCCGAGGACAGAGGCGAGGGGAGCATGGGGAGGTGTGGATGGCGCGGTTCTCGTCGGCCTGCGGAGTACGGCCGGTCGGCGGTGAAGTAACCGGCGGCCGGAGGACGGCGATGGAGGACTCCAAGGATAGCGGTGTCGACTGGAAAGGAACAAAGGAGGCAGGGGTGAGAGAATTCGGCGGGGAAGACACGGGTGACGCGCACCGGTCCGCTGTGCATGTGGTGTAGAGAGAAAATAATTTTACGAGACCTGGTCTACAAATCTAGCTCCGTGGACCAACTCTAGCAATTGACACGTGAGCAGGAGAGAGAGAGAAAACGAAATTTAAATGTCTATTTTTAGATCTAAACTGTCATGCATGCCACATGTAAATTGCTGGAGTTGGTCCACGGGGCTTAATTTTGCGACCACGGTAGGTGTCCTTATAATTATTTTCCGTGTAGAGAAGTCATGGAACGATAAGCCTCAATGGGTGGGACCCCGCCAGTCCATGCTTCCACGTGCTTGGACCGCGTGGCGCACGTGTAAGGAGGAGGATGCGAGGGCCATGATCCTCCGGAGGATCTAGAGTGTTATCATTTGATTATTTATCCAGTACGTGGTATTGTTTCTTAGTTTGCATGTGCTATCAAATAGTAATTTCTTGATTGTCATATACTCATATTTCTCCCCTGATAAGCTTTGAAATAGAAATCGAAAGAAATCCATGTTGAACTGCGAACGTGAATTCAAAGAAAATAAAATCCCAATGATGTATCTCAACTGGTTTTTAGAAGTAACCGTAAAAAATATATAATTCACACATATATTGTGAAAATATGTTTGTACACATGTCAAAATTTTATATTTATCCCCTAGTGAATTTGTATATAAAATAATTTTTCCTTATTAATTACAAATATAAAACATTCGCAGAACAAAAAGTTTTGCTAGAATGAACAACAGAACAAGCCGTAATGCAGAGTGAATCAAGAGCCGAGCAGCGCTGAGTGAACAAGGAACCTGAGCAGAGATGAATTCATAACCAAGATTTACCCCCAGGTTTCCCCAGGTTCCCAGGTTTCATAACCAAGTACAAAACAACAATATTTACTTAAGAGTACTTTAAATTGTTTTACAACCATACTGCCTTTCGACAGGCTAACCTCAAATCGAATTCTAATTGTTTGGGTGGTTGTGCAATATATATATGGTTTAAAAAGTGGAGTGCTCCGGGCTGGTAACTGTTAACAACATGGAAAAAATGGCACTGTCATCTATGAATGTTTATTTGCGTCTAGAAGGTCCCAGGATTCATTAAACTACTATAATTCTTTAAACAATTATGTGCTAAGAAAGACAAAAACGTATGAGTTGCTTTGTTAAAAAAAAGTACCGTCACACTTCACATTATGAAGATTTACTTACATCTAGGAGGGCCAAGGAAGAATGTGAACTACAGTAATTACAGAAAGCCATAGGCTCTAAGTCATCAAGTTAAAAAATATACTAGAAACTTTGTTTCTTTGTTGAGTACTGATAAATTATGCTAGTTGATGTATGCTTTAGGTAAGAGAACAACAAATATTAATTAGTGTTACATATGTTGTTTTAGAATAATGAATGTAGGAATCAGACTTGTATTCCAAAAGGTAGGAATCGGATTTCACATACTAGTCATTTCAGTGTAAGCAAATCATCTAAAAAAACATGTTACTATGACCAAAATGAACCAGGTTCTACCAATGTGTATCTAGTTGCACTCCTAGAAATTAGCAAGAAAATCTATTCATATTAAGAATGAGAAAATGCCATTTTCTACCAGGAATGCCATTAAGAAATTCAATAGAGAAAGAAATTAATGTTGTCGATTATTCATGCACAATTAATACCAATCACTAGTTTAATGATAATCTCATCAAGCCCATAATCTCAGGAAACAAAAAAAATCTCAGTCAGGACTGTCAATTAATAAGAAAACAACACACGCCACTAATCTATTTATTACTATCAATGATTTAAAATGTTTTCATCGCTCACAAGATGGAATATTATGGAACAATGAAACCGCCCAGCTTCAGATTCAATGCAATTTGAATACGAAGATCTTAAAAGTTCATCTAAGTTTTAAAAGATCACTTATTTTCTGTAAAACAGAGGATAACTATTTTTTTAAAGTATTAAAAGTTCATCTAAGTTTTAAAGGACCACTTATCTAAGATCAAAGTGGGTAACAAAGCAAAGAAACATGAAGATCATCTTCATAATCTTAGATTGCCTGAATGATTGGAACTTCAAGGGTTTCCATATTACGCTAGACCTATTACACAAGTTGTGAATATAAAAAAAAGGGCAGCCCCGTGTAGTAGCTTCAGCTTACGCAGGGTCCAACCACTTTGGGTCTTTAGTATGCAGCCTTTCCCTGCATTTCTAGAAGAGGTTGTTTCCAGGACTTGAACCCGTATTTCACAAGGCAGAAACTTTAGCGCTGCGCCAAGGCTCCCCTATTACACAAGGTACGAATCAACTAAAATATATTCACCAATCATATATCGGTATGCAGGACTAATTTTATATCAGTTTTCTCTAATTATTAGGCATCAAACAGTGTAGGAAACTATAGGAAAGGGCGTAAATTGCCATGTGCATACCATTCTGTGCAACCCAGGAAATGCAAAATTAAACCCAAACATTTACTGAAATGAAAGGGTGTATTGACTTTTAATAATAGACGTCTAATAAAAAAGGAAAATCCTTGCATTTGTGTACTATCATTTTCAACTGAAAAGTTAGCCTGCAGGCATGACCGTATAGGTTTGATATTCCAAAGCACACCATGCTGGGAAGAATCCGGTTCTAGCTTATCTGAAGCAATTCAGAATACACTTTACATAAGACACATCTACAGTTAAGAACTTAAGATAGTTTAATCACATTCTTAAAACACACTCCAGCATGGTTCAGATTAATAGTACAAATAACCATACTGTCTGTTTTCCTATTAATCATATAATGAAGATCCTACAAGAATACTTCTGGAAATTGTAAATAATTTTCTGGTCCTATTTGACCAAAAAAGACTGCAAAAATTTAGAGAAAAAAAAATACTTCTTAGATGTACTTTGTTTAGGCTTTTTCATAGTTAACTTCATGTAGCACACTGGTAGAAGACAAGAAAGAAAACAAAGTGTGAGAACTAAAGGGAGTGCAACATAGGAAATGCTAAATAGAAAAGTAGCTAAAATAAAGTTAGCGCGACAAATGGAAGCCGTCCTCGCACACAAATCATCTACGGATAGTCACAACAGCAAGAACACACAGTTGCTGCTCAACAGCAAGAACACATAGTGCGAGGAAGATGGGGGACGGCTGCTGCTCAACCTAGGGCCATGGGCTAGGAAGATGGGGGAGGGGGGAGGGGGGCTGACCTGGAAGCGGGCGTGGGCGACGGCGGCGTGGGTGTGGGCGTGGGCGTGCTTGACGACGTGCTAGACGGCGTGCTCGATGACGTGCTGCTCCTCGACCTCGACGGCGTGCTCGACAACGGCGTGGGCGACGGCGACACTCCCGCTCCTCCTCCTGCTGCTCGACAACCACGACGGGGGCGTGCAAATTGGAGACGACGGCGGCCGGCGTGCGAATTGGGGATCGCGAGAGGGAAGTAGCTAGGTTGTCTCGATCTGTTTTGCGCAAGAGAGAGAAAGAAGAAGTGCGCGCGGTAGTTAGCACCGTGGGGCCTTACCCCGGGCGCATAACACGCGATATGCGCCTGCGCTATCACTTACCCCAGGCGAATTCTTCGCAAATGCGCCTGCGGTAAAGTTCCAAGCGATTTGTTATGCGCGGGCCCATAGTGCCTTACCCCAGGCGAATTCGTAGAAAATGCGCCTGCGCTAAAGTTCCAACTATTTTGTTTTGCGCGGGCCCATAGAGCCTTACCCCAGGCGCATGTTTGCCCATATGCCCATGTGATAACGTTTATCCCAGGCGCATATTTTCACAGATGCGCCCGTGCTAGAGTTTTCTAAATTATACGTACGTACCACTCCCCCGGCCCGGGACACATCGAGCATATAGGAATGCTATTAGGGGGCTCCCACATTGTTTTTCACTTTAAAATTACATACATATGAAAGTTATGCAAAAATTTAGTGTCACATCGAGCGTAAATAGATTGATTTAGCGAGATACCGCAAGTGTTTCTCTCAAAACACATTGTACATATACGCTATTAGAATGTTATATGGCACATATTGCGAGTATTTCCCTCTCTCAGCTTTTCGTCACAATCTTACTCTTGCCTTTCTTGGTCGATGTTGAATACGTGACCGCCATATCGTGACTTCTTCTTGTGAATGGAAGACCTGCCCTATGTAGTGTGGTCCTGCTTCTTCTTGTGGTGTATGGTGCATCGTCTTCACCGGGTTATTCCATCATCGGGTCTCCGACTAAGCTATCGAAGTCCTTCTCATCGGCGACTCCATCCATTCCGACGAGGGCCCTTTTTCCTCTCCTTACGACAACACGACTAGGCTTTTTCGGGTCGGTTATGAAGAAGCATTGCTCCACGCGCTTAGCCAATACCCAGGGCTCATTTTGCGCGGTGGGGTTCTTCGACTTGGGTTTGTTGGCTTCAGACATCGACATAGTGGTGAAATATTCGTCTTCTTTCGTGACGATTGTAGCCAATCTGACATGGAACATCGGCAGCTTTACCCCAATGTAGTCAAGGTCCCAGATTTCCTCGATCTTTCTGTAGTATCTTCTAATCTCTTCGCCCGTGTAAGATTCCATCGTTATAGACAATTTTTGATAGTCGGTACTTTATCTTTCTCCTCCGTGTAGAATGTGTACCCATTGATGTCGTATGCTTGATAAGTCATCAGATTGGGCGCATGGCCATATGACAAGGCCAATACAATTTTATCTTTCTGACATGTCATTGGCGGGGGATCGGCATCAATCTGCTTCTTGAACCATGTCGCGAAAGAGGAGCTGTGTGCTCTAAATATCTCACCTTCCGTCATCGGCCTGCGAGCATTGTTTTTTATCGTGGTTTTGTGCTCTTCTATCCAAGGGTCTACATCGTCAATGTGTTGTAACATTACTAGGTGGGTCCTATCAAAGTCGGCTCTCCGACCACAGGAGTCCGCGTCCATTACCCTTTTGCCAGTGTTCTGGACTACCCCCCATGAACCTGTCAAGATGCTTGTTTGCGGGCAAACCAATAGCTGGCTTCTCATCGCCTAGAAAATTCTTGCAAAAAGAGATGCATTCTTCGGTGAGAAATCCCTGGACGATGCTTCCATCCGGGTGTGCCCTGTTACACAACGAATGATTTGATGATCTCGTTCATTCTTTCTAACGCCATCATGTTGTGCGAGAATGCCGGCCCAAGATTGGTGATATCGTCCATGATATGGACCAAGAGATGTACCATAATGTCAAATAAGGCAGGTGGGAAGTACATCTCAAGCTCGCATAGGATGGTGACGATCTCTTCCTGCAGCATTTCGAGTTTCTTCACGCTTATCGACTTCCTAGTGATGACGTCGAAAAAGTTACAGAGGCCAGTGAGCGTTTGACGGACGTGCGGTTCCATTATCCCTCTGATTGCAACCGGAAGTATCTGCGTCATCATCACGTGACAGTCATGAGACTTCGTCCCGCTGAATATTTTTTTCTCCGCGTCTAGGTATCTTCTTATCAGCCCCGCGTAACCTAAGGGAAATTTCACTCCGAGGAGGCATGTGAATATTTGCTCGAGCTCGTCGGGACTTAGAGTGAAGCAAGAGGGTTTCATGCGGTGAGTTTGGTGTTGCTTACCCCTTTTCCGCTTGCGGTCGTCCATCTCCTCAACCTCATCCTCATCCTCCTCCGTTTCTTTACGCGTAAAAGGCGGTAAGTGAAGCTCGCTCTTTATATTCAGGACCATCAGGTCGTATCTTGCTTTTGGCCCGTCTTTGGTCCTATCTGGCATGTTTAACAGGGTGCCAAGCAAGCTCTCACACACATTCTTCGTGATATGCATGACATCAAGGGAGTGATGCACTCCGAGGATTGGCCAGTACCGCAAGTCCCAAAACACGGACCTCCTTTTCCATACCCCCAAGAGCGGTCCTTCTGGCGGAGGACACTTTTTCTCTCCTCTCTTCCGCTTCTCTACCTTTCCCGGCGGACGACAGGTTTTCCAATTCTTCTGCTCTTCTCTTGCGTGGAGGTAGATCAAGCTCATCTTTACCGTTGAACAGGTCTCCGCGCTTTCTCCACGGGTCGTTTTGTTGTAGCCACATTCGATGCCTCATGTCTACGATTTTAGAAGATCTGGGATACTTGTGTAGCTGTAGAAACTGCGTAAACTCCGTGCACCTGACACAAGCCTTGTGTCCATGGCACACCTGACACGCAATATATCTGTATCTGAGATAGTCCTGCACCGTCGTTATTACGGCGGCTCTCATACGAAAGGGTTATTCTTTAAAGGAGTCACATGTTTCCACATCTTCCTCCCACAACGTGTCTAGCTCCTCCTTCAATAGCTCGAGATACAGGTTGATATTTCTCCCTGGCTGGGTCGGCCCTTGAATGAGCATACTCATGTGTATGTACTTCCTCTTCAGACACAACCACAGGGGGAGGTTGTACATACATACAAACACGGGCCAGGTGCTATGTTTGATGCTTTGGTTGCCAAACGGATTGAGACCGTCGGTTCTCGCACCAAGGCTGATGTTCCTTGGATCGTTCCCGAATTCTTCATCGAATGCGTCTAATTTTCCACTGACGTGCTTCCGAAGGGTTTGTTAGCATTGGTTTTTCAACACGTTCTGGATCACTCAGCACCGCCTTATTTCTGTCCTCGTTCCAGCGCATTGAATTTTACATTGTATACTTTTATCCGAGTTCCACATGGTATAATTTCCATCCTGTTCTATCCACCGATTATGTCTTGCAAGAATTGAAGTATTTGCAACACTGCTATTTACACATAATCATTAGGCTCTTTTATCCGAGTTCTACATGGTATACATTTTGTCGTGTTCTATCCACGGATTTTGTCTCGCAGGAATTAAAGTATTTGCAACGCAACTATTTACACATATTCATTAGGTCTTTTATCCAAGTTCTACATGGTATAATCTCTGTCGTGTTGTATCCACTGGTTTTGTTTTGCGGGAATTAAACTATTTGCAACGCTGCTATTTATACATATTCATTGGGCCATCAAGGTGGTTCTTTGGGTGTTTTGGAATGAATTAACTGGGAATATATACAAAGTGCAAGCTTGAGTAGCCCAACCATGTTATGTTCTCATTCTCTCTTGTCAAACAGCTGTCTAGCTTCTCATTAGCTCACACAAAATAGCAGAGCCACGCAACACGAAGGCGATCCTGTGGCGACTCGACACCATGGAGACTATAGTCGCTAAAGGCCTGACGAATATCATTGCTGAATACATCTACCATGCCCAAGGATCATCATCCGGCCACTGGCACCTGTCTCTGTAATCCTCTAAAAGAAGTATTTATTTTTCAGTGTTTTACCCTCGTGGAAATGTAGTTTAACATGTTTGACAGTTGAATAATTCAATGCGAAAATTCCATAAGCAATTCGACATTTGGATTTGATTCTCGTACAATTTAAACATATTGAAACATTGTTCATTTAGTCACCGTAGCAACGCACGGGTTCTTTATTATAATATAAAAGTTTGTAGAATAAACAGGTATGTAGCAATGAACAGCAGAACAAGACGTAATGCAGATTGAACCAAGAGCGGAGCAGAACCGATGAACGAGCCTTTATCAAATTCCTGAGCACACAAGTGACCAGCTCACGAGAGCACAAGGACGCCGCATTCCGTGCCGAAGTGTGCAAAGACAACATGACCAGAGACCGTAGCAGGGAGACAAGGCACGAGATACACAACCGTTGGCATGATATAGATGACGGCGACGGGTGTTTCGTTGGAAACTGACTATGGATGGGGCGTTTACGGTCAAATCGTATTATGCTGACTTGATGCATGGATCCACAAGATTTTTACGAAAATATTTGTGGAAATTAAAAGTGCCATTGAAGATTAAGATCTTACTATGGTTTCTTAACAGGAAAGTTATTCTCACTAAAGACAACTTGATTAAGAGGAATTGGCATGGTTGTAAAAGATGTGTTTTTTGCGATACAGATGAGTCTGTAGAACACTTGTTTATAACATGCCCTTTTGCCCGTGATATTTGGCGTCTTATACACTTTACATATAGCATTTATCCACCTATTAGCATTGCGAATATGCTTGTTAATTGGTTAAATGGCATTGATAGGAAAACAAAGGCACGAATACGAATTGGTGTGGCTGCTTTCCTTTGGGCAATTTGGAATTACCGCAATGATGTGGTTTTTAACAAACAAACGAATATTCACTTTTTGCAGGTTGTAAACAAGGCGGTCTATTTTATCCAGATGTGGGCTTTTCTGCTGCCCGTGGATCAACAAGGACTTATGGATTCAGGCTGTGCTCGACTGATGGCGGTCGTTCGGGCTATTTACAGCCAGGCTAGGTGGCTTAATTCCAGGTGAATTGATGTGTAATTCGTCCATGTTTGTGTGGCTTATCTTTGTGGCCACGTTATCAGATCCATGACTGTAATTCGGATTGAATTCTGGAATTTTCTCCATTTTTATTAATAAGAAACCGGCTGTGTGCATCGTTTTGATGCAGAGCCCGGGGCCTAGGCTCCCATTTCTAAAAAAAAGATGACGGCGACGGGTGGCGGGCGCGGTAGCATCATTCGGCTCGGCGGGCAACCACATGGGCTGGAGAATTGCTCACAAACTCGATTAGACGCCCCGACTCTATCGTACAAACGTCGGTTGTTGAATATCAATCTCTCCAGGTTTAATTCTTGGCCTATATATAAAGGCACTCTCTACACAAAATTGCTATCGCGATCCTCGCTTTATTTGCTACAACCCTCACCAACACACATGTCATTATGGGTCTGATGTAATTTGTTCCACCTCAGCTGGTTTGATGCTGAAACCGAGCTTTCGCTAGACCCATATATATATATAGACAATTTCACGCAATGCTCAATATAGACGCGAGGCGTTACATCGCACGCGGCGTGGTAGCATACGCACAATTCTCTGTACTTCGGAATGTGCGGCATCGGGAAAACATCTTCGACAAAACTCGCTTCTTCCACCAGGAGATTATGCCCGACTCGCGTACCTTTGTATGCGCCACATTGTGGAACAACTTTATGAGGAAGGAAGGACCGTCAATAAGAAAAATGTTATCTACCGAAAACTCAAAGACCCGAGCAACACCGCAAACATAGTCGAATAGGGTTGCATTAGCTCCAAAGAGTATGCAAAGTACATCAATGCTACCTCGGGCAGAGTCTTCGGAGCATTCCGTAGACGAGCCAAAATATTTTGTTATCTTCGTTAAAGGGTATCCGGAAGATCCGATGTAACTCGTGTTTACTCTCTAGCATTTTCTTCTTTGAGAATATATAGGCAGTGCTCAAATCATATTTCTCAAGAAAAAGCATGGTTGGTAAAATTCGCATTGCATTGCACGGGGTGTACTTGTGACATCATGCATCAATTAAACTTGAAGAACATTTTTGCCTTAGCTCTCTTGTTTTTTTATAAAATAATTTAACTATGCATCATCGATGTCATGGCTAGGATTATTTAGAAAACTCAATATACGAGATAGATCATCCTAAAATTAATATATTTCCCTCGTGACAACACAATTTAGATCATATTTCATTTTCTTTTTACTCCTTAGTATCGAGAATACCAAAAGCACCTTTTTCAAGGTGTTTTATTAACACACAATGAAGCGAAATGGGATACAAAATATATTAAAACCTGCTAGCTTAGTCTTTTCATCAGTTCGGACTTTTGGAATATATGGCTAGTGCATATGTGTAATATGGTATCAGAGCCAAGAGGTCTCAAATTCAAGACCCGGCCAACGCAGTATTAAATCTAAAATAGTTGCGGCCTTTCATCGATCCCACGTCTGAGGGTCTTCTTGTACGTCACAACCTAGATGTGAGGGGAATGTTAAAACCTGCTAGCCTAGTCTTTCCATCAGTTCGGACTGCTACAATATATGGCTAGTGCATCTGTCTAAGAAAATACAATAAGCATATGCAACCAGTCTCTGCATACCCCCTCTGTCACAAATTACAGGGCAAGCACGCAATTTAAGAAAAAGTATGACCATTAAATTTTATCAGTAAAATATAAATCATATGTCACAAAAATGATATCATTGGACATCTATAGAAAATAAGTTTTTAATGATATATTTTTTGTGATATAAATTCATTTGTTTTACTAAATTAATTGTCAAATCGTGTTCTTAAACTACTTGGAAATTGTGACGGAGGGAACATGGATCCACGTCAAGCAGAAAAGGGGCACATGGAGCCATTGACGAGGAGCAATAAGCACACCATGCCGACTACCATCAGGTGGCGTGGTATATGCATATTCCACCCATCTCAAATGCCTCACCCATTACGTATAACTATACCTTATAATGTCAATCGGGTTAATTACAAATGAGTTGTTTGTTTTTGTTACCCAGGATGTCTGATAAGGAAGAGAATGAGGACAGAGGAGCGCACAGGAGGTTGTTTCTTCGTACTCACTTTACGGCGGCACACGGTTTTCTTTGTGGGTACGATGGTTCTTATCCGCGTGGAGAGGTTTTGAAGAGAATTTCTGGATGGGACCGTTGCGGTGGTAACAGTCAGCGTGGATGGGGGTGCGTGTGGCTTTGCTCCAAAATGAACATCGCACACCGATGGCCTACCCAAAGATCGGAATCCTGAAGCCTCGAGGAGCAGCATGGCTATTCATCATTCGGCTCGGCGGGCGGTGCGCTACGTGCGTGCTGGCTGGCCACATGGGCTGAAGAATCGCTTGCAGGCTCTATTAAAATCCCGCCTCTCAATCGTTGCGGTTGGATGCCCGCCCCATTTTTTGCCTTATATAAAGGCAGTCTCTACATTTTTCATCCCCTCATTTCATTTGCTCCGACACTTACATACACACACGTCTTGTAATCTGTTCCACCTCTTGTGCATGTCGCTGGAACTGTCAAGCTTTAGCTAGACCCGTAGAAAATTCAGATAATTCTCAATACAGATACGAGATGACGCGTCCCACGCGGTATGGTAACATACACACTTCTTCGAATATAGGAATAAGTGGCATCGGAAAAACTCATTTGACCACCCTGAACAGTTGTGCTCAGACATTGTGACTGCCGATGGACGTGTCTTGTACCTTTGTATGTTCCCCATTATGATTTGGCTTTACGTCGAATGAAGGACCATTTTTTCCTCTAGTGCAAATTCGAAGCTCAAAGCAACAACGCGAACATGCTTGACTAGGGTTGGATTTGTAGACAAACACTCCAACGATTATGCCAAATACATACATGATCATCGAGGAGCCTTCCCGGATCTTTCCCCATTCTCTAGTTGGAGACACACGGCTGTAATCTTCGTCCAAGGGTGTACAAATGATCCAATGCAACTCGGGATTTCTTTTCTAATTTTTTCTTGTTAGCGTGTGCGCGATGTAATTTGTTTCCTGCTTCTATTGACTTGTCGATGATGGGGCTATGTGCCCTTTGTATCTTGTTTTAAACTGTTTTTTTTCTAATTAAGCGAGCAACTATTTTCTTCTATGAGAATAGGAAGTGATCTCATCTTCTTTCTTAGGAATAGTATGGTAGATAAGTTTCCATTGCAACATCTATTTGGATTAACCTTAAATGACATGTTTGACGCCCGAGGAGGGGGGATATTCTAATTTTGTTTCCTAATATATTGGTTTCTTATTATTCCTAAGAGTCAGTAAGCTAGTTTATCTCGATCCAATATTGCCTGATTTGGTTTTGAATTGAGTCCCATTCATTCGTATTGGACATTGTTTCCCACGATATACCGCAAATATGTGGGCCTCCCACCTAATTCGGAATATATGTCGATGATTACCTATGAATTGTGAATTCTCAAAACAAGTTCAAGACCTATGGCTAAATTCCATGAGTGTCCTAAGAATCATGTAATTGCATCTTAAATAAAGTGACAGGCCTGCGACCCAAGGCAGTTAGCATCTTCGAGCGTGCGGGGTGGTGGGCTATCATTGGGTTCCACGGTGCATGAGTGCAGCCCAGACATTTTTTTAGACTGATGTCGGCCCAACAGATGTACTCCTCTAGATAGGCGGACACTAAACATCCGAGAGGCATGCAAAAAAAGTAAGCTACGCCTACCTCTAAAGGAGTGAGGGCCTCTTGACCATTTTTGGTTTTTTTTGTATGCACTCTTTTTTCATAGGTTTCATGTTATGTTCGTCACACACTGAAATAGGAACAAATTAATACGAATTATACCTTGAATTATGTATCCGAATTGTTATCTAAATTAGTTGAATTGTGAAAGTGAAATGTTACACGATATTTGAGATGTGCCGAGTATCCATGAGTGAGTGGTAACACACAATTTTTTTTCATACTACCTTGCTGTCATTTTTTGGTTTTTTATAATGCTTTTGGCGAGTGTTTCTTTTGTTTTTTATGCACAGATAGACCCATGAAATGTAATGTTCTTATTCAATGACACAAAATAATGTTAACCAAGGATAGATAGATAGATAGATAGATACATAGATAGATAGATAGATAGATATATGTTCCAAGCAACTATACGAAATAATGACCAACATGCACACGTTGAGATTGTCCATCCACATCCTCTCCAATGAGTTTTTTGCTAATTTAAGTACCACGCTAAACAAAAAATAATGTTCATAACACTACTAACCAAACTATGTCATTCTATATTATAAATGGGACACCATCTCAGAAAAACAAATATAAATGGGATAATCCATATACTATCCTACAGAGGCCAAATTTTGTGTAGTAACGTAACAGGAGCATCAAATCTTACAATTCTAAATTCAAGCAAACCACCGAGACATACACTGTGACTACAAGTATAAATTAGGGAGATTGTAGGCAAGCCGAGCATAACCTACATACTCCTATATCTTCTACACATGCTACTTAACCACTACCCATCGTGCGTCAGCTCAACCTCATCATATATATATGACCAACCATGACCAATCAGCTATACGTGTAAATGCTAGTCTATTTGCCCTCATGTGCTCTTGCGTGATCAATCTTTTGGTAGAGACAGTCTCAAAAAATCCGTTCACAACCCTTTGTCCGCTCTAGCTATGTCTAGTAACATTATCGATGTGCTCAGTCTTGTCCATGAACCATGAAGTACTTCAATTTGGATACACGTACGATAATATGGAGACATTTGTTTGGAATGAGATGCATAGGAAAAATATTAACTATACCAACAATGATTCTAACAGAAGTAGTGTGGAATATTGGCTGGATCGATACAGTGCCATGGACGCCAATACAGAAACCATGGGCCATGAATTGCAGTCACACACAACTTCACACTTTTGTTTTATAAAACCCCGCATATGCGGCCATTGGCATGTTCACTTGTTGAACTTTATTTCAGCTTGTCCAATTCGCATGCTCTAAGTTCTAATGCACATATTAATACAACAGAACATATGATCACACTAGTGTTACTAGGATGTACTAGTATGAGCACGCGGTGATGAAGCATGGAATTTCAGGATTGTGCTGTGTGTATGTTATTTTAATTATATGCCATTCTGATTCATGTTTTGTGAAATTTCTGATGAGATGTAGTAGGGAGAAGTGGGTTATCACTCACTGGGAGCATGTCTTGCACAACCTCCATTCATGATGACCAGTGCAAGGGGATTAAACAATGTCACGAGTATCTATATCATTCTATTATTGTTTAAAACGTCTAGTAGTAGAAAATTCAATGGTAAATGCTAAAAGAAAAAACTGCATATCAGCGGCAGCTGGGCTGCGTGATAATAACTGGTTGAAGGACCAAGATACAATGCCTGATGGAAAAGGTATCAGTCAAATCCTGTTTCTCTAGATTCAGATTGCAGGTGTGCATTGCACAAGCGGCACGCTAGATAATTCTGCTGGAGATTGAATGTATGCAAAATCGGTTGACTGCAGTAAGTACGGTAGAAGCGTGCGGCAATAAAAACACGCTATTGGTACTACAGGATACCATTAGTGTAAGATACAGCGCACATGTTTCTGGTACTCAGCTTACCCAGAAGCGTGTGCTGGCCCGTACGCTACTGATCCCCTTTAAAAGCAGAATTGATACTCCCTCCGGTCCGATAAAAGTGACGCGAGAAACCAACTAACTAGGTACAACTTATTACTAACCTCCTGACACTTTTTTAGGATCGGAGGTAGTACTAGTTGTGTGTCCCCCCACGGGCTACTGGTATGGGTTATTAGCACGTTTCTAGTAGACCTTTTTCTACTACTGGTGGGTGCAGCTAGTGTGGGAATACTATCCAAATGGTGTACCGCATGCTACCAATATTTGTGGTTCATCTTGGTGGCGGGATATAAGGAAATTAATGGACAAATATAGGCCATTAATTTTGGTTCCAGTGGTTGTGGGGATGCAACCCTTTTTTTGGTCCGCTTCTTGGAATGGATATAGTTTGCAGGTTTCTTTCCCTCGGTTATATTCTTTTTATCTTGATAACAAGTTCTCAGTTCAAGAGGTCATACTGGCTCGGGACTGTACTCGGTTAGTTTATGTACACCTGTCACAATGGGGCTGTTTGGTTCGAGCCCACGTCCACCCCACCAAATTCAGGGCTTGCCAAAATTTGGGTTGAGAACTTGCAGCCCCACCTTTGCCCGCGCGTGGGCGCAAAACTGCACCTAGTGACCAAAATTTTGGTGTGGCTGAGAAAATTTGGCTTCAATCCAAATGGCAGCCTTTGTCATCAGTCAACGCCAATATTTTGGAAAGTTGACCGCTGGCCACAACCCAAACAGCCCCAATAAGCCTATATTGAGTTCCTCCAGCTGCAAATTTTCCTTGACACAGCGCAGATTGATCCATCTAGCAAATATATTCGGATTTATGGGAAAGGTGGTACTTACACTTCAATTACAATGTGGTCAATGTGTACCATTGTGTGATTTTCCCTTCTCAGATTACGGAGGACGGAAGGCACATATTTTTTTGTTGGACTTTCAGTCTGCTCAGGATATGGAACTACCTGTAGGCTCATCGGCAGTCAGGTGATACATTTGAGCATGTTTTTTGCATGGCCAACAAATAATTTTACAACTATTTTTCACAGAGGTGGTCAGCGCTTCTACCTGGCATATATGGAAACAAATGAATAGAACGATTTTTCAAAGTATCATGCCAACTTTCAGAGCTAAGAAAAAATTCCTTTTATCCTTGAGATCACCCTCCATTTCCATATGGTGAACTCTTGTCGAAATATATTGACAACCTTTTGTAATTTAGCTTCCCTTCCCCTCTCTCTCTCTCTCTCTCTCTCTGTGTGTGTGTATATATATATATATGTATATATATATATATATATATTTATTTTATAATCAATAAATTTACTGCGGGGACTTCCCCTATAGCATTTCTCAAAAACAATTTGTATCAAATGAAGAAACAAGATATATGGATTTTGTTTTGTTGATTAGCTATAGATATTGAATCTCTCATAATAAGTTCAAAAGATGTGATTAAATGTCATAAGTGTTCTTAGATTGCGGCTTTACGTACTTAAGAGATCGTTGAACAACCCAAGATAGTCGAAATTCTACCGGCGTGGATATCATTTGTTTCCATGGTGTGTGTGCATACTATGTGGACAATTTTTGTTTGGAAAACTGATGTAAGACCAACTCGGTTAAACATTCGGGCTATGTTCTTGGCATGCGTCTAATTCAAGCCTACTTTATCAGGTGTTGTGAGCCCAAGCGTATTACAGTAGACGGGCAATAAAAATCGTAATGGCATGCAACATGTACCCATTTGTCAAAAAAAAGGTCCAACATTGTCAACAAAAATAATGTCAACGGTACCCGTCTAGATACGAGCGACGGTCTACCTAAAAAATAAAAACCCCTCAAAGAATAGGGCGGCCAGTTGAGCAATTTCTCTATTCTTTTTTTGTATGAGCCCTCATTTTTTGAACAGCTAAAGTTGCATAGTTGTTCAGTAGTCTAATTGCCGGCATCTGATTTTTATTTTCTGACGAAAAAGAAAAAACTTGCTGCGTGTATTTTATTATTTTTGGGTATAAGAAAACAAGAGATTTGTAAAGAAATTAGAGACAAGCTAGAATTACCAATGTTCAGATAAAGCTATCAAAGTATGCAACAAAAGAAAAATAATTTTTCTTGTTGCTCCAAACTAAGCCATCTGATTTAATCCTTGAAAATTGCTCCGCATCTATAGAGGTTCAGTGAACACCTTGGAAGATCTCCCAATTTCTAGTCATCCAAATTGTCCAAGCACAAAGGATAATGGTCTTCATAAAGAAGGGCTTGCGCAGCTTGTCCATGATCATGTCAATGCGAGGACCAATGTATTGCCAGCAGGAGGATGGAAAATTTCCATCCCCCGGGTCTCCATGCTGACACGTGTCACTTTTTGCCCAAATCCCGCATCTGCTCTCTGTACAATAAAAAAATACCGATTTTTTATCCTATGTAGCAAAAAACGATTAATCCCCAAAATAAAAGGAAAATCTCAAACCTCCCCAGAGACCTCACCGGAGACACCGTAGCAATTGAAATAGTGCTATCATAGCAAAAAATCAACTTTGTTGGGGACGGCGCCGGTAGGCTCTCGCCGGAGACATCGCCGGAAAATCTCATAGCAAAAAAATTGTTCCGCGATAGCAAAATTTTACGATAATTGTAGCAAACATATTATTTTATTGTAGCAAATAATTGACCTCGCCGGAGGTATTTCCGGAGTTCTCATAACAAAAAAATTGTACAAAAGAGGAACAAAAAAATGCTGGTATGTAGCAAAATGTCTTCCGCCACCCTGAAAATCGCCCAAAACATGAAACCCAACTGTTTGCCATCGGAGCATCGCCGGCCGTGCGGACTTAGCTATTGTGCCTTCCCTCCAATCACCACGAAGATGGGGAGCAACGGCAGATCACGCCCCACGAGAGAGGCTGATGGTGGCACATGGGCCAGAGATGGAGACAGAGGCCGGGTTTTGCGGTCGACGTCCGAAACGGAGATAGAGGAGGCCGACAAGGAGCCGTTTGCAGTTGGGAGCATCCATGCCCATGGTACCACTGCCGGCGCCGACGGTAGCATTCCGAGGACAGAGGCGAGGGGAGCATGGGGAGGTGCGGATGGCGCGGTTCTCGTCGGCCTGCGGAGTACGGCCGGTCGGCGGTGAAGTAACCGGCGGCCGGAGGACGGCAATGGAGGACTCCAAGGATAGCGGTGTCGACTGGAAAGGAACAAAGGAGGCAGGGGCGAGAGAATTCGGCGGGGAAGACACAGGTGACGCGCACCGGTCCGCTGTGCATGTGGTGTAGAGAGAAAATAATTTTACGAGACCTGGTCTACAAATCTAGCTCCGTGGACCAACTCTAGCAATTGACACGTGAGCAGGAGAGAGAGAGAAAACGAAATTTAAATGTCTATTTTTAGATCTAAACTGTCATGCATGCCACATGTAAATTGCTGGAGTTGGTCCACGGGGCTTAATTTGTAGACCAGGTGTCATATAATTATTTTCCGGTGTAGAGAAGTCATGGAACGATAAGCTCATGGGTGGGACCCGCCAGTCCATGCTTCCACGTGCATGGACGCTTGGCGCACGTGTAAGGAGGAGGATGCGAGGGCCATGATCCTCCGGAGGATCTAGAGTGTTATCATTTGATTTTTTATCCAGTAGGTGGGTATTGTTTCTTAGTTTGCATGTGCTATCAAATAGTAATTTCTTTGATTGTCATATACTCATATTTCTCCCCTCATATGCTTTGAAATGGAAAACCAAAGAAATCCATGTTGAACTGCGAACGTGAATTCAAAGAAAATAAAATCCCAATGATGTATCTCAACTGGTTTTTAGAAGTAACCCTAAAAAATATATAATTCACACATATATTGTGAAAATATGTTTGTACGAATCTCAAAATTTTATATATATCCCCTATTGAATTTGTATATAACATAATTTTTCCGTATTAATTACAAGTATAAAACATTCGCAAAACAAAAAATTTTGCTAGCATGAACAACAGAACAATCCGTAATGCAGAGTGAATCAAGAGCCAAGCAGCGCAGAGTGAAGAAGGAACCTGAGCAGAGATGAAAGAGCCTTTATCGAATTCATGAGCACGGAAGGGACCAGCTTACGCGAGCACAAGGACGCCGCTTGCCGTGCGGTAGAAGACGCGGGAGGGGGGGGGGGTCCATGGCAGGCCAGCGCCTGTGGCTGTGGGCTGCATCCAGGGGCGTGGCCCTTGGCCTCGACGCGGAGGTCGAACTCGAGCCCCTTGCGCTTGCCGCATGAGCTGGGCGTTGCACCGCCACCAGGACCCGCTTGAGGAGAATCTCCGTGTCAGCCTTGTAGGTTGTAATGCCCAACCGTCGGCGCTATTTAGATGAGAGGGCGGAGGTGAAGGAGGCCAAGAGGAAGAGGATGAGGACAGAGACGGCTATCCCGGAGGGCACGAAGGCGCAATGGAGTAAGGCGATCTCCGGAGCGCGATGAGTTGGGCGAGGAGGTTCTCCTCCTTTTGTCTTTGCTCGGCGGGGCGTGCAAGCTGCCAGCCGGACACGTGGGATTAGTGATGGCACTTTGGGTACCATTAGGGTACCCTCTATTTTCCCTACTTCAAAAAAATGAACTAATTTTTTGATGACATAATCATTTTGGAAAACTTAGTTCATTTTGTTGAACTAGAGAGGGTAGAGGATACCCTAATGGTGACCCACTGCCATCATTACGTGGGCTGAAATATCGTTCGCAGGCTCGCCCTACACTCTCTATCGTACAACGTTGGTTGTTGCATGTCAATCTCTCTGGTTTTAAGTTTTGGCCTATATATAAAGGCACTCTCTGCACAAAAGTTTCATCTCGATCCTCGGTTTATTTGCTACAACCCTCACCGACGCACATGTTGTTGTGGGTCTGATGTAATTTGTTCCACCTCAGCTGGTTTGCTGCTGAAACCGATCTTTTACTAGACTAATATATATAGACAATTTCACGGAATGCTCAATATAGACTTGAGACGATATGTCCCACCCGGCGTGGTAGCATACACACAATTCTTTGAACTTGGGAATGAGCGGCATCGGAAAAATATTACTACCTTTGACGTACCTCACTTGTTCCACCGGGAAATTATGCCCGCCGATGGTTTTGCCGCGTACCTTTGTATGCGCCACATATGGTACGGCCATACGATGATAAAGGAAGGACCGTCGATAAGGAGAATTCTATCAACCATGCGGCCAGACTATATTGTTATCTTCGTCAATGGGTGGCCGAAAGATCCGATATAACTTAGGTTTCTCTCTGTAGCATTTTATCTCTAATTTATCAAATCGGCCAACTACATTTTAATGGAGCATTTATATATTTCAAACTGGCTCAATCGACATTTTGTCCGATATAACTTAGGTTTTTCATTTTGCAAAACCAACCCTTTTGACCGCTGAGCTGCATGCTCGTTAAAATGTTTGATTCTAGTGTAAATATTTTGTTTGTTGTGACGGACAAACCTTGCTTGTTCATTACGCACGAGTTGCTTGAAATTTGTTGTTAAGGCACCGGTGAACTCGGATAGGTCCAGGATAAGCACGAAGTGAAATTGTGTGGTCACCGTACCTACACACATCTACTCGCTCTGATTAATATTAGATGACTTCTAAATAGATGTATCTAGACTAAAATAGTGCTAGATACATTCACTTGGAAGTCATCTAATAATGAACGGAGGGAGTAATTCGTAACGGGTGGCATCAGAAAACTTGTCCCCGCAGCCATTCTCGAGGTAGCGTCAACAATTCATCGTGTGACCACTAGTATTCAAGTTCAGCCAGATGCAGATGATTCCTAGCTTAATCAAACAAGGTGGAAGACGGAGTTGGGTTGATCGAGCAAACTGCAGGTTACCTTTGAGCTAGATGGTGGTCTTTCCTTAAGTGTATAGATGCGCTGGTGTAGCTGAACTCTGGTTGCAATCAATTAGAGGTGGTACTACGGGAATGTATATGGATGTCACTTTAGCAAATGATTTGTGCTGCATAAGTAAGGAATGAAGAGATCATTTTGGGATTGGCAGAGCTAATCCATGTCTCCTATGTAATCAACCGTCATGGAATCCTATGTTACATCGCTAGTCGATAATTCGACAACAGAAAAAATAAATGCAATCAAGTACGACTTTACAATAATTTCTTTCACATTTTAAATTATTATTAGCTCGCTTTTGAACCCAATCAGCTATTATTATTTACTTAAACGTATAATATATATATGATGGGATCCACTTTTGGGAACTTACATCATTGACCAACTCTAAGCCATATATATCTATGTCAATATATCCTCACTTGATGCGCCCCCCTCCAAGATCCAGCCACCTTGATGCTTCCACATATATGCTAATATCTTCTTCTGTCACTTACTTTGATTAGTCGGTTGGAGCCGGTATGGGACCGCTTCCACATGCATGCTCATATATCTAGGCACACACAATTCCATCTGCGTTCTAAGTTTCGATGAATCTGCCAGTTCAGCCATGATGGAGGAGGCACATGATGCCAATTGATTCATAAATTCGGACTAAATGCCTCGAGGGCGGCACATGATGGCAATGTATTATTTGGGTGTAAGGAGTCATAAATTCTGACTGAATGGCATCAAAAATCATGATCTTTCTTCACTCCATCGTCTAGTGTTTGTTTAGGTAGTTTATGGGTTTGGTTTCATATAGAACAACCTGCAATTCCAACCCAAATCATATCAAACGTGTTTTACTGTCACGTATTGCTGTAACAAGTATTAGATAGGCTAGAATCATAACTATAACTGTTAGCATGTTAGGTAGTTGTTAGATGTTCGACATCTGTCTTATCTGTAACATGACCTGCTATATATATACGTGACAAGCCGGCCGTATGTGCTGTGCAACTCACCAAATTATTTCTCACGTTGGCTTTTATGGTATCAGAGCTATAAGATATAAGCTACGCTCCGTTCGCCGCCAGTAGTCCATGTCCTCGGCGACGCGAGCAAGGCCCTGACCATTTCTGTCACCGATCTTGTAGGCAGGACTCCAATGGCGTCGTCCTCAACCTCCACCGGCCCAATCGTCATCACGAACCAAATCACCGTCAAGCTAACAGAGGAGAATTATCTATTTTAATTTGGTGTGCGCAGGTACTCCCCATCCTTCGTAGCAATGGACTCATGGGCTACATAATCAAGGATTCAGCTCCTCCATCGGAGGAGATTGCAAATCTCCAGGCGGGGGACGCCGGTGCTCCGGCGCGGATCCCCGATCCCGCCTACCTAGCCTGGTACCAGCAGGACCACGCTATCCTGTCGGTGTTTCTAACGTCGCCCACGCCGGAACTATACGGCATCATCATCCTCGCCACCACAGCCGAGGAGGCGTGGACCACCTTGGTGGGAAGCTTCGCCAGTTAGTCCACGGTGAGGTCCATGCAGCTTCCTTACCAGCTCTCCATCAACAAAATTCTGGACACATCGGCTGCGACGTATTTCAACCACATGAAGGCTCTCTCCGACACTCTAACGTCGATCGGACAGCCACTACATCCCGAGGAGTTCATCTCATACCTTCTGGCCGGATTTGACGCCGAGTACGACGCATTCGTTAATTGCGTGTCGGCCAGCACTGTACCGATGCTGGTGCGTGATGTGTATGCTCAGCTCCTCAATGTCGAGCAGCGCGTGGAGTCGCGCAAGGCTGAGCTCCGCGTCGAGGGGATCCACGCCGTGAACTTCATTTCTCCTGGTGGTGGAGGTGCTCGCGAGCAGGGGTGGTTTGGCTACTTCAATAAACAAACCGCTCCACCACCCTCCATGCTGTCGATTCCCAGCTTTGACCGCGACGGTAGCTTCGGACGTGATGGCGGATCACAGTCTCGCGGGTTTGATTAACAAAACAAGGATCGACCACGCCCAGTGTGCCAGCTGTATGGGAAGGTCAGTCACCTCGCCGCCAGGTGCTACAAGCGATTCAAGAAGGAGTTCCTTGGCATCGACAATGACGTCCGTGGCAATGACGGCCGCGGCGGTGACGGCCGCCTCAGCAACCGTCAAGCTGCATCAGCGACCCATGGTGGACAAGGCAACCAGGGCAGCAACGGCGGTGGCCAGGATGTTTAAACACCATCCTACCGCATCGATCCCGGGTGGTACGCAGATTCCGGCACCACCGATCATCTCACTTCTGAGATTGACAAGCTCCTCGTGAAGGAACGCTATAGAGGCACTGATAAGGTGCATACTGCAAACGGGTCATGTATGCATATTTATCATGTTGGTCACTCTACAGTTACCAAGTCATCTAGATCTCTACTACTCGGTGATGTCGTGTTCCTGCTGTCACTAGAAATCTTTTGTCTCTTCCTAGATTTACTAGAGATAACAATGTTTTCTTTGAGTTTAATCCTTGGTATGTTCGTGATGGACTTTATCGTGTGGATGATCAATCCGTGAAACATGTTTTCAACGGTCTTCGGGTGTCGTGGGAACAATTGCATGCACGCCTAGGACATCCTTCTACACAAATAGTTCAAATTATTCTCCATAGGAATAAAATTCCATCATCATATTCTTTGCACAATCATGTAATTTGTGATGCTTGTCAACAAGACAAAAGTCATCAATTTCCCTTTTCCCTTTCCGTTCATGTAATAACGAAACCGCTTGAATTTATTTACTTAGAAGTGTGGGTCCCTGCCCAAACTTCTATCAGTGGTCATAGCTATTATGTCAGTTTTATTGATGGCTATAGTCGTTTTACTTGGATGTATCTCCTTAAGCATAAGTAAGAAGTTTCATATTTTTCTCGCGTTCCAAAAGCATGTCGAACGCGTGTTGAACCACATAATTATCCATGCGCAAACTGACTGGGGAGGTGAATACCATAAGTTAAATAAATCCTTTCATGATATTGGGATATCTCATCGTGTTTCTTGTCCTCACACCCATCAACAAAATGGCTTAGAAGAAACATCGTCATCTTGTCGAAACTGGTCTCACATTACTCTCACATGCCTCTGTTCCGTTTAGGTTTTGGAGTGATGCATTCACAGCTGCATGCTTTCTTATCAGTCGTGTTCCTAGTCGAGCAATCACCATGCAAACTCCACTTGAACGTCTTCTAGGAGATAAGCCTGACTACACTTTTCTAAAGACTTTTGGGTACACCTGTTGGTCTCATATTTGACCATATAACAATAGGAAACTAGAGTTTCGGTCTAAAAAAACGTGTTTTTCTTGGGTACAGTCATGTCCACAAAGGCTATAAATGTTTACATGTTCCTACAAATCGTGTGTATATCTCCCGTGATGTCATCTTTAACGAGAATTTCTTCCCATTCTATAATATTTCTACATCATCATCGAGTCCTTCCTTGCACCGCTCTATACCTACATCTGACCAACTAAATGATATTGCATATGCCCCTGTTTTGCTTCCTAACCACGGTGCAGGTATCAGACGAGGTGCTCGCCTTGAGGGAGTCCCACGTGATGATGCACCGCATGTTGATCATGGAAATCATGCAACGTTGATCGATGTGCACGTCGATCACGCTTGGGAGCACACCAACCGAGCCCATCCCCATCAGCGCATGGACAACCGATCAATTCACAAACGGGGGCTGCTCCTGGTTGGGCCGACAAGAAGTAATCGGATGCATCCTCAACTGGGTCGTCTTCACTAACTCATCATCCTGTGTCCACTTCACCACCTATGGATTGTGCCCCATATCCCGAGTTCACGCATGAGCTGATAACAACACATGCTCTAGGATATCGTGGTGTTACTACTCGTCTTCAGAAAGGAATCACGCATCCTAAGAAGCAGTGGAAAGAACCATGGATGACTACATGCATCGCTCGTACAGAGTGAGAAGTCTCAGAGCCTCCAGACATTCGTCACGCTATGGCCAGTCCGAATTGGAGAGAAGCCAGGAATCAGGAGTTTGCAGCAATGCAAAATAATGGTACATGGCTTCTAATCCCTCACAAGCCCGATATCAATGTAATTGACTCAAAGTGGGTGTTTAAAGTCAAAAAACGGGCTGATGGTTTTGTGGAGATGTACAAAGCGTGATTATTGGCTAAAGGGTTCAAACAAAGATATGGACTGGATTATGCTGACACATTCAGTCATGTAGTTAAACCAACCACAATTCGTTTATTGTTGTCTCTTGCAGTTTCTCCGAAATGGCATCTTCCTCAGTTGGATATCCAGAATGCATTTCTTCATGGGATCTTGGACGAGGAGGTCTACATGTCCCATCCACATGGTTTTGAGGATCCCAATCGTCCTCATTATCTTTGTCGTCTTGACAAAGCTATATATGGTCTTAAGCAAGCGCCCAGAGCGGGGCATGCAGGTTTGAATTCAGTTCTTGGTAAACTTAGTTTCAAGGCATCAGCAGCTGATATGTCATTATTCATTCTTCAGCGCTTCAATATCATAGTTTATCTCCTTGTGTATGTGGATGACATAATTGTGGTGAGCTGCTATCCTACTACTAGTACTCGCCTTATTGGAGCACTTCGTTCTGAATTTGTAGTCAAGGATCTTGGTTCGCTTCATTTTTTTCTTGGTATTGAGGTTCTCAAACAACCTTCTGGTTGTCTGGTTCTTACCCAGAGGAAATCTGCAGTTGATCTCCTTCGACGTGCAGGGATGCTCAAGTGTCAGCTAGCCAGCACTCCCAGGACCATGACAGATCCATTGAGTTCTTCAGTTGGTGCTTCGCTTATGCCTGATGATGCTACTCGTTATCTAGTGTGGTTGGCAAGTTACAGTACTTTACAATTACTCGGACATATTTGTCCTATGCTGTAAATAGGGTATGCCAGTTTCTTCATGAGCCGAGAGATATTCATTGGGCTGCAGTCAACCGCATTCTTCGTTAGGTCAAGTTGACAGGTGATCATGGACTCAATATTCGTCCCTCCTCTTCTACTTTGTTGTCTGCCTTTTCTGATGCTGATTGGGAGCGGGGCTCTGATGATCGGCGATTAACCGGGGGCTATGCTATCTTCTTTGGTGGAAATTTGGTCGCCTGGAGTGCCCGGAAACATGCTACAGTTTCTTGTTTCGGCACTGAGTCAGAATATAAGGCGCTTGCTAATGCAAACGCTGAGATTACTTGGATTCAGACAGTTCTTCAGGAGCTTGGTATTTAACAGGATCGTCCTCCTGTATTGTGGTGTGATAATCTTGGAGCACCTTATTTGGCAGTTAATCCGGTGTTTCATGCTCGAACCAAACATATAAGTTGATTTTCACTTTGTTCGAGAGAGAGTTGCTCTGAAACATCTACGCATTCAGTTCATCCCTTCAAAGGATCAAGTTGGAGACATTTTCACTAAACCACTTCCTTTGCCAGCGTTTCATGCATGTCGGCGCAATCTCACCCTTGCTGCAGTAGGCTGAGACTAAGGGAGGGTAACAAACGTGTTTTACTATCACGTATTGCTGTAACAAGTATTAGATAGGCTAGAATCCTAACAATAGTTGTTAACGTGTTAGGTAGTTGTTAGCTGTTCAACATCTGTACTTATGTGTAACTTGACATGCTATATATATACGTGACCAGCCGTCCGTATATGATGTGCAACTCACCAAAATATTTCTCACGTTGGCTTTTAAATCAAACTCTATAGTCTGTGGGCGGGTCGGGTTAGACAGTGACAACAAATAGTTCATGAAAACGTAAGATGAGTGGAAGTAACCAGAAGATGATCATCAGAGAAACATTGAATGGGAAGAGAATAACGACATAGACAAGACATACAAGACAAAGTATGTTACTGCACTTGTTCGACATTGCCATATGGAGAGTTATCTAATGCTTGTTTTAAGTGGGAAAAGCATCAGCATCGAGAAAATAATTAAATAAGTGTGTTCTTTAATGATAATAGCAAAGTTTTTGCTAGCACAAAATGAGCAAATTTTCACTTTTAGAAAAGGGTCGCCGCCAACACGGTTGCCCATTTTCGTTTCGATGCGGGGGCATGAAATAGACGTGTAAGTGATGAACACCTTGGCACAATGGTGACTACACCGGTACACATGAATCGATCCTGAACTTGACTATTATGCCGTCCAGACACACTGGCGGTGCTGCCAGATGTTCAGCAAGTATTCAGACTAGGAACACTGAAGGTCAACGTGCAAGGAACGGGAAAAATTCAGTTAATAGTTTTTCAATGAAAACAAGATCATTAATAAACCGATAGGAACGAGAACAGTGAGCTGATCTAGTCGGAGGTGAGGAAGGAGGAGTAGGAGTCATGTCTCCATCTGCTCCGACCAACAACTTGGACGCTCAAGACATAAGTCTATGCTCAGGGCTGCTGCTTCGTGCACCATGGACCCTCATCTCTACCGGTTTTAGATTCATGTTAATACCAGTGTACATAGATTTCATTCATATTCTTATTTTTTGAAACTTTTGCTCTTATTCTATTATATCATTGTAGCCATTTAAATTGTTGTTTTTCGTTTAAATTATATCACGTGACCACACGGGCTAGTCGCAGAGCAGGAACCTATTGAGCAGAAGGACGGCGCACGCCGTTCCCAAGAGCGCGAAAACGGGAAGGTCCCTGGCTGGCCAGCGTCCGGGCACGTCGCACGCAGAGTGCTAGCATACACACACAACTCTCCGCACTTCGGAATGAGCGGCATCGGAAAAACACATTTTACGCCTCCCTCTCATTCCACTGAGATATTATGCCCGCCTATGGTTTAGTTGGCCTTCCATACAATCCAATCTCTCTGTTCTGTGTGTGAATACCGATTGGGGAATTCTAATGAAACATCCACAATGGACGATGATTTCCTTTCTCCATTGTCGTGTTGGTTTCGAAGATGGCTGTCAGTCTTCGGTGAAACTGACGAGTACGGGAATCCCTATTTTCCTACGGGGAGCCTCTTTCTGAAAGCATGGATTGCTTCTGAGAACCTAGTTCTCTCCGGATCTCATACAAAGATGAAGGAAGGGATTTGACGTCACCAGCAAACGTGGAATCCTCAATCGCACTTTCCAGATCCTGTGGGCGGAGATTGGATGAGTAGTGTGCACTATCGGATTACTATACTATGACTGGTCATATATTAATGAAATTATTTTATTTGTAATGATAATGATGGTAGTCGGTCAAGATTGATCTCTTAGACGAATAGTCAGCCATTAGGCTCGTGGCCAATCAATCGCTAGTGCATTTTGTTTACCGACACAAATATTAGAATATCAAATGGATTCTTCGTCTCAATGCCATGGTTTTAATAATCATAAGGAGCCTGGACTTGAACTCCCCTACAATTGGAATTGCATCCATGGGCATTTATATCCATTTAATTATTTTTTGTTAGAATTCTATTTTAATGCACAGTAACATTTGATTTAGTCCCCCCTTATGCCATGGGCTTTCTTAGCCAAGACTCGAGGCAGCGCATTTCTATAAACTATATCAATATATATTTGATTTCGAATTCTATAGCAATTTGCTTCTAAATCAGAATGAGAAAGTCAAATTATTTGTTTGCATTTCGTTCATAGAGCTTTCTATTTTTTCCATTTTCATTTTTCAAGGCGGACTGGACCAACTCGTAGCTCGTAGCAGCAAAAATGCTGATTCGATTCTTGCATAAGCAAGTCCACCAATAGTCGTAGGTTTTTGATCCAAAACCTAGGTCGAAGAAAAAGATGAGACTGAATTCTGAACTAAGATTGAGGACCGGAGATTGAATATACATATATCTATATCTATATATCTATATCATTATTTAAATGGAAGTTTCAAAGTGGTCCCATCCTCGATAGGGCTTGAATAGTTATTTCCCAAACTCAGATATATTAGGTCCCCATGCCTTCAACTATCTCTGCGGATCTCTTTTTTTTATCACCAACTAGTACCCCCGCCGATATCAGAAATAAAGTACAAATGAACCCTCTTATTAAGGAAAATCAAAATGATAGCGTTCCGAGCCATTCTCATTTCAAAAGCAAAAGATCACCATTGCAGAGACATCCTTACACACTATGCGGTTGGTTTAAGTGCATCTCTCTCCATAGAGGACGGACAGCTATAATCAATTTATCTCTTTTTTCAACATGGATGCCACCCCAGAATGTTTTTTTATAAGATTTGACATACGTTCCTAGGGCTTGCAAATACATTAGGCAACATGAGACGTAAACATGTGAGCCAGTCTAAAATCCACTTTTAAGTCTTATTGCTTTGTTTTTGAGTCCTCAAAATGAATTTGCAAATATGGAATCCTATCTTAAAGTCTGGCCATATATTTTATTTAGAAAAATGGAATCGAAATTTCATGAGATGGGAATTAGTATCAGAGAGAGAAATAAATGGCTTCTCTTCTTGCTAATTTTTGGCTACAAGGCTCTTTAAAGATCCAGGTAGACAAAGGATTCGTCATGGGGAGGCAGGCAAGGGGAAAAGGGATGTTTCCTTTGGTACCCGTCAATCATATTGAATCCCGCTTTCATTGACCTTGAAGTCTGAGATAATGATTTTTATTTCTATTAAAAGATCACCAGTAAGAGGGGTGATCAGTCCTCTTTCAATCCTTCATCTTCTTATGAGTAGCTGCCACAGGGGGTCCTCAGTCTAAATCCTCCACTGGCATTGGACCAACAGTCATTCTAGCTCTCGCTCTTATCAAATTTCCTTATACTTTCAGGGAAAGGTCAGAGTAGTACGAAAATACAATTTCTTTTGTTGCATGCGGACCAGCTTGTGAGCCTGAAGAAATTGAAGCTAAATGACAATCTGAACCTACTTGCTTACACGATCTTTAAGAAACTACAGACTTTTGCACCTTTCTGTCTAGCTTGAGTTATATTTTAGTTCTCTCCACTTGGAAAAGTGGATAGGAAAGGTTCTTGCTTCCATTCCACTAGCCCTGAATATGGAGAGTTACTTTATCTTTCGAACCTCTTAAGCTGACTTTTTGAAAAATGTGGTACACCCCTTAGAGATATAGGGACTTCCATGCTCGTCCACTTTCTTGATAAACGAATCGATGCATTCTCTCTTCCTTGCTACTGAGACTGAGACATATAAAAAAGATCTATTACTAAAAGGATATTGGGATTATCCGGTGGTTACCGGATGATGGGAATAACTAAGAAGAAATTTAGCAATGAGCATTTGGTGCAGCACCTGCATTTTGGTGCATTCTTCTTCCTTTCCTTGGTCTTTAGTTCCGTCATATTACAAATAACTTATCTAATTACAACGTATTAACTGCTAATGCACCTTTTTTTTTATCAAATCTCAGGGACATGATATGGTAGTATTTTATCATGGTGTTGGATCCCAAGTTTTTATGGATTCATTTTTTGTTAACGGGGTTGACCCCAAAGCCATAATGTTTCAAAACGAAGAGGCTACAGAGAAACTTTGATTTTTTCCTTTGTCTCGAACTTTGTGAAGAACTCTGTTCCATCTCTCCAACAAAAATTAACATTTCGTATGCAAGTTTGAAAGATTTCCCGGCTTTTCATTTTTCTACACAAAAAATCCCCTCCCCTCCTAATTCACTAGTTTGTACTAAGGTACTAGACTTTTGGATTTTAAAAAAGTTTCAAAAAATATATATAAAGTAGATGGTGATTGATAGAGCAATTCTTGTTCATAAATTCCAGTATGAGTACTGCGCCTAACATAAAGCTTGTGACTGGTTGTAAAAAAATCTATTTTCATTTTGAGATAGAGTCCGATGCTCAACTATTTCTCGCGATATCTTCTTACGAAGTTTGTTAGGGAATCTATAACTTCCTCTGATTTAGGTGGGCAGCAGCAACGGGAGATGATCAGCCCATCACCCTAAAGGAAAGGAAATTCGAAGAAATCTGATCTTTCAGTGAAATAAGCATCTACTAATCTACCTAGAAAACCAACATGTCTATCATTTTTGGGTTCTTACCTTGTCTTGGCTCTTCACCGAGTGAATGATCACTTATACGAGATTCTGAAATGATTGTTATCTCTAGGCACGTCTTATGGGTGGCGTATTTTCTTACAGAGAAGTTCTCGAAGCGATAACCATGTCTTATCCTTTCTCGAGCAAGGTATTATTAGTTTTTTCAGGACTTAGACCTGCTGCCTCTGTCTTAACCCTTCCCCTAGAAGTATGTGCCCTTACCAATAACTCCCTGACTCACTGGCCTATCCTACTTTGGTTAAGGAAAGATGCCTCTCGGGGGATATGAGAATGATTCGAGTCATATGAAGGGAAACTCCCACGTACAGTTTGTTTTAGGGGGGAAGGAGCCCGACATGGTCCCCCCACTGACTTGGCCCGGGCCTAAGTGAAAGCGAAAAGGTGATGTGGTGGGCCTACCCATCCCAGCATACCCTTTCCGTCCATATTGAGCAACTCAAATTCCTAGAAAGCCGTTGGTGCACCCACCCATTGAGTAACTATTAATGCAGTGAGTATCTACTAATGTTACGAACAAAGAAACTTTCAAAAAGTGGACCCAAAAAGCAAAGCAACGGATTGAGCTGCACTGCCTTTGGTTGTTTTAGTTAGGCGCATCCTCTTGTGGCTTGAAAATATGCCATAGCACGCTCCGCGCCTTGTAAGCAACATTTGCTAGATGGTGGTCCTATCCTACGCGGGCTTACTAACGATGGCCAAGCACGCAGTCATTTCTGTTCTATTTCATAGGGGAAGCAAGCTAGTCAAAGAAGAAGGAAGCGTGGGTATAGGTAAGTCTAGACATATTGACACGGGTGTATATTGAAATAGGCACAAGGCCGCTAACACTAAGGAGACAGCACCGCTTCTTTGTTCGTAACTAGGACATGTATTGAGGCTAGAGGCAGACTCCTGGCACTTATCACTCCTTAGATGAAGCAAGACAAGAGTGATTCCGCTAAGGGAGAAGTATGACTAAAAAAATGATGGCAGATTTTTATGGAAACGATTATATTTAAATCACTTTCTCTCTAGTACTGATCCTCCTTGCCTTTCTTTCCTTTTCTAGTAAGATATGAAGCACTAGCTCCACCACAGCTACAACTTCTTCTCGAGCAGCTCTTATTCCACCTGTAGCACCTCTTACGAGAGAAAGCAAGGGTGAATACTTGTGTAAAAACGATTTCTTTCGCACTAATATAATAAGGAACTCTTAAACAGTACTAAATAAGAATATGATCAAGCTTTTCTTGCCTAGAGTCATTGAGATATTATATACAATATTTCTGTTATGGATCTTCCGCGGTCTTATATATTTCATTATTGCTCGAGCCGGATGATGATAAATTCTCATGTCTGGTTCCTTTGGGGGATGGATCCTAAAGAGTTCACCTATCCCAATAACAAAGAAACCCGACTTAAATGATCCTTTATTAAGAGCTAAATTAGCTAAAGGGATGGGACATAATTATTACGGGGAACCCGCATGGCCCAATGATCTTTTATTTATTTTTCCAGTAGTAATTCTAGGTACCATTGCATGTAATGTAGGTTTAGTGGTTCCCGAGCCATCCATGATTGGTGAACCGGTGGATCCATTTGCAACTCCTTTGGAACTATTACCCGAGTGGTACTTCTTTCCTGTATTTCAAATACTCCATACACAAATTGCGACCCAGATCTCGCGAATATATCGATTCAAGCCAACGATGACACTATGTCTTCAATTCGATTAATTCTTAACAAATTAGTATTCGCAATTTATGAGGGCCATTCTCTCTATATAAGAAATCATTGATTAAGAAGAATAGTGACTTCTTGGGCAACAACGTAGATTTATGGAATCACTTACTGTTCTTTTTTTTGCATAGAAAAAAGAAGGGGAATATTGATATATATTAGAGGATATTGATATATACCTCTATAAATTGACATCCGATCAAACCTAGTAGTAAGAAATCCGCAAAAATCAACCAAAATATTCCTTGGTGAATCGGTCGAAAACTTGAAGTACCCACATACATTTCTTTTAAAAAAGGTAAATGCAAGAGAGATATAAAAACTAGTGCTATTGCGGCTACACCTCCCGCTTTGTCAGGTATACTGCGAAGAATGGAATGGATCGGTAGAAAATACCATTCCGGAACAATATGAGGTGGGGTGGGCATCAGATAAGTAGGTATATAATTGTCGGGATGCCCCAAAACATTAGGAAAAAAAATAATCCAAATGGAACACCCAATGGATTATTTTTTATCCATATTGATGCAATGCGGCAAGATGAAGAAGAAGTATGTCATGGAAGAGAATCCAGAAAGGTGCGATAGTCTTGAAAGAGTTTATTGGTGCCTTTTGTGTATGCAGTGGAGGATTTTTTTCCCTTGTTAGGAGACCTTTGGCCTTCGCTTTGTTTCGTGCTGCAGTACACAAGCGATTGAGACTTGAACTAGACTTACATGGAAAAAGGGATTTAAAGTCTAGTCTTCAAGTAAAGAACCCGCCATCTATCTAATAAAACTTTTTACCCTTTCGACCTAGTTCTCGACGTCTGCCAGTTCTTGTGAGAGTTACAAGCTCGTTCGCTAGTCTCAGTCCCAGTTGTTGTGTAGGGCTTCTTTCTAAGAGGTAAAGCCAATCATAGGAGGAATTTTTGTTACTTGTAAGACTATTTTTTAGCAAAGGTGCGATTCTCTCCTCTTACAATAGAGTGTGAGAATGCATGTGCCCAACTATTCTGTCCCGATCTTAAGCTTAAGTAAGACCGAGATGAGGCACTAAAAGCATAAATTGCCATCACCAGTCATTATGTAAGGGTCGATGAATTTCGCGCATATGGAGTCAGTCCTACGCGATACCTTTTATTTGAATCAAGACCAGATTGTGCTTTTAGGACCTACACCTACATTATAACTAATGCACGGGCCAGCCGTTTGTTTCGATCGAGAATGTCTCAACGAAACGAAGCTTTGAGAAGTACCGTTATCTTGAGGCGCCACAGGATCAGACCAAACAAAAACTGGGTGTCGAAAACAGAAAGTTTCGTGCCAACTATGTGCCCCTCGTACGATCTTTAGTTTCAATGGATTGGCTTCTGTATCCTCAGCTAGATCTGTCTGATTAAGTATTACGTAAGAATTCCATGGTTCCAGCTAAAGAAAAGAAAAAGTATGTGCTTGCACCGAGCAATAATCCTAAGAGAAAGGCAAAGCCTCTACCTGATGACCCTAGGCTTTTCCATTGGTTCCATTAGGGCGGGGGAAGGGCCAATGGCCCAAACAAATAATACCTCTGACTTCTCTGGTTTACTTCTTTCTTTTTATCCAGTTCAGACTTTTGTTGAAGACTTCCGTGGCAGGATATTGTCTGAGTCTTCCCACTCGTCTGTAGGCGGACTAGACAACAACGTCATCTTAATCAAAGGGTGTCAGAAAGATCCAATGTAACTAATGTATTTTTTCTCAAGCATTTTCTTCTCTTTGAGAATAGGCAGTGCTGTCATTGTATTTCTCGGGAAAAGTATGGTTGATACGATTCACATTGCATTGCACGAGGTTGTACTTGTGACATCATGCATCTGTTTGGACGAAGCTTGAAGAACGTTTTATTTTCTCGGCTCTCTTTTTTCTATATAAAATAATACAATTATTACGGTGGTTGGGTTTTTTCAAAAATTGTCCATCTATCCGGGTATAACAGTGATAAAATAGTCGGCACTAGACTCGTGGTACCTAACGGTACCAAAAGTGTGGGACAGGAACAAAAATCACGTGGGGCAGGTACTAACATCATTGCTTTATTTAGATTTAATAAATAGATAATTAGTTAATTCATCTGATGACATGCGTCATGGAGACTAAGGAAAGTGCAAAGACCAAGCTAGGTGCGCCAACAAGAAGCGGAGAGCATGGCCGCGGACGGCATGTAGTGGTGCGGTAGCATCAACATGCACCGCAATAACCACCTCCTCTCGCATCGTCGTCGTGGCACCGCCCATGCCCGGACGTACCGAAACTGCGCCATTTCGAGACATGATCGCTTATGTAGCACCTTCCCTGACCTCCATAAGTCCATCTGTTGCAGCCGTGTTGTTAGTGAGGAATTCTCGTTCCTCACGTCACGCGAGGTCAGTTTCCGTGTTTGGAGCCAGCCGGCCAGCGAGTACAAGGGTGTGCTCCCCCGCGACGACCGCCTGTGGTCGTGAAACACGCAATTTTTTTTCATAAAGGGAGTTTTTATTACTTAATGTAATGTTATACACCCGGCCTCGGCATATCAAACATGTACACAACAACAAAGATGAAACAAAAAATAAAGACGAATTACATAAGCAAGTAATACGCCAAAGGTGGTGGAGGGCCGATCCGCAAATTATGTTGCCATCCATGCTGGGATAAAAAGTCCTTGAGTGTAACCTCCACTCTGGTATACACCTACATAAAAAGATCCCGATGCTCCGCATGCTGCATCGGTACCGAAGCACGGAGTATAGCTGTAGTCCTGAAGATAATCTGCATAAGAGAATAATTTATACCATTAAAAAACTTGTCATTTGTACAAAGCCACAACGATCAAATAACGACTGACGCTGCCACCGTAATAAGTCTTTTAAACCTTTTATCCACACCATCAAGCCAATTACCAAAAATGTTGGCAATTCTTGTAGGGGGAAATAAGGTAGAACCTATCTGAATGATTGACCATATAGAAGAAGCAATATTGCAATAAAAAAACAAGTATTTAATAGTCTCGTCTTTCACACATAAGACACACTGTTTATTACCATGCCAATTGCGTTTTGCAAGGTTATTTTTAGTTAAAATAGCACATCGACGAACATAGCACGCAAAACCTTATTTTTAGTGGAATCTTCATCTTCCATATTTTCTTATTATTATCTATTGCCACAGTTGGTTGCAACATCGCTTCATACATGGAGTTTATCGTAAATTTGCCATTTCAGTGTAAATTCCATCAGAACTCATCCTCCCCCTCAGTCAGATTAATTACCTCCACACGTTGGAGTAATTTATTCCAAGATGAGAGGCGGGGAAAAAAAGGTCTCTCCTAAACGACACTTGTGGTGGAAATTTTTCCAACATCGTGCCAATAGTATCACCTTTGTGCGGTCCCAGGACTATATTGTATAAAGCTGGATATTGTTTCCAGAGGGTGTTATTACCTAAACACCTATCCTAAAAGAACCTTATCTGCGAACCATCTTTGATGGAAAAAGAGTCATATGGAAAGAAGAATTTCTTTTTTGCCATTAAGCAAGACTAGAAGTGGGAATCCCCTGATTTCCAGCTAACCTGAGAGACTGCACTTGATCCTATATAGTTTTTCCTTAGAAGAGTTTGCCAAACACCCTCTTCAGTAAGAAGCTTAAACATCCATTTACCAAGTAAGGCTTTATTCTTGACCTCAAGGTCATGAATACCCAGAACACCATGATCTTTAGGGCGGCACACTACAATCCATTTAGCCAATATGTATTTTTTTATTTTCACCATCTCCTTGCCAAAAAAATCTCGTTCTAAAACAATCTAATCGATGCAAGACACCCTTAGGCAATTGAAAGAAGGAAATCATATACAAAGACTGAATTTATGAGAACCAATCTTCCACGCAGAAGCTTTCCTTTCCAGCTATTCAGTCTAGCCTGCAATCTTTCATCAACATGTTTCCACTAGGAAATCGTAAGCCTTCTGAAGTGAATGGGATTTCCTAGATAACTGATTGGAAACTAACCCTGACCACAGCCAAATAACTCAGCATATTGGTAAGCATCATCTTGTGCATCGCCGAAACAAAAAAAAATTACTTTTATGAAATTGATCTTAAGCCCAGAAAACAGTTCGAAAGATGGAAGAATCGGTTTCAAATTTCTAGTTTTTTCCATGTCATGATCCATAAACAGAATTGTGTCATCTCCATATTGAAGAATAGACAATCCCCCATCAACTAGATGAGGGACTACCCATTCAATCTGACCCTCAATTTTAGCACGTTCAATGATAATGCCTACCATATCGGCAACTATATTAAATAATATAGGTGATAACGGGTCGCCTTGCCGTAACCCTTTTTTCGGCTGGAAGTATGTACAAATGTCATCATTTAATTTGATAGCCACACTCCCACCCGAAACTAAGTTACAAATCAAAGAACGGTCTTCACAAAATCCTTTAATTCCGAAAGCTTGTTGGAGAAAACACCACTTGACTTTATCATCAGCCAAGTCTATTTTTAAGATCACTCCATTCATCTTTTTCCGATGCAACTCATCCATGGTTTCATTTAGGATGAAAGTCGTTTGGGTTGGGCAAACCACATGATCTTATACCGTATTTAGCCTTAAGGTTGCGATTTTAGTGAAAATTTTGAAGTTGCCATTCAGAAGGCATGTAGGTCTATATTGTTGAATCCTGTCTACTTCATTGATCTTTGGCAACAAAACTGTCTCACCGAAATTTAGGAAAAATAGGTCTAGTTTTCTAGCATGCAAATCCTGTAATAAGTCAAGCAAGTCCGTATTGATTAATGCCCAAAAGTTTTGATAAAACTGTGCTGGAAATCCATCAGGACCAGGTGCTTTATTGTGACTTCTTTTTTCACCTCCTCCTCGGAATAGGGAGCGGTAAGATAAGTGTTCACCTCATCGGAAACTTGAGGATGTCACATGCTCGTTTTACATCAAGCGAGACAAAAGTATCATCTGGTTCACCAAACAGATTCTTATAATGTTTTCTAATGAACAACTTTCTTCCTATGTCTTCTATTAGCGAGACTATGAAAATATCTCGTATTCAAATCTCCTTCCAGTATGAATTATGCTTTTGAACGTTGGTACCATTTTAGCTCTTCCTCGTGAAGGATGCCTGCCAACTCCGCGTTGGATCACTTTTTAAGTCAATCTCTTGCATAGTTAGTGTTCACCACTCCACAAAAAGCCTCTAATTCATCAATGATTGATGAAAATCCAGACTTGTCATTTTTTAGCTGCCCAACCATATGTCTCGCCCACCCCCTTAGTGTTTACACAAGGCGGGTATTTTATTATTCCACCTTTTTAACAGGGTGAGACCATGTACTAGACGTGCCCACATCATTTTAACCATGTCCAAGAAACCATCCCGACGTAACCAACCTAATTCAAAATTAAATTGGTGTTTACAATGGACGTTATGAGACCATGTTGTTAATAGTATGGGAGCATGATTCGACAATGCCTCAATACGTTCGAGGATCCGCACTGAGGCCATTGGGAATTTAGATTCCCAATCAGCATCCATCAGCACACGGTCCAACTTTTTGTATGTCGGCTCTCGAAGGTTATTAGCCCAAGTGAGTTGTCTTCCAGGCATTAAAACTTCTTTAAGATCAAGACAGTCAATTACTGCATTGAATAACAGAGGCCAGTGGTTGTCAAATATGCCTCAACTCTTCTCATGTGGATATCTTAGCAAATTAAAATCACCTCCTATAATCATAGGTTAAGGATTATATTTCGCTAAATTTACCAGCTCACGGAGAAAAGCAGGTTTATACTCGTCCTTGGCAGCGCCGTATAAGGTGACTAGACTCCATACAAAGTTTTCCGTTCTATTTCGGATGTGAAACTTCAACTAAAAGTCTCCTTCTGATGTAGCTAACACTTCCATGGTATCTTTCCTAAAACCAAGTAGGATAGCCCCCATATCTACCACGAGGCGGACGAGACATCCATGTGAAGTCTACACCACCAAATAGGCAGTTAAGTAGAGTCGAAAAGAAATCTCGTTTAACTCTCTCAGAAATACCAACAAAGTCCAACTTATGACCCTGAATAGAATCCGCAATACGAACATGTTTAGCCAAGTCACCATACTCTCTGTTGTTTGAAAATATGCCATTCATCGGGAAACAAATGGGTTTGTGGTTATTCTTGCCTTTTTACGTGGAGAGCTTTTCTTTTTCTTAAGGGAGTCAGATTTGGACTTACCACTTGAGTCTTTTAGATCATAAGATGAAATTAGCATCTCCTCATCCAAATCACCCTCCGCAACATCCCCTACCAGATGAGAGAGAAGTGGGGCATCAATTGTGTCATGTAGCTCGTCCTCATCTATGTAAGAGGTGGGCGACTTAACCGGGACTTTTGGAATGACGGGTAACCGGTCATATTCCATATGTCTCAAGGCTTTCGTCAAAATATCAAAATTTTCATCATTATTTGCCAAAGTAAAACCTAAACTATGCAAATTAGCAAAAGTATTATAGTTTGAAAGTGCAAGAAAAGACTTATTGACAGTTTCCATACCAGCGTAGTCGTTGAAGCAGTCGGCCGTGCGCCGCATCTCCCTGGACAAGGCATGCTCATTTGTACAAGAAGAGCCATCGGGGGCGACAACATGTCTTCTGCTCCTCCTCAACAGTGTCGACGTCGAGGATGGCATCATCGAAGTCGAAACCACCCCCGATTCCAACGAGCTGCATGCCGAGTCGGAATGATGAAGCAGCAGCGACTGGCCAGCCGGCTGCGGCTGTGCAAGATCACTCGACAGCCCATCTTGCAGCGTGGGAACCTCCTGCACCAGATGCACCTCCTGTCCAGGCAGGAGCAGCTGATAACTCGCTGCCGCTACGAGCGGCGTGGGCAGCCCAGCATCCACCAGACACATTGGCGGCCCAGTAGCCTGCATGGCCAGACCGGGCGAGCTGAAGCGCCTCCCCGCCCCGAGCGACGCCGATGGGGCCCAAATCAGCGCCAGAACGGACGGCGATGAACTCCTTGGGGCCGCATGCTGCGGTCTGCTGAGCACCAATCCCGGCCTATCTCCTTTTTCTGGCTGCTGCGGGCTACGATGCCCAACTCCGGAAGAAACCAGTGGCACTGGAGGCCCAAGGCACCTAGGAGCTGGCTGTGTGATGACTCCGGATGAACCCGGTGTCACCAGGCTACACGCCACCTCCTCGACTTGCACATTCGGAGCATCCTTTGGAGATGACGATGACCCACCTTTCGTCTTTGCCAGAGATTGCAAAGAACGAGCTTGGGCCACAAATTACAGAGGATTTGAGGCACCTATTCTTTTGTTGGAGTTTTATTCTAGGGATATGGACCTACCTGGAGGGATCTCCGGTAGTCAGCTGATTCATTTGATCAAGTTTTTTTGCACATGCAACAAATCATTTGGACAACGTCTATGGTCATCACTGTTTCCTTGCGTACATGGAAACAAATGAAATGGAGCTATTTTTCGAAGTATCATGCCAACTTTCACAACTAAGAAAATCGATTTTATCCTTGACATCACCCTCCATGTGCATAGGGTGAACTCTTGTCTAATTGAATCGACAACCTTTTTTAATTTAGGTTCCCTTCCCCCCTTTCCCTGTATATGTTTTAAATATTGTTTTTTTACTTTTTAGTGGGGGCTTCCCCTCTAGTCCTTGATCAGAAAACAATTTGTGCCAAGTGAAGAAATGCTATATTTGGATTTGTTGATTGTCAATAAATTTTGAATTTCTCATGATAAATTCAAAAGACGTGGTTAAATGTCATAAGTGTCCTTAGATTGCGGCTTTATGTACTTAGAGGATCGCGGAACAACCCAAGAATGTCGGGCGTGGACGGCTATTATTGGACACCACGTTCTTTACATACTATGCGAAAAAAATTCTCTAAAAAAACACATGTAAGCCCGACTCGGTTAAACATTGGTGCTATGTTCTAGGCATGCATCTACATGAAGTAAATTGCATCGTACGTCGTGATGCTTAGCGTACGTATTACAATAGACATGCAATGAAAAATTATAGAGGCGTGCAATGCGTACCCATTTCTAAGAAAAAACTCCAACATGTACCGCTTCAGATATGAGTGATGGTATGTTGCCAATTTCTCTACTTTTTTTTCTGTATGCACCCTATTTTTTTGAACTGCTAGTGTGGCTCCTTGTTCACTTGTCTCATTGCAAGCATCTGATTTTTCTTTTTACCCAAAACAGCAACACTTTCTGCATGTATATTATTATTTTAGGGTATAAGAGTACATGAGGTTTGTACAGAAATAAGAGACAAGTTAGAACTACCAATGTTCAGCTAAAGCTATCAACCCAGGCAGCAAAAGAAAAATACGGTTTTGTTATAGCTCTGAACTTAAGCTATATTATTTTGTCCTTCAAAACTGCTCTGCATCTATATATGTTTGGGCGTACACCTTGGAAGATTTGCACATTTCAAGTCATCCAAATTTACCAAGCACAAAGCATAATGATCTCCATCAAGAAGGGCTTACCCAGCTTGTTCCGGATCATGTCGACGGCTTGATGAGTGGTGATGGCATCACGCAAGAGAATGCCAGGACAAATGTATTACCGAACGTGCAAAAGGGCATCTAATATTTTTATCCATTACATGGGCATTGTTTCTTCGTTTGTATGTGCTATCTCTCATATACTAATTTCTTTGCTTTCATATTTCTTCCCAGATGCCTTGAAATTAAAATGAAAATAATTCTATGTTGTGAATGTGAATTCAAAGAAAATAAAATCCCAGTAATGTATAACAACTGTTTTTTAGAAGAACCCCTCAAGATACTTGATCACACATATATTGTGAAATATACTTGTACAAATAAAAAAGTTTATATTTATTGGAAGGGTTGGAGGAACCCATGCCGTGTTAGGGCTCGGGTTGCGTGTTTATATGAGCCGTGGAAGAGCCCCAGGCGTGGCATAACAGGAGTAGTCCGTATACGGGTAGGGTACTACCCTATACCGTATAGGACAGAGATTACAACTCTAACACCCCCCCTTAATCTGAACCTTGGAAAGGTTGAGATTACGTTTGAACTCATCTAATTTACGATTACAAAGAGTCTTAGTAAAACCATCAGCTATCTGATCCTTGCTAGAGATAAAGCGAATATCTAGTTGTTTGTTGGTAACTCGTTCACGAACGAAGTAGTAGTCAATCTCAATGTGCTTAGTGCGAGCATGGAAAACTGGATTTGCAGAGAGATATGTGGCACCAAGGTTATCACACCATAGGCAGGGTCGTTGGGAGAGAGAAACACCAAGCTCACGAAGGAGTGCCTCAACCCAAATCATCTCAGCCGTAGCATTAGCAAGTGCTTTGTATTCAGCCTCAGTACTGGAACGAGAGACTGTAGCCTGTTTTCTGGCACTCCAAGAAACCAAATTGGGACCAAAAAATATAGCAAAACCACCTGTGGAGCGTCTATCATCAAGATCACCTGCCCAATCAGCATCTGAAAAAGCACTAAGTAATGTGGACGAAGAACACTGGAAAGTAAGTCCCAGCTGAATAGTACCATGAACATAGCGTAAAATCCTCTTAACAGCTGTCCAATGAGTGGTGGTGGGAGCATGAAGATATTGGCACACCTTATTAACCGAGAAAGATAAATCAGGTCGAGTGAGTGTCAAATATTGAAGTGCTCCCATAATGCTCCTATAGCGTGTGCTATCCTCAGAATCAAGAGGAGATCCTGCAGTCAATGATAATGGCTCACTGATAGAGAGAGGGGTAGGACATGATGTACATGTGCTCATACCAACTCGTTTAAGAAGATCCATAGCATATTTTTCTTGTGTCAACAATAATCCTTGATCTGTTTTATGAACTTCAATGCCCAGAAAATAATGAAGATCACCAAGATCCTTAAGAGCAAAATCAGCACCAAGATTGCGTAGCAAAGCAGAAATAGCAGCATCTGATGAGCTAGCAACAATGATATCATCAACATAAATGAGAAGGAGCATAGTAATACCATCCTTGTGAAAGAGAAACAAAGATGTATCGGCTTGTGAAGGAACAAAACCCAATGCATGAAGTTTGGTGCTGAAGCGAGAATACCATGCCCTAGGAGCCTGTTTTAATCCATAGAGAGCTTTATCCAATTTGCAAAGATGATGTGGTGCAGCAGAAGATTCAAAGCCTGGCGGTTGTTTCATATAAACCTCCTCTTCCAGAACACCATGTAAAAACGCGTTCTTGACATCTAACTGCCTCAAACTCCATCCACGAGAAACGGAGAGTGAAAGAACAATGCGAATAGTAGCAGCCTTGACAACAGGACTAAAAGTATCCTCATAATCAATGCCATACCTTTGCTTAAATCCTTTTGCAACGAGACGTGCTTTGTAACGATCAATAGTACCATCAGCATTTTTCTTGATACGATAAACCCACTTGCAATCAATAATATTCTTGTTGGAAGTGGGAGGAACAAGATGCCATGTATTATTTTTGAGGAGAGCATCATATTCTTCATGCATGGCTTGTTTCCAATTGGGATCATTAAGGGCATCTTTGAAATTGGTGGGTTCTCCTGTAGCAGTAAGCAAGCCATATTTGACAGTATTGCCTTTATAAATATTTGGTTGCTTACCATATGTCACGGTGCCGTCCTGGAATTTTCGCGGGCGTTGAATTCCTCGTTGGAGTCGAGTGGCCATAGCAGGGGGCGCAGGCGCTGAAGACGCAGGAAATCCCGCCTCGGATTCAGCACCAGGAGAGGACAACGGATCGCTGTCCGGTGTGGCCTCGGAAGCAACGCCAGAGGGAGACAGTGGGGGGCTGTCCGGTGTAGCAGGCGTCGACGTGGCGGGCGGGGTGTGGCCAGCATCATCGTCACGGGTGGAAGACCGTGGGCTGGCGGGGGGCGTGGCGTCAGCGCCCTGCGCTGATTCGCTGCTGCCTGTCGGGCTGTCGGCTTGCGGGGGAGAGGCAGCAGGCGACATGGCGGGACGGGAGCGGCTGGCGGGGGAGCGCTCTGGGGACGGTGCCCGAGACCGCACGGGGGTGTGCGCAGGGGAGCGATCCGAGGTAGATTGCGCCGCAGAATCTGCCTCGGGATCGGGTTGGTCTTCTCTGTCTTCTAGCGCCCCCCTAGAATCACCATTGGAGCTGCCATTTGCATCAAAATCTTCAGAATTTTGGGTCGTTTCTTCCACTGATTCTGTGTGAGCTTGAGCTGGGTGTTCCTGTGGAGTAACAACAGGCACAATTTGCAACATTTGGCCGTTAGTGTGCACACCCCTATCATGCATATCGGATGGAACCGTGGAAGGTGGAAGGAGAAGAATTTCTTCAGTAAGACGACGACCAGCATTAGGATTTAAGGATGAAAACGGAAAAACTTGCTCATCAAAGACAACATCACGTGAGATATACACACGACCCGTGGAAACATCAAGACATTTGACTCCTTTGTGTAAGGGACTGTAACCAAGAAAAACACATTGCTTGGATCGAAAGGAGAGTTTATTTTTGTTGTAAGGACGTAAATTTGGCCAACATGCACAACCAAACACACGTAGAGACTCATAATTTGGTGTGATGCCAAGAAGTTTTTCGGTGGGAGTGGCAAATTGTAGGACTTTAGAAGGTAAAAGATTAATGAGAAAAGTGGCAGTAAGAAAAGCATCATCCCAATATTTCAATGGCATGGAGGAATTAGCTAGAAGTGCAAGACCTACTTCAACAATATGACGATGTTTTCTTTCAGCGGAACCATTCTGTTGATGTGCATGAGGACATGAGACATGATGAGTGATGCCTACTTGTTGGAAGAAACCATGGAGTTTTTCATATTCACCACCCCAATCAGTTTGCATGGTAACAATTTTCCTAGCAAACTTACGTTCAACAAATTGCTGAAAATTAAGAAACACTTGATACACATCAGAACGTTTCTTAAGCAAATAAATCCATGTGAACTTGCTATAATCATCAATGAAACTTACATAATAAGCATGTTTGCCAATAGACAAGGGGGCAGGACCCCATACATCAGAAAAAATTTGTTCCAAGGGAACAGTGGAAACACTAGTGGAAACTGGATATGGCAACTGATGACTCTTGGCTTTTTGGAAAGCATCACATATGTAAGGATTTATTTCTGGAACATATGAAAGATTATTTTTCCTAAGCACTTGTTGAACAATAAAAGAGGATGGATGGCCTAGACGACGATGCCACGTGGATGACGAAGGCTTGATGGAGACAAGAGCATGCTTGGAAGAACCCGTGGAGACAGGAACTAGAGGATATAGACCACCATGACATGGACCCTTAAACACGATTTGCTTCGTTTCCTGATCCTTAATTAAGAAAAAGAAAGGATGAATTTCAATGAAGGCATTATTGTCTAGAGCAAGTTTATGAGCGGAAATAAGATTCATGGATGAACTAGGAACATGAAGTATATTACGAAGATGCAATGAGCTAGTGGGGGTGTGCAAAACAGAATGACCAATGTTAGCAATGGGCATACCTTGTCCACTAGCATTGTGGACTTGATCACGGCCTTGATATGCATCATGAGTAGTGAGCTTGTTCAATTGTCCTGTGAGATGATTTCTTGCTCCAGTATCCATATACCAGTTAGTGTCAACGCCATATGCACCTTTAGTGGGAGGAGGTGGAGGAGTATCTTCATCATCAGAATCATCATCACCGTATCTCCACCAACATTCATTTGCCGAGTGCCCCTCCTTTTTGCATATTTGGCAAAAAACTCCATCTTGCCACGGGGTAGCTACCCTTTCGGGTTTGTTCTTTCCTTTGCCACGGCCACCTTTAGGGCGCCGAGGAGCATCTTGGCGTGGTTGCTGTTCTTGACGCTGCGGCTGTCGTGGCTGATCATTGCGACGTGGAGGTCTATTGTCAGGGCGGGCGTGCGGATGCTGCTGTGGGGGTGGACGAGGTGGCTGAGCGGGGGGGGCCGTAAGCAGGACCCCCATAACCCCCACCGTAGCCTTGACCTGAACCATAGCCACCATAGGCACCGCCACCGTGTCCACCGTAGCCACCAGGAGAAGAATACCGAGCGGCGGCGTTGACGGATGAGGTGAAAGTGGCGGAGGGAGACCCCGAGGCAGCGAGCATATTTTCCCTGTACTCATACGCAAGGAGCTGCGAGCACATGTCGTTGAGTGTGGTCGAGGGCACGGCGTTGATGGAGGCAACAAGTGGATTGAAGCTACCATCGAGGCCATTGAGGATGTAGTCGCGGAGCTCGTCATCGTCAATCTTCTTGCCAGCAGCAGCTAGTTCAGAGGCAAAGGCCTTCATCTTGGAGACATAGACGGTGGCGGACATGTCATTCTTCTTCGTGTTGATCAAAGCACCACGAAGGATGGAGACTCGAGCTTTGGACTGCGTGGAGTAGAGGTCATTGAGGGCTTTCCACACTTCGGAGGCATGATCTAGCCCAAAAACTTGAGCAAGGACATCATCGGACAGCGAGTTGACAAGGTAGTTCAACACGTGTTGGTCTCGAGTGATCCAGGCGTCAAACGCCGGATTGGCCACCATCTTTTTCTTCTCAGATTCGGTCACCTCAATGAATTCTTCCGGGGCCGGATCCGATCCATCGAGGATTCCCATGACGCGGGCACCGCGTAGAGCGGGGAGGACCTGGGCCTTCCAGTAGAGGAAGTTTTCCCGCGTCAGCTTGGTGGCCGGGGGCGTGTTGAGCGAGCCCGGCGCGGAAGCAGACGAAGCCATCGAGTCCTTGTTGTGGTTGGAAGTCGTGGTCGTGGTTGTATGCGGCGGCGGCGGCTTCCGAGAAGCGGCAGCGACGGCAGATCGTGATGTCGAGGACGTGTAGACTTGCGGCGGCGGCTGATATCAGCGACGGCGGCAAGGGATCGTGTTGTCGTGGGCGTGGAGACCTGCTGCGGCGGCTGGGAAGCGACGGCAGCAGGAGATCGTAGGTCGTGGGCCGACAGAGGATCGGCTAGGTCGTGATGTCGTGGCGGCGGCGGCGGCAAAAAAAATTGCGGCGGCGGCGGCGGCAGTCAGATGGGAAAAGGAATTGCTCTGATTACCATATTGGAAGGGTTGGAGGAACCGATGCCGTGTTAGGGCTCGGGTTGCGTGTTTATATGAGCCGTGGAAGAGCCCCAGGCGTGGCATAACAGGAGTAGTCCGTATACGGGTAGGGTACTACCCTATACCGTATAGGACAGAGATTACAACTCTAACAATATTTACCCCTATTGAATGTGTATATATTATCAATTTTTTCTTTATTATATAAAAATTTGGGGAACAAACAGTTAAACATGAATCAGAAAAAAACAACTCAGTAGGAATGAACAACATAACAAGTAGTTCTGGAGGGTGAGCAAACATTAGAGCAGCGCTGAAGTGATAGAGGAACCTGACCAGCCGAGAACGAAGAACGCAGCGCCTCCATCGAACTCCTCAACACGGAAGTGGCAAGTGCACGAGGATGCCGTACGCCCTGCCAAACAGCCTGGCGGGGCTCAGCGCGTCGAGACCGTCGGCTACAGCCGCAGTGTGGCTCATGGCCTCGACATAGAGGGTCTTTGCTCTGCACAGCGCATCCACCTCCTTGAGCTCGGGGACGCACAGCTAGAGCACGTCCCCATGTCCGCCTTGTACTACAACGCCCACAACATATGGCCTGGGAGGAGAGCAGGGAGACGAGGCACGAGATGCACGACCTGCGGGACGACATAGATGACGGGGCGGAGGTGGAGGAGGCGGAGAGGAAGAGGATGAGGATGAGGATGGAGTCGTCTAGGATGAGGCGCAGAGGAAGAACGGTCAGTGGTGGAACGCGATCTCCTTGCGCACGCCGTTGAGACGGGCAACTCGCAGCTAGCGCAACGTGACGGCGTTTCTGTTCCGCCTGGAGACTGGAGACTGGAGAGGTTTTGATAAGGAATTTCAGTACGTACGAACGGTCGGGGCGTGGATGGAGTTCTCGGGCCTTTGCCAAAAGAGGCGATCCAACGGTCGGAATCCTAGTGGAGCCGGCACCAGTTTTTATTTTGTTGAGGGAAGGCTGGGCTTCATTCGACTCAACGGGCGGTGGGTGTGCACCCTGTCCTGCGGCCTCATGGGCTGAAGATTCGCTTCCACGCTCTATTCAAGGCTCGCATCTCAATTGTACAGCCTTGGCGCCTGGATCCTCACCCTAGTTTTGGCCTCTATATAAGCGCACCTCTTCATCATCTTTCATCTCCTTGTTTCATACATTTGGTACTTTCAGACACCCGTCAAATTTTTGCAACAGTCAAAAGGAATTCACAGAATGTTGAATATATACATGAGATGCCATCTCGCGCACACGCACGTACACGTCTTTGAACTTCGGAATGAGTGGCATCGGAAAAAAACCTTTGACTCATTTGTTGTGCGTGGCTGGGAGGTTGTGCCCGCCAACGGTCGTGTCGCGTACCTTTTTCTACACCACATTCTATTACGCCTTTACGGGGAAGGATGGGCCGTCGAAAAGAGATATTTTTTCTACTGCAAAATTCGATGCCTCGCACGACGCCACAAACATACTCGACTAGGGTCAATTTTTAGGAACACACTCCTAATATTATGCCATGTACGTCCATGATCCTTCGGTAGAGTTTTTGGGTATTCCCACTCTTCTTTAGGAGGTCGACACCAGAAAGTTCTCTATCTCAGAGTGTCTGCGGAAGAGCCGATCTAAATTTTAGATTTTCCTTTTTAGCATTTTCTTGGTGCGTTAGTGTGTCTGCGATGTAAATTGTACCCCGTTTATGTTGCTGTATCTTTTTTCAACCGTGTTTCCTAATTAATCATGCAACTGTTTTCTTTTATGGGAGTAGGCAATGCTCTCACCGTCCTTCTCACAGAAAGTATGGTAGATAAAATTTGCTTAGTATTGCACGAGTTTGGACCCGTGGCATCATACATATGTTCGGATGAAGCTTGAAGGACATGTTTGTCTCAGTGATCTTTAAAAAAAATTGAAGTATGCATCTTTCGATGTCCTGCCGTGGATTATTGCAATAAATAATATACTTAATATCATCAAAAAATTAATATCTTGCCATGGATTTATTATAATATATAGTATTTATGTAGAATTTACTGTCCAGTTGCCGCATACAATGCAAATGTATCGTAAAAGGAAAAAAAGTGTCGTGCCAGGTGTGGTGAGCTACTAGGGATGAGAGAGTACATTACTCACCCTTTAGGTCTACAACAGCCTATTTCTGGATCTTTGACACGTGACACTGAAACTAGGGCTGGAATTAAAACTCAGAACTCGCGAGTTAAACGAATAGCTCGTATCTCGACTCTGCTCGGCTCGAACTCGTTGTCCAACGAGCCGAGCCGAGTTTTTGTATTCGACGGTAAACGAGTTCAAGCTAAACGAGCCGAGTTTACCGAGTACTCGTTTAGCTCCTTTAACTCGCTTAAAATAGTTTTTAATGATATTCTTGTTTATCTGAATATTTTTTTACTGATTATTGTAGTTTGTTTACTATAAATTGTTTGATGGTGACAAATTTTCACTGATTATTATGATGATTTTATTATACACGACCCAAATAATAAAAAATAATTATACATACATTATATAATTATAATGTTGACTTTTTATAATTTTATAAAATTAGATATGTTAAACGAGTAGCTCGCGAGCTACTCGCGAGTTCACTGAGCCGAGCCTAGTTTTGATGTTGAACTCGTTTCTTGAACGAGTCGAGCTCGGCTCGACTCATCAGTTGATCGAGCTTGAGCGAGTCGAGCCAAGCCGGCTTGGCTCGGCTCGAATTCCAGCCCTAACCGAAACCTCGCTGTCTTTAAATTAGGTATGAGATTAAAACTCAAAAGTCACAATTTATACGAGTAGCTCACAACTCGTCTCGGATTGGCACGAACTGGTCGTCAAACGAGTCGAGCCCAGTTTTTAATTTTGGACAATAAAAGAGTTCGAGTTAAACGAGCAAAGTTTGCGAGTACTCTTTTATCTCGTTTAACTCGATCAAAGGAGTGGCTACCTAATATTGTTATCTGTATGAGCAATATTTCCTAATTATTCTTTTTTATCAACTAAATTTTGTTTGCTGATGTCATACTTTAATTGATTGTTGTGATGATTGCATCATACATGGTTTAAAAATTAGCAACAACTATATATACAAACTAAATTATCGCATGTAGATAGTTTTAGCGAGTTAAACAAGCTACTTGTGAGTTTGGCGAGTCGAGCCGAGTTTCCCTTCTGTAATCGTTTGTTAAACGAGTCGAGTCGAGTTGGTTTGTTAGTTTATTGAGCTTTGACAAGTCGAGTCCAGCCGGCTCGAATTCCAGGCCTAATTTTCAATCTAAATAGGAAAGGAGCGAGTAGTCACATAATTTTCATATTGCAAACAATTTTAAATCAGATGAATTCAACTCCGTTGAAAAGGTAGATCGGTAAATACAGATATTTTTTTATTAATTAGATGAGAAATATCAAAACATTGAGAGAGACTTTCAAGTAATTTATAAAATATATTTTTGGGAAAATAGATAATGAAGACATCGAGAATCCCATTGCCTAAGTATTAAAAAAAAGATCATCAAAATAGCTGCAGCGCAACATGGCTATCTAGCACCCACCTTGGGCCAGTTCTTAAGGAGCACCCCGTACCATTTTCCGCAATTGGCTCAGCGGGTGACGCTCTTGTTGGTTGGCGACGAGCGCGGCGCCGGCGGTCATGGATGTAACGGAAAGAAGGATCGTTCTTGGCGTACAATGTCTAAAGGTCGCGATGGATTTCGTGTTATTTTTGAGTGATCCGAATTCACTTATGCTGATAAAAGGCCGAACTTCCGACGATAGAGCGGAGTTGGATTCACCCTTGCTGACCTAGTTATGCCAGCATCGTCTTTATATACCTCGTGTAAGCCGTTGTTTGTGATAAGGCACACATTGTAAATCCTGGCTCGTTTGGAAACCTCATCCGAAATAGTGACGTATTGGTGGCAGACGCCCGTGGTTTTTTCTCTTGTTCGAAGGGTTTTCCACGTTAAAATAGCGTGTCCCCGTTGGTTTCGATCTTTCTTAGTTTATCGTTGTTTTGCTTTTGCGTGTAACATTTGGTTCGTGGGTATGGCGGTCCTAGTCTGCCCGTAGAGTTATGAAGGTGAATTTCTGGACGAGATCAAAGGCTGTAACGGCTTGGGGTGGAGTGCGCGTCGTTTTACCTCAAAAGGGATCGCCGCGCAACCGAGAGGACCAAACGGTCGGAATCCTCCACGTGCAGTGTGGCCCGGCATCATTTGGCTCCATTGGCGCATTTCTAGTCAACCAAACTGACCAAGCTTAAAGGATAAAGATCTCCATAAAGAAGGATTTACGCATCTTGTCCTTGACCATGTCAATCGCTTGAGGAGTGGTCATGGCATCAGGCAAGAAAATGCAAGGACAATTGTACTGCCAACAGGAAGGTGCAAAATGGCATCGGATTTTTGTTATCCAGTACCTGGGCATTGTTTCTTGGTTTGAAGGTGATATCTCTAGTATATAATTTTCTTTCTGTTTTTCATGTTTCTTCCCTGATGCGTTGAAATAGAAAATGAAAAGAATCTATGTTGAATTGTGCATGTGCATACGTGTATTGAAAGAAAATAAAATCCCAATAATGTATCTCAACTGGTTTTTTCAGAACCAAACCTTAAACTATCGGATCGACACATATATTTTTAAGTATGATTTGTATAAATCTCGAAGTTTTGTATCTATCGACTATTGAATTTGTATATATTGTCAAAAATATTTTTTCCTTAATGAACAGCAGAACAAGCCGTAATGCAGAGTGAACGAAGAGAAGAGCAGAGTTTAACGAACAAGGAAATTGAGCAGTGATGAACCAACAACAGAGCCTTCATCGAACTCATGAGCACGGAAGTGACTAGATCACACAACCTAATGGGCTAGTTGCAGAGCAGGAACCTTGTGAGCACAAGCGACAAGGACGCCACAAGCCATGACGAAGTGCGCGAAGATGGTGGGATGGTGTGGGCTCGTCGGCTGCAGCCGCGGTTGGGCCCTTGGCCTTTATATATGGTTTGGCCTATATATAAAGGCACCCACTACGTCATTTTTCATTTTACAGTTCGTTTGGTACAGCACTGGTAATGTGTTCCACCTCTGTTGCATGTCGACGGAACCATCAAACTTTCGAAAGACCCATATACAACTCACATATTGTTCAATACAGACACGAGACACCACGTCCCACGCAGCATGGCAACATACACACACTTTTGTGAACTTCGAAATGAGTAACATCGGAAAAACACCATTGACAATCCATGCTTGTGCTACTGAGAGAATGTGCCCACCGATGAGCGTGCCACGTAATTATGAATGCAGCACATTATGGCAAGGCTTTACGTGGATGGAAGAACCGTCGACAATGAAAATTGTAGCTACCGCAAACTCGATGCGGAGAGCAAGAATGCCAATACACCCGACTATGGTTAGTTTTGCACGCACATGCGTCAAAGAGTATGCCAAATATATCCATGCTCCGCCGGAGGCTATCCAGTTCTTCCAACCGTTTTCTAGGCGGGCTACACATAATAGTAATGTTCATCGAAGGGTGTGCATTTCTCTATGATGTTGTTGTTTGCCGAATCTGTTTTGTTGTTGATGATAGGAATTCGTGTCCTTTGTATCGGTTTTTCAACCGACTTTTCTAACTAAGAGAGAAATTGTTTTAATATTTGAGAATAGGCACTACTCTCATCGTAGGAAAGCTACCATTGGTAATATCCGCATTGCATTTCACGAGGTTATACTTGTGACAACATATTTATGTTCGGATTAAGCTTCACGGATATATTTTTAATCAATTCTTCTATTTTTCGATAAAATAATGTAACTATCCATCCTCGATGTATCGTCCTCCATTACCTCAAAACTGGATAAACTTGCTATCATCCTGAAATTGGTATATTGACCTGGAATTATTGCTATATTGTATATGAACATTATTTATGCAGAATTCAGTGTTCGGTTGTCTCACGTAGGGAATGAGCTAGGGAACGAGAGAAATGTGAATTACTCATCTCGTACGTATGCCATACTCTATATCGGCAACTTTCACACGTGACACTACTTCATTTCAACCTTTATTTATCCTATCGATAAACTACATTTTACTAGTGTTATATCGCTATTCATTTTTCTTTTAGATAACATGAAACCGAACTTGCCCTGCTTCAACATAATAAAACAAACAGCTCTGGGAGGAACACAAACACCACACTGCTGACACTAGTAGAAAAACCCCCAACGGTTGTTAGCTCTAATCCCCATGAGCCTACCAACCGGACCAGAGGGGGCAGGACAACAGCCCGCCTCGCCTCGAAAGCTTTTAGCCCCGCGTCGTAACACGGCCCGGGACTAAAATTCCTCTGGCAACCGTTCGCGTCGACTCGCAGATTTTTAAGCCTGGTCGTAACACTGCCCGGGAATAAAAGTCGTCGTGGAAACCGTTCGCCTCACCGGAGAGCATTTAGTCCTGGGTCGTGTTACGGCCCGGGACTAAATGCCCAAACCGCTTGCCTCCCGCGTTTTGAAAGTTGTTCCATCATCAGGCGGGCAATAAATACATAGAAACGCGCCATTGCTACGGTACCGATCGCCTCTCTTCTCCCTCTTTGCTCTCCTCTCTTCATTCTTTCACATTCTCCACCATGGGACTAGAGATTATGGACGTGGTCTCACATGGTCGGAACATCAAAGTCGCATACACCAACGAGAGTAGAAGGGTTCCGGCCTATCTTGACCTCTTGAGGAAATGGTTTCGCGAGATGGCTCCAACGCCCATCTAATCACATCCTGTCCCTCCACAAGCACCACCTCCATAAGCTCCTCGGAAAGCACCCGCCAATTAAGGGCACACTAAGGAGCAAAGGAGCGACAAAACCTAATGCCCTCGCCATCCCCACCGAGGACCTCCGCCACCGAGATCAGCGGGTTGTCACAAATGGAAAAGAGGGGAGGTAAACCCTCTTTTATGGGGCCAGCGCCCCACCACTAGTCCAACAAGAAGAGCGTACCGCGCCCATTTCAAACAACCCGATTTGCCCCCAACTTAAACATGTGTCTTATTTTCAGGAGGGTATGCCAAAACGGAGACCCCCCCCCCGGGCTAAGGTAGCCCACAGATCGGTCGCCTCAGCATACTTTGCTCGGATAATAGTCTGCCAGATGGCGCCCTCGCCTTGATATAGTCGCGATATCCACTTGAGCATCATCGCTTTAGTCAATAACTCTGTGATAGTAAGGCCAAGCCAGACACGGTCATTCAATCTTGCTCGATCAATATCTTCTCTCTCTATATATAATATATAATATATATGTTATAATATATAGGACATGTATATATTACAACACGTTGTATTTTAGTGGACTACAATTATCAGCTCCTATAGGGCGTGATGTGCCATGGAAATTCAGGTCCTAATTACCTTCTTCACGCGGTGCACGCTAGGAAGTCCCCAGGTACTAATCACCTTCTTTTTCGGGGGGGGGGGGGGGGGGGGGGGGGGGGGGCGTGTCGCGGGTCAACGGTTCTTCGCCACCGGCTGCTAGCCCGCGTGCTGCCGCGGTGCAGACTTACCGCCGGCCAGGATCCTGTCGGCTATTCCCCTTCCACATCCGATGGCTAAATCCCCGCTGGGAGGCTGCCTACCTCCTGCGCCACGACCCGAGTCACGAAGCCGCTTGCCGCGCCGCCGCACGGAGGCTGCCCACCTCTGTGCCACGAGCCGCCATCGGCAAGCCGCAGGATGCTTCCCACCTCGTGCGTCACCATCCATTGCAAGAAAGCCGCCCCGCTAGGCTTGCTGCGCCGCCGCCGGGTGGCTGCAGGTCTCTCCTCCCGCTTCCGATTCCGTTCTGTGATCAGCTTCCCAAGCTTCGCCGCCACCCCAACAGCATCCCCGGCGGCTCCATAGGTCGCGGTCTCTAATTCACCATGCTGTCACAGATTCTTTTGCTTCTGGCCCGACGAGCAGGTGTGCCGCCCCTGCAAGCCGCTATGAGATCTGTCCCCGTGCATCACATGTCGCCGCCATCTCCACTTCACTGGGACTTTGCTCTGGTCATTAGCATCTGTGTTTCCCCCCTCGCGCTGTTTCGTGCAAGTGATAGTTGTATTCAGAAGAACACCAGTTTGGGGCTATAAGTACATTGATCGTGACTTGGTCTTCCCGATGTGTACAACCTGAACAGTTCCTCTCTCGTATCGCGGCATGAGGGGAGAATGAGTGGAAAAGACACACTAGGAAGGAAAGTAAATATATTTAGGGTCGGACATTCTTTCCGTTCTATTTCGGATGTGAAACTTCAACTAAAAGTCTCCTTCTGATGTAGCTAACACTTCCATGGTATCTTTCCTAAAACCAAGTAGGATACCCCCCATATCTACCACGAGGCGGACGAGACATCCATGTGAAGTCTACACCACCAAATAGGCAGTTAAGTAGAGTCGAAAAGAAATCTCGTTTAACTCTCTCAGAAATACCAACAAAGTCCAACTTATGACCCTGAATAGAATCCGCAATACGAACATGTTTAGCCAAGTCACCATACTCTCTGTTGTTTGTGAAGGGGAACGTAGCATAGAAAACAAAAAATTTCCTACGCGAGAGATACCCGAAAGGCCAAGATCTAATCTAGGAGACGAAGTGCAACGGGCAACAAGAGGGTTAAGGAGAACACATACCCTCGAAGACTCAAAGTGGTACGAGATCAAATCTCGTTGTTGGCGTAGTCGTACTCACACCGATCCCGATAGCGAGAAGATGGCACCGCAATCCGGCGGTGCATCCGTGATCGGTCACACGTACGGTTCATGACGACCTCCGTTCCCTCGTTCCAGCGGGGCGCGGAAGTAGAGGATCCCTCGGAACTCCAGCAGCACGACGGCGTGGTGTGGTGGAGAAAAACATTGCTCAGGGCTTCGCCAAGCGCACGAACAAGTGGTGGAGCAGCGGCAGGAGGGAGGAAGAGATGACACAAGTGTGTGTAGTGGGAGAGGGAGCTCTCACCCCTCCTTTTATAGGAGGGGATGGCAGCCACGAATTTTTGGCTGCCTCCACCTCTCCCTCATCATGTGAGTGGAGTCTCCACTCAACCCACTCATTCTTCCATGAATTCCCACTCAAAATCCCAAGGGTTTTCTTTAATAAATAAATAAAACAATTTTATTTCTTTATTTTAATATTTGTTAATTCCATTAACAAACATTAACATATAACCCCTTGAGTTAGTTGTTAAATCTATTAACAACCATTTGATAAGAATCCCCTTGAACTATTTCAAAATTACTCGAAACAATTTCGGTGACTATTTCAATATTCCCCGAAACAATTTCGGTGCTGTCCAAACTTTTCTCCGATATTCCGTATCCTCTCAAATGCGTCATCGAACCTTAAGTGTGTCACCCTACGGTTCGCGAATAAGATAGACATGATCGAGACTCCTCTCCGATCAATAATCAACAGCGGGATCTGGAGATCCGTGATGACTCCTATATATTCAACGATGACTCTCGTGATCGTGTGAACCAACAACGCCGTGAACTATTCCCTTTGTCTCGCGATATTTTACTTGTCCGAGATTCGATCATTGGTATCAACCATACCTTGTTCAATCTCGTTACCGACAAGTACTCTTTTCTCGTTCCCGTGATATAACATCCTTTGTGATCATATCACGTGCTTGCAAGCGGTTTCGATGTGATATCACCGAGAGGGCCCAGAGTATATCTCTCCGTCATTTGGATGGACAAATCCCACTCTTGATCCATGATCCTCAACTAATACTTTCCGAATACTCAACGACACCTTTATAGTCACCCTGTTACGGTGTGACGTTTGATGCCATCAAAGCACTCTTCCGGTATCAGTGATTGACATGATCTCATGGTATAAGGAATAAGTTACTTCGTGTGTTTGATATAACAATGTAAACTAAATGACTTGATCGCATTGCTATATTCTCTTTGGGTATATGTTCATCACATCATTCTTCTAATGACATGACCCCGTTATTAATAACATCCAATGTTCATGATCAGGAAACCTTGATCATCTATTAATCAACGAGCTAGTTAAAAGAGAGGCTTTACTAGGAACCATTGTTTGTTTATTAAGCACACATGTATCAACGTTTCCGGTTAATACAATTCTAGCATGAGAAATAAACATTCATCATAAACAAGGAATAAGATAATAACCATTTTATTATTGCCTCTCGGGCATATTCCCTTCAGTCTCCCACTTGCACTAGAGTCAATAATCTAGTATGTAAGCACTTAACACATATGGCGTTCCAGTGTTATTACCATGCTTCGCATGTGGTAAACATTATCAAAAAGATCTGAACTGTTCAGGTCCTATTGTATTTGCATGTTCTTTGCGTCTACACGCATCACTCATTCTCTAATGAGATGGCTTTGTATATATATGGTCAATTTGTGAAAACTTAATTCCTCAGCTTAAACTGATGTCACTAACATTGTGAAAATGTAGCTTCATAGTGTTAGCATTCTTGGAAATTCACCAAGTTCCGGTGGTACCTTAATTCCTCAGCTTAAACTGATGTTACTAACATTGTGAAAATGTAGCTTCATAGTTTCAGCATTCTTGGAAATTCACCAAGTTCAATAAAGAACTACTTGACACAAAATACGCTTATAATCAGTTGTCAACACAACGATATACTTTAGCCTTTGTTGTAGTATCTGTCACAATATTTCAATTTTGAAACTCTTTCAAATCCAGCATGGAACTTTCTTCCATCCTATTGTGCTACCCTTCATCACACATTTTAATTGAGATAAAACTTCTTGAATAAATGACAAGACTATTAGTGTAACATATTACAACTAATATTTTGTCATTACTACATAGGAAAACATATCCTTAGCATTTCTAAAATGACATAAGGATCTCTCCCACTGTCGTCTAATCATCATATGAATTATCCTACTATAACATTTTATAGCATAGGACTCATCTGGTTGTGTACATAGCATGGAAACATGACTTAGAAATCTCAATTTCAATGATGCTCATCATGTGTCAAAACACTTGAATCTTGCTCAATTACTTTCCATGTGACAAGAACTCCTTGTCATTTCTATATTGACTTACTTCAATATTTCATCTATGTAATTTGGCTTCAATCATATCAGGCGCTTCAATCCATCTTTTATAGATATCGAAGCCCAATATCTTCTAAGCCTTTCATCAATATGAAATCGAAAATCTTAACCGTGTTAATTTAAAATACATATTTTCCAATCAACCATATGTCATCTACATAAAGTATTGGAAATATGTCATAGCGCTCCCACTTAATTTCTTGTAACCTTACAAGCATCTTTATTGTTCGTGATGGAATCAAACTCTTTTGATAACTTCATTAAGGTAAAGATTTCAACTTCGTTATGCTCACTTCAACCATTGAAGTGTGCATACCTTTCTAGAAACCTTTTGAATTTTACAAAAACTCTCAGACTGTGTCAAGTACACATCCTTGATCAAACTTCCTCGAGAGGAGAGTTGGTTTTGTTATTCAACTTCCATATCATAATATGTAACCTTTTGCTAGAACTATCCGCAAAGACTAAAGCATCACTACGGAAGATCAAAATCTTGTAGTAGTTAACTCTTTGAACTTCGTCGAAAACAACTTTTCGATAAGTACAATTTTAATAAGATGTAAAATCCATGTCTTTGTCGCTATATAGACCCTTTTGCTATCGCTAGGCATCATGCCTATCGAAAGGACTACCAAGTCACATACTTGATATTCATACAAGGATACTATGGCGGATATAATGACTCATAGTCAATTTTACGAAGCCAGGGCCCATCATTTGCTTCCTTTATAAGGTTCAGGTCCTTTTGTTGTCAAAACAACACTTTACACTTAAACCACAAGTTGTTCTAAGTACAAAGTTTTTGGACTTTACTGGTACAGTTCGCAAACTAATTTGAAGTATCTACAACATTTGTAGTGTCTTCTACTTAGTCAAAATAGTAAACCCCGGAACAACTTCCAGTGCTGCGCTACTCTTGACATGATAACGAAGATTCTCTAACCTCGTTGAGTTTGTACTGTGCTCCCACTCACTTGTTTTGCAAGAACTACTTTCTCGAGAAATCAACCCTTTCTGACAAACAACATTTGTCTTTTGGTTCGGTGATAGGAGAAATACCCAATGTTTTATTTGGGATAACCTTATAAACATATATTTATCCTATTTTGGTTGTAAACATTTTACACATGCTATGCATACCAAAACTTAAGAAAGTGACAATTCGGGTCATTACCCAAACCATATCTTATATGTTGTCAATTTCAACGGATCATGATGGTGCTCTTTTCAGTGTAAAAGCGGTTGTCCTTAATGTATAAACTACAAAATTATAATGGCAATTTTATTAATCTTACCATGTCAAACAGGGTTTGATTTTGTCTTTTGAATACTCCAATCTAATGTGGGGTATTCGAGAAGTATAAGTTGTAGAACAATTCTGCAACTTCTCAGATGTTTTGCTAAACTTGTAACTCAAACTTTATCCTTTATGATCCAATCATAAAAACTTGATTATCTTGTTACATTGATTTTAACTTCATATTAACAACCTTTTGAACCAATTCAAAATGTCAAACTCTGTTCCCTTTAAATAGATATACTCACATATCTACTTAAATCATCGACAGAATTTTATGAAGGAAAAATTAATCCACCATACATGACTACACATAATGGACTATATACATCAATATGTATAATCTCCACTAAATTAGTCGTCCATTCTACTTTGGCCTAAGAACGGAATTCTAGTCATCTTTTGGAAGAGGTCTCACAAGCGTCAATAAAATGACTCCGGAAGTCCATCAATATGGAGTTCCTTCATGTTTTCCTTTCCGATATGAACTAAAATGGTGGTGTCACAATTTAAGTGAAACTCTTCAACGTCTTGCAACGTTTAGCATTTAGTCTTATAGATGTTTACTTTACCAACATGATTTATATTAACATATCCATCAATTATGGAATATGATCATAGTTTGAACAATCTCATTTGTTCTCACAAAAGACTAGAACAAAATAACAAATTATTAAGTTCTTCAAATAAATCTTGACTGGTTGGTTCGATACGACAATGAACACAATAACACTTTATTTATGTTCTTGTCATAATCGATTCCACATCTATTACTAGTTCCTTTTAGGCCCTTGTATTTCTTTCATTGCGTTGCTTTGTATGACAACTCATACCAACCAATGTGGTATCAAAATACCCAAAAATACTTTGTTAACTAGTAATACATCTATAACTTGTATATCAAGTATATACTCCCGAGCTGGACTTTTCCAGTTATCTTCTTTTCTGCCATATATCTATTTGTAATTCTATTTTCAATATTCCCTTTCCTTTATAGAAGAATCATTCAACATGAAACAATGCTGGTCTTACTAGCTCATTTTCTTTGGCGTGTTAGTCATATACTATCACCCATTGAGTCATACTTTGAGTTTGATTGTTCTACTAATATCACCATATTAATAGCATTCTTCTAGATTCCACTCTTAGCAATTTCCAAGTAAGGTAAACTACTTTACCCATACTTCTAATCCATCCCATCATAACAATTTTATGATTAAGCTACTATAGCTCGAAGGAAGGAATTTAGAGGATAATTTTTAGCATCCAATTTCTTGGAATATTCAAACGCCTAGCGTCTTCAATCATTGCATATATTCAGATAATATAAGCAAACATTGTCACGCTAAATTATACTCAGTCATGTTGCCACAAATAAGTTTCTAGATATCAATATATCTTTCACTTGATTGTTTCTGAAAACAACTCTTTTCAGTCCCTAAATCACCTTGATCAACAAAACATTCTTTTGAAGATAAAGTAATACGGAAGCAACCATGACTCCGGATTCTAAGTAGGAATTATTTGCTCTCTAGATTAATCAATCATTAACCACATGGAGCTAGGTAGGAAATACCAAAAATCTACAATAGGACTCAATTTTAAATTTCACTAATACGGTACCAATCTTAAATGGTATTTACCAGATCATAACAGTTATATCTCAATTAACAATCTAAGTGTAAGGTAGTTATGAGGATGCCAATGACTACTACAAGTTGTGCAAATTCACTTTGATTTGTTGTTCATGATAAATAAGTTCAAGTTAATTCAAATTAAGCCATGAACTCCCACTCAAAAACAACATCCCTCTTAGTCGTCTTTAGTGATTACACGAACCAAATTCACTACACCAAAACGGATCATCACGTGAGATGATGTAGCTTCAAAGGCGAACATTGACATGTTCATCATATCATCCATATGACTCATGCTTTACCTTTCGGTTACGTGTTCCGAGGCCATGTCTGTACATGCTAGGCTCGCCAAGTAGAACCGTAGTATTGCGTGTGTTTCAAGGCCATGTCTGTACATGCTAGGCTTGAAAACACCCGTTGTATGCGAACGTTGAGTCTATCACACCCGATCATCACGTGGTGTATCGAAACGACGAACTTTCTTAACGGTGCATACTTAAGGAAGAACACATTATTATCTTGATATTAAGTGAGAGGGATCATCTTATAATGCTAACATCGTTATCTAAGCAACACAAGATGCATAAAAAGGATTAACATCACAAACATCACATGAAAGGATAACGTGATATGATATGGTCCTTCTTGCACTTGATCTCCATCATGTGCATTATGGTATGATCTCAATCATTCCACCGGCGTGGTACCAAGTACCACGGTACCCCAAACTTGATTGTCCATCAATAAGAAGACAACCATATGGATACCTTCCGGTATATCAATAATTTACAAAATAGATCATCTCATAATCAAATTTGTAATATTGACCATATCACATCACATGCCCAGCAAAAACTAGTTAGACGCTTCTAATTTATTTTTGCATATTTTACGTGGCTTAGGGCTTTCGAGGATAGAACCGTTCATACCTACGAACATCAACCACAACGTTGATAAACACATTTTTAACAACCCTTCATAGATTAGATCTTAACTATAGTAGGAGAAACAGACACCCGCAAGCCACTTATGCAATACAAGTTGCATGTCAGTTGTGGAACAAGTCTCATGTACGTGGACATGTAAGGTTAGTCCGGGCCGCTTCATCCCACTATGCCACTAAGATCATAAAATAATCAAGGAGGTAATAACATGATCATCAACGCCCACATACACCTATGTGTTCTACCCGTACAAAACATCTACGCATAGATCCGGCTCTGATACCACTGAAGGGGAACGTAGCATAGAAAACAAAAAATTTCCTACGCGAGAGATACCCGAAAGGCCAAGATCTAATCTAGGAGACGAAGTGCAACGGGCAACAAGAGGGTTAAGGAGAACACATACCCTCGAAGACTCAAAGTGGTACGAGATCAAATCTCGTTGTTGGCGTAGTCGTACTCACACCGATCCCGATAGCGAGAAGATGGCACCGCAATCCGGCGGTGCATCCGTGATCGGTCACACGTACGGTTGATGACGACCTCCGTTCCCTCGTTCCAGCGGGGCGCGGAAGTAGAGGATCCCTCGGAACTCCAGCAGCACGACGGCGTGGTGTGGTGGAGAAAAACATTGCTCAGGGCTTCGCCAAGCGCACGAACAAGTGGTGGAGCAGCGGCAGGAGGGAGGAAGAGATGACACAAGTGTGTGTAGTGGGAGAGGGAGCTCTCACCCCTCCTTTTATAGGAGGGGATGGCAGCCACGAATTTTTGGCTGCCTCCACCTCTCCCTCATCATGTGAGTGGAGTCTCCACTCAACCCACTCATTCTTCCATGAATTCCCACTCAAAATCCCAAGGGTTTTCTTTAATAAATAAATAAAACAATTTTATTTCTTTATTTTAATATTTGTTAATTCCATTAACAAACATTAACATATAACCCCTTGAGTTAGTTGTTAAATCTATTAACAACCATTTGATAAGAATCCCCTTGAACTATTTCAAAATTACTCGAAACAATTTCGGTGACTATTTCAATATTCCCCGAAACAATTTCGGTGCTGTCCAAACTTTTCTCCGATATTCCGTATCCTCTCAAATGCGTCATCGAACCTTAAGTGTGTCACCCTACGGTTCGCGAATAAGATAGACATGATCGAGACTCCTCTCCGATCAATAATCAACAGCGGGATCTGGAGATCCGTGATGACTCCTATATATTCAACGATGACTCTCGTGATCGTGTGAACCAACAACGCCGTGAACTATTCCCTTTGTCTCGCGATATTTTACTTGTCCGAGATTCGATCATTGGTATCAACCATACCTTGTTCAATCTCGTTACCGACAAGTACTCTTTTCTCGTTCCCGTGATATAACATCCTTTGTGATCATATCACGTGCTTGCAAGCGGTTTCGATGTGATATCACCGAGAGGGCCCAGAGTATATCTCTCCGTCATTTGGATGGACAAATCCCACTCTTGATCCATGATCCTCAACTAATACTTTACGAATACTCAACGACACCTTTATAGTCACCCTGTTACGGTGTGACGTTTGATGCCATCAAAGCACTCTTCCGGTATCAGTGATTGACATGATCTCATGGTATAAGGAATAAGTTACTTCGTGTGTTTGATATAACAATGTAAACTAAATGACTTGATCGCATTGCTATATTCTCTTTGGGTATATGTTCATCACATCATTCTTCTAATGACATGACCCCGTTATTAATAACATCCAATGTTCATGATCAGGAAACCTTGATCATCTATTAATCAACGAGCTAGTTAAAAGAGAGGCTTTACTAGGAACCATTGTTTGTTTATTAAGCACACATGTATCAACGTTTCCGGTTAATACAATTCTAGCATGAGAAATAAACATTCATCATAAACAAGGAATAAGATAATAACCATTTTATTATTGCCTCTCGGGCATATTCCCTTCAGTTTGAAAATATGCCATTCATCGGGAAACAATTGGGTTTGTGGTTATTCTTGCCTTTTTACGTGGAGAGCTTTTCTTTTTCTTAAGGGAGTCAGATTTGGACTTACCACTTGAGTCTTTTAGATCATAAGATGAAATTAGCATCTCCTCATCCAAATCACCCTCCGCAACATCCCCTACCAGATGAGAGAGAAGTGGGGCATCAATTGTGTCATGTAGCTCGTCCTCATCTATGTAAGAGGTGGGCGACTTAACCGGGACTTTTGGAATGACGGGTAACCGGTCATATTCCATATGTCTCAAGGCTTTCGTCAAAATATCAAAATTTTCATCATTATTTCCCAAAGTAAAACCTAAACTATGCAAATTAGCAAAAGTATTATAGTTTGAAAGTGCAAGAAAAGACTTATTGACAGTTTCCATACCAGCGTAGTCGTTGAAGCAGTCGGCCGTGCGCCGCATCTCCCTGGACAAGGCATGCTCATTTGTACAAGAAGAGCCATCGGGGGCGACAACATGTCTTCTGCTCCTCCTCAACAGTGTCGATGTCGAGGATGGCATCATCGAAGTCGAAACCACCCCCGATTCCAACGAGCTGCATGCCGAGTCGGAATGATGAAGCAGCAGCGACTGGCCAGCCGGCTGCGGCTGTGCAAGATCACTCGACAGCCCATCTTGCAGCGTGGGAACCTCCTGCACCAGATGCACCTCCTGTCCAGGCAGGAGCAGCTGATAACTCGCTGCCGCTATGAGCGGCGTGGGCAGCCCAGCATCCACCAGACACATTGGCGGCCCAGTAGCCTGCATGGCCAGACCGGGCGAGCTGAAGCGCCTCCCCGCCCCGAGCGGCACTGGAGGCCCAAGGCACCTAGGAGCTGGCTGTGTGATGACGCCGGATGAACCCGGTGTCACCAGGCTACACGCCTCCTCCTCGACTTGCACATTCGGAGCATCCTTTGGAGATGACGATGACCCACCTTTCGTCTTTGCCAGAGATTGCAAAGAACGAGCTTGGGCCACTAACTCTTTTCCTCTTGGATTCTCCAACGATGATACCACTCCCGCTGAAGAGGAATGCGGCTCTAGTGCTTTGGGCGTAAGACCATCTCCAACGACTGTAGAAGACATAGTCCGTTTCCCAATAACTATGCGATTAATCTCTTCTACCCCAAAAGCACCATCTTCCTTGTCATTGCGCTTCCACGTGTAAGGCACAGAGTCCTGCTGAGGCACAAAATCAGTTTCCTCCTTGGTAAAGAGGAAAGTATATCCTTTTAGGAGAACAAAAGCATCTGCCTTAACCAACCTTGTCTGAAAAACATTGGCATCCCTCATTGCCACTCGAATCCAGACAATAATGCGCCGCAGGAGAGAAACAAGATCCACATCCAAGGTCTTACCAACAAGTGTACCCACAGACTAGTGTTCAAGGAAGTGCCTGACAATGTGTGGCAAACCCGTCACATGAACCCATGTAGTGCCAAGCTCCTGGTTAGGCTCAGCCTCCTTCTGTCTCCATGCTTTGAAAGTGACCCGAGTCTGACTATTTGGAACTTTAATCTCGAACTCATCCACTCTCACTAAATCAGCCATCGAAGGAAAATTAACGAGAAAAGAATTCTCATCATGAGGATTAACCTCCCAACTCCAAGCGGACTGAACATGGCACAATCGAGCCACTAGCATTTGCACCACATCAGTTGTAACTGTACCACCAGATGTTGTCACAATGGCAATAGGGGAGAGGCTCTCGGTGTAATATTCGCCTTGAACACACTATCTGGAAGATGCCTGAACATAGTATCCTCGATACCGATCGCCCCCCAAACCTGCATGAGGCTTCGGCAACCTGAAAATCGGACAACGTACAGTCGGGTGGACCACTCTTTCACATATATAACAATACCGGTCCACCATACAGTCTTTGGAATCATGTGTCTCCATGTTTCAGAAAGCACACTCCTCCTTCTTGGGTCGCACAGCCGCAGCAGCCACTGGGACAACAACCCCTGGAGTCTCTAACATAGGACCCGACACCTTAACCGACAGTGATAACTCCCATCCTTGAGCAATTGGCGGAGGCGCCACATTGCCCGGGTGTAAAGTTTTCTTCTTCCTCCTCTTATCCTTGTTGTTATTGTTCTTTTCCACATTAGCCCCCAAAGTGAATGGAACCGTAATCGCAGGCACTGGAGCTACTGTCGCAGACGTAGCCATCCAGGCAGGATGTACCGAAGAGGGCCCGACCGTTCTACCGAAAAGCATCTGCCCCGGGCGCCGAACCTGAGATGATCCGGCTGCACCTCCAGGCCCTTGAACACCTCCTATCACCCCCGTATAGCCTTGTACTGCTGCACCCTGCTAAACTGGTGGGCCACGATTCGCCATCGGGAAACCTCTAGCCCCTAAACTACTAGTTTGCATTTTGTATGACCAACCGTTGTGACTTCTTTGTTAGTGCTCGTTAAGACTGACAAGCCCTAGCGCTCCCCTCCTTCTAGCGCTCCCCTCCTTCTAGCGCCGCCGGCCACTCCGGCCACGGCGCCCACCACCTCCCTCGCCGGCTGCCACCCCGGCACCGGCGCCCTCCCAAGCTTCGAGTCCCTCTCCCTTCCCCCCCACCCCTCTCTTCCTTGATGGCCGGAACCTCGATGAGTCCTGCGTCTGCCGCCTCAGGTGCTGGCCGGAGCGGCGAGCGGCTGGCGGTGTCAGGCATGGGGCTCTCGGCGGATTCCTCGCCGCCCTCGAGTCCAGGAGTGGATTCCGGGGTGGCCCGTGCGGGGGAGGGGGCGCAGCGGATCTGGGAACAGCCGCGGCCCTCCAAGAGGTCGCTTTGGAGGCGCAGGATGGAGCGGCGCGAGGATGCTGGACCTTCAAGGCCAACCTCGCCGACCATGAATGGCCTCTGCTTCAAATGCTTCCAGCCGGGCCACTTCAAGAAAGACTGTACGAACAAGGTTGTGTGTCTCAGGTGTGGTCTTGCGGGGCACATCGCGGCGGACTGCAAGAGGCCGAGGAGCCCGGATTCGGCGTCGGAGGAGGAGCTCCGCCGTACGGCGCTTCTCAAGCAGGCCCGACTCCGTTCGCGCTCGCCGCCCCAGGACCAGGCTACGGCCCCGCCGGCTTTGGGGATCAGAGACCCTGCGCACCCGCGTCGGCTGGCCGCTCCCTCCCCGCCGAGTGCGCCGCGTTAGGAGGCTTGGCCTGCGGTGGTGCCGGGGCGTTCGAGGGAGGCACGGCAGGGGCCGTCGGAGGAGAACGAGGGTGAGGATCTCTGCTTCGTTCGACGCACGCCGCGCATCAACGAGATCGAGAGGAGGCTGCGCTCTGCGGTGGTGGTCTCCGTGGGCGGTCGACGGCTTGGCGTGACCTGCGAGCATGTCCATGACGCGCTGGTTCGCTGTCGCAGCATCCCGGCATGCCAGTTCACGGTGCATCTGTTTCATCCTGAGGATTTTTTGGTGGTGCTTGCCACGGACGCGCTCAAGAACAGGATCATGGAGAGGCCCCAAATCGAGCTTGATGGTTTCACTCTGTTCTGTCGTCCTTGGAACCGTCAGTGCCAGGCAGAGTGGGCGCCGCTGCGCACCCGTGTGGATCTGGTGCTTGAGGGCGTGCCGCCGCACGTCTCGGAGCGTGAAGTGGTGGAGGATCTGCTGGGGACTTCGTGCGTCATCGACACGCTCGCCGTCGAGTCTTGCAATCGCTCTGATCTTGCCCTGCTGCGGCTCTCGGCATGGTCGGAGGACTTGTCGAGGATCCCAGTGGCTAGGACGTTGGTGGTTCCAGAGCCTGAGGAGGGCATGGGGCTGCCAGTTCCAGTCCAGGAGGATTCTAGGTTGAAGCTGGATACCCTCAGGTACAAGGTGCTCATTCACGTGGAGAGAGTGGATGAGGAAATCGGCCGTGAGGATGCTTGGGTCATGGCCGGCTCTCCGGCGAGTGATCAGAGTGGCCTGCCCAGCCCGCCAGGGTCGCCTGTGGGGATGCGCCTGTCCCGCAAGCTGACGTGGCAGCGGGGGGTTCCGGATCAGCGCCGTGGTGGCGGTGGTGTTGGGAGCTCGAGAGGCCCGGCGTTGTCGGCGGCGGCGGCCGGTGCGCCGGACTGGAGGCTCCCGCCGGTGGAGCCGGTGGAGGGAGGTCAGGTGTGCCCGGCAAGGACGACGACGACCCAGTCAAAGAGGAAGGGTGGGGCCACGTGCCAGGCCAGCCAGACGCCAGTGCTGGCAGTCGTCGCTGCCGCTAGGAAACAAGCGGTCGCCTCTGACAAAGTGCTCCTGGTGGATGCGGGCCATACTGGGGGCAGTGGCCAGACGGTGGTACCCGACTGCACGCCGTTGGCTGCTGGCCACGAGACAACTGGCACGGCCGTTCCGCCCAGGATGGATGCGGTCGTAAACTGCCACGCGCCCTTGGAGGATTTGTCCGTGGCAGTCATGGAGGTTCAGGGTGCGCCTGCCTTGGGTGCACCGCTAACAGGTGAGGGCAGTTCCGTACAGGGGAGTCAGGAGGATCCCGAGGCTAGTGTTCCCTTGTCCTTGGAGGCTGACAATAGGTGTGTGGTGGGCCCTGATGGGCAACTGGTGCATGAGGAGGCGAATGAGTTTGTCCAGGTGTCACTTTCTGATGGGGTTTCCTCTGTAAGCCCAAGGGGTGCGTGTAGGGGGGTGGAGACGGAGTCTGGTGCTGGCACGGAAGCGTTTCTGGGTGCACCTAGCCAAGACCAGTCCTATGAAGGCCCTAACAGCAACATGCAGATTACAGGTTTGGCTCACGAAGGAGAGGTGTCCAGCTCGGAACCAGTTGTGGATGGAGCCACAGCTAAGTTGCGCGCTTTCTGTGCATCCATCCTAAAGACGCTAGCCCCCCCTCTGCTCAAGGAAATGGAAGAGGCGAACTTGGTACCAGCGCAGGAGCCTTGCACTCCTAGGGTGACTAGGCGCTCGGTGTCTAGCGTGGCCGCAGCTGGCAAGAAGCCACGCAAGGTCTCGGCTGCGGATGCAACCCTGCTCAAGGCACTAGGAATCTCCAAGCCCTGCATGCCGGTGAGTGAGGAGCAGATGCGCGAGTTCCGGGATTTGTTCGATGCTTCACCGCTTCGCGAACAGCAGCTTCGTGTGCTTGCGGCTGTCTTTGGCAAGAGCTTGCCGCTTTCCGAAGCTACGACTGTTGACTTTGCGCCGGAGGGCATCACGGTGTAGGTGCGACCGTGGGTGGAGGCTGGAGGAGAGCAATGGTTTCCCATGGATAGCACAATAGAGTTAGGGAGTTGGAACGTGCGGGGTCTTAACGATCCGGCCAAAAGAGATGCCGTGCGAGAGTTCTGGGATACGGTGCATGTAAACCTAGTGTGTCTTCAGGAAACTAAAATGCAGGTCGTTGATCGCTATACGGTGGCGCAGTGTCTTGGTCCTGCGTTCGATGAATTCGCGTCTCTCCCAGCGATTGGCACTAGAGGGGGAGTCCTTCTAGCTTGGGACTCCACGGTGGTGAGCGTGTCCAACATTGTCCTTGATACGTATGCCCTTACGGGTGAGGTCCGCACCCGGGACGGAATAGCTTGGTGGATTACATGCGTCTATGGACCCCAGAGCTCGGAGGACAAGGCTGCATTCTTGATCGAACTCGCGGAGCGTCGCGCGCTATGCCCAGGGCCGTGGCTAGTAGTTGGTGATTTTAACATGATTCTTGCCGCTGCGGACAAGAACGCTGGGCCTATTGACAGGGCAATGATGGCAAAGTTTAGAAGGTTCCTTGGGGATCAAGAGCTCAAGGACTTGTACTTGCATGGAAGGGCGTATACGTGGAGCAACGGAAGAGAAAATCCAACGATGACAAGGATTGATAGGGCTTTAGCGTCGGTGGACTGGGACCTAATGTTCCCGGATTGCATTCTACAGGCTCTTTCTTCATCGACCTCGGATCACGCGCCCCTGCACTTGTCGCTTTCTGCGGCGATGAGGCCTAAGCGTAGGTTTCGCTTTGAGACCTTTTGGACCAAGCTTGATGGCTTTGATGATGCGATTAGAGAAGCTTGGCACTGCGATCAAACGATTGTCGATCCTTTCATGCGTCTTAATGAGCTATTGAGGGCTTCGGCGGCGTATCTGCAGGCTTGGGGGCAGAGGAAGATAGGGAACGTTAAGTTGCAACTGGCAATGGCCCACATTGTTATTCTGAGATTTGATGTGGCCCAAGAACGGCGTAGTCTGTCGGACGGGGAGCGTTGGCTGCATCGAACTCTAAAGCAGCGAGTCTTGGGCCTTGCATCCTTGGAGCGAACAATTGCAAGGCAACGATCTAGGGTTCGTTGGTTGCGCGAGGGAGATGCGAACACTAAGCTGTTTCATGCTGTGGCGAACGGGAGGCGGACAAGGAACTTTGTGACTGCGGTAAGGGTCGAGGAGGAAATCTTCACTAGCCAGGAGGGCAAGGAGAAGGCATTTTTTGCGGCATATAAAGAGTTGTTGGGCCGCATTCATTCACGGGAACACACGCTGGATCTCCATGAGCTCGGCATGCCAAGATGGGATCTCTCGGAGTTGGATCGTGCGCTTACCGAGGAGGAGGTGTGGGAGGTTGTGAAGGACATGCCTTCTGATCGAGCGCCGGGGCCCGATGGGTACATGGGATGCTTCTATCAAAGGGCGTGGCGGGTGATCAAAGGGGGCATCATGGCGGCAATGCATAAATGGTTCGCGGGCGACGGAAGGGGTTTTGGCCGGCTCAACACGGCTCTCATCACCCTTGTGCCCAAGAAGCAAGAAGCGTTGGACGTGGGGGATTTCCGTCCGATAAGCCTGACGCACAGCGTGTCCAAACTGTGTTCGAAGATCCTCGCGAATCGCCTACGGCAGGTCATGGGGAAGATTGTCAGTGCTAATCAATCGGCATTCATCCGTAATCGAAGCCTGCATGACAATTTCCTCTTGGTGAGACAAGTTGCAAGGAAACTGAATGAGAGGAAGAAACCGGCAGTCTTGCTAAAATTAGACATCTCGCGGGCGTTCGACTCTCTGTCCTGGAGCTTTCTGTTTGGGGTGCTGCGTCACACGGGGTTTAGCGATAGCTGGCTAAGAAGGCAAGCAGTACTGATGTACACGGCGACCACCAGAGTGATGGTCAACGGGAGAGCTGGCAAATCCTTCAGGCATGCATGCGGTTTACGGCAGGGGGACCCGAGCTCGCCTGCGTTTTTCGTCATAGCCATGGAGGTGCTAACGGTGCTCATCGCGAAGGCAACTGAATGTAACATTATCGAGCCATTGAGCGGAGTTACGGCCCTACAACGCATGTCTGCATTCGCGGACGACGTCGCATTGTTCTGTAAGCCTTCCAGGGAGGATCTGGAGGCCACGCATGCGATCTTGAGACTTTTTGGAGGCGCCTCGGGGCTGAGAATTAACATGAAGAAGACCACGGCCACTGTCATTCGCGGCACCGAGGATGACGAGCAACGAGTAAAAAACGCTCTGAGTTGCAAGCTTGCCCGGTTCCCGATTACTTACTTGGGCTTGCAACTGGCTTTGCGACCGCTTACTAGGAGGGAGTGGCAGCCCATGCTTGACAAAGCCATCGATTTCCTGCCCTCTTGGCAACGAGGGTTGATTGCTAGGGCTGGCCGGCTGGTACTGGTCAAGGCAGTAGTCTCGGCGAGGCCCGTCCATCATTTGCTGATTGCGGAAGCACCGGCCTGGTTATTAGAAGAGCTGAACGGTTGGATGCGAGCGTTTTTTTGGTCGGGGAAGGAGAAAACCAACGGAGGGGAGTGCCTGGTGGCTTGGGATAGGATCTGCCAGCCACTCGACTTTGGGGGGCTCGGAGTGAAAAACTTGAAACTCCAAGGTTTGGCTTTGCGTACCCGGTGGGAATGGCTTGCCCATACTGATAGGGAGAGGCCCTGGCAAGGACTCCCACGGCTGAAGGAAAGAGCCACGGAAGAAATCTTCAATAGCTTCGCGCGAGTTACGGTGGGCAACGGCCGTCGCACACTTTTTTGGAAGGATCGCTGGGTCCAGGGTAGGACGGTGGAGGAGATCGCACCGGACGTACTGGAACTTGTGGGGACTAGGAAGAGGAACTGGCGGACGGTGGAGAGAGGGCTGCAGGAGAATGGTTGGATTGGGGATTTGGCAACCTTGCCTAGCTAGCATGCATGCAGACAGTTGATCAGGCTCTGGTCCGAGATTATGAGCATGCCAAGGAATGTGGAGGCAGAGGATGAGTTCAGATGGGCAGGTGCTCGTGATGGAGTTTACTCGGCAAAAGTCACGTACAGTTTACTTTGCGAAGGACGCGAGAGATTCCAGGGAGCAGAGTGGATCTGGATGGCCCGTGCACCCCTCAAGTGCAAGATTTTTGCATGGCTAGCTTTGCAGTACAGATTGTGGACGTCGGATAGACGTTGCAGGCATGGTTTGCAGGCGACCTCTGATGCATGCTTCGTTTGCCTCCAGGAAGAGGATAACGTGGACCATATTCTTTGCCAATGTGTGTTCGCGAGAGAGGTTTGGCACGGGGTATTTCGGGAGCTGCGGTGCAATTCGCTAGCGATACCGCAACCTACCCAAACGTTACAGATGTGGTTGGACGGCTGCAGGAGTAGTGTTCAGGCGGAAGCAAGCAAGAAGAGCTTTGACACACTCGTGCTTCTCACTTCTTGGAGCCTGTGGAAGAATAGGAATGCATGGGTGTTTAACAACCCAGCAAAGCAAAAATCGGCGGCTGGTCTCACAGCTCAAGTGGTCGAGGAGTTTGAGGTTTGGAGACTAGGGTTTCAGGGAGGATGGAGAGTAGATAGTACGAGGAGTTAGCTTATGAGATTGGGAGTTGGGGCAGGTTTTACGAGTGTTGCCTGCCGTGTGGAGTCTGTGGGCCTTTTTGTGCCCATTGTAATTATTTCCCCCCTTCTATAAAAGTAAGGTACGCCATAGGCGTACTCTCTAAAAAGACTGACAAGCCATGCTCACTCATTATGTACGACTTGCTTGAACTAGTTGCTGAGGGTGCCGATGGAATCAGATAGGACCAGGATAAGCACGACGTGCAACTGTGTGTGGTAACACACGTACACACATCTAATTCAAAATTAAATGAGTGGCATCAGAAAAATGATCCTGGGCCACATCGTCTCTCGACGTACGTAGCGTCAACATTTCATCATGTAAGTTATGTAACCACTCGTATTCAAGCTCAGCCACAAGCAGATGATTCCTGGCTTAATCAAGCAACGTGGAAGACGAAGTTGTGCTTGATCGAGCAAACAACAAGTTACCAATTCACTACCTACTAGATCTTGTTTGTCTTTTCTCAGCTGTATACATGCGTGCGTGTTGCTGAACTCTGGTTGCAAACATTTAGAGAGATTGCACGACGAGAACCTATATGGATGTCAGTTTATCAATAGGTTTTCTGACGAATAATTAAGGCATGAATCGATCATTTTGTAATTGGGGAACATCAACCTTCATGTAGTTCTATGTTAAATTGGCCGTCAATAGTTCTGCAGGAATGAACAGCAGAGCAAGCAGTTATGCAGAGCGAGCGAACAACAGAGGAGTGCTGAAGTGTCATGGAGCATGAAGCGAGGTAAAAACTCCTGCAGAGCACGGTAGTGAGCACAAGACGGGGAGCCCTTCGCCTTGACGCAGAGGGTCGAACTCGAGCGCGTCCACCTCCTTGACCAGGTCGAACTTGAGCCCTTGCGCTTGAGCTCGGCGACACACTGCTCCAGGACGGCCTCCGTGTCTACCACAGGATCCACGACCTCCGGCATGGCAAGTTAGAGGCAAGGCGAAGAATGCAATTGCTTGAGCAGCAGCCGGTGCGTGCGGCTCGCTGTGATCTGGCTCAGCGGGAAGGCGACCAAGGCAGCAGAGTTGGCCATGGATGCGATAGACGGATGGTTGGGTAGATTCTTCTCTCCGTGTAGAATGGATGTCTCACGGTGGATTCGATTGCTGCTGACGGCGTTTCTGTTCGTGGTGGAGAGGTTTTGAAAGGGAATTTCAGGAAGGACGTGGTGCACGCTGCCCTGCGCCCACATGGGCTGAAGATTCCTTTTGTAGGCTCTATTCAAGGCCCGCCACTCGATCGTACAACCTTGGCGCTTGGATGCCCACCCGAGTTTTGGCTTATATATATAGAGGTACCATCTACATCATGTTTCATCTCCTCAATTCATTTGGTATATACTTGCTGACACCCGTCAAGTTTTTGCTACAATCATAGAAAATTCAAGGAATGGTCAATACATACACAGGATGCCACGTCGCACACAGATGGTGGAAACATACACACAATTCTTTCAACTTTGAAATGAGTGGCATCAGGAAAACACATTTGACTCCTCTCGATTGTGCGGCAAAGAGATCGCGCCCGGACATATCACATACCTTTGTCTATCCCACATTCTTGTACCGCTTTACGTGGAAGTAAGCACGGTCGATAAGGGAAAATATTATCTACCGCAGATACCGAAGCCTTGAGCAAACCACAAACATACTCCACTAGGGCAAGTTTTTCCCAACACACTCCAAAGAGTATGCCAAGTACGCCCATGCTCGTTTGCGATACACATTAGATTGTTATTTTTGTCGAAGGGCCTACGGAAGATTCAATATAACCCAGGTTTCATTTTTCCTGTATTTTCTAGGCATGTAAGTGTGTCTGGAATGCAATCTGTTTCCCGTTTATGTTGATTTTCCGATGATGGGGCTTCGTGCCATTTGTATCGTGGTTTAAAACGGTTTTCCTATTAGGGGTGGAACTATTTTCTTATATAAGAGTAGGCAATGCCCTAATCGTATTTCTCAGGAAAAGAAATGGTGGATAAAATTTACATTGCATTGCACGGGTTTGGACTTATCACATCATATATCTGTTTGTATTAGATCGAAGAACATGTTTCTCTCAGCAATATTGCTTTTTAATATAATAGAACTTCGCATCCCTGAAGTGTCGTCCGTGATTACTACAAAAAAAATGGACATACTTGATATCATCATAAAATTAAAATTTGCCATGGATTGGTTGAAAAATCGCATGTTAATTATTAATAATGGATTCAGTCGGTACTAACATATTCTGGGTCTGAAAATAAAAATTATACATGGAGAATTTAGCGTTCTGTTGTCTCAAATGGTCAAAATAGGATGTTAAAGAACCAAAAAGAAATCCAAGTGTCTTGCCATGTGAGGGGAGCGAGGAAGGATAGGAGAGATGTACATTACCCGCCTCTTATGATGTAACGGTCTAGCTATTTGTGAAAATTGGAGACGTGACACTAAAATCACTTCCTTTCAATCTAATTTATCACATCGACCAACTACATTCTACTCAGTTTATATATTTTATCATCTATTTATTCAGCCTAGCTCAACCCTATATCTCTCCCAATATATATACCCGTTAAACTACTAGTTCTCATTCTGTATATGACTAGCCCCAGTGCTCATTAAGACCAATGGCTTCAGTTTTGCGTACATAATTTGTTAGTCGAGACTAACAATCCATTCTAATTCATTAATTACGAGTTTATTGAACATTGGTTCTCAGTTTGCAATTGGGTGCGGTCACGTACATACACTTATATAATTCGAAATGAGTGGCATCATAGAAACGTGCCCTGCAGCCCTTCACCAGAAGTTTTGTGTCTTCTATTTCAGCAACTCAAGTGTAGTACCGAGTTTTGTGCTGGCATCTTCGCAATTTGGGTACAACAAATTTTTGTGATCCTGTAATATGCCGTCCAAGTTCAGCCTCTCCAATTCAGTTTCTCAGTCTTCCCTTGCAACAGCAATAACTCGACCAGGATCTTCATCGGGCTCATCTGATGTCCGTTCTTGATCACCTCCTTATTCAGCATTGTCTTCCATTGCAGTATAACCGTACTCTTGGAACATATGATCCTCTTGTTCTTCTTCTTCATTGTCTTCCATCCCAACCCCTCTTTCTCCATGTTTGGTCCAACAATTATAACTGGGAATGAAATCTGTTCGAAGCAGGTGGCCGTGAAGTACTCTCGAGGTAGAGTGCTCCCTGACGTTCCGATGGTCAACACATGGACAACACATAAAACCATTCTCTTTGTGAGCCTGAGCTACACCGATAAATTGATCCAGGCCTGCCCTATAGTCGGAAGTGCGTTGGTCACCGTACATCCATCGCTGTCCTGCATCCTATAATTAAGTTTATCAAAAAACATTACAATAACATCTTCAATCGAAATGACCCTTGTATCAATTATAAATGAAAACGATAAGTTTGCTACCCTCGGTCGAGGATACCATCTTCTGTGAACTTAAGTGTGACTCGGGTATTTCGTCGAACATCTCGTGTGCATAGTTAAAGAGCACACACTAGCACCCACCTCTGTCACTCCTCCTAGCAAAAAAACAACAGAGGGAAGGCGGCAGGCGGGCAGTATATATACGCCCAGGGGGTCACTCTTCCCGGTTTATGGAATAAACCGGGACCAATGCCTCGTCCGTGCCACGTGGCGTGTGGGAGGCTTTAGTCCCGGTTCTTACAAGGAACCGGGACTAATCCCCCTAAACAACCCGGGCCAATATCCTTGGGGGATATACGCTGCCCCGGCCGCACGAACTGGAACGAAGGCATAGCATTGGTCCCGGTTTTTGGTGCACCCGGGACCAATGCCCTTTGTGGCTCTGGATGAAAGGTGTGGCTTCTACTAGTGATCCTCACCCAAGTTTTGGCCTCTATATAAACGCACCTCTTGATCATATTTCATCTCCTTGTTTCATACATTTGGTACTTCTAGACACCCGTCAAATTTTTGCGACACTCATAGGCAATTCACATAATGTTCAATATATACATGAGATGCCACATTGCGCGCACACGCATACACTTATTTGAACTTCGGAATGAGTGGCATCGGAAAAAAACCTTTGACTCATATGTTGTGCGTGGATGAGAGGTTGTGCCCGCCAATGGCCGTGTCGCGTACCTTTTTCTACCCCACATTCTATTACGCCTTTATGTGGAAGGATGGACCGTCGAAAAGAGATATTTTATCTACTGAAAAATTCGATGGCTCGCACGATGCCGCAAACATACTCGACTAGGGTCACTTTTTTTGGAACACACTCCTAATATTATGCCAAGTACGTCCATGATCCTTCGGTAGACTTTCCGGGTATTCCCACTCTTCTTTAAGAGGTCGACACCAGAAAGTTCTCTTTGTCAGAGTGTCTGCGCAAGAACCGATCTAAATGTCAGATTTTCCTTTATAGCATATTCTTGGTGCCTTAGTGTGTCTGCGATATAAATTGTACCCCGTTTATGTTGATTTTCCGGTATGTTTTTTCAACCGTGTTTCCTAATTAATCATGCAAGTATTTTCTTCTATGGGAGTAGACAATGCTCTCACCATCTTTCTCACGGAAAGTATGGTAGATAAAATCTGCATAGTATTGCACGAGCTTGGACCCCTGACATCATACATATGGTCGGATGAAGCTTGAAGGACATGTTTGTCTCGGTGATCTTTAAATTTTTTTTTTGAAGTATGCATCTTTCGATGTCCCGTCCTAGATTATTGCAATAACTAATATAATTAATATCATCAAAAAAATTAATATCTTGCCATGGATTTATTATAATTCTAGCTAAATGCCCGTGTGTTGCAACGGGAACACTCAAACCAACATGGTCGCTGATTTTCAGCATAGTCAGCCCCATTTGTATATATCCAACTCCTGGTTCTACTAATTTCCCATTATATTAGTGCGGTTGAGGTCCTAAAATAAGTCGCCTTTCAGTCACTCACTTCCAAAAGTTTTTGCTAACGTCTTTGATTGTGAAGTTTTGTAATAAAAATCTTTTCCATTACGTTGTAACAGCCATATCACTCCTACTAAGAAATTCAGTTTTGTGTCCCGCTTGTTAAAGCCTTTGATGAATACGACCGAAATTGAGGTGTGAAGCACTTCGAGAGAGAAGAACATTGGTTTAGTATCGACATAACCAATATCATTTACACCTTAAATCTTCTATTTACATAGCCATCCAGAGCTCTCCCAAAAGCTCCATACCTCAGATTTTACCCTTCTAAAATTTTTAGTATATCGGACAAAAGAAGCAAGATATGACAATGATCTCACTGTAAGCTTTAAATGTCCTAAATTATGACAAGAAAATATTCTAGCCCAATCCAAGCAAGCAACAACAAGGTGAAGACGGAGCTTGACCTTACTTCTCCCTTGTTGCTTACTATCCTCCATAGACAATATCATGCAATTTACAATGAGATCAGATCTCTCCGAAGTTACTCATGAATCTAGGTGACCATCTACTAATAGATTAATGTTCATGTTTACACATACCTTAACTGGACTCATCACGCATTAACAACGGAACTTCCCCAAGTTATTTAATTTTCCTTAGCAAAGTACAAAGTCTGCATAATTGTTAATTAATGTCAAGTGACTCCAGTAAGCCTTCATTTTAAGAAAATTTGATATTCAGACCTAGTGAATGTGCATGGATTATATTTCATCAAGTCATAAGGAACCACACACACCAAACCCCAAGATACTTGTATCAGGTTGTGCACTATTTATTTTTGAAATGCATAAAATATGAAATGAGGCTAAACATAATTTTTTTTGCTGGAGTTAGGTGAATCAAACTTTTAGCTTTTCAACACTTCTATGGAATCACATAAAATTTACACAACATGAAAATGGGAGCACTGAAGAGTGCCTGCAATCAGAGCTGGTAATGGGAAATCGTCAGGCATTTGATCTAACATGTAGGCATGCTTTGTGAGACTTGGCTACTGTGAGGGGTTCGACATGGGCACATGGCTGGTTTCTTTTTGCAGATCAGGTCACACACATGCATCCCTCAAATACCATATGTAAACCTCACAAGACGGCTAAGCAATGGGTAACTAAAATTCCTTTATGAACCACAATTAATATCTAATATGGTAAATGAGTGCATACTCCCTCAATGTCATAAGGAAGATGTAAAATCCCATTAGCATTGAGAAACAAAACCACATCAAACTGCAGTAATTAGGTCCATACAAAGATAACCATAAACAAGATGTTGCCCTTTCTGTAAATGAAAATACTTGTTATAACTTGTAAGATCAACTGGGATCCAGTCCCATCCTGAAGCAAAGATTCCCAGTAGCACACGTGAAAGAGGAGGGCGCCCAAACCTTGGAATCTAAGTAAAAATATCAGGAATAGTGGTCAACACCATCGGCCAGTCAATTTACGAACTCACATCACGGGAGGCTGCGGTTAGGGAATGGTGTGGCTGCCCCCCCCCCCCCCCCGATCTCAGGTTCCATGGAAAAGGATAATTTGGGGAGGAGGAGCTCTGGAGCTTGTTTCCGGTTGAACGAAAGCCCTTTGGAATAGACCTAGATACAGAAAACGGCAGCGTTGCAGTGGGCTGCCACCAGGAGGCTCCCTCTCTTTGGGGCAGTGTGGTGGGAGACGCGGCCGTGCTCGCGCCTAGAGGTCAAAGGAGACGCCGGCGGCTGCGGCGACGTCGGCAGCAGAGGGCCCATCTCCAGGCAACTCCAGCAGGACGACGGCGTGGTGGTGGTGAAGAATCCCACGGTCAGGGCTTCGCCAAGCCGGAGACCATGGAATATAGCAGCGGGTGGAGAGGAAATGGAGTGGGACAAGTGTGTGGAGGAGGGAGAACTCTCACCCTCCTTTTATAGGAGAGGGGGGAGGTAGCCCAAGGGGGGTGCGGCCAGCCCCATGGTGTGCCCCCACCTCTTCCTTCATCATGTGAGTGGACACTCCACTCACATCCACTCATTTTCCCTTAAACCTCCACTTAGAAAATCAAGAGTTTTTCTTTAATAAATAGATAAAACATTTTTATTTCTTTATTTCACCATTTGTTAATTCTACTAACAAACTTTTGCATATAGCACCTCGAATGATTTGTTAATTCTATTAACAACCATTCGTCGAAAAACCCCTTGAACTATTTCAATTTTCCCCGAAACAATTTCGGTGCTGCCCAAAATATTCTTCGATATTCCGTATCCTCTCAAACACGTCAACGAACCTTAAGTGTGTCACCCTACGGTTCGCGAATAAGATAGACATGATCGATACTCCTCTCCGATCAATAATCAACAGCGGGATCTGGAGATCCGTGATGACTCATATTTATTCAACGATGACTCTCGTGATCGTATGAACCAACAACGCCGTGAACTATTCCCTTTGTCTCGCGATATTTTACATGTCCGAGATTCGATCATTGGTATCAACCATACCTTGTTCAATCTCATTACCAACAAGTACTCTTTTCTCGTTCCTGTGATATAACATCCTTGTGATCATATCACGTTCTTGCAAGCGGTTTCGATGTGATAGCACCGAGAGCCCAGAGTATATCTCTCCGTCATTTGGATGGACAAATCCCAATCTTGATCTATGAGACTCAACTAACACTTTACGAATACCTAACGGCACCTTTATAGTCACCGTGTTACGGTGTGACGTTTCATGACATCAAAGCACCATTCCGGTATCAGTGATTGACATGATCTCATGGTTTAAGGAATAAGTTACTTCGTATGTTTGATATAACAATGTAAACTTAATGACTAGGTCGCATTGCTATATTCACTTTTGGTATATGTTCATCACACCATTCTTCTAGTGACATGACCCCGTTATTAACAACATCCAATGTTCATGATCTGGAAAGCTTGATCATCTATTAATCAACGAGCTAGTTAAAAGGGAGGATTTACTAGAAATCATTGTTTGTTTATTAAACACACATGTATCAACTTTTCCGGTTGATACAATTCTAGCATGAGAAATAAACATTTATCATAAAAAAGGAATAATATAATAACCACTTTATATTGCCTCTCGGGCATATTCCCTTCATAGATCTCGTCTGAACGTAACATTAGGAGGTGATGTTTGCATAACCGTAGCTAGCGTATCATCCTTATGTCGCGCTATAGTTTATAAAGCTGGATACAGTCCTTCGAGGGTGGTTTTACCTAACCACTTATCTTCCAGAATCGTTTTTGCAATCCATCCTTAATCTGAAATACCCCATAGCGCAAAAACGAATTTTTGTTCGCCATAAGTCCAGCCCAGAAGTGTGAATCACCTTGCTAATCCTTAATCGTATTTGCGATCCATCCTTAATCCTTAATCGTATTTTCTCAATTTTTTTATGAAATAATTTATCTGTGCATCCTCGATGTCTCATCCAGGATTACTTCAAAAACTGGATAAACTTGCTATCATCCTGAAATTAATATATTGACCTGGAATTATTCATATATTGTATATTAACATTATTTACGCAGAATTTAGTGTTCGGTTGTCTCAAACAATGCAAATAAAATGTGAAAAAAAGAGTTTTCACATGTGCGATGAGTTAGGGAATGAGAGAGATGTGAATTAGTGAATTACACATCTCTTACTTATGCAATAGTCCAGATCTGCAGCTTTGACACGTGACAGTGAGCCCCACTTCATTTCAACCTTATTTATCCTATCAATAAACTACATTTCATAGTGTTATATCGCTATCCATTTATTTATTTCAAACTAGCTCAATCAATATCTTCTCTCCATATATATAATATATATAATATATAGGACATGTATATAATACAACCGATTGTATTTTACTGGATTACAACTATCAACTCCTATAGGGCCTTGATGTGCGATGGAAATCCTGGTCCTAATCACCTTCTTTACACGGTGCGTGCTAGGCAGTCCCTAGTTACTAATCACCTTCTTTCCCGTGGGCGTGTCGCAGGTCAACAGTTCTTCGCCACCGGCAGCTAGCCCACGTCCTGCCGCGGTGGAGACCTACCGCCGGCCAGGGTGCTGCCGGCTAATTCCCTGCCACATCGCATGGCTAAATCCTCGCTGGGAGGCTGCCCACCTCATGCTCCACCACCCCAGTGAGGAAGACGCTCGCCACGCTGCCGCCCAGAGGCTGCCCACCTCGGCGCCACGAGCTGCCGTCGGCAGGCCGCGAGAGGCTTCCCACCTCGTGCACCACCAGCCATCGCAAGAAGGCCGCTCCGCTAGGCTCGCTGCGCCCCCGGTGGGTGGCTGCAGGTTGCTCCTCCAGCCTCCGATTCCGCTGCCATGATCGGCTCTCCAGCTTCACCGCCACACCAACTCCATCCCTGGCGGCTCCATAGGTCGCAGTCTCCGATTCACCATGTTGTCACAGATCCTTTCTCTCCCGGCACCACGAGCAGGCTCGCCACCCCTGCAAGCCAATCTGAGATCTGTCCATCTTCCGGCATCACTTGTCGCCGCCATCTCTGCGCTGTCTGGCCATTAGCATCTGTGTTTCCCCTCCCCGCGCTGTCTTCTGAAGTGATAGTTGGTTTTAGAGGTACACCCGTTTGGGGCTTGAAGTACACTAATTGTGACTTCTACTCCTCGATGAATACATCCTCAACTGTTCCTCTCTCGTCTCTTCGTTCTACTACATATGTACTCCCTCCGTCTCAAAATAGATGTCATTGAAATGGGTCAAAATGGATGTCTCTAGTACTAGAACACATCAAGATACATCCACCCCAGTAACACTTATTTTGAGATGGACGGGGTACATTACACTTGTTAATAAGTACACATGGAATTCCAGGCATCGAAACCGCTCACCGTTACCCGCAGTTCATTTGTTGAATTGTATAATTAATAGTGCCCATATAAGTGCACTGTTTGGGTTATCTACCAACAAAAAGGACTTCATGAACACTTAAGATGTTGCGTAGAGTTAGCCGTCGAAGTGCACTATGGGCATCATGGAAAAATTGAATTGGGAGGGACTAACGACATAGACAAGACATACACAAGACTAATCACGTGTGGAACATAATTAATAATATAAATAAATAATGTTACTTCATTCGTCAGAATTGCCATATCGAGAGGTATCTAATGCTAGTCATCAGTTTATGACGAACCGAGAAAAATGTGGTGACCAAGTTAAGTGTGTTTGTTTGATAACAACATCAAAGTGTTTGCAAGAAGCAAATAAGAATTTTTTTTCTCTTTTGGAAAATAAGCATATCGTTTTCCGTTAATGGATCCCTGCCAACATGGTTGTTTTCGTTTTCGATGTGCGGACATGAAACAGGTGTTTAAGTGACCGAAATTTTGGCACAATGGTAGTCTGACGCTACGCCGGTACTCGATCGTAGTTTGATCATGAACATGACTATCTCCGCCTCCTGGGACATGCCATCCAGCAACACGGTGGTGCTGCCAGATGTTGGCCAAGGAATCAAACAAGAAATATAATAGGTCAAAGCACGGGGAATAGAAAAAATCGGTTACTGATTTTCCTGTAAGAACAAAAACATTAAAAATCTACTGGAAAGAAAACAAGAACAACTACCTGATCAAGCTGGGGGTGACGGAAAAGGAGCAGGAGCCACGTTTCCATCAGATTGACTAACAACCTTCAAGCTAATCAATGCTAGAAGTTGATGGTCTGGGTTGCTGGTTCGTGCACCATAGACCCCACATCTCTAGCACTTTCACTGGTAGAAAAAAGGCCTTCCATACGCCCCCTTCAGTCCCCAAATTATGCGCACCGTGACTAAAGGAGTTTTAGTCCCGGTTCGGGAGGCGACCCACGACAGAAGGTCATGCGCCGCGGCTTGGGAAGCGCGTGGAGGGCTTTAGTCCCGGTTGGCCTGGCCACCCGCGACTAATGATCGCAGAAGGTCATGCGCCGCGGTTTGGGAAGCGCGTGGAGGGCTTTAGTCCCGGTTGGCCTGGCCACCCGCGACTAAAGATCCAAACTGCTCGCCTCCCGCGCGGTTTTATTTCGCGAGCGAGAGGCAGAAAGCCATTGCTACAGTGCGCACCCGAGACTCTCTGTTTCTTATTCCTCTCTTCTCTTCTTCCTCTCTTCCTCCACCAAGCACCCATGGGTTCTCCCGTTTGGAACCTTCTCCGTGTGTCCACACCATGCCGCAAGAGTCTCGACGTGGCCCACACCAATATGTGCGAGAGGCTCCCCGGTGCTCTAGAGCATTTGAGCAATCTCTATGAAGAAGCCGATGAACACCATAAGTTCTTCGGGCTTGATCTAGAGTATACGGCGAATCAAGAGGATGTTGCCGTCATCCAGATTGCCTTCAAGGAGATTGTTTTGGTCTTCCAATGGGCAAGGTAACGCACACGTACAATCTCTCTTGTAGGATAGTGTTGCATTTTCGATTTGTTTGTTGCATTGGAAGAATACGCGTGTTGCAACATATCTAACACGCGTTCTATTTTTGTTCTTGCAGTAGTTTAAAGCACTCTCCCAAACTTGTTGATTTTCTTGTCAACAAGGGGTACGACTTTTGTAGCGTTGACATCACTCAAGACCGACATAAGTTGATGCGCTTGGGTATTGAGATACCTAAAGATCACTACATTGATCTTCAGGACCTTATCCATTTTGATGAGCTGTACGTGCCCAAGACCGGGATGGCTCCGATGGCAACTGCCTTCATCCACGCCGACTACAAAACCATGAAGACTCGTTTCCCCTCGAAGAATCACATGTATTGGGGGAAGAACCCACTGGACCAGATCAATCTCGATTATGCAGCAATAGATGCAGACGTTGCCTTCGAGTTGTTCCGCATCTACTCTTCGGAGCTCAAGTAGATGTTGTTTGTGTACCGCATCTTGCGTTCGATATATGTAATGGATATATGTCTTTCTATTAATTTCTATATTACTTCTATATTAATTCCTAGCTATATTATTTCTATATTATGTCAAACACACATTTCAAAACAAACAAACAAAAACACATCAAGAAAACAAACAAAAACACATCAAGAAAAGAAAACAGAAAAACTACACGTGTTCTATTAAAAAGGATGGTATTTTCATTTGGTTGTCATTGCCAAAACAGTTCTTGTGTCCAAAATAATATATAGTCAAAACTTGGATCTGCAAATTTTATATGGTTTAGATTTCATATGGTTTGGTTCATAAATTTTATCAGATTTTATTTTGCATTTTGGAAAGGGGAAAATGAATTAGTTTAGATTTTATTTCTGAATATTTTGATATATTATTTGTATTTTTAAGATTTTAAATTTAATTAGTATTATTTTTCTGAATATTTCGATATATTATTTGTATTTTTAAGATTTTAAAATGAATTAGTTTTATTTTTCTGAATATTTTGATATATTATTTGTATTTTTAAGATTTTAAAATGAATTAGTATTATTTTTCTAAATATTTTGATATATTATTTGTAATTTTAAGATTTTAAAATGAATTAGTTTTATTTTACTGAATATTTTGATATAATATTTGTATTTTTAAGATTTTAAAATGAATTAGTATTATTTTTCTGAATATTTTGGTATATTATTTGTATTTTTAAGATTTTAAAATGAATTAGTTTTATTTTTCTAAATATTTTTATATAATATTTGTATTTTTAAGATTTTAAAATGAATTAGTATTATTTTCCTGAATATTTTTAGAAATGATACAAATTAAAAAGTTATTGTTTATTTATTTATTCAAAATTATTAATTACATCATTACTTTTGTTTATTAAAAGATTTATTTGAAATTCAGACAATAAAGAAATGTGGCATCGACCAACATGTTAATATGATTGATATGATACTACTATCACATACATGCGTGCGAAACACTTGGATGCGGGAAGGGATGGAACTCGGAAGTTAAGCGTGCTAGTCCTAGAGTAGTGGGAGGATGGGTGACCGAGCGGGAAGTTTGACCACGAGTAAGAAATTTGACTAGAGATAATTGTAGTTAGACACTAAGCAAATAATAAAAATTCCGAAAAAAAAGGTGTGAAAAATTGGAGTGAAAAAAGGGAGTGAAAAATAATTAGAAACCCAAATGAATTAAAGAAATAACGAAATAGGATGTAGTCCCGGTTGCGCGGCCGAGATTAATGGCCTTGGCGAACCGGGACTATAGGCCTATTTTCTACCGGTGTTTAAGTTGGTATTATTATATTTTGCCCTTCCTTGTAATAATTTCATTCGATGATATTGCGCAGATGCATTAACTAAAGAAAACGTGTACTTTTTCTTAAAAAGAGAGAAAGTAACAAATGAAATCACGACACATGGAAATGCCTTCTTGAAGGCTGTGAAAAAAGCTTAAGTTACATCAACATGGAAAACTCGGCAACAAGATGAAAAAAATCCACGACACATTATATCTACTATGAAATCATGTGCACATGTTTGAACTCCTTTTGACATTAATATTTCAGACGATTGAAATAATTGAGCATTGATATATCCTTGGCCAGATGTACAAGATGACTGATGATGATCCACTCTTTATAGAGGTAACAGATATAATCTACCAATATCGAGATAAATATCCACCATGAGTATAAACATAGTTGACGCACCTCTATCTAGCTACAAGGTCCAACCACTTCAGTGATATATATATATATATATGGAATTCACCTTTGGTACTTTCTCTCTTTGTAACATTGCTACCGAGACCCAGCCATTTCCACATACATGTTGATAGATTGTACACACATTTCGATCGATGATCAAGTTCCGTTGAAGTTTGCAAACCGGTCGTGAGCGAGTTGACACGTGGTGCCAATTGACTCGGTTTGGATGTGTGCACCCATGAGTAGATTTGGATTGTGGGGCATCGGGAAAGCGTCGAGTGCCATGCCGCTCTCCCTTGCTCTAATGTGTATATATATTATTTTCACGGTATCTTGTTAAACCACGTAGCCCGCCGATCTAAGCCAAAGAAAACTGGGCCCACGATCTGTGGAATTGATTTGTTAGCAGGGTCCTAAACCGTAATGCCCATGCCAACGATGAATTGTTAGAAGAAATAACATTAGCGGGATGATGCACATTACAAAGAAGTAGAGCAGGAGCGACCGAGACGAAGATGCAACATAGCGAAGGCTGGGAACACCGATAGGAATATGAATGGTTCCAAATATGAGTGGTTGCATGCGATGTTACATTGGGTGTCATTCTGTCCGAGGCCCCCAGTTTGGGTGGTCAACAACTTGAGAACCCGAGATGGAATTGTCAGATGTACTGTTCTCTGGTGATCATGAATGGATTGAAGAAGGTAGCATGAAACTACAAACTAGGATTGGCAGGAGTGGTTGTCTGCTGATGGTTGGAAGTTATAAAGTTGCTTTGAAACCCACGGTAACCATCTGGCCCAAACCATAAAACCTGTTACCGAGGGGCAAATCTAGGATTTGACAATAGGTGGGGGGGGGCAATAAAAAAATGATTGTATAACGGTATAAGAGTGGTAACATAGGAATATATCAAGTCTTTAATATAATATTAATAGTAAATTATATTTGACAGAGGAAAAATATATACTTGGACTTATCTGTTAAGAGATTATGATCATTGGTTGTTTTTGACTATGGAATCGCATAAATAATCATGTTTTTAAACATAGTTACATTGAGTAGAGCGGATGCCTTTGATATGTTCAAGGAATATTACACCTTGATCAAGCATAAAGCTAAACCAAGTCTTAAAGATTGCATCCAATAATAGCTAGATAATCTCGAGGTGTTTTTATGTCCCCTTTATGTAAGAACCCATTTGTGAAACTTCGACGCTTGTAAATGAAAAATGACACATTCGAGCCTTTCCTACAATTCTGCAGCAGAATTAAATAAAACTGCCTGGCAGAATCAACTTTTTTGGCTACAAAAATATTTTCTGCAACTAAAATATTATTTTTCTGAGAAAGAGAAGACCCCTCTAATATCTGCTAGTAGAAATTTGTAAATTAAATAAAACTTGCATTGCAATGGTAGAGTTGGACATTAACACAATTGACTTACTTTTAAGGAATGACCTGGCAATAGTGCGGTCTAATGCGTTTTGTTCAGTGGATGTGGTTAGGAAACTAGCATGCATGGTAGATGGACGAGGGGCCGCCACGACGGACAGTTAGCGAAAGATTTACAAAATCAATCACCGAGGAGGCCGAACACCGTCGCAGGGGATCAACTCGTGCGACATGCGGCTGCTAAGTTGGAACCAGTAGAAACGGAAGTCCCCAAGTCAATGAATTTGTGGGTCGGTACACACTAGTAGAAAATACCCTATAGGTTTTTGGCTCTAGTCTCCATGAGTTACCAACCGGGAACGAGAGGGCAGGGAAACAGTTTGACTCGCTCGAATGCTTTTTTTGCCGCCTCGTAACACGGCCCGGGACTAAAAGTCGTCTAGCAACCATTCATGTCGCCTCACACAATTTTAGTCCCATGTCGTAACGCGGCCCGAAACTAAAAGTCGTCATGGCAACCGTTCGTCTAGCCAGAGAGCATTTAGTCCCGGCAGTGTTATGGCCCAGGACTAAATGCCCAAACCGTTTTTCTGCCGCGCTTCAGAAGTTGTTCCATTGCCGGGGAGGCAGTAAAAACACAGAAACGCCTCCATTTGCTACAGTACCGAGCGTCCCACTCTTCTCCCTCTTGATCCCCTCTCTTTATTCTTCCACATTAATTCTCCACCATGGGACTAGAGATTATGGTCCTGAACTCAGATGGTCGGAAGATCAAAGTCACATACACGAACGAGAGTAGGAGGCTTCCGGCTTATTTTGAACTCTTGAAGCAATGACTTTGCGAGGATGTCGGGGGTTTTCTTGGACTTGATCTTGAGTACACGGCCAATTAAAAGGAGGTGGTCTTCATCAAAATTGCTCACAAACGGCGTGTCCTTATATTCCAATGGGCAACGTAATAAGCACCCCGATCGATTTTCTCCCCTCTTTCTATTTTCCCATTTTTCTCCTTGATCTTATTTTGATTGGGTCGGAAATTTTATAGGATATCAACATGTATGTGCCATTTGTATTCATATAGCTATGTGTATTGCAAATTCCAACTGTATTCATATAGGAATAATATATTGGCCAAAATTGCATATGAAAGCAATATATATAGCCATGTGTGTATTCATCTAGCAATGTGTATTGGAAATTCCATTTGTATTCATATAGAAATAATGTATTGGACAAAATTGCATAGGAAACAAATATATATATCCATGTGTATTCATATAGCAATGTTTATTACAAATTCCATTAATTTGTTCCCATTTAATCCGACCTATATGTACTTACGTGCGTTGGAAAGAATGAATTTGCTGCATTGAAACAATATACTTGTTGCATTGAAATAATATAATTGTTGTATAACATTTGAACCAATTTGTTTTTGCGTAACATTATTTGTTTAACATTTGTTCAATTTTTTTTGCAGTAGTGAAAAAAATTGTCGAGAAGTAATGGATTTACTTGTCAAGTACGGCATACGTTTTGCTAGCATTGATATAACAAATGACAGGTCGAAGATGAGGAACACCTGGCATATTGAGATACCATCTCAGTGCCATATTGATATTCAGGAACTGTTCCAGCTTAAGTATGAGAGGACCTCCATGGCTGATATGGCAGCCGCATTGGTCGATGATAAGTACACTACCATGAAGAAAGACTTCCATGGCTGATATGGCAGCCGCATCTTTCGGAGAAGTGCCCACTTGACCAGGTCAACAATGATTACGCATCTATCGATGGGTACCTTTCCTACGAGTTGTACCGTAATATCAGTGTATTTCCTTGTCTCGTACGACCGATTGGGATTCGGAGGACGAGCAGTCCGTGTAGATGGAAGCCTCTCTTTCGTGACGCATATATATATATATATATATATATATATATATATATATAGAGGACTCCTGTTATATACTCCCGGGTGTACATACTCTCATACTCAATATACCACAGATACGAGGGTATTATACCCCTTTATTATTTTTCATATACCTCATTAATTATTCTAAGATACCTCAATACAATTTGTATGGAAAAAATATCATCAGAGTACTCGGTTTTTTCAATATACTATTTGTAGGTACATAAAAGCAGTATATGTACACATAATATAAAATATGTAGAATCTAATGATTTGTTTTCAGAAAATTCATTTTGAGGTATCTAGTATTAAATAGTGAAGTATATTGAATATAATAATGAGGTATAAATGGTTCATTTATGTGGTATATTTGCATGTGAGAGTACCTACACCCAAGAGTACTGAACCATTTTCCTATATATATATATATATATATATTATGTATTGCTCGGTCTTTGATGTTTATAGATTCGATCCGTAGAAGACTTATGTAGGTGTCCTTTTTTAATTATATATATCTATTTTAAATGACCTTGTTTAATTATATATATATGCATGATCGATCTAAGCAAGCTTAATGATGCAATTGATGTATATGTGACGATATTTCAGGAATTTATTTTGACACCCGGGCTAAGTTGAAATGTGGAGTAAGATAAAAAAAAAAGATATCTATGTGAAGATAATATAATATATTGAAATGACTAACAATTTGGAGTAAATAATAAATATTTGAATTAATCAATTATTATTTAAATTAATTAAATATTATTTGAATTCAAGACTTTATTACTTAGTTATTTATTTATATTTAACTAAATAATTTTTGGATTCACAAACTAAAGATGTGCGACATATTATATCAAAGGTTAACATGATTGGAACCATACAATTGTCAGTAAAACAGGATTTGTTTCTTGCTAGCTGAGAGTGAAGGAACTCAGAAGTTAAGCGTGCCGAGAGTGGAGTAGTCTGAGGATGGGTGACCTCCTGGAGCTTCGAGATGGCCCCGGGAGCTCCCCGTGGGCTGCCCTCTAATCGCGGCTCATGGTTCGGCGGGACAAAAGGGGGCCTCTAGTCCCGGATAAGTAGTCCCGGATTGCCATCCGAGACTATAGCCCCTTACGGCCCGGGACTGGAGGCTCGTTTCTACTAGTGGCATTGAATCGGTCTTGCAGGTCCTCCCCGTGCATTAAAATTAAATTTTTTGTGAGTGGCCTGTGAAAACTATGAGAATCATAGAAATAAATAGTATTATAACTTGTTAGACGGGAGCTCCTCGTGGGCTGCCCTCTAGTCGCGGCTCATGGTTTGACGGGACAAAAGGGGGCCTCTAGTCCCGTATAAGTAGTCCCGGATTGCCATCCGGGACTATAGCTCCTTATGGCCCGAGACTGGAGGCTCGTTTCTACTAGTGGCATTGAATCGGTCTTGCAGGTCCTCCCCGTGCATTAAAATCAATTTTTTTGTGAGTGGCCTGTGAAAACCATGAGAATCATAGAAATAAATAATATTATAACTTGGTACAAGAAATAATTTGTTAAATTTAGTATCTCTTCCCCAAAAAAAATTTAAAATAGAAATGTTAGAGTACAATTTCTGTGTCAATATGATTACAAAAATAGTTTTTCTTACCCTGCAAAATCCAAACAGAACACCAACCTAGACAATCAATTCTATGAGCATGCCTTGTAAAAACCATATGAAGTCTCTTGCTTCCTTTCTGGAGTACGTGCCTTCTTGCCTTTTCATGGTAGTATGTGTGGATTCCAAAATTTTGCTGCAGTTTCCTTCCTATTTTCAGAAGCCAGTATTACCCAGCAATGCCTTTTTCACAAGAATTCCACGATTTTCTTATACACAACAACTAATCATCATACAAAATCTACATTTCTCATTTTGTCTATTTGACACAGGACAATTTATGTGAGCGGCCCACTGCTTGGTGCTAACACGGCCAACGATGATCAACTTGGCGAGAGTAGGCTCAAATTGTATCAAAGTCGGGCAACACTAGCCCAACTAAAATATTGTGTCTGTTCTTATTCAGAATAAAATTGTAATACTATATTTGGATCCACAACCTAACGAAAGGTCTAATCATTCCATATCTATAATAACTTCATCCAACGGAAGTATTAACTCGCAATTCCAATAATTAGTACAATATCTTAGTAGGTGGGGGTGGAGTAGTTCAAAGTGCAATTTCGGTGCCACACATTCCGAGCTTGGGGATAGTGGTTACTTGTGACCGCGTGAACACAACATCGCGTCTAGTGTCTAGATGGATTACTTGGTAAACTGTCTATGGTAAAGGGAGAGTTGAAAAATTGTTTTTATGTCATCTACTTTTCATTCCGGTTTTCTTCCACTTTACTTTTCCTTAGATTGCGACTTTAAGGATTACGGTCTTATTTTATATAAAGCATCACCATGCAACCCAACCTGTTCAGAATCCTCGCGCAAGTAGTGTGGTTGGCTATCATTGGATTCCTTGGTATGTGAATGTCATGCATACAATTCTTCTTTGTGTACCTAATGTCGGCCCAAATAGGGTAAACATTATTTCGTTGGCTTTAGTCCAGTTCTAGCTCTAAAGGGACAATAATGTCTCAGATGTCGTGAAACAACACGTAGTTCCCTCGACATGCTGATTATACACTTCAGAGAGACATGCAACAATGGAATCTACGCTTACGGTCTACACTAGGGAGAGGGCACCTTGACCATATTTTCTGTTTTATGCGTGCGCACTCTCTTTCAAACTATTTTTTTGTCGTTCGTGGTTCATTTTCTTTTTCATGTACAAGGACAACGTCTATACTTTCTTGATGGGATCAAATATTAATAAAAAATATGAGATTCATCATGCACTTGGGTGTACCCTAGAGTATGCATTCTGATCAGAGCCCTTGGGACCACACCCCTCTCTATATGGGCCATGAATGAATGAATTTATGGGTTGAGGGTGTGTAAAATATGATATTTTATTGTCTGCATTTAGTTCGCGTGTTAGCATGTTTGTGGTTCGTTTGTTTTTGTTGTTTTCATTTATTTGTTAAGTCGGGGCTTCTTCCCTTTGTATCTGATTACCTCTCATTTGTATAATTACCTAGACACGTATTTTCGTTTATATGAATAGCCACTACTCATTATTTAGAAAATTATGATATATACATTTTTGTTACATTGTAGTTAAAAGGTTGGAATTTTGCATTCACACTTTAAGATTGGCTACAGTTTTATGTGATGGATATCAAGGCGTCTTACCTTTTTTTTAGCAGGGAGCTACATATGTAATAAACAAGAAAGACAATACAATAATTTATATCATTAACAAGTTGTAATATTGTAAAAAAAATTCATATCTTTCTCATGATTATCACTTCCAATTCACATAATAAAATTTAATAACGGTCCAAGACTTCGACGAGTAAACTAGACCAGACAAAAAAAAATGCTGGCAAAAAATAGGTTGATTAGATCATTTTGAAAGAATTGAACTTTCTACGTGACATAAAGACATCGTGAAAAAGGTGGGATTCTATTTGTTGGCTCTTAATTACACTTTAATATGCATTTTCGATGGATCTACATTTGGTGAAGGAGCACACCATCATATATTGGTGCATATGCTCACAACTCCCCCATATTACCACATTGACTATGTGTACCTTCTTTATTTATGCATATTTATTAGTACCTTAGTCAGTATAAATATTAATAAAGTCAACTCCATCGATGATTTCCTCGTGAGACTTTTAATAGATCCGGCCATGCCTCAGCGGTGGGTGCATGCATGCTTCCGGTTACCATATGGGCTATAGATTTGTTCACATTATCTATTTAAGGCCTTCTCTCGATGATAAAACCTTGGAGGTTGGATGTCCACTCGCCCTGTTTTAATTTTTGTCCTATATGTGAAGGCTATATCTGCATAATTTTTCATCCAGTGTGATGGATCTATTGCTGGCACTGTCTGAACAGTTAGTCTAACATACCAGTGGTATGTGGCTCCTAAATACACATACATATGGATAATTACTTATGGCATGACACGATACGATAGACCACTAGATCACTGGTAGAAAAAAGGCCTTCCATACGCCCCCTTCAGTCCTCAAATTATGCACACCGTGACTAAAGGTGTTTTAGTCCCGGTTCGGGAGGCGACCCTCGACAGAAGGTCATGCGCCGCGGTTGGGGAAGCGCGCGGAGGGCATTAATCCCGGTTGGCCTGGAAACCTGCGACTAATGATCGCAGAAGGTCATGCGCCGCTGTTTGGGAAGCGCGTGGAGGGATTTAGTCCCGGTTGGCCTGGCCACCCGCGACTAAAGATCCAAACTGCTCGCCTCCCGCGCGGTTTTATTTCGTGAGCGAGAGGCTGAAGGCCAGTGCTACAGTGCGCACCCGAGACTCTCTGTTTCTTCTTCCTCTCTTCTCTTCTTCCTCTCTTTCTCCACCAAGCACCCATGGCCTCCGTTTGGAACCTTCTCCGTGTGTCCACACCATGCTGCAAGAGTCTCGATGTGGCCTACACCACTATGTGTGAGAGGCTCCTCGGTGCTCTAGAGCATTCGAGCAATCTCTATGAAGAAGCCAATGAACACCATGAGTTCTTCGGGTTTGATCTAGAGTATACGACGACTCAAGAGGATGTTGCCGTCATCCAGATTGCCTTCAAGGAGATCGTTTTGGTCTTCCAATGGGCAAGGTAACGCACACGCACACGCACACCATGAGCATTGGAAGAATACGCGTGTTGCAACATATCTAACACGTGTTCTATTTTTGTTGTTGAAGTAGTTCAAAGCACTCTCCCGAACTTGTTGATTTTCTTGTCAACAAGGGGTACGACTTTTATAGCGTTGACATCACTCAAGACCGGCAGAAGTTGATCCGCTTGGGTGTTGAGATACCTGAAGATCACTACATTGATCTTCAGGACCTTATCCATTTTGATGAGCTGTATGGGCCCAAGACCGGGATGGCTCCGATGGCAACTGCCTTCATCCACGCCGACTACAAAACCATGAAGACTCGTTTCCCCTCGAAGAATCACATGTATTGGGGGAACAACCCACTACACCAGATCAATCTCGATTATGCAGCAATAGATGCATACGTTACCTTCGAGTTGTTCCGCATCTACTCTTCGGAGTTTGAGTAGATGTTGTTTGTGTACCGCATCTTGCGTTCGATATATGTAATGGATATATTAATTATGTAATGGATATATGTCTTTCTATTAGTTTCTATATTATTTCTATATTAATTCCTAGCTATATTATTTCTATATTATGTCAAACACACATTTCAAAACAAACAAACAAAAACACATCAAGAAAACAAACAAAAACACATCAAGAAAACAAAACAGAAAAACTACACGTGTTCTATTAAAAAGGATAGTATTTTCATTTGGTTGTCATTGCTAAAACAGTTCTTTTGTCCAAAATAATATATAGTTGAAACTTGGATCTGCGAATTTTATATGGTTTAGATTTCATATGGTTTGGTTCATGAATTTTATCAGATTTTATTTTGCATTTAGGAAAGGGGAAAATGAATTAGTTTTATTTTTCTTAATATTTTGATATAATATTTGTATTTTTAAGATTTTAAAATGAATTATTATTATTTTTCTGAATATTTTGATATATTATTTGTATTTTTAAGATTTTAAAATGAATTAGTTTTATTTTTCTTAATATTTTGATATAATATTTCTATTTTTAAGATTTTAAAATGAATTAGTATTATTTTTCCGAATATTTTTTTAGAAATAATAAAAATTAAAAAGTTATTGTTTATTTATTAATTCAAAATTATTAATTACATATTTACTTTTGTTTATTAGGATTTTAAAATGTGGCATCGACCAACATGTTAATAGGATTGATATGATACTATTAACACATACATGCGTGCGAAACACTTGGATGCGGGACGGGATGGAACTCGGAAGATAAGCGTGCTAGTGCTAGAGTAGTGGGAGGATGGGTGACCGAGCGAGAAGTTTGACCACGAGTAAGAAATTTGACTAGAGATAACTGTGCTTAGACACTAAGCAAATAATAAAAATTCTGAAAAAAAAAGAGTGAAAAATAATTAGAAACCCAAATGAATTAAAGAAATAACGAAATAGCATGTAGTCCCGGTTCTTGTGGCCAACCGGGTCTAAAGGTCCTCCGCCCCCGGCGCACGCCACCCGCCCACGTGGATGGGCCTTTAGCCGCGGTTCGTAAGAGGGGCGACTAAAGGGGGGGGGGGCTTTAGTCGCCCATATTTAGTCCCGGTTGCGCGGCCGGGATTAATGGCCTTGGCGAACCGGGACTATAGGCCTATTTTCTACCAGTAGATATACCAGTTGTGCGGCACGTCGTGCCACGACACTGGTAGCTGGTCTGATATAAGCTTTTTTTCTACCGGTGTGTTGGTCAAGAACTACATTTGAAGAATAGTTTTTAGATATAGTACGAAGATATGATGCAACGGAAACCTCTGTATCTAAACATTTATTAACTACATAATTATATAAGTTATTCTATGCATATATGATGCACCGATACCACCCATAATAATTCAATAAACACATAAGATAGTGTGTTAATTTATTTTTTCTATGAAGTCATAATAATCTACACTTGTTCTCATATGATTATCACATGCCAATCACCTACAATGTGATTTTAGAACAACCTAGGCCTTCAATGCCTAAACCGGGTCCATTGTAAATGGGTAGCTAGAAAAAAAGTGAGTCGCCATGTGAGGTGAAGCCATCGTGCTAAAGTCCATGTCCACACATGGACTCGGTCGGCCTGCTATTAATTGTGATGGGTCCATATTGTGTAAAGGTGCACACAACATCATACATGTATATATGCTCACTTGACTATGGTAGAGAGGTGAGAACAGGGCACAGGCCCAGTGGTTGGAGTGTGGCTGAGGACACTCAACAACCTGAGTTCGATCCCCGTCGGGGACGAATTCCTGGAATTCTCACAAAGGCTCTATTCCTCTATAAAAATACGCCATCGGGGCTAGTCCTGGTTGGTCGCATTTTTTTTACCGACTATCGTAGGTAGGTTCTTGCAAGAATGGGGCTATGCTTCGGTGTCCCCCGTCCCCAAAACTTAAAAGGGTATCATCGTCATTTCTTACAATTAATTAGTTGTTAATAATATTAGACATCGTCGGCCTTCCTAAGTCCATACACAATGACCATACGGGCTTACGTATACTAACTAGAAATCTGCCCAAGAGCTATCCCATGTAGAAAACGATAACCATGCAGCTCCGCTAGAGGCAAGCCTCAAAACACATGAGAATATTTTCATGCCCTAGGAAAATATACCAACACAACTCTCAGTTAGTCAGTAATGACTATTGAATAGTTTGTCAATGACCATGCTACCCTTAATTACGAAAGGGTATGAAGCGATCATAGCCGTTGATGTATTTAAGTTTGGGTAGTGGGGACACCCGAAGCAGAAACCGCAACAATGACTACTTGTACGTTCTTTACATGTGTCCATTTATTAATTGCTTTGTCTCCTCAGCATATTCTAGTAAAAATTTGAAGAAGCTAAGCAAATCGATTCTTTCCCCCATTAAAGCTTCCAGTATACCCGAACACATGTGAAAAATCTATCCATGCTAATGGGTTGTCTATGTGGTTCAAAACACAAGAATGTGGAAATGAAGGAACATCACAAATGATTGTAGCTGAGGGGAGACTAATTCCATGAATTGAAATCGTTTGCACATGTAGACACTACATATGGCTAAAGATTAAAGCGGAGGGAGAAGTATTCAACCATCTGGGTAAAACGCGACGGCGGAAAGCGAGTGGAAGGAACGCGGCGGGGAACATGAGCACAGGCACCGCGGCGAGCTCAGAGACGGTGGGGCCAGCTACGTTGCGGCAGCCGCCAACGCAACGACAGATGCACGAGAAGTGAGACCTATCCGGTTCGACACAGCCCAATGCCAAATGGGGTCTGTCGAACCGGATAGATCCCGCTTACTACGTCCCGTTTGACCCGTTAGCTTTATAGGGAAAAGCCTATATTGCTCTCCAGGGATCATCGGCCAGATGGTTGTATATTACTCCCTCCAGGAATAGGTACCTAAAAAAGCTCCGAATGGCATGCCGCGGGGGCGTCCGCCAAGAAAAATGGCGCAACGTCCATCCATAAGTTAGTTTTCAGAACAAGCAGGTCGGCAGTCCACACTGGGATTGTGCAGCCGGTGGAGGCTGATTTGGCGAACAAGGAGGCAGTGTCTATGGAGCTGTCAGGTTCTGATGATCCATCTAAGTGGCTAGAATAGAAAGTTAACGTCTATTGTTTTGGTTGCTGTGACACTGCACATTTTCCTTCAGATTGTGGCGCCATTCTTTGTTTTTTATAAATAGAAGTCTACCCCAGCCTCTGCATCAAAATGATGCAAACAACCGGCTTCATTCTTGTGTGTACTGTGAATCTGCATCTCTTCTGGTGAATGCTTTCATTCTACGAGGTCCCCTATCTATGCACAAACACATCGCGAACAGTTATGGTCTATGTTGGTCTCAACTTCCATTCTACGAGGTCCCATCTTCTTTGAGGACGGGGAAATCCCTCTTTTGAAATAAGAATTAACTATTATCTTCTTTCAGTTGTATGGAGTAATACAAAATTCATACACTTCTTTGACAGTCTAAATAACTATCTTTGTCGGGTTTGTTCAATTCCATAATATATTACAGAGTACGTCAGTGAAGTGAAAGAATATGTTGAGTAATTAGGCATAATTTCCACGATTAATTCTAGAATATAAATCATGATGACAGCAGCTATTAACATGTGAAAATCGAACATACTAGATGTAGCAGACAACATGAATAATAGCAACACGATCTCTCTAAACATGTAATCAGTAGACATGCTAAACAGACAGATAAGGACGCAGATTCCGTACCGATCGTTTGTAGTAACGTTGTTGATGACAACGTTGGCGATGACGGGTCGGAGTAGACGACGCTTAAGACGGCGGTACGCAGCACCGCCTGACTTTTTAGGCAGACGAGCCGTCGTGGAAGCAGCGAGCAGTCGCGCGAAGCGCTTCCCAAAAAACCTAATTCGCCCTCTCCCGTACAGGATCACAAGGACGACTGGTTCCGGAGACCTGCTCTCCCGTTCGCCGGTGGACGTCGGCGCTCGGGATGGAGTAGACTACGCTGGCGGCAGAAGGAACGAGGTGTGGCAGAACCTAGATTGGTTCGGTGTGTGTACAGCGCCCACGGTGCGCGTATTTTATAGTGCGGTTCGGAAAACCCTAACATGTGCGACGTGGGAGGCCCACGCCGCACGTCCGAGTCGGTTGCAGCACGCGATACAGGAGCGACCCGAACCGCCTCAGCTGTGACGCGTCCGTCACGACTACGAAATCGATTTTCCAAAACAGCAAAAATAAACATAAGTATTGTCTTGGATCGAGGCTTGATTCACGAAACGCGATCGCGACGTGTCGAGTCGAGACGAGCGCGCGGCGGAGGAGTGCGCGAGAGGCTCTCTTGTTCTCACTCACATACAATCCCTACAACACTCCACCTTATAAGGTGGTGTGCAACTCCTCAAACTTCCAATGTGGGACTAAACTTCCCACTCCCACCACTCACTTGTACACATGGGCCATTTTGAGATTTCAGGATTTGTCTATTGGGCTACCCACACATAGGCCCAATATTTCAGCACACACATATGGGCTGAATTTCCAACAATCCCCCACCAGATCTCAAATGCCCATTTGAAGATTTGCCAATCCTCGTTACTTGTTTATATACCAGTGTTTCAGCAGAGACTGTTAAGTTGAACTTCCGCCTAGAGCCTTAAGCTACATCTATCAGCAACTTGAACAATGGACTATGCCTTGAATTGCAAGTTTTGTGCCAATAGACTTTACTCAAAGTCATAACTAGTACTTGGCTGCCAGTAGCCTACCCCGCGGGTGGAGCATATGCGTCATACTCCGTGGTCTCTTCATGAGTTTACTAGAGATCACCCAAATCTCATAGACTGCGACGTTTACAGTCGGACTCACATAGGTGTATTCTTTCAAGAATGCTCTGTAGGACAGCATCTTTGCTATGAATAGCCAACATAAACACATTAAGGCATGTTGCCAACCTGCCTTACAGCTCTTTGAGAGTTATGCATCATCACTTAGAGAGGGTTTACCAAATACTCTCCTCAGTCAAACCACTAGCTTGTTCTTCCCAGGTCCTAATTCACGGGATCTCCGATCACATAGGTTGGGTTATCACTATGGTGTAACGCTTACAGGTCTCATACCCATCTCTCTCGATGCACTATCTATCACATTACGTGATAGTCCCTTCGTAAAGGGATCTGCCAGGTTTTTGTCTGTTTGAATATACGTAACAGTAATTACTGCGGAGTTTCTCAATTTCCTGACATACTTCAATCGTCTTTTGAGGTGTCTTGATGACTTCGCATTATCCTTAGAACTGGTCACCTTGGCAATCACCGTTTGATTGTCACAGTTCATGAGGATAGCCGGTAATGGTTTCTCAACCACCGGCAAGTCCATCAAGAGCTCACGCAGCCATTCTGCCTCAACAGTAGCTGTATCTAAAGCAATAAGTTCTGCTTCCATGGTTGACCTCGTCAATATGGTCTGTTTACAAGACCTCCATGACACTGCGCCACCTCCAAAAAGAAATGCATATCCACTTGTGGCGTAGAGCTCATCTACATCTGAGATCCAGTTGGAGTCACTATATCCCTCAAGCACAGCAGGGTGCCCTAAATAATGAATCCCATAGCTCATAGTACCATTCAGATAGCGCATGACCCTTTCAAGTGCATGCCAATGATCATTACCCGGGTTTGACATGAACCTGCTCAATTTTCTCACAGCAAAAGAGATGTCAGGCCTCGTCGCGCTCGCAAGGTACATGAGTGAACCGATTATTTGAGAGTATCTCAATTGATCTTTCGTAATCCTCTTGTTCTTTCGAAGCGTCACGCTAGGATCATAAGGTGTTGGAGAAGGCTTGCTATCAATAAAGCCGAAACGGCTCAAGATCTTCTCAACATAGTGTGATTGCGTCAACGTAATCCCACTCTCATCCTTAATAAGCTTGATGTTCAGAATTACATCAGCTTCTCCCAGATCTTTCATATCAAAACACTTTGATAGAAAAGACTTGACCTCATTGATCACAATTATGCTTGTACCGAAAAGCAGTATGTCGTCAAAATACAAGCATAATATAACACTATCGCCCCCACCATGGCAATAATATACACACCTGTCAGCCTCATTAATGACAAAGCCCGCAGAAGTTAAAGTTCTGTCGAACTTCTAATGCCATTGCTTAGGTGCTTGTTTCAGTCCATACAAAGATTTTAACAATTTGCACACCTTTCTCTCTTCACCTTTTACCACAAACCCATCAGGCTGATCCATATAAATTTCCTCTTCCAACTCTCCGTTAAGGAAATCTGTCTTTACGTCCATTTGATGAACGATAAGACCATAGGAGGCAGCCAGGGAAAGTAGTACACGAATGGTGGTCAGTCTAGCAACAGGTGAATATGTGTCAAAGTAATCTTCACCTTCTCGCTGAGTGTATCCCTTGGCTACAAGCCGTGCCTTGTACTTCTCAATAGTACCACCAGGCCTTAGCTTCTTCTTGAACACCCACTTACAGCCCACTGGCTTACAACCATAAGGTCGTTCAGATAACTCCCACGTCCCATTAGAAAGAATGGAGTCCGTCTCATTATGGACAGCTTCTTTCCAGTCATCTGCATCTGGAGATGCAAATGCCTCTGCAATAGACGTAGGAGTATTGTCCACAAGGTACACAATGAAATCATCACCAAAGGATTTTTCAATCCTCTGTCTCTTACTCCGTTTAGGAGCTTCATTGTCATCCTTCTCAAGGACGTTCTCATCATGTGGTTGTTCAATATGATCATTGGATGTACTAGATTCAGGAATTAATTCAGAAGAAAATTCAGCAAAGCTATGCATATCTTTCATAGGAAACATATTCTCAAAAAATGTTGCATCACGAGATTCCATAATAGTATCAACATGCATATCAGGTACCTCGGATTTAACCACTATAAATCTATAACCAATGCTACGCTGAGCATAACCTAGAAAGACACAATCCACTGTTTTCGGTCCTAGTTTGCGTTTCTTTGGAATTGGAACGTTAACCTTTGCCAAGCATCCCCAAGTACGCAAATAAGAAAGTGATGGTTTTCTCCCAACCCACTCCTCATAAGGGGTTTTCTCTTTATTCTTGTTAGGGACTTTATTCAGGACATGACACGAAGTCAACAGAGCCTCCCCCCACCATGCCTTAGATAAACCAGCAGTGTCCAACATGGTGTTCACCAAGTCGGTCAGCGTGCGGTTTTTCCTCTCAGCAATTCCGTTTGATTGTGGTGAGTAGGGAGGCGTCCTCTCGTGAATAATACCGTGTTCCTCACAGAATTCATCAAATACTTTAGAGAAATACTCTCCACCATGATCCGACCTAAAACGCTTGATCTTTCTCTCTAATTGATTTTCAACTTCAGCCTTATAGATTTTAAAGTAGTCTAAAGCCTCATCTTTAGTTTGCAACAAATAAACATAGCAGAATCTAGTAGCATCATCAATGAGTGTCATGAAATATCTCTTTCCACCTTTTGTCAACACACCATTCATCTCGCATAGATCAGAATGTATGAGTTCTAGAGGTGCCAAGTGTCTCTCCTCGGCTGCCGTGTGAGGCTTCCGAGGTTGCTTAGATTGCACACAACTATGGCACTTAGAACCTTTGGCAATAGTGAAATTCGGAATTAAACTTAAACTGGATAGCCGCGACAGTAAACCAAAATTAACATGACATAAACGAGAGTGCCAAACACTAGCATCTGAATCAACATTGCCACAAATATGGTTTACTGACTTATTGCAAAATTCGGAAAGAGAAAAGCGGAACAAGCCTCCGCACTCATAGCCTTTACCAATAAATTGTCCAAATCTCAACACAACTACTTTATTGGACTCAAACACTACTTTAAACCCATCTCTGCAAAGAAGGGAGCCGCTGACGAGATTCTTATTCATAGAAGGGGCATGCTGCATGTTCCTCAGCTGCACAATCTTCCCCGAAGTAAACTTCAGATCTACCGTGCCAACACCACGAACAGAAGCATGTGACCCATTACCCATTAGGACGGAGGAATCCCGTGCGACCTGATAAGAAGTGAACATAGAGATGTCAGCACACACATGAACATTAGCACCCGTATCAATCCACCAACATGGAGATTGAAGAACTGAAAGTACCATCGGTATATTACCGTACCCATCAGTGTTGCTAGCGGTCACCATGTTGACATTCTTGGAGCCTTTCTTCCCTTTCTTGTCTGCACGGTCTGGGCAGTCAACAGAAAAGTGGCCGAGCGCTCCACACGTAAAGCACTCGAGCCCAGCTTTGTTCAGCACCTTCTTCTTCTTCCTATTCTTAAAGGCAGTAGTGTTCACAGGTCCATTGAACTGGGGCTTATAGTTCCCTTTGTTCTTGCTGTTATTCTTGACGTGATGATTTTTCTGCACCATATTGGCACTAGACTGCAAATCACCACCTCTCTCAGTTGTGTCCTTTGCCCGAGCTTTCTCCTCAACATCAAGAGATGCTATCAGTTTTTCAACCGATATCTCCTGTCTCTTATGTTTGAGAGATGTGGAAAAATTCCTCCACGAAGAAGGCAGCTTTGCAATAATGCATCCAGCCACAAACTTATCAGGAATCACACTCTTGAGCAGATCAAGCTCCTTCGCAATGCACTGTATTTCATGAGCCCATTCGACTATAGAACGGTTATTAACTACAGAAACGGTTATTTCATGAGCATGTTCGACTACAGAAGGAGGCAGTGTCTATGGAGCTGTCAGGTTCTGATGATCCATCTAAGTGGTTAGAATAGAAATTAAGTTAATGTCTATTGTTTTGGTTGCTGTGACACTGCACATTTTCCTTCAGATTGTGGCGCCATTCTTTGTTTTTTTATAAATAGAAGTCTACCCCAGCCTCTGCATCAAAATGATGCAAACAACCGGCGTCATTCTTGTGTGTACTATGAATCTGCATCTCTTCCGGTGAATGCTTTCATTCTACGAGGTCCCCTATCTATGCACAAACACATCGCAAACAGTTATGGTCTATGTTGGTCTCAGCTTCCATTCTACGAGGTCCCATCTTCTTTGAGGACGGGGAAATCCCTCTTTTGAAATAAGAATTAACTATTATCCTCTTTCAGTTGTATGGAGTAATACAAAATTCATACACTTCTTTGACAGTCTAAATAACTACCTTTGTCGGGTTTGTTCAATTCCATAATATATTACAGAGTACGTCAGTGAAGTCAAAGAATATGTTGAGTAATTAGGAATAATTTCCACGATTAATTCCAGAATATAAATCATGATGACAGCAGCTATTAACATGTGAACCTCGAACATACTAGATGTAGCAGACAACATGAATAATAGCAACAAGATCTCTCTAAACATGTAATCAATAGACATGCTAAACAGACAGATCAGGACGCAGATTCCGTACTGATCGTTTGTAGTAACGTTGTTGATGACAACGTTGGCGATGACGGGTCGGAGTAGACGACGCTTGAGACGGCGGTACGCAGCACCGCCTGACTTGTTAGGCAGACGAGCCGTTGTGGAAGCAGCGAGCAGTCGCGCGAAGCGCTTCCCAAAAACCTAATTCGCCCTCTCCCGTACAGGATCACAAGGACGACTGGTTCTGGAGACCTGCTCTCCCGTTCGCCGGTGGACGCTGGCGCTCGGGATGGAGTAGACTATGGTGGCGGCGCAAGGAACGAGGTGTGGCAAAACCTAGATTGGTTCGGTGTGTGTACAGCGCCCACGGTGCGTGTATTTTATAGTGCGGTTCGGAAAACCCTAACATGTCACGACTACGAAATCGATTTTCCAAAACAGCAAAATAAACATAAGTATTGTCTCGGCTCGAGGCTCGATTCACGAAACGCGATCGCGACGTGTCGAGTCGAGACGAGCGAGCGAGCGGCGGAGGAGGAGGAGGAGGAGTGCGCGAGAGGCTCTCTTGTTCTCACTCGCATACAATCCCTACAACACTCCACCTTATAAGGTGGTGTGCAACTCCTCCAACTTCCAATGTGGGACTAAACTTCCCACTCCCACCACTCACTTGTACACATGGGCCATTTTGAGATTTCAGGATTTGTATATTGGGCTACCCACACATGGGCCCAATATTTCAGCACACACATATGGGCTGAATTTCCAACATAATATAGACCTGGTTTCTAGTTAAGTACGAAATGCGAAACTTTAGCATAGTAAAACATCCAACTTGTTTTTTCACGCGGATACGTTTTTACTAACTAAAGAAAAATTCACTTTTCCATAAGAAAGCGAGGAGTAATATCGTAGCGGCGAACCAGCCCAAACAAGGCGACCAGAAGGGAAAGCGACTAGCCGCCAACCGGTCTCCCATTTCTGGCCATATCCTGCGAAGCCAAGCACTCGTCCGGAAAGAACCCGAAGTTCTCTCCATCGAACCCGAAGAGATTTAATCATGGTCCGTGCTCTACACAAAGATGGCTTCGGAGGACCCCCGATAAGGTATAGTAGGCTAAAACCGCCATCTTCCCTCACCTCCCGGGACTGGCAGCATCGGTGACGGCCACGACATGGCTTTCGAAGACGTGGTATGGGGTTGGCGTAGCGTGCCGAATTCCCTCCGTGCGTGGGGTTCGGTTCCTTGGCGGTGCATGTGGTGGTCTTGCAGTGGGCGATGGTGCTCGCCCATACGGGGCGTCTGTCAGTTCTATGCAGGGAGGCATGGATGCGGTTAAGAGGGGCAGTCGTGCGTGGATGGCAGGATGAAACGATACAGATACACGTACCCAGACGAAGAGCGATTAGCCTCTGAAGACCTAGTCGGGGCCACCGACTCGGGGTACCACAGGGGCGCAAAGCAACGACCCAGATACGCCTACGGTGAGGCACGCTCCAGATTGGGTGAACTTTGAACCGCATGCTCCTCTCCGCATTTTGCGTGATCCAACTCACATCGAAGTAGGTAGTTCGAGGTGCTTTGTCGGTAATCGACCATAGTCTGAACCGGGACTAGATCAACATTTGCGACCATGGGTGAGGGGTGTGAGGTGGTGTCGAATCTGGAATTCCGCCTGGAGATATAGGAGATGCACGTCTACAGGGACGCGCTCGAGGACTGCGATGCCGATTGGTTGTACTGAATAAGTTCTAGTAATAGCTTAAATCAGTTAGCCTATAAGTAGGTGTAAGGCACTCTAGCGTTTCGATCTATATTGATGGCAGTATCCGAAACGGGAGTTCCTCAGAATTCGAATTGAAGGAGGAGAGGAGAAAGGAGACAGGGAAGAGATGAAAAGGGGAGAACGTTTAGAGTCGTTTGTCCTTGATCCTCCTGGATGCCTTTCCCTTCACACACGAGCAGGCTTAAAGCTCCGTTTGTTTGGGCTTCCACTACAGCTTTTGGGGTCCAAAAGCTGCAGCCAAAACAAACAGCAACTTTTGTAAATCGCTGCCTACAATCGGTACGAGCGAATGCACTAGAAAGACAGCAGTGAGCGAAAGCACCCCAGACCAGCTTCCCGCAGATTCCCGCAGATTCCCGAGTGGGAAAGAGAAAAATGCCCATTGGACTTTCGCGGAATTACGGTTTTTTGCCACCGCGGGCCGAATCCCCAACTCCTCCCAGCCCACACGGACTTGCCCGCTCGGGACGAACCGCCCTCCTCCTCCCGAAAGAATGGCGACCTAGGGTTCGGCCGCCCCGCCCCCGACTCCGACGCCGTGCGTCGTGCGCATCCGCTGTCGTTCCCCTCCCTCTTCCTCGGATCTCCACCACCCCCGACGTTCTGTGCCCCCACCCCTGCCCAGATTGTAAAGCGACGGTCGATTCCACTTTTCCTCGTCGGCCGCAGGGGGAAGGAGGTCCCAGAGCAGCGTCGCCATCCCACGTCCGCCGCCTTCCGTGGCTGCACCAGACTAAGCTGCGCCCATGCCGACTCTTCTTCGAGGACCCCCCTTGTGGTCCGGCTGCGAGCACCTCGTCGCCCAGCTCCTACCATCTACAACAAGGTGAGATGTGTGCTATTTTGTGCTGTCTATTGCTGGTCCGATGTGTCCTAATTTGTGGAGTGTACTGATGTGTCATGTTTGTGCACTGGAGTGGTATAATTTGTTAATTGTTGTGCACTTTTGTGTGCTAATTTGTACACTAGAGTGGTATGATTTGTGTGCTAATGTGGTGTGATTTGTGCACTGTTGTGTCCTGATTTCTACACTGGATTGGTATGATATTTGCGTATGATATGTGTTGTCTATTTCTAGTAAACATATTTAGGTAGATTTGTTTGATTGGTTGTATGATATTTTTCATAGATAGGTAGACATGATATATTGGAAGCACTTGTTCATATACTCCCCTTATGCAATTAGATGGATCAAGATAAAACAACGAAGGCACATTGGGATGCAGCTTCCACTACTATATTTTGTGAAATCTGCAAGAAACAGAAAAGGGAAGGGAATAGGTCGACCGCTTTCCTTAGTACGGAGGGGTACAAACAACTAGCTAGCATATTTGCTCTTAAAACAGGGAAAAACTACACCAAGATGCAGTTAAAAAATAAGTGGGATTCAACCAAAGAAGTGTACCAAGCATGGGTGTATTACACTACGCAATGTACCGGACTTGGTTGGTATCCGGTGAAGAAAATATTTACTGCATCTGATTCCTTTTTGGATGAATTGATCAAGCTATGTCATGTTCCCTGTTCATGTCATTTTGATATTTTGAAAACGTGAATGATTATGGTTATTAACTTGTGAAATGTTATGTAGGCTAGCAAGCTCATTGCGGCTTTCCGGAAAGGTCCTCCGGATAACTTGGAGTTGATGGAGGTTATTTATAAGGACACATTTGTTTATGGGACATCGGCGGTCATGCCAGGAGTGGCAAAACAAGTGCCCGCTTATTTGGCTCATTTGATAGATGATGAAGGTTTGCATGTAGCCCGGGAATAGAAAGCGTGGGGCTGCAAGGATTGCATGTAGCCCGGGAAAGAAAATGAAGAGCCCGGTGCAACAAGACATCAAGCATTTTGTTGACCATTGCATTAATGAAGATCATGTCATATCTTCTTCAACCCGAGTGGTGGAAGACATTGAAGCCATCATGAAAGGAGTTGTGGAATGCGGAGCGGTTGAGGGTAGTGTTGGGCATTGCATGACAACCAAGTTGTTTGGCAAACTTGAAAATCGAGCTTTCTTCAATACTATGAAAACAACAGAGGGCCAGCTTCGTTGGTTGAAGTTGCAATATGAGGATATGAAGAGAAACTAGAGATAGTTTATTTCTTTCTTTATGCCTAGCTCATAATGTCCTGTAAGATTGTATCCTTTTATTATACTACCATGTTATGTTCACTACTCATAAGACTTTGAAGGTGGAAGTGTTATCTATGGGGCTGTTTTGGCATATATAACGTTGTTTTGGGGTGCAGTTTTGTCATATAAAATGTTGTTTTGGTGCAGTTTTTGTCATATATAATGTTGTTTTGGTGCAGTTTTTGTCATATATGTTGCTGTTCTGCTGCATTTTTGACATATATGTTGCTGTTTTTGTAGAGTTTTTGGCACATATGTTGCTGTTTTGGTGCAGATTTGGCATATATCTTGCTGTTTTGGTGCAGTTTTTGACACATATGTTGCTGTTTTGGTCTAGGTTTTGTCACATATGTTACTAATCAAATGTATGTTGTTGTTTTCAGATGAGCACAAGTCATAGTACTGATGGAAGTGACAGCGATGATGGTATTGAGTCTGCACTAGTGGAGATAAGAAGGCCCCGTCGGAGAAGAAATACACAAATGTTGTATCATGTTCTTCAACACTCCGAGAAGCATCTTACGAAGAAAAACAGGACAGAACCAAGATAAACCGGACAACAATGGGTATTTGTTAACTTGGGTAACTCCAAGGATTGCTATGACATGTTCAGAATGCACATGCCATGTTTTGATTCTTTGCATGATACTTTGGTTGAAAACTATGGTCTTGAGGGTTCACCAAAGATGTGTTCTGAGGAGGCACTTCGGATGTTTTTGTGGACACTTGGGAGTCCACAATCCGTCACTCAAGTTCATAACCGGTTCAAGAGATCCAGGGAGACAATCAACAAGAAGTTTGCTGAGGTGTTATACTGTGTTAATCAGCTAGCGGGAGACATCATCAAGCCTATTGATTCATAGTTTCCAATAGTGCATGAGAGGCTATGTGACTCTAGATTTGCACCACATTTCAATGGTGCAATTGGTACAATTTATGGAACACACATACCTGTTATTGTGCCATCTTCTCATATTGTCAACCATGTTGGTCGCCTTGGATATCCCACACAGAATGCTATTGCAGTTTGTGACTTTGACTTGAGGTTCACCTCCATAGTTGCAGGATGGCCAGGTTCCATGCAAGACAAAAGGATATTCAATGATACATTCCTTAAGTTTGAAGCAATTTTTCCTCATCCTCCTCCAGGTATATGTTAGGATTATCCACTCTCCATTGAGTTATATTGGTGTTATATTGGTCGCTAACTTTTGTCTCTTTCAGGAAGATACTATCTAGTTGATTCTGGTTAGCCGAATTAGGATGCGTATCTTTGACCATATGCAGGAACCAAGTATCATCTACCTGAGTTTAGACTATCCGCAGAAGAACGTACTAGGAAGCAAGAAATATTCAACCATGCTCACTCATCTTTGCGGAATGCTATGGAGAGAGCATATGGTGTATTGAAGCAGAAATGGGGCATCTTACATGCCTAGCACTCCATAACTTTAGTCGCGATAGTCAGTTGTTTGATCTACACTTCCCTCGGTGCGTAACGGATGAGAACTATATGCCTCCAGGGCATGTAGTTGCCACATCGGGAGGCAATGTAGGCAATGATTTGGCAGGGGACCATGTTACCATGAACAACATCCGTGACAACGTAGCTAATGCTTTGTTCGCTGCAAGGGGAGGTGTCTAGACGTGAGAACTTCTAGCTCTTTTAGGTCGAGATGAGAAGCCTTGTAACATATGTCAGAATTGACAAACTTCGAACTATTTTTTATTCGTATGAACAAGTCATGTAATATACATATTATCATCTCGTAATCTTCTCATACACGTGATGTTTTGTGTTCTAGGTAATATTGTTGCAAACATCTCAATTTATAAGACAAAAGCCTACCAAATAGAAAATATGTTAAGAATGATCAGAAACGGCTAATTTCTTCCAAATCAGCATTTGTATAACTTCTTCAGCAATTAGGGGAATTTAAGACATTCCATCTTTTGAACCAGCAACACCAACCCTCAACAGTTGTTCTCCCAAACATCAAATCTATGCTTCCAACGGCAGCTCCCCACAGCTCTAATCGACAAGTGTTGGCTTGTGTCTTCGGTTTAAGCGTTAACGAGGGGCAGGTCGTGGCTAAGCTATTTATGAGGAGAGAAACGACGCATGAGAGTTATTCGGACCAACTATGTCGATTTCTTTCCAATACACATGAAAGATGTCGCATACGAGCTATTGGCCCATATATTATAAGCACATTGTGCCTAAATTTTTCATCTCGTCGGTTGGATACCAACGCACACGTCGTTGTGGCTCTGTTCCGATTTGTTTTGCCTCTTGTAGTGGTTCCTGAAACCGAGGTTTCGCTAGACCCAAAGACAATAAATTCACAAAATTCTCAATACAGAAACGAGGTGTCACGTCGCACGCGGCATGGTAGCATATACACTCAATGCTTTGAACTTCGGAATGCGCAGTATAAAAAAAAACACCTTTGACGTACCTCGCTTCTTCCACCGGTAGATTGATCCCGACGATGGTTTTGCCGCATACATTTGTAAGCCCCACAATGTTACAATTAACGAGGAAGGAAGAATAATCTATATGGAAAATTTTATCTACATCGAACTCGAAAACCCGAGCAACACTGTGAACATAGTAGACTAGGGTTGCATCCATACCAAAGATTATGCAAAGTACATCAATGCTACTTCGGGAGACTCTCGGCGGGCCACGCTATAATATTATATTCGTCAAAGGGTGTCCGACAGATCCGATGTAACTAAGGTTTTTTCTCTAGCATTTTCTTATTTGAGATCAGGCAGTGCTCTCATTGCGTTGCAAGAGGTTGTACTTGTGACGTCATACATCTGTTTGGCATAAGCTTCAAGAACATTTTATCTCTGAGCTCTCTTGTTTTGGTTATAAATTAATTTAACTATGCATCCTCGATGTCCCGGCCAGGATTAATTAGAAAACTGGATCTACTTGATATCATCCTAAAATTAATGATTTCTCTAGATTTATTGACAAATCATATATTAAACATTATTTATGCAGGATTTCGTGTTCGATTGTCACAGATAATGCAAATAGAAAATGAAAAAAAAAAGGTCTCTTGGCAGGTGTGGTGAGCTAGAAGCGATGAGAGAGCTGTGCATTACCCACCCATCGATCTCTCACGTATGCGATACTCTATATGTTTAACTTTGACACGTAGCACTAAAGCCTACTTCTTTTCAATCTAGTTTATCCAATCTATTCAATTACTTATTTCAAACCGGCTCAATTGATATCTTCTCTATATATACCAATCAAACTACTAGTTACGACTGACAAGTCAGGCTCATCCATTATGTTATCTCTATTCAATTATTTATTTCAAACCGGCTCAATTGATATTTTCTTTATATATACACATCAAACTACTAGTTACGACAGACAAGTCAGGCTCATTCATTATGTATGACTTGCTTGAACTTGCTGGTGAAGGTGCCGATGGAATAAGATAGGACCAAGATAAGCACGATCGAGGTGCAATTGTGTGTGTTCACACGCACGTACACACATCCAATTCGAAATGAGTGGCATCAGAAAAATGATCCCCACATCCTCTCTCGAGGTACGTAGCGTCACCATTTCATCCTGTAACCACTCGTATTCAAGCTCAGCCACAAGCAGATGATTCCTAGCTTAAGCAACGTGGAAGACGAAGTTGTGCTTGATCGAGCAAACAATAAGTTATCAAATCACTACCTAATAGATCTTGGTGGACTTTTCTCAGCTGTATACATGCGTGGGTGTTGCTGAACTCTGGTTGCAAATCATTAATCTAGAGAGATTGCACGACGAGAACCTATATGGATGTCACTTCAGCAATAGGTTTTCTGATGTATAATTAAGGCATGAATCGATCATTTTGTAATTGGTAGGGCTAATCCGTGTCTCCTCCAATATCAACCTTCATGGAATTCTATGTTAAATTGGCCGTCAAAAGTTCTGCAGGAATGAAAAGCAGAACAAGCAGTGCTGCAGAGTCAACGAACAACAGAGGAGTGCTGAAGTGACAAGGAGCCTGAGCAGCGAGGAAAAAATAACAGATCCTTCATTGAACTCCTGAGAACCGAACTCCTAAGACAAGGAGCCTGAGCAGTTACGGAATTGAACATATCACGGGACCACATTGAGCTACGTGCAGCTCGACACGGCTCTGCGCAGCGTGTCCACTTCCTTGAGCAAGTCGAACTCGAGCCCCTTGCGCTTGAGATTGGCCAGGGAGGAGTGTTAGGCTTAGCTGTCACGAGGCGCAACTTGTGCGTACCGTGTACGAGCCTGTTGCATCAGGACTCGGTATTTCCGTTTCATAGCATCATGGATAAGCACGATCAAAGCTCTCGTGGGATGGCACGAGTCAGCCGGACCGGGCCGTAGGGGTAGGATCACTACCAGCCACGATTTCTTTCCGTTATGAATAAATACAGAGAAAGAACAGAAAAGCCATCAGGTTTTACACGGCACAAAAACTTCGGACTCCATTGCTTGAGTATTCTCTTCAGTCTTTTGGCTAACAAAGTGGTATCAGATCACCTCGTTCGTGCACTGGGGCCATCGCGGACAAGGGAACTCAAGTGACGGACGGCGGTGGGAGCAAGGCCACGACGCCTCCACCGCGATCGCCCTCAGCGAAGGGATCGGAACATTCTGCGACTCCACCACGGGCACGACGTCAGAGCCGTGGTCGGAGTCGTGGGCGCAGCAGCGGCGGCGAGATCGTTGTCCACGAGCGTACGGTGCAGGAGGTCTTGCCGGCGGCAATGTGTAGTGGTCGACGCTCACCGCCACGAACTACCTCGAGTGGTCCCTCCTGATGCATATCAACCTCGAGGCTTGCTACATGTGGGACGCCGTCGAGGGAAACCCCACGAGCCTGGCTAACGACAAGGCCGCGCTCGCGGCACTCATCCGGGCGGTGCAACCGGAGATGGTTGGCACACTGGCAGTGAAGTTGACGGCGAAAGCGGCGTGGGAAGCTGTCTGAGTGATGCGCCTCGGAACCGATCTAGTCCGCGAGGCCACCGCGCAACGCCTGCGCAAGGAACTCGAGCTGATCGCGTTCCGTGACGGCGAGTCGCTCGACGCTTTCGGCATGAGGCTGATGACCCTCGTCAACAATCTGCGCTCGATGGGGGACACGGTGGACGCCAGTGGTGACTGTCGAGCGCACGACCCTTGCAGAGCATGTACTGCTCAACGAGGAGCGCTCGAAGGCGCGCGTATCGAAGGCCGGAGACACGTGCGACACCGCGTGGTTCCTTGACACATGCGCGCGCAACCACATGTGTGGCCGAAAGGAGTTCTTCACCAGCCTCGACACCGGCGTGCGCGGCACCGTGAAGCTTGGAGACAACACGACTGTCGGCATTGAGGGGCGCGGCACCCTCCTCTTCACGAGCCGAAACGGCGCGCACTTCTCCCTCGAGCAGGTGTACTATATCCCAATAGAGGACACCCACATCCACCGTGGACAGCTATGTCTACGCGACCCCGACGGCAAGCTCATCGCACGGGTGAAACGGAACCATGTACGACTATACGTGCTCTACCTCGACCTAGCACGGCCAATCTGCCTCGCGGTGCACGCCGGCGAGGATTCCTGGCGATGGCACACGTGCTACGTGCATATGAACTTCCAAGCGCTGCGTCAGCTCGTGTGCGGGGACGCCGCTCGGCTTGGTGCACGCTGACCTGTGCGGACCCATCGAGCCACCGACGCCGGGGGGAAACGATATTTTCTCCTTCTCGGCGATGATCACAGCCGTCTTATGTGGGGTCACCTACTCACCACGAAGGACTAGGCAGCAGCCGCGATCAAGAAGTTCTAGGCAGATGCGGAGTTGGAATCTGGGTGCAGGCTCAAGGCACTACGGACTGACCGCGGAGGGGAGTTCAACTCCAAGGACCTCGGCAACTACTTCGCCGAGATCAGCGTCAAACGGCAGCTGACGGCGCCCTATACTCCTCAGCAAAACGGAGTGGTTGAACGGCGAAACCAAACGGTGGTGGGGATGGCACGAAGTCTCCTCAAAGCGAAGGGTGTTCCGGCGAAATTCTGGGGGGAGGCAGTCACGACTGTGGTCTACCTCCTGAACCGTGGCGTCACGAAGAGCATCACGGGGAAGACGCCACACGAGGCTTGGTCTGGGCGGCGGCCCAGTGTTAAGCACCTGCGCACATTCGAATGTGTCGCGCACGTGAAGAACACACGCCCCAATCTCAAGAAATTGGACGATCGAAGCTCATCAATGGTCATGTTTGGCGACGAGCAAGGATCCGCGGCGTACCGTGTCTTCGACCCAGCGACGCAGCGTGTCCACATCACCCGCGACGCCGACTTCAACGAGGACGCGAACTGGGACTGGACTGCTGCAGAGAATTAGGAGCAACACGGCGTACTGGAGAGTTTCACTATCGAACACTTCTGTGTCGCTGTGACAGACACACGACCACTGGTGAGAGCGCGGCGCGCACGGAGCGGGAGGCGTCGGAGGAGCCACAGGAGGACGCAAACGGCGCGTCCTCGCCGCGCACACTGGTCACTCCAGTCACGCCCGCTGCGCCCTCGCTAGAGTTCGTCTCACCGCCAACAAACGCGTCCTAGCCAGCACCCGGTGAGGAGGCGCCGCGTTGCTACCGCGCCATCGAGAACATCTTCGACACCACCGAGGAGGTGGACCTAGTGTACAGCAACCTCTGCCTCTTTCTCGCCGATGAGCCATCGTCATTTGCAGAGGCAGAAACGGAGCAAGGATGGAGGGCGGCAATGCTAGAGAAGATGGCAAGCATTGAGGCAAATGACACATGGCAACTCTGTGAGCTACCTCCAGGACACCGTGAAATTGGACTCGAATGGGTATACAAGCTATGGTCTAGAAGCCAATTCAGTGAATTGAGCAAAGTTGACTATGTGCACAATAATCTTGCAGAATCTTTCAACTCAACGATCCGGAAACATAAGGATCTTTATTTGGCTGATTTGCTTGACAAGATAAGGATAGAATACGCCGAGAAATTTCATTTCCGTCTTGAAATAGCTAATGCAAAATTCATGGGCCACATTATTATCCCGAATGTGATGAAGGCGTTGAAGCAGAAAACTTTGGGCTTGACTATGAACATGAGATTTGTCTCGGATACCAAATCAGAGGTATCAGTCTTTGATAAAAGTAACAAAGAATGGAGATATCCAGTGGATTTAGAAGCGAAAACTTTCAGTTGTAGGCAATGGCAGATAACTGGTTTGCCATGCATTCATGCCTTGTTTTTCATCACTTCTCTCACAGGTCCAGCAGGGGATATACAGCAGTATGTCCATGATTACTACTCTGTAGAAATGTTCAGAGCCACATATGCACATTCCTTGCCTGCTTTGGAGGGAAAACAGCAGTGGGATAGAGTGGACCCTGGATTCAAACTTTGTGCTCCGGTTCTGAAGAGAGCTGCAGGTAGACCGAGGAAGAGTCGACACCGACGTCGCAGTGAAGGTGGAGGTGGAGCGAGGGTGCGTAAGTGCACAAGGTGTGGTGGGACCGGTCATTTCGGCAAATATTGTGATAACGCAGTCGATCCAGGGTTTGGAGAGAGTATGCCTGATGAAACTGATGGTCAGCAGCCGGATGCAGCATTTGAAAATGATGTTCAGCAGTCAAGTGATTCAGATGATGCTCCAGAACAACAAAATGATGATCAAGTACATGATCCAACTGATTATTCATATGATGATCAAGTCCATGATGCTCCAGATGCTCCAGCTGATGATCCATATGATGATCAAGGATATGATGCCCCAGATGCTCCAGCTGATGATTCATATGATGCTCCAGATGCTCCAGATGCTCCAGCTGATCCGCTGGATGCTCCATTGGATGATTCTGCCATGATCTCACAAGTTTCATTGGATGCTCCATTGGATGATTTTGCCATGGACACACAAGTTTCAGTAGATGCTCCATTGGATGATTCTGCCATGGACACACAAGTTTCAGTAGATGCTCCATTGGATGATTCTGCCATGATGTCACCAGTTACAAGCTTAGATGGGTATGTAAATCCTGCCATGATCTCACCAGTTTTCATTTTTCATTTTATTTTTTATTTATTTATCATGATCCTTTATGTTTTGTACAGATCTGGTGTAGTTTCAAAGAAGAAAGCCAAGGTACCGACTACCAAGAGAAGAAGACCAGAAGCTGTGAGCAAGATGCGCACAAGGAGCAAAGCGCCACCAAAACAGCCAAGGATCACAAAGAAGCCCCGACGCTATTTGGACTAAGTTGGTGTTGTATTTCTGTTGAATAATGTTGTATTTATGTTGACTGGTGATGTATCTAAGTTAGAACATAGTTGGATGATGTTTGAATAATGTTGGATGATGTTGAACCAAGTCGTTTCAAATTTTTAGGAAATTTCATGAAAAATTCTACATTTTTAAAATTATCCAAATAAATTTGAGGAGCAACTATAACAACATGGTGCGTTGGATTCATGTCATTTTGATTTTTTTTGAATTATTTATGCTCATTTGAAACCATCGATGTGGTCTCATGAGAAACGTGCTTCAAATGAGGTGCGAAGCTAGGGTAAACACCCCCGTTTGTAATTTCATGAAAAATTCTATCTTGTCAAAATTATCCAAATAAATTTGAGGAGCAACTATATCGCAAATAACAACATGGTGCGTTGGATTCATGTCATTTTGATTTTTTTTGAATTATTTATGCTCATTTGAAACCATCGATGTGGTCTCATGAGAAATGTGCTTCAAATGAGGTGCGAAGCTAGGGTAAACACCCCCGTTTGTAATTTCATGAAAAATTCTATCTTGTCAAAATTATCCAAATAAATTTGAGGAGCAACTATATCGCAAATAACAACATGGTGCATTGGATTCATGTCATTTTGATTTTTTTTGAATTATTTATGCTCATTTGAAACCATCGCTATATTCTCATGAGAAATGTGCTTCAAATGAGGTGTGAAGCTAGGGTAAACACCCCCATTTGTGCTTCAACAATTTTTGGCATCTCGTCTACATCAGCCAAATTAATTTCCTACACAACTATTGTACATATATAGTGAAAATTCATATATAAAACAGATAAAAATCATCGCTCTGGTAAATATGAAGTTTCATTATGTTTTGAATAAGGGTATTCTTCTATTTTTTTTTTTTAAATAACAAGGTTTAATACTTAACAACAAAGAAATCATATGTAGAACATATAGAAACCATCCATCCATGTGGCCAACGGACCAACCAATCAGAGCGCAGAACGAGCGTCTCGCGGATCGCTGTGACTGCGAGCGCATCCGTCCGATGCACGATTCCTTCTAGAAGGCGTCGATCCAACAGCCCAGGTCGAATCTCTGTGTTTCCTTCTAGAAGCTTTTCGGCTGGTCAAACAGAGGGTTGACCAAGCTTGAAATGAGCATAAATAATTAAAAAAAAATCGAAAAAATATATTGGCGACGCACATAGTAGTGTTATGTCATATAGTAACGAGAAAAAAATATAAACCTGTCTTATAAAGTATGGAACGAAAAAACCTTGTGTAACATATGATATCTTGAACAGTCTAGTAGAGAGTTCAAGATAATGAGATGAGTTTCAAACCTTTTGAACTCAAATAAGGTCAAAATCTCACCAAAGCTTCATTTTGGTGTGACTAAGAAAGATCCAAAGTTATTTTTTCATTTTGATGTTTTAAACTTGTTTTATTTACGATTTTTGATTAAAACCATTATTATTCAAAAGAAAATAAATAATACGAATATTCATCCAATAAATTTTTGGGCTTCGGAATTGCATTATATAGGTCTAATACAAGTCTAGTAAAAATATAAATAGGATTTATAAACATTAGAACGAAATCCATCACTAAAATGAGATTCCTCGAATACACGACTAGAGATTTCAAAGAATAAGAGGTGGAAACATTGTGAATCTTCCGAAGAGGTGGGTTCTACCTTTTTGTTTTGTGTTCCTATGGGCTATCCTAGCACAACCAAGCAAATAGTTCCACATTGCTACCCCCTTTCGACGCTGTTACCGCGTGTTTCCGTATAAGTCCGGTATTTCTCCAGCGGGGCTAGGGTTTCACCGGGAGGGGGGCTACGGAGCGTATGGATCCCAACACAAGCTAGGGGGTGCCATACCATGTTAGTATAGGTGTGTTGTGTGCTTTTTATGTCCAAGATTGCTCTCTGGGGTGTGACCCGGCTTCACCGGCATCCACTTCTCTCTCGTAGGCGATTACAGGGTGAAACTCCCGTATCGGACCAAACACCGTGAATCTTCCGAAGAGGTGGGTTCTACCTTTTTGTTTTGTGTTCCTATGGGCTATCCTAGCACAACCAAGCAAATAGGTCCACATTGCTAGCCCCTTTCGACGTTGTTACCGCGTGTTTCCGTATAAGTCCGGTATTTCTCCAGCGGGGCTAGGGTTTCACCAGGAGGGGGGCTACGGAGCGTATGGATCCCAACACAAGCTAGGGGGTGCCATACCATGTTAGTATAGGTGTGTTGTGTGCTTTGTATGTCCAAGATTGCTCTCTAGGTGTGACCCGGCTTCACCGGCATCCACTTCTCTCTCGTAGGCGATTACAGGGTGAAACTCCCGTATCGGACCAAACACCGTGAATCTTCCGAAGAGGTGGGTTCTACCTTTTTGTTTTGTGTTCCTATGGGCTATCCTAGCACAACCAGGCAAATAGTTCCACATTGCTACCCCCTTTCGACGATGTTACCGCGTGTTTCCGTATAAGTCCGGTATTTCTCCAGCGGGGCTAGGGTTTCACCGGGAGGGGGGCTACGGAGCGTATGGATCCCAACACAAGCTAGGGGGTGCCATACCATGTTAGTATAGGTGTGTTGTGTGCTTTGTATGTCCAAGATTGCTCTCTGGGGTGTGACCCGGCTTCACCGGCATCCACTTCTCTCTCGTAGGCGATTACAGGGTGAAACTCCCGTATCGGACCAAACACCGTGAATCTTCCGAAGAGGTGGGTTCTACCTTTTTGTTTTGTGTTCCTATGGGCTATCCTAGCACAACCAAGCAAATAGTTCCACATTCCTACCCCCTTTCGACGCTGTTACCGCGTGTTTCCGTATAAGTCCAGTATTTCTCCAGCGGGGCTAGGGTTTCACCGGGAGGGGGGCTACGGAGCGTATGGATCCCAACACAAGCTAGGGGGTGCCATACCATGTTAGTATAGGTGTGTTGTGTGCTTTTTATGTCCAAGATTGATCTCTGGGGTGTGACCCGGCTTCACCGGCATCCACTTCTCTCTCGTAGGCGATTACAGGGTGAAACTCCCGTATCGGACCAAACACCGTGAATCTTCCGAAGAGGTGGGTTCTACCTTTTTGTTTTGTGTTCCTATGGGCTATCCTAGCACAACCAAGCAAATAGGTCCACATTGCTACCCCTTTTCGACGCTGTTACCGCGTGTTTCCGTATAAGTCCGGTATTTCTCCAGCGGGGCTAGGGTTTCACCGGGAGGGGGGCTACGGAGCGTATGGATCCCAACACAAGCTAGGGGGTGCCATACCATGTTAGTATAGGTGTGTTGTGTGCTTTGTATGTCCAAGATTGCTCTCTGGGGTGTGACCCGGCTTCACCGGCATCCACTTCTCTCTCGTAGGCGATTACAGGGTGAAACTCCCGTATCGGACCAAACACCGTGAATCTTCCGAAGAGGTGGGTTATACCTTTTTGTTTTGTGTTCCTATGGGCTATCCTAGCACAACCAAGCAAATAGGTCCACATTGCTACCCCCTTTCGACGCTGTTACCGCGTGTTTCCGTATAAGTCCAGTATTTCTCCAGCGGGGCTAGGGTTTCACCGGGAGGGGGGCTACGGAGCGTATGGATCCCAACACAAGCTAGGGGGTGCCATACCATGTTAGTATAGGTGTGTTGTGTGCTTTGTATGTCCAAGATTGCTCTCTGGGGTGTGACTCGGCTTCACCGGCATCCACTTCTCTCTCGTAGGCGATTACAGGGTGAAACTCCCGTATCGGACCAAACACCGTGAATCTTCCGAAGAGGTGGGTTCTACCTTTTTGTTTTGTGTTCCTATGGGATATACTAGCACAACCAAGCAAATAGTTCCACATTGCTACCCCCTTTTGACGCTGTTACCGCGTGTTTCCGTATAAGTCCGGTATTTCTCCAGCGGGGTTAGGGTTTCACCGGGAGGGGGGCTACGGAGCGTATGGATCCCAACACAAGCTAGGGGGTCAACGCACTGTACCAACTATCTCTAAAAATATCTAGAAATGACATGTCCGCGTAGTGCAGACAGCACCCGTCTAGACTATTGTACATGCACTAAAAACAGAGGGAACCCGATCCTCTTACTTTGCCCACCTTATGTTCTCTGACTTTCTCCCATGACACATGGGTCCGGTGTGTGATGGGCTCCATTTGTCAGTGACCTAAAGTCAGAGGATCGCGTCTCAGCGTCTGCAGGCCGTTGCCGCCGTAGTTTGCATGCATGGACTCTATCTGCACCGTTCCTTACGATCAAACGGTCGAAAATGACGCAGGTGCATGGACGTGGTGTTTTGGCTCAATGTAACAACGGAGACTGTCTACTGGGGCCCCGTTCACCAGCCCGGTGCATGCACGCCTCGTTTTTTCAGAGTAAACAACACGTGGCAGAAGAAGAAAAGATCGAGTCCCTGCACGCCTCCTTTCAGAAACACAAGTCGCGTCGCATTTGCAGCGACGCAGCCCTCCACGCAGTTTTCTATAAGATACGCATCAATGCATATGCAGCGAGGCAGGATTTGGCGTGTGACTTTGGATTTCTTATCTTCACCTCTTGAATAAACGCATGCAACGTCAAATCATTTTGACTCCCTAAGCGCTCAGTCCTACACCTAGGCCTGTTCTACCACCGCATTGACCATGCATCGACTGTAATTTCTACACTGCATCCTACGTTTCACACAGTTTGCTTCATCTACCCCAATAAATTCACGTCTCATCGTGTCTTTAAATAGCCCGTTTCTCCTCCTCCATCTTCTCATCACTCTCCAGCCTCTTTGCCTTCTCATCTCCCTTCAAGCCCCGAACACCATGTCTTCCTACTCTCTCCCCTCAAGCCCCGAGTCCGTCTCCGACGAGGACAACCACCCCAAGGCTCGGCCTTGGTACAAGCCCGACTGGACGCCGGAGGAGACGGGACTCGTGCCCGTCGAATCTCCCAAACGGGAGCGATCGCCGTCGACCGACGTCCCCGACAGCGACGAGCCCGCCGCCGACGCCGACAACCTCTCCCCCAAGACGAAGAACCGCCTCCTCAAGAAAGAGGAGCGGCTGGAGAAGAAAGAGATCGAGAAGGAGGAGAAGGAGGAGGAGGAGAGGGAGGACAAGGCTCTCCGGGCCCGCATCAAGAGGGCCCGTGAGAATGACGTGGAGAGGTGGCAGGAGGCGAACCGCCGCGCCCGGATCGACGACGAGATCAAGATCAGGGCGGCGGAGTGGAAGAAGTAGGCCAACCGCCGGCGGTTGGCCGGATGGCCGGAAGGGCGCCCGCATGCATGCAGCGGGCGGTTAGGGTTTAGGGCTAGCTAGGCCCCTTTTTTTTTTTAGTAGATGTAATGTCCGACGGGCCCCACTGAATATATGTAAAGTGGGGCCAATATTATCCATATATATAATATCCACTGTTTAATTATGTTTGCCAATTAATTTATTTTTAAATTCTATTTGCCCAAATGAAGTCAATGTTTAAATTATATTTGTCCCCCCGTTTAAATTATATTTTTCTGAATGTTTAAATTATATTTGTCCAGTTGATTAAATTATATTTGTCCAAAATTATAAATTTATTTTTGTCCAAATGTTTAAATTATATTTGTCCAATGTTTAAATTATTTTTGTCCAATGTTTGTCCGTGCTAGTAAACGTTGGGCCTCATTTAACATTGGGCCTGTCTTGGTTTTAGATGGGCCTACCATTTTATCCTGAACTGAACCTGAACTAGACTGAACACTGAACCTGTACATACGAACACTGAAACTGAACTGAACACTGAAAACTGAACTGAACTGAAAACGAACTGAAACAAACCAAATCAGGGCTGGATTCCTGACGCATTTATTCCAAGTCTTAGCCATACTCAAATTGACCATGTCAAGCTAACTACAACACTAACTACATTATTTTTGACTCACGATCTTCAAATACACAATTCCAAGAACAATTGCACATAAATAAAAAAATGCAGCCATCATATTGCTCTGCTTCTTTAGACCGACAAGCGTCTCCATCTGTTTTGCCATCTTCTTGAACTCGTCAATCTGCACCCCATTATGCACCGTAGTAGATCCCAATTGCTCCTTTTTTTTGTCCTCCTTTTGAATCCTCTTTATGTAGTCCTCAAGCCACTCGAAATGGTCACATGGAAGAAGATCCTGCAAATGCGAAAACCCAAATCGGATGAAAACCCAAATCGGCTGAAAATTGAGGAAAAAAAAACGAAATTGACAGGGGGAAACACAGATCTCACCTCCCCAAGCTGTTCTTTGCTCCCGCATTTCACATATTCACGCCCGCGGTTGCCGTTCTTGTCGCTTTCGGTGACCCGCCGCTGCAGGGACGCCGTCCGTGGGCAGGCAGGGCATCTTCCCAGCGGAACTGGCCCGAAGCGCGGCCATCTAGAGGGCGATTCGGAAGCAGAGGTCGACGACATGCCGCCGGAGAAGAAGGGGACGCGCTGCCTGAGAAGCTCGGCTGATTTCCTGCTCTCCGCTGCGAGCTCCGCCGCGAGCTCCGCCGCTTTTAAACCGCCGGCCGCAAGCAACGGTCAACCGGTGGGGCCCACAAACCGCGCCAACGGTCAAGAGTTGGGCCCACAAGCTGCGGCAACGCTCAACTGCTGGGGCCCACAGGCCGCGCCAACGGTTCTATGTTGGGTCCCACAGGTCAGGATTCTAACGGGGGGCTGAAAGTAACGGTGGAAGCCGCCAAAGCAGTCCTTGCGCACCGACTAGGGGCAAAACTGAGGTCGATTCGGCGCTAGGGGTAAAACTGAGGTCGTGGTGCCAACTGAGGGCACCTTGTTAATTATCCCAAAAAGAAAGGGAAGGCTAGATGGATTCACGGAGGTTCGAACAGCAGCTTCTTCAACTCCTTGGCACCCGCGAAGTCCCAGCCTCTCGCCTCATCTCTGATCCAGGCAGTGAGCCGGGACGGAGGCCAACACTTGTGTTCGAAGGTGCGACGATTTCGCTCTGTCCAAATGCCCCAGCAGATCAACGTGATAAGGGATTTGATCCCTTTTTGATGGCCTGCAGGCGCGTGCTGGATGATGCCGCTCCAAGTACCTTGGAAGTCGTCTGTCTGCCATCTACGCGGCTCGAGGCTCGAGCAACCGATCTTGCATAGCATCGGGAGGAGGCTGACTCTATTTCTCATAGTACGCTATTTTTTTCCTTTATTGGAACGCAGCGCCCGCAGGCACGAGCTATACACGTCGGAGCAAGGGAGGAGTCAGAGGAGGTGGAGACGAGAGGAGAGGAAGAGGATGAGGACGGAGGCTGGGTGGAAGCGCGAGTCTTCGTGTCCTCCTCCTCGACCTTGCTTCAGCATCCGAGGATAGAGATTCTTCTCGCCCTCGTGGTGGATTTGCCTCGTGGTTACAACTGTTATGGACGGGAGATAATGTCCGGGTGGAGTAGTGCACGTGGCTTTGTCCAACCTACAACATGATTTTAGAACAACCTAGGCCTTGGATGAGTAAATCAGATCCATTGTAAAAGGCTAGCTAGGAAAAAAAGCAGGCAAGATCAGCTAGCAAGAACCGAGTCGCCATGTGAGGTGAAGACATTGTGCAAAAGTCTATGTCCACGCATGGACTCGGTCGGTCAGCTAATAATAACCCCGAAATATGCATTTGTTAATTGCGATGGGTCCATATTTTGTAAAGGTGCACACACCATCATACATGTATATATGCTCACTTGACTATCGTGGAGACACTACAGGAATGGGCCGATATGCCGACGGCCAAAACCTATGCCGACGGCAATTTGTCGGGGCCGTCGGCATAGCCTTGTGAGCAAATCCCAAATTGCGAAAAAAAAAAATTTGCTGTGCCGACGGCAATGCCGTCGGCCTTTTGTTTTTTTTTTTTTTTTTTTTTGAGCTACGCCGACGGCTGCCGTCGGCATCGACCCTAAGAGGGAATTCAGAATTGAAAAAAAAAAAATTTGATCTATGCCGACGGCAAAGCCGTCGGCATAGCCAAGATCAAATTTTTTGTTTTTCGACTTAATCACCGTTTTGATCATAACTTTTGCGTTCCAACTCGGATTTTGACGTTCTTTAGCTCGTTTCGAAGAGGAGAAATATATCTAAATTATCATGCATATTGTTAAGGCTAAATAATTAGAAAAAAATCATAAGAAATAACGCAACTAACAGTAATGGGTTAACAGTTTCGTCTGAGAGGATTGTGGGGCGTCTGAATCGAACCAAAATCTAGGGGGACCTTAAAATCATGATGAAATAGGTATTTGTGTACCTAAAAATGATTTTTTCAAAAAATCATGAGCAAACTAGGAGGCACCTGTAGTTCAAATTTGACCCGTTTCCAGCTGAATCGGCAGAAACTTGTGTTCTTCAAAAGAGGTCGATGAAAACCTTTTCAGAGCAAAATAATTGGTTATTCGTGCATATAACATGGTCTAGTATATTCAAAAAATGCAGCTCCCAGGTTTTGCAACATATTTATGGTTGATGCTTCACAAAAAAAGCCATTTTTCACACTCGGAAGATGGAAAATGGTTTTTTTATTGAATGAGAAGGAAAACTTTCTTCGGGAACATTGTCCGTGCTTCCAATATGCATGTTTGTGTGGAATATGGGCATATTTAAACAAACTATGCCATGGATTTGGCCATTACACCCGTCATTTGGCCCGAAACCCTAGAATGTTCGTAGGAGATAGCTCATTTATGTGAACATATTTTCAACACAACTGTCGTATTCCAAGTTTATTATTTTTGGTGGATACTAGGACATATATAATGACACCACGCGAAGGTCTTGCATCATTTTGAGGTTTTTAAAATTTTCTGGAATTTTCTAAGTCGGTTTCGGGAAAAAGTCAAGACGGCGGGCATGACCGTTCGTATCTAGGGCTTGAATATTGAGAAACTCTTGGTGTATCTCTGATGAAATAGGTATTTGCGTACCTAAAAATGATTTTTTCAAAAAATCATGAGCAAACTAGGAGGCACCTGTAGTTCAAATTTGACCCGTTTCCAGCTGAATCGGCAGAAACTTGTGTTCTTCAAAAGAGGTTGATGAAAACCTTTTCAGAGGAAAATAATTGGTTATTCGTGCATATAACATGGTCTAGTATATTCAAAAAATGCAGCTCCCAGGTTTTGCAACATATTTATGGTTGATGCTTCACAAAAAAAGCCATTTTTCACATTCGGAAGATGGAAAATGGTTTTTTTATTGAATGAGAAGGAAAACTTTCTTCGGGAACATTGTCCGTGCTTCCAATATGCATGTTTGTGTGGAATATGGGCATATTTAAACAAACTATGCCATGGATTTGGCCATTACACCCGTCATTTGGCCCGAAACCCTAGAATGTTCGTAGGAGATAGCTCATTTATGTGAACATATTTTCAACACAACTGTCGTATTCCAAGTTTGTTATTTTTGGTGGATACTAGGACATATATAATGACACCACGCGAAGGTCTTGCATCATTTTGAGGTTTTTTAAATTTTCTGGAATTTTCTAAGTCGGTTTCGGGAAAAAGTCAAGACGGCGGGCATGACCGTTCGTATCTAGGGCTTGAATATTGAGAAACTCTTGGTGTATCTCTGATGAAATAGGTATTTGCGTACCTAAAAATGATTTTTTCAAAAAATCATGAGCAAACTAGGAGGCACCTGTAGTTCAAATTTGACCCGTTTCCAGCTGAATCGGCAGAAACTTGTGTTCTTCAAAAGAGGTTGATGAAAACCTTTTCAGAGGAAAATAATTGGTTATTCGTGCATATAACATGGTCTAGTATATTCAAAAAATGCAGCTCCCAGGTTTTGCAACATATTTGTGGTTGATGCTTCACAAAAAAAGGCATTTTTCACACTCGGAAGATGGAAAATGGTTTTTTTATTGAATGAAAAGGAAAACTTTCTTCGGGAACATTGTCCGTGCTTCCAATATGCATGTTTGTGTGGAATATGGGCATATTTAAACAAACTATGCCATGGATTTGGCCATTACACTCGTCATTTGGCCTGTTTCCAGCTGAATCGGCAAAAACTGTCAAAATGGCCACCATGGCTATTCATCAAAAGAGTTTAATTTTTTTCTAAACTATCGATGTTTTTATGATATGGATGTCATATTTGAATTTCTCTAATTTTTCTAATCGATTTAGACATTTTATTTGTCAAATTTCGATTTACGGATTTAAAGATATAAATTATTGTATATTAAATAATTTATTCACAAAATAAAGTAATTTCTAACATTATATTGTTATTTAGTCAATAAATATAATTATATAATCATTGTTATTTGTTCAAATATATTTTAAAATTTATACAATAGAAAAGTTTAACATCATTCCCCACAGGTTAATATGATTGATATGATAGTAATATCAGTAAGTTCTCACATCTCATATGGAATCTAGTTTGGAAGGAACTCAAAGGTTAAGCGTGCTTGGGCTGGAGCAATTTCAGGATGGGTGACCGAATGGGAAGTTTGACTAAGTTAAGTATGTTGACTAGATTAATTGTGTAATTAGAGATTAGAGATTAAATATGTGGCTAAGTGAAAAATTCTGGAATAGAATGTCAAAAAAGTTCAAAAAAAAAAAAAAAAAAATTTTTTTTTTTTTTTTCCAAAATTCGAATTTTGGATGTATTGTGCCGACGGCTTTGCCGTCGGCATAGAGCTTAGTGTGCCGACGGCTTTGCCGTCGGCATAGCCTACGCCGACGGTTTTTTATGTGCCGACGGCCATTTGGCCATGTGCCGACGTGGGGTGTGCCGACGGCAAGGTGCCGACGGCGGCCGTCGGCACAGGCTGTGCCGACGGCTTTTTAGCCTGTGCCGACGGCTTTTGGCCGTCGGCATATGCGGCGTTTCCTGTAGTGAGAGGTTCCTGCAACAATGACTACTTGTACGTTCTTTACTTGTGTCCATTTATTAATTGCTTTGTCTCGTGAGCCTATTCTAGTAAAAAACTGAAGAAGTTAAACCAATCAATTCTTTCCCTCATTCAAGCTTCCAGTATAGTAGTATACCCGAGCAGATCTTAAAAATCAATCCGTGCAAATGGGTTGTGTATGTAGTTCAAAACACAATACTGTGGAAATGAGTGGCACCAGTAAATCAACCTTGAGATGAAGGAAGATCCCATGTGAATGTAGCTGAAGGGAGACTAATTCCATGAATTGAAATCATTTGCACATGTAGACACCACTTGTGAGTAAAGATAAAGCTGGAGGGAGCAGTATATACAACAATCTGGGTCAGATATGCGGCGGCAGCAAGCAGGTGGAAGGAGCGTGGCGGGGAACATGAGCACGGGTGTGGCGGCGAGCTCTGATCCAGCGTGTTTTACTATACCTTTTACTTTTTATTTTAATTGAGTAGAACGGCGGGCTTTATTCAACTAACAGAGAGTTTATTTGGATGTTCACGCCCTCAGGCGGAGGTAAAACAAAGGTGCAACAAAAATTAACAATCTCAGGGTTACTAGTTAAAGAGAAAGAAAGAAATTTAACATTTCTTCAAAATAATTTAAAAGTGGATGATGAGGAGGTAGCTAATAATTTTGCTTTGCAAGTAGCAACTAATCTAAGTGAGGATTTAGTTAACGGTGATTATGAGGTTGACCATGACAATAAGATTTCAGCTTCTGATGTTTCTACGGTTAAACGTAACCGGAAGAAAATTTTAACCACGTTTACTAAGCCTAGAAGGAGTGCACGGATTAGAAAAATTCATAAATAACAATGAGAGGTTTTATATGGAATTGTGATGGTTTTGGGGATCATGCCAAGCATCTTTCGGTTCATGAGTTTGTGAAAGAATATAACCTCGATTTTATTGCATTGTTGGAAACGGGTAGGGATTCGTTCTCTACTCATTTTCTACAATTCTTAGCAGCGGGCAGAGATTTCACGTGGTTTGTCTTACCCCCTAATGGGAGATCTGGTGGAATGTTAATTGGTTTTAATAATGCCAACCTCACAGCACAAAACGTTGTGTCTGGGATGTTTTGTGCTAAATTTCATGTAAGAAATAAGATGGATGGGTTTTTGTGGAGTCTGGTTGTAGTTTATGGGGCTGCACAAGATTCGAAAAAACCAGACTTCTTGTCTGAGCTAGTTCGTATTTGTGATAACGAGGATTTGCCTATACTAGTAGGGGGTGACTTTACTATTATAAGAAGACAAGAGGAGAAAAACAACGACAATTTTAATGCGCGGTGGCCGTTTATTTTTAATGCAATTATTGAAAGCCTAGATTTAAAAGAGTTGCGACTCTCGGGAAGGCAATTTACATGGGTGAGTAGGAGACCGACACCAACCCTAGAGAAATTGGATCGTTTTCTTTCTAGTATTCAGTGGGAACAGAAATTTCCCCTTGTTACTGTCCATGCGTTGGGCAGATCGGGGTCTGATCATACACCGTTACTTTTAGACTCTGGAGAACAGGCTCACTTAGGTAATAAGAAACACTTCTCTTTTGAACTTTCGTGGTTCTCACAAGAGGGTTTTATCGATTTGATCAGACGAGAGTGGTCATCCGTAACGTCGGGTTCGTCTCCGATAGAACGGTGGTAGCACAAAATAAGACACTTGCGTCAATTCCTAAGAGGGTGGGCAAAGAATTTGAGTGGCCAGTATAGGATACTAAAAGAAAAACTATATCTGTTGATAGAACAACTCGATATTAAGGCAGAAACAGCACCTCTTAGCAATGCCGAGCGGGCTGCTAAGAAGGAGGCGGAGGAGGGTTTAGCTAAATTGATGCGTGATGAGGAATCTAAATGGGCGCAGCGGGCAAAGGTCAAGCACGTTCAGGAAGGGGGAAGTAATACGAGATATTTTCATATCATAGCGAATGGTAAACATAGAAAAAACGTATTTTCCAACTAGAACAGGATGAGGGAATGATTGTGGGAGAAGAAATTTTGAAGAATTTTATTACTGAATACTATAAGAAACTTTTTGGTGATGTTAATCAGAGTATGGTGTCTTTAGTTGAAGAGGTGGCTCACGATATACCTCAGGTTTCTCTCGAAGAAAATTTCCTACTCACCTCTCCGTTTACGGAAACGGAAGTGAAGGAGGCTATTTTCCAAATGGAGCTTAATAAAGCACCGGGGCCAGACGGGTTCCCTGCTGAATTTTACCAACGATGCTCGGACATTATCAGAAGCGATCTGATGGATATGTTCAATCAGCTCCATGAGGGGGACTTACCACTGTATAGACTAAATTTTGGAGTGATCACGTTGTTGCCCAAAAAGGATGATGCAAGTCGAATAGAACAATATAGACCTATATGTCTGCTTAATGTGAGCTTTAAGGTGTTTACAAAGGTGGGCACCAATAGAGTTACATCCATTGCTAGTCGTATTATTAAACCAACTCAGTCTGGTTTTTTGCCAGGGAGAAATATCTTAGAAGGGGTTGTGATTTTACATGAAACAATACATGAGTTAAAAAGAAAGAAAATGAATGGTGTGCTTCTCAAAATCTATTTTGAGAAAGCATACGATAAGGTTAATTGGTCCTTTTTACAACAAGTCTTAAGAATGAAAGGATTCTCGCCTTCGTGGTGTGAATGGGTAGGCCGTTTTGTTCAGGGTGGTAGTGTTGGTATTAAAGTTAACGATGACATTGGTCACTATTTTCAAACGCTAAAAGGATTAAGACAAGGAGATACATTATCTCCTATCTTATTCAATTTAGTTGCTGATTTGTTGGCTATTCTTGTTGCTCGTGCCAAAGAGGATGGCCAAGTGGGTGGGCTTATACCACATTTTGTTGAAGGTGGGGTTTCTATTCTACAATATTCTGATGATACTATTTTGTTTCTGGAGCATGATATTGATAAAGCTATTAATATGAAATTGATCCTAGCAATGTTCGAAGAATTGTCAGGATTAAAGATTAACTTTCATAAGAGTGAGTTATTTTGCTTTGGGGATGCGGTTAACTCACAAGATGAATACCCTCATATTTTTGGTTGTGATATCGGTCACTTACCTTTCAAATATTTGGGTATTCCAATTCACTATAGGAAATTGCTGAATAAGGAATGGAAGGCGGTGGAGGATCGTTTTGAAAACAAATTGGGGTCTTGGGCTGGGAAGTTGTTGTCATATGGAGATCGCCTAATCTTGATTAATTCAGTTTTGACAAGTTTACCTATGTTTCTTCTATCCTTTTTTGAGATACCTGTCGGGGTACGTAAAAGACTAGATTTTTATAGGTCTCGTTTCTTCTGGCAGAGTGATAATAAGAAACGAAGGTATAGATTGACGAGATTGAATATAGTGTGTAGGCCCAAAGACCAGGGGGTTTTGGGTATTGAGGTGCTAGATATCAAGAATATATGTTTATTAAGCAAATGGTTTCATAAGTTGCTAACCGAAGAAGGAGTGTGGCATGAACTTCTCTCCAATAAGTATATTGGTGATAAACCGTTATCACTAATATCTTTGAAACCGAATGACTGACCTTTTTGGAAAGGCCTTATGAAAATCAAAAGACATTATTTTGATCGCGGCTCTTTTCGGTTAGGGGATGGTCATCAGGTGCGGTTTTTGGAAGGACACTTGGTTAGGAGATGAACCGTTATCTCATCAGTATCCTTCCTTATATAATGTGGTTAGACATCGCGGTGTCACGGTAGCAAACGTGATATCCAACGTCCCGTTAAATATCTGTTTCCGAAGAACCATTACGGGGCCAAGACGGGCTCTTTGGTTGCATTTAGTGGAACGATTAATGTATGGCAACCTATCCGATGAGAAAGATGAATTTCAGTGGAGGTTAGCAACGAACGGTTGTTTCTCTGTTAAGACTATGTATGCCGATCTGATGCATGGGTCCACACCGTACTTGCGTAAGTATCTGTGGAAACTTAAGGTACCACTGAAAATTAGGATTTTTTTGTGGTTTCTTAACCGTAAAGTAGTTCTTACGAAAGATAATATGATAAAACGAAATTGGGCAGGATGTAAAAAGTGTGTATTTTGCGACAAAGATGAAACTGTTCATCACTTATTTATATCTTGTTCTTTTGTGCGGCATATATGGAGACTGGTACATTTCACATATAGTATCCCCCCCACCCCCCCACCTCCATCGCGAATATGTTTGGTTCATGGTTGAATGGCATTGATAAAAAGACAAAAGCACGTATACGAATAGGCGTTGCTGCTGTTCTTTGGGCGGTTTGGAATTGCAGAAATAGCATCGTTTTTGACAAGAAAAAGGGTGTCCACTTTTTGCAGGTTATCAACATGGCGATCTCCCACATACACATGTGGTCCTTCCTCCTACCTGCGGCGCAGCGAGGACTTATGGATTCAGGATGCGCTCGAATAATGGCGGTCGTTCGGGCTATCTACAGCCGGGGTGGGTGGCTTAATGAGAAACGATTAGATGCATAACCTTGTAATCTTTCGTTGGCTGGTTTTTGTGGGCACTCTTAGTGACCCTTGATTTGTACGTCGACATATTTTACACTCTTTTTAATAAAGTCCAGCCGTGTGCATCATTTTGATGCAGAGGCCGGGGCAGAGACCCCCATTTCTAAAAAAAAAATAAACCACACATGCCTTCCAATATCTAAAGATGTTGCAAGTCTAGCTAAGCGATGTACTTCTCCATTAGCCTCTCGACGTTCAAATTTTAATGACACCTCCTGAAACTCCTATTTCCTCTCGATAAATTCTCTAAGAATCATGAAGTTTGGCCCCCGATGCAGCCCTTCATTTACCTCCTTGACCATCCCCGCACAATCAGATGAAATCACCACCCGTGTCGCATTTAAGTCCTTTGCTAGGCACAATCCTTCCACACATGCTAAGGACTCCAGAAGTTCAGGGTCAGTAATCCCTACCCTGACAACCGTCGTAGCGCCCAGGTACATGCCATTCTCATCTCGGCATATAGCACTAAAAGAACCTTCCATCTCAGTTTTTGCCACAGCCCCATCGACATGGATTTTGATCATACCGTTCGGAGGGGGTGTCCATGGTAGCACCCTGGGACGAACAGCTGCTGCCATTTGTGTAGTACCTTGGCTTGTTTGCAACTCGCTCAAATATTTGGCAATGAATGAATGTACCGACAAAGGTGACTGAAATTCACCCTCATTTATTAGCCTTCTTCAAGCCCACCAGATTGCCCATAAGGTAGCTAGGGTCACAATAAACTGCTGCTGGTTCATGATGTTTCTGAGGTTGAAAAGCCACAATTTCGGGTCAGTGGTCTCGTCTCCAAAGATCGGAATATCACTATCATCATCCTTCAGAGCCCACATGGCTCTCTCCATGTTACACTCCAATAGTGAATGGCGCCATGTATCATTAGCCACATTACAGACAGAACACATCGGCGAACTCGTCATTCCCCTCTGAGCTTGGACCTCCCCGGTAGGCAGGGACGAATGTGCCAGCCTCCAAGCAAACAAGCACAACTTGGACGGCACCTTTACCTTCCACATCATATTCCATTGGCGTTGATCACGGCCGGTATCAGATGCTTCCGTTGTACCGTCGAGGAAAGCTTCCCTCCTGTGTTTTGAGTCCACGATCATACGGTATGCATACGGTACAGTTAAAATACCATTCTTCTCATGATGTCAGGCCCAAAAGTCCGCTTGATTAATATAACTTATTGGAATTTGCTTGATCGCTTCTGCATCCATCAGTAAGAAATGTTGCTCCAATTTCTTGATATCCCAGGCTCTTGTAGCTGCACAAATAAAGTCAGACACCATACAAGGTGGGTTATTTGTTTTGCATCCAAAAGGCCGAAGCCCCAGGTCACCTGCGATCCAGTTCATGTTCCACGCTTACGTTGACATCCCATCTCCTATTCTCCGAATTAATCCTTGTTGCATAGTGTCCCGTCCAGCACACAAGGACCTCAAAATCTGTGATGGCCCGGCCCCCAAAGTTGCTTCCATTACTCCAGTATTTGGGAAATAGATTGATTTGAGCATCCGAGCACTCAAGGAAGTAGGATCAGTCAAAATTATCCACACATGTTTTGACAGAAGAGCCAAACAAAGCCATTGAATATGTTGGTATGGCCTGTATAACTGATTTTATAAGGATTTCTTTTCCTCCAACCGACAGGAATTTTTCCATCCAACCTTGGAGTCTCTTCCATATTCTATTTTTTAAATAGGCAAACACTCCACATTTAGCTCTCCCAACATCAGAGGGCAGCACCAAATATTTTTCACTAAGCGATTCATTATCAACCTCCAATACTTCCTTTATACTTGCCCTTGTCACCTCTGTAGTTACCTCGTCGCCACACAAATTCCAGTGCTTCTGAAAAAAATATACATGATAACCATCAGGCCCTGGGGCCTTAGTTGGGAACATCTGAAACAGAGCTTTTTTAACTTCCTCAACTGTGACCTCTGCTTCCAGCCTAGAATTCCTCTCCCTGCTCACTCTACAAGGGACATGAGACAGAACCTCCTCTATTCCAATAGTGTTCTCAGGTCGGTATCGGTCCTCGTAAAAATCATGTGCCATCATTTCTAACTCAGTTGGGTTTGTGGCAATTATCCCATCTGGTCTCACAAGTCTATGTATCCTATTTTTCTTCTTTCTATTGCTAGCCTTCTGATGAGAAAACCTTGTGTTGCGATCACCTTCTGCCAGCCATTGTACGCGTGCCCTCTGTCTCCACATAATCTCCTCTCGATAGCATAACTCGGCAATTCTTGCCTCCACCTTTTTCTCCTCATAGCTAGGTCCGACACGCACCGGTTCTGAACGCAATACCTGAAGCCTCTTCCGTAAGTCTCGTTGCTCCTTCCGTACAGCCCCAAATGTGGTGCTCCCCCAGGTAGTCAAGGCCCCTGATATATCTCTAAGTTTTCCCCGGAGTTGGCCGATATTGCATGCTGGATCGGCACCCCATGCATTCTCTAAAACCTCCTTGAACTCTTCACGACGTTCCCACATCAGCTCATACCGGAACGGTTTGTTAATCGCAAAGCGTTGATTGTTGGCCTCCATCTGATTGATGAGTAGAACCGCGTGTAAGTGGTGTACCGTGGCTAGTGGAAATCTGTCACTCCAGTCCCCAGACATAAGTACACGGTCAAGACGTACTCGACAGTACTCGTTCCCCGGTACTTTCCTGTCAAAGGTCCAATCCAGACCTATATAAACTATATCAATTAGCTGACATTTGTCTACCACCTCTCGAAATTGATTCATTTGCCAGCTCTCCCGTTCATTTTGTCCCATCTTTTCTTCCCTTCGAAGCACCTCGTCGAAGTCCCCAATGCATACCCATGGTAAATCACTATCTTCCTTTAAAAATCTCATCATGTCCCATGTTCTGTACTGCAAGCTCCCGTTAGCATCACCATACCACACAGTTATGCCCCACAGTTGTTTCCCATCCTCATGGACTACCATATCAATATGGTACTTTGAAAAATGTAACATCCTAAATCTTACATTTGGAATGTTTTGCATTTAGAGCATATGCATAGCATGGCATGTTTCAAAATTTGCATTTGTTTGTTGCATTTGAAATCCCAAATTTTAATCATGTCTAAAAAGAAATCATTTTCTTCTATAAGTTAATATAGGACAAAGTATTTTATTATTTTTATCCTACCTAAAAATCCTCCTCAAAATAACCTAGGTTGATAGGTTTTCAAATTTCAATTTTTTAAAAATTTGTTTCACCCTTTTTGGAGTTTTATTCTAAAAGTTATTAGGGTTTTGGTTTATGTATTAAAAAAAATGAAAAACGGACCGGGCGGCCGAGCCACCCAATGCGCGCGCAGCGCGCAGCGCAGTGGGCCAACCCAGCCCAGCAGCCCAGCAGCCCGCCTCGCTGCGGAAGTGAACGAACAAAAAAAATCACTCCGAGCCGCTGACGCGTGGGCCCCAGCCCACGACGTCAGCAGTGACGCCAGCCCTCGCCGGAATTTTGTCCGGATCGGAATACGGCAACCGCCGCGCGCGGATTCCGCGGCCGACTCGGGCCGGCCAGCCCCTCGCCCAAGCCACCATGGCCCCCTTTATATACCGCGCCCCCGGGACCTCGACGTCCGCACCCCACCGCCCTCGAGAGCTGCGCGCCGCCCTCGAAACCCTAGCCCCGCTGCCGCCTTCCGCCGCCGCCGCACGGACGGACTCGCTGCCGGCGATTTCCGCCCCGAGAGACACCGCCGCCACCACCCCCGAGACCGCGCCGACGAGAGGAGCTCGATGGTGCCCTCGGCCACGCTGGAGGACGCCGCCATCGCCGCTGCCATCCACTCCCGAGCCGCCGGCCGCCCCAACTCCGGTGAGCCCCGACACGATCGGATCTGACCGCGGTCAGCGCCCGTGCTGACGTCACGCTGACGTCAGCCCGGTCAATTTCGGTCAAATCTTTTATTTTTTTCGTTTTAAAAATTCCAGAATTTGCCTAAATTTTGTAAATTCAGTATCTTTAGATCTATAACTCCGTTTTGCGCGTTTAATATACCAAACGAAAGAGAAAAATGAGGTCTATCCATCTACGCAATCAAATCTGTATTTTGAGCTATAATTATTTTATGTTTTCAATATTGCTTTATGGGCTATTTAAATCATATAAAATCAACCGTAGCTCGAAATTCATCGAATCTTCTTTGTATGATCTTGTTTTGATTATATCTATTCAGGAAAAATATCATTAACTTGTGTATATGCATAATTCAAGTTAGATCTTGCATGTTCTTAATCTAGCAATATTAAATCATTATAATTGTTTTAATTATTTTTCTTGCAACAAAAACACTTTCCTTGCATCATGCATGTCAATAATAATCAGAGAACAATAATAGATATATTCTTGCATCACTAAGATTTCATGCATGCATGTGTTGCATATTGTTGTCTGGTTGCTTATGATTGTCGATTGCAACGTGTAGATTACAACGATTACAACGATTGTGGTTGCGAGGAGTGTTTGAACAGCTCCACGTGTTGCCAAGGCAAGTGACACACATGAACCTATTATTTTTACTATATTCATTAGAGTTTTATAGTAGTTATGCATGAGTAGGAATTGAGTGTTATCGCTATGCTAGTTATATTAGAGATTGCTCCACTAACACCCAGGTGGAGTAATCACATGTTAACACTAGATTGTAGCATCCTTATTGTAGGCAAACATCGTAGTTGTAGATTGCTTAGCCATGCTCTAACTATTCGTGGTTGGGATCATTATCATGTTATGAAGGAAATCATTATTTTAATTGCTTATGAAAACAACATGATAATTAATTAACCACTGGGCGGATTGCTAGAGAGTCATCAGAGTACAAAGTTTGGTGGGGACCGCCGCCCAGTATCTTGAGATCATGTTTACTTTCCCTATGTAGTTGTTATTGCGTGCAACGATGTTTCATATTAGTATGGGCTAGACATAGATTGTAGGTTGTGGTGACTCGAACCCAACGTGTCCAGATATGTAGAATAGTGGTAGGTTGGTCCGGCTCGTGGTGGGTTTGGGGATCTACGTCTTATGATTTATGGCTTGATCTTCTTTCCTTCCGTGGTACTAGTGGTGTATCATGGTGTTTGGGGTCGATTGAACAACACGGGTAAAGGGCACAAACCTCGCGAGGGTTAAAACTAAGATCTTAGCCGTGTTCCATTTGTTAGGGACAATTCAACAACTAGATGGGAAACATGACATATCCCGTTCATCTTGTTTTCTTAATTACTAATAATTTGTCTATGGGTTATTGGAGAAGTGCCTGATGGTTTTTTCAGTGTGCTAATCCAAAGGGTAGGAGCATCTTGCTATCAACCAAAGTGTCCAGAATATGTGCAAAACTAATTTATTATCAAACGATAGGACAAATGCGTTTATGCTAAATAGCCTAGAAACTCCACCAGCCAAATATGCATGTAGATTAGCACTTGCCAGTTATATACTACCGTAGTGCCACTTTCCATCATTGCTCAGAATGATCTGACCTCCTTTTGGGGGCTGCATATTCCAACATGCAGGTTATTCGGATTCGGATTAGCTATCATAGGTTTTCGAGGCTTCACATCAACCTTTGTTCGCCTGTGGCTTACAAACAAGAAGATGGAGGTCTACCGCTGCTTTGCTGTGTGATTAATAAATATTTGAGCTAGCACTTCGCTATGCAGATTGTAATAAACTACTTTACTCTAGATAATTTCGATAGTATTCAATAAATTTGTTTACTTTGATTACTATCTATGCTGTGTGCTGGTGAACGGTCCAGGGGCCAGTACTACACACAAAAGTATAGCTCGTGATGGGCTGTCCTACTACAGAAAATTTCGTAATGTTAGCTGAAGATGGATTTTCCAATATATGTATAAGCCTCCACTTCGCCCCGTGCTCCCAACACCATAAGCTCCATTGAATCCCAAGGTAGTTGCCAAGCCTTCCACTCTATATTTCGCGATTTGTGTCTCCACAACACACAAGATCGCAGGCGAATTTATACGTGCTAAAACACGTAATTCGTTAACTGCCGCGGGGTCTCCCAAACCACGACAGTTCTATCCGAGTGTACTCATTGGGTTTGGCGTCCCTCCTGCTCGGAGGTCGCCGTGGCTCCCATCACCTTCAAATTTTCCATAGCCTTCCTTTGCTTGACAAGGTCCCGTGGGGAAATATATTTAGTTGGTGTCGGTGGTACCTCATCGATTCCGTCCATATTAAGTTTCTTCCGTGCAACACTCTGCTCCTCCTTCACCAAATCACCTCCTTCGTTTTTTATTGAGCTTTGTGTTGTATCTTCCATATATTCATCTAGTTCTGCATCCTCAGACGAGCGCTTCCTAGGAGCAAACGAACGCGCACCTCCCCTTCCATGCGTCCTCCTCGACTGGTTGCTGGGAATCTCCTTGGTTCGATCACTGGTTGAACAGTTCGACACTTTTCTAGCATCCAAGTGCCATACTGAAGATTAGCTTCCACCCATGCACCGTCACCACACTCCTCATGGTCATGTCCCATAAGTCCACACTTCTTACAAAAAAACGGCACCTTCTCATATTTAATCGGTAGCACCTTCCTTCCTTCCGGGGGTTTTGCACATCCACTCTTATACGTAGCCTCACATAAGTCCCTTCAAAATGAAGTTTTCGGTTCATCTGTACTTCTTCTACGTTGCCCACTCTCCTTGCTAGATCATCTACTATCTCCGTGTTCCGGAATATCTCCGGGATTCCGTGTATCTGTGCCCATACTGTTAAGCCCCCAAAGCTCATCATCTCTGGATCTGTAAGTCCATCATAATCCTCTAGCATAACACCCCAGCCGCGAAACGTCCAGGGCCCCTGATAGACCACCTTCTTCCAATCCCCCAAGCAATGCATCTGAAAGATGAACAAATTCTCACCCGCTTCTCTAAATCCCTGTTCTCGTGATAGATTCCATATAGCTTTCATCTTCTCAAAGAGAGCAACTCTGATGAACGATCGATCTGTGAGAACCTTCTCGATTGCTAGCCATCGAGCCTCCTTCTTGTACTCATTGATCACATCCTCGCCAATGAAAACGTCATCAAGCTCATCATCATTCAATTGCAGATGCTCAAAGATGTTTTCGATCTCCTCCCCCTCGCCTGTTTCTTTCATCGGCCCCAAAGCTCTTGATTCCTCCGTGTTCTCCATGATCACAGATAAAATTCCGCCTATCTCCACAAACCTAGGGTTTTGGATATCAGAGATCGCATCGTTCCTCGAGAGACCAAGGGCGGGTGGATAGGCAAGCTATCCCCTTAATAAGCCCGAGTCCCCACGAATATAGGCTTGGATCGCAGATTCCGCTTCGGTAATCTCACGGCGGCGGAAGATCGCCACCGGAGCACTAGGACCCTAATCGTGAGGGTAGGAGCACTTCTTTAGTAACTGTACCTTTTACTATGAGGTGAAATAGGAGTAGTATGGTTTCATCTCACGGCTAACAGAAATTTGGCCCAGCAGGCCCAGGTAGGCGTAAAATGGTAAAAAATAATTAACCATGACTTGAACGTCCTTGTGACATCCCAGTCCGCTCATGCCGCTTCCAACCCCAAGTGCGGCCGTGGAGCCGCCACCCTCGAGCTCGCGCTGCCGCCGCCGCGTCGATTTCTGGAACTTCTATGTGACATCCCTGTCTGCTGCCGCTGCCTCCAGCCGCAAGTGTGCTCACGCCGCCACCGCCATCACCCCCGAATGCGCCCCGCCGTCACGTCCAATTATGCCTGTAAGTCGGCCGTAGCTGATCGTGTGCTCGTGGTACGCACCGATGATGACGCCCGTCTGCAGGGTCAAATCAAGCATGCATTGCCGACGTCGAAGTCACCAGGAAATTTGCCGTCGTGGACGCTGGTGCCTCCTGCGCCCTTGTTCTTGAACTCATCGGCAATCAACGGAACACGACCCCGGCCGGTTCTGTTGTTCGTTCTTTCTTCCGTCTTGTCCAGCCACGTGCGAAATGACCGCTCTAGCGTTCACGCTGACAGCTTGTTCTTGAAGTCTGCGTGTTGGCGACCGATGACGAGCTCCGCGCCCGCACCTGGTGGCGCGTCCAGCGAGGGAATGGAAGAGGTGGGTCCTGTCGAAGTCGACCAGAGGACAACGGGGATGAGGAGCATCCACGGCTGCCATGGACGTGGACATGGTGGAGCTCCAATCGAAATTTGCACAGTGACCGAAGGAGGACGACCAAGCCAGTATGGAGAGGGAGTAGCTCGGATGGGGGGCGCTAGTTGGTGGTGACCATAGCTAGAAGGGAGAAGAGCTGCTTCTTCGTTGTAGACATGGACTACCTAATGTTTATTTCGTCAAATTAGGGATTTCTGATCGATGAAAATTTAGTTTTTTCCGTCTTGCACAAATCTTCATCCTTGGACTGAATAACGACGGATTTTTTCGAGGGCCAGGAATCTTCCACCATCTTGGGCCAAATCCCATGTACGGAAGGAGCCGAAACTGGCTGCAGTATGAAACCTACTAATCACAGGTTGACCACTAGTATGAAACGTTTTCCAGGAGCGGGGTGATTCAGATACCTTGGCGACCCAGGAGACTCTGTGACTCGGAGACCAGGGTTTCCATACTTTCACCGGCAATCTAATCTCTAGCGAATGGGAGAGCTCTGCCCCAGCGTCGATCAATCCTCTCCCCTGATCAAGGTGATCGCTCGGGCTGGTTAAGGGGTCGGCTCTGTCTGACTACCCAGCCTTGGTGTAACCTAGTTTAGGGTTTAGGTGAAGGATCGGCATGGCGACAACTGAGGAGAGGAGAGAAGGCAGTGGATCGGGGGTAGAAGGATGACACCACCCCTAGAGGATTTGATGTGCAGCCTGAATCTCAAGGAGGATGATATCAAGGGAATCTCCATTGCAAAGGAGGAAGTACAATCGCTCAAAGAAGGGGCGAAGTGGATGGCGGTGATGAAACTGTTGTCCCCAAAACCGTTCAGCTCAATCTCATTGAAAAAGATGATGTGTTTTGCGTGGGCTCCTGCACAGGAAGTAACTTTTAGAGATCTGGATGATAGCAAGTTCATGGTACAGGCCAGCTGCCTGGGTGATTGGCAGAAGATCACTGAACAAGGGCCGTGGATATTCAGGGACCATGGACTACTCATTGAGAAATATGATGGCAGTTGCAAGGCGTCATCAATTGAGTTGAATTGAATCCAAGCATGGGAGTAAATCCATGATATACCGGAGATGTTCCACAAAAAATCGATCATCACTAGCCTGGCAGGAAGCATCAGAGAGGTTATCACGGCTGATATGACTAGCTCGATGGTCGGAGGTGATTTTGTGCGCGTTAGGGTGTGGCTCAATGTCAGGGAAGCACTCACCCGTTTTGTCCATGTCACGCAGGAGGGACAAAGTGCGGTTATTATGCGGGTTAAGTACGGGAAAGTACCTCGCTTCTGTGCTGTGTGTGGAAGGCTCGGTCATGTCAAAGAGGAATGTGGAAGTGGAGCTCATCGCGGCTGGTACGGATGGTTTTGGCATGTGGATGCTTGCGGACACGGAGTGGAATCCTTCTCTGATTCATGATACCCGACGCCTCCCCAACGTCCTTATTTTGGTAGGGGACGTGGTGCGGTGGGTAGAGGGGGAGGCCGTGATAATGGACGTGCCCTAGGTCAGTGGGAACTCAACTGTGAGAATCGGAAGATTAACTCGGTTGAGGCGAAACTTTCGGAAGTAATCCTAGCCAAGGAGCCTCAAGGAAGTACCTCCACTCCTCTCATGCTCGAGTGGAAGAAGGAGGGCATCATCGCAGAGGTGAACCCAGGGGCGCAGAAGCAACTAGATTTTGATGATGAAGCTCAAGCTAAAAACTATGTGCCTCATACGGGCACCCCACCCCCTCCCCCCCGGCAAGGGAGGTCAAGAGGTCCAAGAAGCACACAACCCCCAAGAATGACAATTAGGCAGTATCGTGAAGGGAATATGTCCGAGAGGCAATAATAAAGTGGTTATTATCTTATTCCTTGTTTATGATAAATGTTTATTTCTCATGCTAGAATTGTATTAACCGCAAACGTTGATACATGGTTGTTTAATAAACAAACAATGGTTCCTAGTAAAGCCTCTCTTTTAACTAGCTCGTTGATTAATAGATGATCAAGGTTTCCTGATCATGAATATTGGATGTTGTTAATAACGGGGTCATGTCATTGGTAGAATGATGTGATGACATAGACCCAATGATGTAATTTAGTTGATATTGTTAGGGCATCTCCAGCCGTCCCCCCCAACGCCCCCCCAGGACCACTTTTTGTGTCAAAAAGCGCCGTTTTAGCGCCGAATTTCACCAGTCAGCCCCCCAGGAGCTGAAAAAGCACCGTTTTTGCGCCGGAGCACCCAAGCCAAACCCAGCCCCTTGGGTTTGGCCTGGGGGGCCTAATGCGCCGCTTTGCATGCAAAAAGGAATATTTCTACTACTTTTGGCCCACTTTGCATGCAAAGATGCCTCTCTCTCCTACTTTTGCCCCACTTTGCATGCAAAAGCCCCCCATTTTGGCTGGTTGGGTGGGCTACGGCAGGTAAATGACCTTGCCCCAGGTTTTGATTTTGCGTTGTTTGTGCTTTTTCCTGTGATTTTCTTGTGCTGGGAGGGTTGCTACGACTGGAGATTCCCTTATATCTTGCATACGAAGTAACTTATTCCTTAGACCATGAGATCATGCCAATCACTGGTACTGGAAGGGTGCTTTGATGTCATCAAATGTCAAACTGTAACAGGGTGACTATAAAGGTGTCGTTAGGTATTCTAAAAGTATTAGTTGAGGATCATGGATCAAGAGTGGGATTTTTCCATCCAAAATTACGGAGAGATATACTCTGGGCCCTCTCGGTGATATCACATCGACACCGCTTGCAAGCACGTGATATGATCACAAGGATGTCATATAACGGAAACGAGAAAAGAGTACTTGTCAGGTAACGAGATTGAAGAAGGTATGGTTGATACCAATGATAGAATCTCAAACAAGTAAAATATCGCGAGACAAAGGGAATAGTTCACGACGTTTATGATTCACACGATCACTAGATTTATCGTTGAATATCTAGGAGTCATTACGGATCTCCGGGTCACATTGTTGACTATTGATCGGGGAGGTGTCTCGATCATGTATATATTATTCACGAACCATAGGGTGACACACTTAAGGTTTGATGATGCGATTGAGTGGATACGGAATATCGGAGAAAAGCTTGGACAACACCAAAATTGTTTCGGGGAATATTGAAATAGTCACCGGAATTGTTTCTGAAAATATTGAAATATTTCAAGGTGGTATATGTTAATGTTTGATTAACAAATAATTCAAGGGGGTAAGTGTTAATGTTTGTTAATAGGATTAACAAATATTAAAATAAAGAAATAAAATTGTTTTATTTATTTATTAAAGAAAACACTAAGAATTTTGAGTGAGAATTGATGAGAGAATGAGTGGGTTGAGTGGAGACTCCACCCACAGGATGTGGACAATCAGGCAGTATCATGAAGGGAATATGCCCGAGAGGCAATAATAAAGTGGTTATTATCTTATTTCTTGTTTATGATAAATGTTTATTTCTCATGCTAGAATTGTATTAACCGGAAACGTTGATACATGTGTGTTTAATAAACAAACAAATGGTTCCTAGTAAAGCCTCTCTTTTAACTAGCTCGTTGATTAATAGATGATCAAGGTTTCCTGATCATGAACATTGGATGTTGTTAATAACGGGGTCATGTCATTGGTAGAATGATGTGATGAACATAGACGCAATATCTCTAGATAACAATACGATCAAGTAATTTAGTTTATATTGTTATATCTTGCATACGAAGTAACTTATTCCTTAGACCATGAGATCTTGCCAATCACTGGTACCGGAATGGTGCTTTGATGTCATCAAATGTCACACCGTAACAGGGTGACTATAAAGGTGTCGTTATGTATTCTGAAAGTATTAGTTGAGGATCATGGATCAAGAGTGGGATTTGTCCATCCAAAATGACGGAGTGATATACTCGGGGCCCTCTCGGTGATATCATATCGACACCGCTTGCAAGCACGTGATATGATCACAAGGATGTCATATCACGGAAACAAGAAAAGAGTACTTGTCAGGTGACGAGATTGAACAAGTTATGGTTGATACCAATGATAGAATCTCAGACAAGTAAAATATCGCGAGACAAAGGGAATAGTTCACGACGTTTAGGGTTCACACGATCACTAGATTCATCGTTGAATGTGTAGGAGTCATTACAGATCTCCAGGTCACATTGTTTACTATTGATCGGGGAGGTGTCTCGGTCATGTATATATTATTCACGAACCATAGGGTGACACACTTAAGGTTTGATGACGCGATTGAATGGATACGGAATATCGGAGAAAAGTTTGGACAACACTAAAATTGTTTCGGGGAATATTGAAATATTTCAATGTGGTATATGTTAATGTTTGATTAACAAATAGTTCAAGGGGGTAAGTGTTAATGTTTGTTAATAGGATTAACAAATATTGAAATAAAGAAATAAAATTGTTTTATTTATTTATTAAAGAAAACACTAGGAATTTTGAGTGAGAATTGATGAGAGAATGACTGGGTTGAGTGGAGACTCCACCCACAGGATGAGGGGAGAAGTGGAGGAACCAAACAATTGTGGCTGCCTCCCCCTCCTATAAAGAGAGGTTGGAATTCTCTCTCCACACACAACTTGGTGTCATCTCCATCTCCATCCTGCCGCTGATCCACCTCATGTTCATGCGCTTGGCGAAGCCCTGAATGAAGTTTTCTCCACCACACAATGCAGTCGTGCTGCTGGTTTCTGATGGTTCCTCTACTTCCGCTGCCCCGCTGGATCGAGCGAACGGAGGTCGTCATCGAGCTGTACGTGTGACCGAGTGCGGAAGCGCTGCCGGATTGCAGCGCTCATCTTCACAATCTTGAGATCGGTGCGACTACGAATACACCAACAACGATATTTGATCTCGTAACGCTTTGTGTATTGAGGGTATGTTCTTCTTAAGACTCTCTCTATGCTCATTGCTTTCATCTCCTAGATTAGATCTTGGCCTTTCGGCTGTCTCTCGCGTACGAATTTTTTTGTTTTCTATGCAACGACCTGTTCATATCGGCGGGATCCGATGAGGAGTGCCGCTAGGCACAATGATTCTCCTCATGTGTAACTGTCGCGAACTTGGCAACGCTGCGACGGTTCATGAACTTCGCATCTTCGCGAAGGAATTTGCCTCCTCCATACTATGTGTGCTGGAGACACAAGTTGATAAATTGAGGGTAGAATGTTTAGCAGGAACATTAGGCTTTGATAGTCTATTTGCAGTTAGCAATAATGGCCATAGTGGAGGCTTGGCCATCTTCCGGAATACTGAAATAAAGTTGGATCTTTTACGGTACTCTGAGTATTATATTGATGCTGTTGTTTTCCCTCCCTAGGAAGAACCATGGTGGCTAACATGTGTGTATGGATAGGCTCAGGTTAATGAACGCCATAAAACATGGGACATGTTTAAGTTCATTAAGAATTCATCACCATTACCATGGATGTGTATTGGAGATTTTAATGAAATACTCCTTAGGGAGGAACATGTGGGAGTTAATCAGAGGTTTAATTCCCGAATCCAAGCTTTCCATGAAACAGTAGACATTTGCGAGCTAATGGTTCTCGGTTACACTGGCTTGCCATGGACATTCGAAAAGTAGGTGGCGGGAGGTTCGTATTGCAGGGTCCGCCTCGATAGGGCCCTGGCTTCGGCATGTTGTGTCTCTCGCTACCCAATGGTAGGTATCCAACACTTGTCTGCTGCAGCGTCTTACCACTTGCTAATTCTTCTTCTCCTCGAGCCAAGAGAGGAGCAACCCCTAACATCACGTTTATTTTGGTATGCATCAATGTGGGAATCACATGGGGAGTTCGAGGCACCGCTGCAGCAGCTGTGGAAGGATAAGTCGAGCATGAAGGTGCTCGATCTCAAACATAAACTCAAGGGTTTATCTAGTTCCCTTGCTACCTGGGGACGGAATTCTTTTGATCATGTCAAATCGGAACTGAAAAAGCTAAAGGTTGACCTGGCGAGTTTGCGGAACCAAGCTGACAAAGGGGGTCTGAATCACTAGCAGTTAAAAAATGTTGAGCGGATTATGGAGCTACAACACCGTGAGGAGACAATATGGAGGAAAAAATCCCGTATCCAGTGGCTAGGCGAGGGTGACCAAAACACACGGTTCTTTCACTTAAGGGCGAGCAAACGGAAGAAACGGAATTGAATCTCTCGGTTACGTCGGGCTGATGGTGCACTCTCCGAGGATGCCAGGGAGCTGAGCCCCCTAGCACGGTCTTTCTACAAAGCTCTTTGTACGTAGGAAAACACAGAGGGTACAACTAAGGTACTAGCGTCGGTACCGATGTGTGTTACCCAAATGATGAAATGAGCAGCTGCTAGCACCGTATAGCACCGAGGAGGTCAAGAAAGCACTCTTTCAGATGGCCCCGTTGAAAGCTCCGGAACCAGATGGTTTCCCAGCTTAGTTTGTTCAAAAACATTGGGAAGTATGTGGATAAGAGGTATCGCATGCGGTCCTTTATCGTGCTTATCCCAAAAGTTGCTTCACCAGAGGAATTAGGCCAATTTCTCCCTAGCATCCTGTGTAACGTCATATACAAGATGACCTCGAAGGTATCGGCAAATAGGCTGAAGGTTATACTACCGGATATCATCTCAGAAGAGCAGTCTGGTACCGGAGTGGTCTTCATTTCATGAAGAGGAACTGTGCGAAGAAGCATCAACACTGTGCCCTCAAACTTTACATGCGAAAGGCCAACGATCGTGTTGATTGGTCTTATCTGAAGGCTATCATGCTTCGAATGGGTTTTGACGAGAGGTGGGTTAATTGGATCATGAAGTTAATCTCTTCGGTCTCTTTTTCAGTCTTGTTTAATGGATAACCGGTTGATGAGTTTTGGCCAACTAGGGGTCTCCGCCAGGGCGACCCGATAAGCCCATACCTGTTTCTACTTGCAATAGAGGGCCTATGAGGCCTATTGAAAAATTCTTGACAGTCGTCACAGCTAGAAGGAATCAAGGTGGCAGCCACAGCCCTGGCAGTGAATCACCTCCTTTTTGCAGATGGCAGCCTGCTGTTAGTGAAGAGGGGGCTAGGGAAGTGAATAAAATTCTGGAGAAGTATTGTATTGCGTCAGGTCAGCGTGTGAATTTTTATAAATCTTCTGTTTTCTTCAGTAAGGGGTGCCTAGAAAACAAAAGGCAAGCAGTTAAGGATATTCTCAATGTCCCTAACGAGACGTTGAATGAGAAGTACCTCAGAATGCCTTCGGATGTGGGGAGGTCGAGGGGTTGGTCTTTCAAATACCTCAAAGATAGGATTTGGAAGCTCATACCGGGCTGGTTGGAGCAAGCTCTGTCTACATGAGGGAAGGATGTATTGATCAAAGCAGTGGCTATGGCGATTCCTACCATATCTACGTCATGTTTTAAACTTCCACAGGGGCTGTGCTCAGCTATCAAATCGATGCTACGCAGCTTTTGGTGGGGCAGTAAGGACAATAAACGCAAAACTTGCTGGGTAACGTGGGAATCCATGTGTTCTCCAAAATTCTCGGGTGGTCTGGGTTTTCTTGACGTGGAATTATCAACATTGTGATGCTGGCCCTCCAAGCGTGGAGGATCCTCCCAGAGTTCTCACCCCTCGCAGGTTTGGAGAGCGGTCGTTGAAGGGATGATGGCGATGAAGCAAGGCCTCATCCACCGGATAGGGTCGGGTCAGGAGACACACGCGTGGAATCATAACTAGTTGCCACGAGACTACATGCTACGCTCGTTTGCATGCTTAGTGGTCAACCCGCCTCTTTCATTGACCACTCTTCGGCGAGCTGGAGATCAGAAAGGTTGGCATGGTTCTTTCTGCCAATGGACAAAGAAGCTATCAAGTCCATACCATACCATTGAGTAGTAGACAAATGACAGACAGTTGGGCATGGCACTATGAGAAAAATGGGATCCTATCAGTGAGATCTGTGTATAGACTCCTAGCCCATACGAAGAACAGAGAGAAGATTGGATGGACGAGAGAGCAGCGGGCTCAAACACATCCATGAATGAGAAGGCTTGGAAACACATATGGAGAATTCAGGTGCCGTCGAAGACTCGTCTTTTTCTTTGGCGACTCGCGACACTCGATCCCTACGGGGGACGTTCGTCATCATCTACAAATGGAAGAATCCGATGCTTGGTCCATCTGTGGGACGAAGGATTCGTGGAGAGATGGTCTTATCGACTGCACTGTGGCCAGATTTGTATGGGCACTTAGCGATGAAGGCATGGTGGAACATATGTGATCGTTGGAGGAATCATCAGCAAAGCTATGGCTCCTGACCATGATGGAAACATTATCGAAGGAGGATTTTGCATGCATGGCAATGACGATGTGGGCCGAAATATCGTGTTCGAGGGTGAGTTTCAGAGCTCGATGGCTACACACAAGTTCGTGTAGAATTTCCTACGGGATCTACCCCGGACGTCGGCTCGTTTCACTGCAGTAGGTGTTAGGTCAGCTCGAGATCACCCTAAGTGGATTCCACCACTCCACGGGTGTGCAAAAAACAACGTTGATGCAACGATGGCAAAAAACGGACCGGGCGGTGCAGTAGCTGTCATCTGCAGAGATGACGCGGGTACATTCCTTGGTGCTTCATCTATCACAGTGGAAAGGATATGTGACCCGAGAGTAATGGAAGCACTAGCTTGTAGAGAGGCCCTCGCATTGGCACAAGACCTAGACTTGCCAGGCATCACGGTGGCGTCTAACTGCCTGGCACTGATCCAGTCCATGTATCAGCCTTTTGCCGGGAGATACAACACAATCCTGGAAGAGATTAGACTCACGAGTGGCGGTTTCAATGAGATTTCTTTTAAAAATGAGAATAGACCTTCAAATTCTGAAGCTCATAGGCTAGCTCAGTATGTTGTTTCTATAGATTTCGGTCATCAGGTTTGGCTAATTCAGCCTCCTAGGGGTCTTTGTATCCCGAACAAAGTTTCTGTTTAATAAAGTTGCATTTAGCTAAAAAAAAACCGTTTTCCAACATTTTTACCCGTTGGATTAGCAGAAATAAATGGTGGTGGTTAAATTGGGGTTACCATAGAAAATCTCATTTTCCAGAACACGGAGGCCAATCTGCAGCAGGTGGGCAGTACACACTCTGGCAGCCCGAGCTGCGAGGGATTGTGCAGCAGCCGGTGGAGGTTGATTCTCCGAACAAGAAGCCGGTTCCTATGGAACCCTCAAGTTCTGATGATCCATCCATGTTGTTAGAAAAGAATGATAACGTCTAGTGCTTTAGATGCTGTGACACGAGACATTTTGCTTCAGATTGCCATGCCATTCTTTGTGTCTACAGTGGGTCTGCATCACGTGCTGCGAAGGATTTCCCTCCCCTATCGATGCAGAAACCCTTCGCGATCACTTATGGTCTCTGTTGGTTTTAGCTTCCGTTCTACAAGGTCCCAATTTCATTGAAAATTCGTTTAGAGCATGGTGGCACTAAGCTTGCGCAGATTTATGTTCTTGGAGGATTGTTGTCCGCTCAATAGGTGACCATCATTACTAGAGAATAGACCTTTAGTCACCAAGGTACTTGGTTAATAGAGATCAACTATTGGTTGCTTATTATTTATCGTCACCAATATTCTCGATTTTTTCGTGATTGCTAAAATCTGGTTGCTGAATATATTTAGAAACCAACATTGCATTTGTTGGTTACTAAATAACAATCTTTAGTTACAAGCCCTTGCTGACCAAATGTTAAATGGAGCAATAGTAACCAAATTATTAGGTTATTGGTGAAAAATGGTACACATACGGCTACCAAACTGCTTGGTGGCAATTGCTTCGTGACTAAGTGTCATCTTTCTTGTAGTGCAAGGAGCTCGAATGGATTGTACATGGAGAGCACCAATGCGAGGTGACACCGGATGGGGTGAGTTATTTTAAGGCAGTGACCCTGTTGGCGTCGTGGTTTCATTGATTGCTGGACTGGCGAGGGTGTTTTCTTTGATCTACAACCCAGATATGAGTTGGGGAAGATGGTGAAGGTCATTTTGGGTGCGTGAGCACAAGACGCTATCTCTATGTCTAGCCGGTGAGCCGGCAATGGTAGTGGCCGGTCATAATTTCATTATATTGTTTTCTCTATCGCTCTGCTATTCGGTGCCAATATTTCACCTTGTTTGACAGCTTCGGGTTGTATGAGCATTGTGTATGGTTCTTTACAATCTTTGTGTTGTAAAAATCAAATAAATCTAGAGTATGCAGAGGCGGGGAAATCCACCTTTTAAAATAAGAAGTAACTATTTTTTTTTTCAATTAAATTGAGGAATACAAAATTCATACACTTCACAGATAGTCTAAATAACTATAAATAACTACCTTTGTCGGATTTGTTCAATTCCGTAATACTCCCTCCATTCCAAAATAGATAACTTTTATTTGTATTTAGACAAATGTATCTAGATATATTTTAGTATCTACATACATTCATATATATTTGGATAAGTGGAAGTCATATATTTTGGAACGGAGGTAGTATATTACAAGGGTGCAGCTAATGCTCAGCTGACTGAGAATTAGCTTAATTCTGAGTCAGCTGACGTCAGCCAACGTTCTACTCCCAGCGATGGGAACTAACAATCGATCGGTTACTTCTTTTTTGAGAAAGCTCGATCGGTTACTGGTGTGGTAAAAAGTAGCATGGGCCTAAATGATGCATCCTTGTGTTGGGCCCAAATATTCTCATTGCGGTCCCTAGTTTTGATCTAAGCTTGATGCGGTCATTCTTGTTCTTAATATGGGTCTACAGAAAAGACAGACCATTGTAGAAAAAAATAGTGAGTCAAAGAGAATCGAAAACTGAGATTTTTAGTTGTAGACCTACTGAGGTTTCTTAGTTGCAGGCTATGTGGCAACTCAGATTTTTTTCTCGGTTACTAGTGGAGTTGCACTAAATATTACCCAGTTGCTGTCTAGGTTGCAACTGGGATAGTTGAAATTGCAAGTCAGATTGCAACTAATATTTTATCCTAATTGCAAGTGAGTTGCGGTTGCATGTTAAGTTGCAACTAAGATTTTATCCCAGTTGCAAGTGGAGTTGCAACTGAGATATTTCCCTATTACAAGTGGAGCTGCAAATAAGATTCTATCCCAGTTACATGTGGAGTTGCAACTTAGATATTTCTCTATTACAAGTCGAGTTGTAACTAAAATTTTATCCCAGTTGCAAGTCGAGTTGAAACTGAGATATTTCCCACTTGCAAGTAAGGTTGCAAATAAGATTCTATCCAATTACAAGTAGGTTGCAAGTGAGATATTACCGCGTTTAGAATTGTACAAATAAAATATCAATAGAAGGCAGGAGTTACAAAAATTAAAAAAAAATAACACAACTGAAAAAACTCAGTCACAACTCCCCCACTTAAAACTGCAAAATATTAGTTGCAACCACATATGCAACTAGACAAAATTCAGTTGCAAGTCAACCGCAAAAACAAATAATTACAACCCCCCTTGTGGTCATAAAGAGCCTCCGCTACAACCTCGTCCATAACTCGAAAAAAACTAGTTGCAAGCAACTGTAATTGTAACTATTATAAAAATCATGACGTGATTCAAAAAGTCCATGTATTACCGCAATCTAACTAAATCTCGCTCTAATAAAAAAAACTTAATCTCACTCTACTCAAGTATAGTAAAACTTGTAAAAATAAATAATTATAAAACTAATAAGGACAAAAGATGTATATATCTTATTACACGAGATATCGCCAAGCAATTATGTAGACTGTAAATAAGTATTTATAACTTCAAAAATAAAAATAAATAAACATAAACAAAAGGGTCCAACAAAACGACCGCCAAAATGCGAAAAGCTAAGAAGGAACGATAGTTATAGACTTACATGTACATTGTTGGCCTGTTGGTCTGCATTCCCGCGTGGACAGCAGCAGGTTGTTGGTTCGAATCTAGGCAAAAACTACTCATATTTTGCTGGACGAAAAAAAAAACTTGCACGAATCTCCACGTAACATCCGACGACCATAGAGTTGACTGAGCATTAACTTATTTCTCAGCTAGCTCAGAATTAGCAAAACCGAGATTACAATGAGAACGTCCGTTAAGTTAAGTGAAAGAAATCAAAGCAAGCTTGCTTGTTGCTTTCCGTTTGGGATATACTAGGTCTTCAAGGGTGTCCGGCCCCTTAGTATCCATCGTCCAGTTCCCCTGCAACACGATTGGTGTTGATTGTTTTTGTCCATATAATTCATCAATAAATGGGTCGTTCCTAGTTAATTATGAAATTAGAAACTTCATCTTAGTACAAAGTATCACTTGTATTTTCACCCGGTGTTTTTTTTTTCTAAACGGAAAACCCAGCCTCTGCATCTAGTAGATGCACACGGCTTATTATATTAATAAATGTTCAGCAAACGACGACGATCATCCCATTACAACTCAGCGATAACGAATCATGGCTGTGAAGATAAGCCAACGAAACGTAAAAACGTGTATAACATGGTCTAGTATTTTTTTTAAAAAAATTCAGGAAAAAATTCAAATTTTTTGAGCTTCTATTCCAGAATATTTCACTTAGCCACATATTTAATATCTAATCTCCAGCTACATAATTAATATAGTCAACATACTTAACTTAGTCAAACTTTCCGTTCGGTCACCCATCCTGAAATTCCTCCAGCTCAAGCACGCTTAACCTTTGAGTTCCTTGCAAACTAGATTTCATATGAGATGTTAGAACTTACTGATAGTACTATCATATCAATCATATTAACCTATGGGGAATGATGTTAAACTTTTCTGTCGTTTAAATTTAAAAAAATATTTGAACAAATAAAAATGATTATATAATTATCTTAATTGACTAAATAACAATATAATGTTAGAAATTACTTTATTTTGTGAATAAATTATTTAATATACAATAATTTATAACTTTAAATCCGTAAATCGAAATTTGACAAATAAAATGTCTAAATCGATTAGAAAAATTAGACAAATTCAAATATGACATCCATATCATAAAAACATCGATAGTTTTAAAAAATTTAAACTCTTTTGATGAATAGCAATGGTGGCCATTTTAACAGTTTCTGCCGATTCAGCTGGAAACAGGCCAAATGACGGGTGTAATGGCCAAATCCATGGCATAGTTTGCTTAAATGTGGCCATATTCCACACGAATATGCATATTGGAAGCACGGACAATGTTCCCGAAGAAAGTTTTCCTTTTCATTAAATAAAAAAACTATTTTCCATTTTCCGAGTGTGAAAAATGGTTTTTTTGTGAATTATCAACCACAAATATGTTGCAAAACCTAGGAGCTGCATTTTTTGAAAATACTAGACCATGTTATATGCACAAATAACCAATTATTTTCCTCTGAAAAGGTTTTCATCCACCTATTTTGAAAAACACAAGTTTCTGCCGATTCAGCTGGAAACGGGTCAAATTTGAACTACAGGTAACACGTAGTTTGATCATGATTTTTGGAAAAAATAATTTTTAGGTACACAACTACCTATTTCATCAGAGATACACCAAGAGTTTCTCAATATTCAATCCCTAGCTACGAACGGTCATGCCCGCCGTCTTGGCTTTTTCATGAAACCGACTTAGAAAATTCCAGAAAATTTAAAAAACCCCAAAATGATGCAAGACCTTCGCGTGGTGTAATTATATATGTCCTAGTATCCACCAAAAATAATGAACTTGGAATACGACAGTTGTGTTGAAAATATGTTCACATAAATGAGCTATCTCCTACGAACATTCTAGGGTTTCGGGCCAAATGACAAGTGTAATGGCCAAATCCAAAAATGACGGGTGTACCCAGTTAGGATTTGAGTAAGACCAGGGCTAATTTCTAAAACCCAAAAATCGTGAAAAAATAAACTATGGATGGCCTCCCAAGATGATAATATATGAGGTAAATCACACTACAGATACATCAATAGAATTTTCACGTGAAATATAAGTTTAATATTTTACCAATGACAATATAAAAACAAACAAATTGTGGGGTGACATAATAGCATAATGAGACCCATATTTAGAGTTTAGTACCTAAATAACGAATCTCTGATCCTAGACTATCATTTTCCAATTGATCGTAGGAGAGGCACTAGAACTTATGAAAACACATAGAAATAATTAGAAATTAGTTTGGATATACATAGATCAAGAAATAACTTACCACTACCCGCATGTGCATCTGGTTCTTATGTGACCTCGAAATTCGGAAACACTCCAAAAAAATCCTCGTTCAATATAGCATGTCATAATATGATTCATCCAATTAGTTTGGATAAAATTGATTGTTCTCTTGATAACGAAATGGACTATTCATTAAAATCCGGACTTTGCAACTTGAAACCAACTTACCTATGAGTTTGGAAAAAGCAGAACGCAAGAAGACCTTCTGCCGCGGGAGTTTAAAATCGTGAGCTGGAACCTGGCCAGGGATATTAGTCCCGGTTCTTAATACGAGCCGGGATGCATGCCCCTTCTGCCGCGGCATTTTTTTTTTGATTTGTGTTTTGCGTCCCCCAGACCTTCCGGTGGACCCTCCCCGTACCTCCCGGATCCCATGAGAAGAGAGGTGCCCCGGTGGCCCTACCCCGGACCTCCCGGCTCCCACAAGAAGAGAGGAGCCTCGGTGGCCCCTCCCCGGAGCTCCCGGATCCCACGAGTGAATAAGTAATACACACACACACACACACACACATATATATATATATATATATATATATATATATATATATATATATATATATATATATATATATATAGCAGAATAAGGAACACTTATATTACGGAAGCAAAGTATATCGAGCATATTACATGACCGATGGAGTGTATTAAAAAAGCAAATTCAGTTCCAACCGGGGCTATAGTACTCTCCACCTACGTTTAGGACCTTTGCATCTATGAAGCCCGCAATTTCCTCCTGAATTTCTCGTATGCGGTCCCTTGGTAGAAGACCGTCCCGAAGCCGTTCGATCTAATATAAAGAAGAGGGGTCAATATATATTAATGAAACTAAGTAACTAAAATAGATGGTAATAAGAAGAATTGACGACTAACGTACATGAAGTTGCTTTAAATTTCTGCCCTTGGGACATGTCGTCTGACGAATGAACTCGCAAACGTAGTATCCACACAAGTGATTCCCATCTCCTTGTTGCAAGCACTTTACGATAACATGTTTTCAATCACAATAATAATCAACCTGCCATGAGAATGGTATGGAAACTAGAATCTAGCAGATGCGCGCGGATTTAGATAGTACTTACTTGCACAACATCAAATGTAAGCTCTGATTTCCATTCACCGGGAGACTTCTTTGTGAACCTCTTCCAAACGCTACGCGAGAAAGAAAAAGAATAAAAATTACTTGATACCCAACTAGGCCGGCCGTGTTTCTTGACGACGACCCTATTGGCTGTCCTTACATGCATCGGGGGAGGCGGCGCGGCCACAGGCGGCCGGCCGTTTCTTGGGGGGTAGCCTAGGTACTATTGGTGGCCGGGGGCGCGCCGGCGCCGGCCTAGTCCTCCTCGTCGGAGGAGATGCAGTGGTAGGCAGGCTGCTGCCACAGGTGGGCAGGCAGTTGGGGGCGCCCGCCGGTGGCTGCGGAGGCATCGGGGGCACGTTCGCCGGTGGCGGCGGCAGCTCCTCCGGCGACCATCCGCCGCCGGTCCAGGCCTAGCTCATCCCGTACTCCAGGCCAGGGGCAGCAGCTGTGGCGGCGGCTGGTCCTCCGACGCCTCCATGGCGGCGTTCATCGTCTGGCACAACGGACCCGGCGGTGGAGGGGGCGGCATCGCGTCGGCATCGGCGGCCGCGCTGGCCAGGACCTGGTCCCACCGCTTAATCTCGTCCTCGACGAGGGAGCGGCGGGAGGCCTCGTAGGCGGCCTCGAATCCGGCCTGGAGCTGGGGGTCCTCCTCGTCCTCGAGGATGTCCTCCTCGAACCATAGCTCCGGCTCGCTGTCGGGCGGCGGTGCTGGGTAGGTGTCGGCGGCCTCCTCCGGGGGCGTGGGGAAGTAGAAGCGGCGGCGCTGGTCGTGCTCCTGCTGGAACCAGACGTTCCAGTTCGGGGAGCTCCACGCGTAGGCGCGATCCCTGAGGAGGTGGGCCGGCAGTAGCGCGGGCCGGCGGTCGATCTCCTCGCGGGCGGCTTCATTGGTCGGGGACGGCGGCACCGGGATCCTCTGGGGGTTGAGGTGCCAGCCGTCCGGGAGGTGGACGTCCGGCCAGAAGACCTGCGTGGCGTGCTCCCCGTGCCACGTCGCCTCCTCCTTCCGCACGTAGCGGCGGAGCCTCTTGCCTGGCGGGGCGCGAGGCGGCGGGTTGCGCGCTGCCGGAGGTGGTGCGGGGACGCGCGGGCCGCCTCCGATCCGGATGCCGCCCGGACCGTAGCCGAACGCCTCCGGCGGCAGCGGGGGAACGCCGGCGCCTCTCTGGCCGGCGCCGCTGGAGGAACCGGCCTCGTGCTCATTCTTGGCGCGCTTAAACCAGTGGCGGGGCGACATGGCTATGGTTCATGCTGGGCGCGGGATGTGCGGGGGTGTACGGCGAGGCGGGGGGCCTTTAAAAAGGACCCGGGCGGGGTTGGCATGCCAACCGGCGGCGAGAACGTGGCAGCGGTTGCAGGCGGCCATGAATGCGCGGGGAGGAAGCCGAGGCATGGCGTGACCGTTCGTGGCCACGGTGGGGAAGTGGAGGCGCGAGGAAGCTTAGGCGGCTGGGGTCGCTGGTGAGTGGGCCCTTAGACCGCGCGCGGCTGCGGTTATGGTCTTACTTTAAGGACGTAGGGACGTGGAAACGGGCGAGCCAACCACTAGGTTGCCGGCCAGTGGCCCCTTTGACCCCGCGTGGCCAGTGGGCCCTTTGACCGAATGTGGCCAGTGGGCTTAGTTAAAGACGCGGGCCAGTGGGCCCTTTGACCAAAATGTGGCCAGTGGGCTTAATAAAAGGCGTGAGCCAGTGGACCGGTTGGGGAAGGGGATGCCAGTTGGGGATTACGAGCAGGCATCGTAAATTGCAAAAAAAAAATGTGAAAAAACACCCTTGCCGCGGCAGAGAAAGTGGCCAAACTGCTGCTTCTTCAGAGAAGGCATTCATCTCGGTTCCTAACACGCACCGGGACTAACTCCCCTGGCCAGGTTCGCCACGTGGTTAGTCCCATTTGTCCCGGGTCCTGGTGCAACCGGGACCAATGGGGGAGGTGCATTTGTCCCGGCTGGCCCATCCCGGTTGCACAACCGGGACAAATGGGCCTTACCAACCGGGACTAGTGCCTGTGTGTTTCCAAGTGCGTGCACAAGCCACGAGAGTAGCCGACAAATAGCGACCTGAACATGACGTAGAGCGGTTAGTCGACACAGCGGAGTCGACGTAGAGCGGCCACAATCGCGGGCAGAAGCCGCGAGAGGCGACGTAGAGCGGGGGATCGGTATAGACGGACTTGACGTAGCCGGAGTAGACATAGAGCGGACACAACCGTTGGCAGAAGCCACGAGAGGCGATGGAGAGCAACATGAAAATTCCATCGGGGAGGCATCGAAACAGGTAACAAGGATCACCACAGAACGTGGACATGTTTTTTTTACAAACGGTCAACTCTCTATTCGCTCGATCCAGGAAGAGCGAGCGCAGAGTCAGCCCAGCTTCGCCTGAGAGAGACGACGGACGGCGAGCAGCCTGAGACAATGGGCAGCAAGGGCACGGCGGCCGGGGCGGAGAGCCAGAGGACGACATGCGCCAGAGAGCCTGAGGACCATGGGCTGCGAGGGGACGGTGGCCAGCAGACGGTGGAGGTGGCCGGAGAGTACACGAGCCTGGCCAAGCAGACTAACGACAGGGGGCGGGTTTTTCCGGGCGGCGGCCGGCGGACCTCAGCGGAGGAGCATACGGGCGGCCGGAGTGATGGCAACCGGCGGCGGTGGCGCAGGAGGCGGACGAGGTGGAGCACGATCGAGGATGCACGACCTTGAGCTGGACGACACGGCTGCGACCTAGGGATGGATTGGGGCAGCGGCCGGTGGCAGACTGGTAAGATATAGTGATACCATCTTCACGATTAGAATCTACCAGCATAATATTTACTCTTCCGTTCTAAATTAGATGAGTCTCACATAGATGTATCTAGCATATTTTAGTGCTATATACATCTATTGGAGACACTAGTGGAAACAACCCCTTTCGTCCAGGGGGCCAGGGGCATCTGTCCCGGTTGCACAAAAATCCGGGACAAATTCTATGCATTAGTCCCGGTTCGGTTGACCGAGGCAGCAGAAACCACCTGGGGGCATCTGTCCCGGTTCGTGGGGAGGCATTGATCCCAGTTTGTGGCACGACCCGGGACCAATACCTTGCCACAGGCCACGTGGCACGCGTATGGGCATTGGTCCCGGTTTGTGGCACGACCCGGGACCAATACCTTGCCACAGACCAACAAAGATTTATTTCTGTTAAAAACAGCATAGTTCCTGCAATTATAAATAGACCAACAAATAGCTAAAACGACGATGCGTATCCTAGCCTTAGTCTTTTTATCCACCCCATTCAACCAATTTCCAAACGCATTTGTAATATTGGTTGAAGGAGTTATATTCTTTTATCACATTAGACGGCTGCGTAACGCCAGTGCCAGTCCATCTTCCTATTGCCGTTCTTTTTATCACATTAAATGTCCAACCACTCTCTACCCTCCTCTTTTTGAAGGTCGACCGCCCACACATTTCAGAAACGAAGCGCCAGTCCATCTTTCTATTGCCGTTCTGCGACTCGCATGAGGTGAGGCAACGATGCCACAAAGTATGCATTCACATTAGGAGGGGGACATGCATTTCGATACATAAACAAGGCACAGTACACATAATGGCAAGATTGGATCTAAATCTAAACGGAGAGCATAGATCTAAATAAACAAGGCAGTACATAATGGCAAGAGTGCATCGATCTACTAGTCATACTCCTACCTAGGCCTATAGTATATCCACTCGTAGTCGTCGTAGTCGCCGCCGTCGTCGTCACTACCGTCTGATGGTGCTCTGCACTCCCTCGGAGGATCACGACTCCAGGACTGGGCGTGAGGGTAGCGCAGGCGAGGGATATCGCCGGCCCTGATGTAGTCCATGACACTCTGTAGAGTCCGGCCATTCCACCATAGCCGACGACCGGCCTCGTGAAAGTTCCCAGGAGGCAGACCGTCCTCCTCATACCTGGCGAGCGCCCTCTCACGCCGATTGATGAAGAAGGCATCCCAAGTATGCTGGTTATCGGGATGCCAACTGGGATTTCTCCGCTGCTCCGGCGTGAGCTCGTGGTAGTAGTGGTTCGTGATGGCCGCCCGACGCGCCACACCTTGAGGAAGAGGAGGGACCGGCACTCCTCCGGCGCTCAGCATCCAACCGGCAGGAACGTTGTAGCCGCACGGGCAGGGGTAGTTCGTGGCGGAAAATGCCTCCGCCTGGATGAATGTTAGAGTGGGTACGGTAGAATCCATGAGAGAGTGGTGAGTTTGTATGTGTTTATGCCAATGGTGTGGCAATGCATACATATATATAGCGAGAAGAAAACATCCCTTTAGTCCCGGTTGGTGTCCCCAACAGGGACTAAATGGGTTAGGGTTTCATTGGGAAACGGATCATCCCTTTAGTCCCGGTTGGGGACACCAACCGGGACTAAATGGGAATTAGGGTTTCGTTTGGACCAATCAGATAGAATCACACTGATCGTGTGTTTCTTTCAATCGCTCGTGAGTCGTTGGATCCGGGTGTGTTTTTTTTGAGCTGTTGTGAGCCGTTCGATCAGGGCTACGGTGTGTTTCTTTCGAGCTGCTGTGAGCCGTTGGATGAGGTGTTTCTTAACCGTTGGATCAAAACCCTAGCTCAACACTTTGTGAGCCAGAGGACCCTATATATAGCCCAGCTTCATACACCGGTCAGTTCATCTCCCAAATACAAAACATCCGGATTCACCATCATACGTCCAGCCCTGTACTTGGTATGCATATATGCACCCAGTAGCCACGGTTGGGCTGTATGATGGCGATACCGTTTGTTTTGTTCTACACCCTTTTAAGGTTTGATACATCATATATTCAGTTCATCGAGCAAATACAAAACATCCGGATTCGCCATCATACGTCCTGCCGTGCATTTGGTATGTATATTGCACCCAGTAGCCACGGTGGGGCTGTATGATGGCGATACCGATTGTTTTGTTCTACATCCCCGGTCCTTTAAGGTTTGATACATCATATATTCAGAGCAAATAAAAAACATCCGGATTCGGCATCATGCATGCATACGTCCTGCCGTGCATTTGGGTCAGTGTTTAACACATTCATCCCCCTTTAACACATTCATCCATGCATGCTTGGGTCAGTGTTCACTTTGAGCTCGGGTAGTAATGTGCTCGGGAACATCACCACCGGCTTCCGCGGCGTCCGAGCACGGCAGAACAGAATGTTTACCGCATCCCCCTCGGTTTTCGTTTGTTTTCTCTTTTTAATGAAAGAATTTGTATTCCAGCGACACTGCGGCGCGCTAGCGCGTCTGTTTTCTGTTTAATATAATTATTACTAATTTAAAAAAAATATAAGATATTTATATTTAAATTAAGTGCAAATAGTGAAATAGTTAATAGTTTGAATAGTTAGAATAATTATTTAGGTAAACAGAAAACGGATTTGAATTAGTTATGCAAATTCAAACAATTTTCATGTTGAAATTTTTTTCAAATTTGAAAGTATATAGAAGTTATTCATGTGCATATTCAAGATATTCAAATTTTTGCGCTAAAACAATTGGCGCGCCCGGCCCAAAAGTACTTCTGGTCCAGCGCGCGCGACCAGACGGGGCTTTCGTCCCGGTTGTTGCCACCAACCGGGACGAAAGGGGTTTTCGTCCCGGCTGCTGCCACCAACCGGGACGGAAGGGTCTTTCGTCCCGGTTGTTGCCACCAACCGGGACGGATGCTAGATAGATATATACATGTCACCCTCCCACCCAGTCCCAGACCACGCGCAGGGACGAAATCGACGCCGCCAGGCTGCCCATTTTTTCCGTCCCCCGCGCCGCCCCTCGCCCCCGTCGGCGTAATCCTCTGTGGCGGCGCCCCTCGATCCCGTCGCCCCGCGCTCCCGTACGTCACGCTGCCCTCCGCCCCGCGCGCCGCCCTCAGGCCTGATCGCTCCTCGTCGAGCGCACCCGCCCTCGACCCCGTCGTGCCGCCTCCGGCCCCGCGCGCCCCGCCCTCGATCCCGTCTCGCGCCGGCCTCCACCGCCCCGCGCCGCCGCTGCCCCGCGCCGCTGGCCCGCCGCTGCCCCGAGAGGAGGTAAGGCCTGTCTCCATCTCGCCCTAACCCGGGGCATTTTTTGTTTTTTTCCTTTTTTTTACTTAATTACTGTTTTTTCTAGTTTTTTATTAGTGTTACAAATGTTATAATTATTAGTTATGAATGTTAGAAATTTTTGATTAGACTTATTAATTTTAGATTTGTTTAGAATTGATATAGGAAATTTAAGAATGTTAGAATTATTAGTTGTGGATGTTAGAAATTTTAGATTAGACTTAGAAATTTTAGATTTGTACGTTTAGAATTGATATAGGAAATTTAAGATTGTTAGAATTATTAGTTATGAATGTTAGAAATTTTAGATTAGACTTAGAAATTTTAGATATGTACGTTTAGAATTGATATAGGAAATTTAAGAATGTTAGAATTATTAGTTATGAATGTTAGAAAATTTAATTAAGTTAGTGTTATAAATTTAAGAATGCTAGAAATGTTATCGTATGTTTAAATATTTCATGAATATGTTGCTCTTTTTGTGTATTATCTATAAGCAATTTTGATGAAAATAATTGATCATTAGTTAATTATTATGTATAAGCAATTTTAATGAAATTGATCTGAAATATATACTTACTCTTTTTGTATAGTATGGAGCCAAGAGAAGAAGATGCCGAAAATATGATCGATGTGAGGGAGATCCGGTGCTCACCCAGGGAGATCCGGTGCTCACCCGACGTAGGGACCGATGTGAGCTAGTGGATGAACGACTCCGGTGAGGGAGATCCGGTGCTCACCCAGGGAGACGACTCCGATGAGGGAGAAGCCGACGGCTCCGATATGGGAGCAGCCGACGGCTCCGGTGGAACCATACAAATTACAAACACCGGCTCCGAGGTGCATATATAGATATGTTAATTAATGAAGCATCCGTTGTCTATATACATGTATTAACAGTCTTTATATTTTTAGACATCCGGTTCAAGTATATCAACCGGAAAAAAGACTAAACGAGGCGCAACAAAGAAGTTGAAAGATACAGAAAGATACAGGATCGGCACGATCGCAGCAGACGGCGCACCCGAGCTTCCCGCTGATGTTGCCCAAATATTTTGTGAAGCAATGCGGAGTGCTAGTTAGAGATCATATCCCGATCACTGTTAATGAGTGGAATAAGCCAAAAGATCCGCGGAAACAAGGATTTTCGTATGTCGGCAAAATAGCCAAAGATCATCTTTTCTCAAAGATTTTGGCTAATTTCAACTTACCCGTGCCGGAGGTGGACGAGAATGAAGCGGCTGTGAATGAGGCCGATGTTACTAAAATGAAACATGAGATACGGGAAAAGGTCAAAGCGTGGACCCTGAAAAAGATGGCCGAGCAATTCAAAAACTGGAAGAAAAGATTGAACCTTGATTATGTTAAGAAGAACAAGACTCCTGATTTCACTCAAGGGTATGAGAAAATAAAACCCGTATGGGAAGACTTCGTGAAATACAAGCTGGAAGAGAATGAACTGGAAAGGAGAAAAACAAATGAGAAAAACACCGCCAAAAAGGTATATCACCATGTTATGGGGCAAGGTGGCTACAAGGGTTCCAGTCCCAAATGGAAGACATGGGATAACAACCTGCTTCAGCTGGGGATCACTCCCGAGCCGTTCTTGTGGGTCGAGCGGACAAGGTCATGGTTCTACGGGCATGGGGGCACGTTGGACGCCGAAGGAAAAGCAATATATAACTTAAGGCATAAAGAGAGTCCTCTACCCATAGAAAAGCTGAGAGACGCAATGAAGGACGTTAAAGATGGGAAGTTCGTGCCAGATAGAGAGAACGACGAGCTCACACGAGCCCTCGGGAATAAGGAACACGCAGGGCGTACACGAGGCACAAAAGGCACTCCTCCGTGGAGTGTTGCGTTCGACTCCACCAAAAAGTTATACCCAGATAGAAGCCGTCAACGTAAGAAGGACAAGGAGGCAGCTGAAGCCGAGAATTAGGCAAACTGGAGGCGTCAACTTGAAGAAATGGTAAAGATGACACAGGATGTAGCAAAGAAGCAGCAGGACCAAATTAACACACTTAGCCAGCAGATAGTGTCTACCGGCGCATCAGTACACATGGTAGAAGTTGAAGTCGAGGCTCCCGACGCTGCACATTCTCATCGCAAAAGCAGCGTTGCGTCCATGCAGCTACCGGGTGAAGATGCACCGCCGATGATTCACCCGGTGGATGAGATCACGGAAATGACATCCTGTGAGCTCCACGTGAAGGTTGTCAATATAACCATCAAGGCGGCGGCCGGCTATGTATTACCAATTGGCAACGAACTAACTCACCATAGTCTTCCGGTTCCACGGGGCTACGCTGTTGTTGGGGTCGATGAAGTTGTCAACGGATTCGAGCGGGTAAAGCTTGATTTTCCTGAAGGTGAAGACGAAGAGTTGACTAAACTCGGAGAAGCCAAGAACTTGACCGTTCTATGGCTAAAGGAATGCATTGTGCTCACAAATCAGACGGCAAAGCCATCGAATCCTCGCCTTTCTCCAGCGCAAAAGTCTCCAGCGCGGTCGTCTTCGCAACGTATGCCGTCTCCGGCATGGTCGCCTACGCCGTGCACGTCTCCAGCGCGGTCGCCTACGCCGCCGCGTCAGCCTTCTCCGCCCACTAAGTTTCTGCCAAAACGTAAAATATCACCGAAACGTCAACGGTCACCCCTCCCGAAGGTACCAAAAGAGGTACCCAACTTACCTTACCACTATACTCCCGAGGAAAACCAGAAAATCGCAAAGGACCAATACGAGGCGTGGAAATCAAAGCGGAAGGAGAAGCAAAAGCCAGATTTCCCCGAGACCGAAGAAGAGATAGAACGAGCTTGGAAAATGGTGAAGACTCTTCATCAACCCGAGCCGAGTCTGTCATCTGACTATGACCGCTCTATTCTGAAGTCACACCAGGAAATGGTGCGGTCGACGAAGAGTATTATCGCGAGCGGGAAAAAGGGAAAATTAGTTGCTCAGCTCGGAGAGCAGAAAAAACAATCCACGTCCCCGCTCAAAGTGATTTCCAATACCCAGGTGGGGCCGAGCACTAATATTGCTGACGAGCAAATTGATCCGGAGTTTATAACACTGTACGCAGACAAGGCAGCTGATGCGGGTTTGTCCATTGCTGAGTATATGCAAACAATGAACTACTGTCCCGCAGCTGAATGTGCGTACAAATACCAGTACGGGAAGTCTCTTGTCAAACCCGAGGTGATAAAGGATCTACCAACAAAAATGCGAAGAGTGCGTAGTTGGTATATGGAAGCCGTTGATGAATCTATGGACTGGTTATGTCTGAACGTTAAGGACGAGCACTATGGAAATGGAAATGGATATGTTATGATTCAATTTGAGGAATTGTTTCAGTTATACCAGCAGCAGGCCCTCGACAAATCTATCCTTAGTGCCTATTGTCTGTAAGCACTTATTTCTCTAGCTCACCTCATTCAATTGCATATTCATATATATATATATATATATATATATATAGTACACTCATATATTATAATTGCAGAATGAAGATTCTCGAATGCAAAAGAGGTGGAATCTATGATATTGGGTTCATTGATCCAAATATTGTTTATGAAAAGACTCTTCGGCAATCTCCCAAGGATACAGATAATAATATTCTGAGCGCAATAATATTTAACCAACACCGACGGGAAATACTATTTCCTTACAACTTCAAGTAAGTGTGTTACTCTGTTGTAAACATTCTGTTTTCCTTACTCGATGTTCACTGTATAATTGATGAGTTCTGCGTGCGCAGCTTCCACTATATTCTGCTAATCTTCCAAATTGACAAAGGAAAAGTAATTGTAATGGACCCAAAACGTAAACCCCTCTCAATGTGGGCTGACATGCAGGAAATGATCCAGCGGTAATTTCAATCTTTATTAATTTCAGTATTTATATATGGCAATATATCGACTACTTTGTTTCATTTTCGGATATCAAGTAATTACTAACTCTTTTTATTCTTTTTCTTTCTCGGGTAGGGTTTGGAAGAGGTTCATAAAGAAGTCTCCCGTTGAATGGAAAAAAAAGCTTACATTTGATGTTGTGCAAGTAAGTACTATCTAGATCCGCGCCCATCTCCTTGATTCTAGTGTCGATACCATTATCATGCCTGGTTGATTATTATTTTGATTGAAACAATGTTCTCGTAAAGTGCTTGCAACAATGAGACGGGAATAACTTGTGTGGATACTACGTTTGCGAGTTCATTCGTCAGACGACATCTCCCAAGGGCAAAAATTTAAAGCAACTTCATGTACGTTAGTCGTCAATTCTTCTTATTACTATCTATTTTAGTTACTTCGTTTCATATATATATATATATATATATTGACCACTCTTCTTTATATTAGATCGAACGGCTTCGGGACGGTCTTCTACCTAGGGACCGCATACGAGCAATTCAGGAGGAAATTGCGGGCTTCTTAGATGCAGAGGTCATAAACGTACATGGAGAGTACCATGCCTCCGGTTGGAACTAAGTTTGATTTTGTAATACACTCCATCGGTCATGTAATATGATCGATATACTTTGCTTCTGTAATATAAGTGTTTCTTATTCTGCTTTATATACTTATTCACTCGTGCGATCCGGGGGCTCGGTGGAGGGTACTCTTCTCGAGGTCCGGGGAGGGGGGGGCCGCCAGGAGGTCTCGGGGGACCAAAAAAAACGGAAATTGTAAAGCCCTGCCGCGGCAGAGAAAAGGGCAAAAGCCCTGCCGCGGCAGAAGGGGCATGCATCCCGGGTCGTATTTAGAACCGGGACTAATAGCCCTAGCCAGGTTCCAACGCTCGGGCCACGTGGTCAGCCCCATTTGTCCCGGGTCCTGCCACAACCGGGACCAATGGGGAGGGGTATTTGTCCCGGATGCCCCGTCCCGGTTGCACAACCGGGACAAAAGGGGGCCTACGAACCGGGACTAAAGCCCCAGTTTCCACTAGTGGGTCTGGGGGGCCAAAAAACGCAAATCGTAAAATTTCTGCCGCGGCAGAAGGGGCATGCATCCCGAGTCGTATTGAGAACCGGGACTAATAGCCCTGACCAGGTTCCAGCGCACGGGCCACGTGGTCAGCCCCATTTGTCCCGGGTCCTGGCACAACCGGGACCAATGGGGGAGGGGTATTTGTCCCGGATGCCCCGTCCCGGTTGCACAACCGGGACAAATGGGGCCTACGAACCGGGACTAATGCCCCTGTTTCCACTAGTGAGAGTCATCTAATATGGAACGGAGTGAGTACTTTGTAATAATCCGTTGACACAGTTGAACTCTTTTTGGCATTAATATTTACTTTGACACATATACATGATTGGGACCCACTGTTTCTAGAGCTAACATGTATCGTGTACCAACTCCGAACTAAATTTACGCCATGAAATATAAGCTCACTTGACGCGCATATATGCTAGCTTTTGGTTTTCACATACATATATATTCATGCTCCTAGGTGGTCCACTTGATAGTCATTGAAATTCCCAAACCATCCTTAAGTGTCACTGAAATTCTAAACGATGCTTAAGGGTCACTGAGTGAGGAGACACGTACGTGATGGCAATTTACTCGGTGTGGATGCGTGAACGCATGATTAGTTTTGGATTGAGCAGCGTCAGGAAATCAACTAGCACCAGTTTGCTTTCCTCTACTATTAGATGTACATGTGGTGTTTTCACGGTCTTGTATTTAACCATCTGACCAACCTATCCAAGCAAAACCAAAGTGGCCACAAGATCGATGGAAAGGTTATGCCAGCACGGGCCTAAACCGTCAAGCCGGAGTAGTTAAGGACATTGTAGATAAGTGAACATCAGAGGGATAATGCGCATTAAGGAGACGTAGAGTGGAAGCGAGTGAGACGAAGATGTGAGATGGCCAACGTCAGGAACACCAATAAGAATACGAGTGTTTCAAAAAATCGTTAGTGGCTGCGAGTCCTTGTTATGTTTGTGTATGAGGAAATCACTGAAAGAGCCCCAAATACTGATCGGTTGCGTGCATTGGCTGTTGGGTGTTCCGATCTAAGGTTCCCAGTTTGGGCTCAACAATTTGTAAACTTGTGATGGAATTGTCCGAGGTGCCCGCGGGTGATCGTTGGGAAGTAATAAGCTTCACCGCCATAGCCACATCGACAAAGAGACGCACGTGCAACATGCCCACTAATAGATTAGTTATAAGTTGTTCTGATGATCTTCACAGAAGATGGCAGCATGCATGATACCACAAATTGCGATGGCGCCTGTGGTGCTCTGCTCAAATGAAACTTGTCAATGTGCTTGGGAGTCACGGTAGTCATCTGGCCCAAAACGTTATTTCAAGGATACACAATGAAAAGACATATCGGTTTCATAGTAGGAAGACCAAGAGGGCGATTTACAACGTGTTCTACACAGTTGTCGAGGACGCAACGCACCGCTTTTACAACAACAAAAAACTACTCGCTAAGCCTCCACGTGTCTCCACTGTCCTAAAAAGCCTAGTTAAGAGCCAACCCTCCGCCTCTTCTGTGATAGTCCTCATCACTGTTGCTGATGACGGATTTGCCCCTTTGAGCACCACATGTTCTAGCAGATGAGGGCGATCGCCGTCCACCGGTCTTTGTCTCCACTGTCCCCACCACCCTTCTCGGCCAACCACACGCACAACCTCTTGTCTCAGCCAACCTAAATGTGAAAACCTATTACTAAGGGGCAGGTAGGTACATGCAAACGAGTAAAAACCAGCTATGTGTACCCACTGATGTTGTTTGAGTTCAATGTCCACACTTGGTGCACAAGAAACCTGGGTGCCAAGTTAAAGAGATTTTAAATTGTCTTAGTTTTCCCAAATTTTTGTAGTTATAATTAACTAGTGGAATACGCGATATATTTTTGTGATTGGATTTCTAATAAATCAGTCAGGCTGTGTCTAGGATTGATAAAAAGACAAAAAAGACAAAGGAACGTATACGAATAGGCGTTGCTGCTGTTCTTTGGGCTGTTTGGAATTGCAGAAATAGTGTGGTGTTTGACAAGAAAAACAGAATTCATTTTTTGCAGGTTATCAACATGGCGGTCTCTTACATTCACCTGTGGTCCTTCCTTCTACCTGCGGATCAGAGAGGACTTATGGATTCCGGCTGTGCTCGAATGATGGCGGTCGTTCGGGCTATCTACAGCCGGGGTGGGTGGCTTAATGAGCGACGTTTACATGCATAACGTTGTAATTTTTCTTTGGCTGGTGTTTGTGGCCACTTTGAGTGACCCTTGATTTGTACGCCGAATTTTAACTTTCACAGTTCTTTTAATAAAGTCCAGCCGTGTGCATCAATTTGATGCAGAGGCTGGGGCCAAGGCTCCCATTTCAAAAAAAGAAAAAAAAGTGTCTAGCATATTGCATTACTCATGTATGGTTAATCCACCCCGTACATTATTACATACTTCACTATTCTTAATGTGTAGTTGGTTCTTGATGGTTGGGACATGTGAGATGAAAATTCTATATATTTGATCGGTGCTTGTTGCTGGCATATGTTGCTTAGGTTAGTCACAATGGGGAGTAACATACACTAGTAACGTCTCGGCTTAAAACCAATACGAATTGCTCCTATGATTCCCAGCGCTTTTATCCAATGATCCCACGAATGAAAGCAATAAATCATTTAAATAGTTGTAGGCTCCTCTTTTGGATTCCATAGTAGTAGACAACCGTAGTTCCGAAATATCCTTCCCTGCATTTTCAATTAATAGCTCGAATTTGTATCCTCGGGCAAGGGAAATATGCAAGTGGCGAAGGAAGAATTTTCTTAAGGCAGGTGAAACTAAAAGGTGATGCTAAAAGAGAAATAGCGTCGAGATATTACAACTAGATATGATTGTTTATTTGAGCATAAGTAAAATATATAAACGTATCTATGGCAAAGCTCTAATTTTTTTTTGCTAATTTTGTTGATACGGACTCTTAATATCCCTTACTCTATGTGGCACATCATCGATTCATCAATAATTTCTTCAATTCTCTCTGTATGCCTTTAAAATATCAATACAAACTCTAAGATCTTCAATTCTCTATACGAATTCAAAATAGCTCTAAATTACCTTGTATATGCTTACGATCGAAGTTAAAGAAATATCGATATTTCATTTCTGTAAGAAGAGCTTGGTATTCACACTAAATCTATAAAACGAGACTTAAAACAAAGCAAGATAATTCTCGAAACAACTAAATTTTTTTTGATATTTTCAGAAATTTTTATAATTGATGGCAATATATTATATATAAATATTGATGTATCCAGAATGTAAAAGTAAACATGGTGGGCTTGTATTGTCCCTATTTTTTCAATTCCCGTATATTTTACATTTCATTCATACTTAGTATTATGATGTTATTTTTAGCATAATTGGCATTTTCAATAGGTTATATGAAGATTCATTTATCCAATTCAACATATACTCATATCATTAAACAAACATATTGATGGATCAAATGCAACTAAAATTTTAGCCTTAACTAGACAAAGTTGAGAACAATATGAAGTACTCACTCTGATCCATAAAAAGGGTGGCTCACTTAGTACAAAATGAGTGACACGTTTTGTGGATCAGATGGAGTCATTCCTTGCAAGAATTGATTTCGGCCACCACCCATAACTAGGCAAAAATAATCAAAAACCTATTAAAATACACCAACTAAAACAGTTTTAGAGTGGGGCTTCATTAGTATTTTTTTTGTTTTATACTCGATTTTGCTCGGTGTTTTAATAAAACACATACACCTATCTCATACAAATTCTGCAGTGGGATCCTTTTGGAAAACATATATGGATATTGTTGTGGAAATATTGTACTTAAACGCGTCTAGAGGATATTATCACACAGTCAATGATCATAAGGAGAACTTATAACGTGGTTTATGTGGATCACTGTGTTATTTGGCCTTCTCATATTACAAAGGACAACAAGCATATATTGTCAAAATATTTTTTCCCTAATCTATTATATACTAAAAGCAAAATACGGGTGTCAAATAAAGCCACCACGTTGATCCACATCATAAATATTATTTTGACCGTTAGATCTAAAATTAGTGCTTAGAATTTTAAATTACAACCGTAAGATTTATATAACAAATATGTCACACCATGTCCCAATTAATATAAGACAATTTGGGTCCAACACGCCAAACACATTAGCAAACCAGCGTGCGTCCTCATGTACTTTCAAACGGAAAGAAAGAGTCTCATGTCTCCACGTGCACCGGTTGAACGGTAAAAACAAGTCTTGATCCCCACCAAGAAAAAAATCTGAATCCCATACGTGAAATTTATACAGCATGTTGGGTATAACACATCCGCCACGTACCATGTGTGGTCCTAATTGCCATCCATGTCAGGACTACTAATTGATCAGAGTTGTACGCAACAAGTCTCCATGACCCGACCTACGAGAGTTGAAGGAAAAAAATAATCGTAACAAGAGAAGACTATATTCTTATTCTATTATTTTTAATATTTTCAAGACTCATCTCGGAAGGATCCCAGCTGCCTCCGATAAAAAAAAGGAAAATATACCCAGACTAGAACTAGAACGCGGTGAAGTTGGTAGACAATTTACCGTAGATTAGATAGGGTTTCTGCCCAACTTTTAAAGGGACAATAGAGGAGAAAAACTTGGCAGCCTGTAAAAACTAAACTTAGCACGTAATGGAGAGAGCATTTAGCCGTGGTCCAAGTAGATGACATTTTCACAAAAATAAAATAAAAAACATGCTACAAAAACATAAATATAAGACAAAAAAAAGTATGTAACTATAAATTTATTGGATTATAGAAAACATACAATTGCTAGAATTTCATAATTTATAATCTTGAAGACATATATATATTATGCAAAGGTAGTATTTACTCCTCTGTTCGGAAATAATTATCTTGCTTTTCCGAAGGGAGGGAATAGCTCATAAATATATAGTGTGATACATAAGAAAATTTAAGCATACATGGAGGAACAACGCGAAAAATCATTCCGATCGACAAAACAGCAAGCACAACCTAATCTAAAGTATGATACATAAGAAAATTTAAGCATATTCCAAGCGATAACGCGAGAAATTCATATGCTCCCACGACAGTCGACAAAACAACAAGCACAGTCTATGAAGTGTAGTGAAACTACTACGAGCAAGAGTTCAATTGATGTATTGTACCATGGCATTTATCATGTTCAAGGGATATTTTATAGCAGTTGGCGCCAATATATTACTTATCGATGACTCAGGATAAAATCACCAGGATCTAGACGAGGAGCACGTCCATGTCATTGAAAACTCCCTGTCTACCACAAAACAATTCGATATTAAGACACTAAAATACATGCCCGAATGATCTTTGAAATTAAATTGATCTTTTGTGCATAACTTAAAATAAACCACACCCAACGAATTTTGAAAAACTTATATAAACATTTACTCGACATAACTATGATTGGCAAAAAAACTATTTGCACAACAAAGTTTATACTTCCATAACTATACATCTAACTTGAGCGAGCAACATATGAACTTTAACCACACATAATTCCCATACATCACATAAAGACTACCAGTAATCTTAATATGGTGTGTAATGATCTATTAATATGGGGTTTACGATTGTAGCTCCATGAACGGTGGCCAAAGCACATTTCGACCCCATCTCTGACCTCTAGCGTGCTTGCGGCTGCCATCTCTGGCTGCAAGCACACTACTCACCTCCATTTCCGGTAGCTAGTGTACTCATCCCCTCATGCATAGCAATCTAGCAGCCACTTCGCCCGCAACCATCTCTGGCCACCAGAAGCTCACCTAGCGATGATACTCACCGTGGTCCAGCACCACCTCTTGTGCGGGAATCCTGCCTCTTCGCCGTCCCCATGGTCCAACACCACCTCCTTCTGCGAGATGGCCGATTCTCACAATGCTATACATGGAGTTTTCCTCGGAGAGTCGCCGCTTCACACCGGCGAGGAAACTGCCCCCGGACGAGATCCCTCTATGTACTTACCTGCTCCTGCTACGTCCTGCCCTCACTAGAGCTGGGAGCAGCGATTTTAACTCAATGATGTTGCTTGTTGTTTTGTTGTTCCTCCCGTTGATATTTTCAGTAGCTGGATATAATTTTTAACTGCATGTATTATTTTGGTTTTTACACCAAAATGGTAGATGGATGTAACATTGTAAGTGGATGTAAGTTTCTCTTTTTGTTACATCCAATACAATGAAAAATGTAAATTTTTTTTTGAAGCAAAGGGCAAAAGACTTGCCTTTTATATTGATATAGAAGGAGTAAACATGAGGTGGCCTAAGCCAAAATAAAAACACACAAGCAAGAAATAAACAAAGCCCGTCTCAGGAAACTAGTGCAGCAAAATGCTTGGCGCCAGCGGAGATCCAATTCTTGCATTCGTCTTTTATCTTCTGAAAGAGTGCTGTCGGGGCCATGAACTTGTTGTTGGACACTCTCGCGTTCCTTTTGTTCCAGATCTCCCACGTGATAAGAGTGATTGCCGTCTTCAGGCCCTTCGGGTTAGCAGACGGTGCGGCGGCCAAAGCCTGCCAGTACTGTAGGACCGTGGGCCTCACAGTCCCCGAAATGTGCACGAGATCATTGCAAGCGAGCCACGGGGCCGCCGCCTGCCAGATGACCCTGGAGTAACGACACTCAAACAAAATGTGGCGTGCCGTCTCCGGCTGGGCCCTGCAAAGTTGGCATTCAGGGGAATGCGGCCATCCCCTAACGGCAAGGCGGTCCGAAGTCCAAAGCCTGTTCTGCACCACCAACCAGGCGAAGAAGCGGCACTTCGGCGGCGCCCAAACCATCCAAACGATGTTTTCAAAGGAGCAAGGAATAGATCCCCTGAATTGAACTCTGTAGGCAGACCCTGCCGAGTATTTCCCGTCTGCCGTAAGCGTCCATGAGATGGAGTCAGAAATGCCTGGCGACAGCACCAACCCCTGCAGCAGCTCCCAAATGGTAAGGAACTGCTCGATGTGTTCCATCGAAAAGGACTCAAAGGAGATATCCGTCATCCAGTGTGGTCTGTGATTGCATCGAAAACCCTTCTCTTCTTTCTCCTAGACGCCGCGAAAATCTTAGGTGCTATTGATCTTGGAGTGGCCCCGTTGAGCCAGGTGGAGTTCCAGAAGTAGGCCGTCTTACCATCCCCATTCGTGACCCTTGTAGAAGTGTTGAAAAGGTCCCTATCCACCTGGTCGTTTGGGGTGTCGAGGCCTACTCAGGACTTGTCCGGGGCTACCCATTCATACCAAAGCCAGCGCAGCCGCAGGGCCCGTTGAACATATTAATTGAATTATGTTAAGACGTATCATTTCTGTTTTCTTTTTGGATGTAACTTTCTAGCAATATAGGATGTAACAACATGTAAAGATCATGATCATGTGATAATAATGGGAATTCAATTGAATGTATCTAATCTACCCAGACACAGCCAACTAGCCAAAATTAGTAACTTTCCCGTGTCCTAAAGTGTCAGCTTTGCATAAAAAAGTATGTTCAAGAGTGACCACTTTTTAGGCTAAAAAGTGGATGGCCACTATGTAGTCATGTCCATATAAAAATTTGTAGAACAAACTGTTCTGCAGTAATGAACAGCAGAACAAGCAACAAAGAGCACATCCTGAAGGATGAGGAACCTTAGCAGTGAGGAATGAACAACAGAGCGTACATCGAACTCCTAAGTACGGAAGTGACCGGATCACGAGACCACGTTGGCTATTTGTAGAGCAGGAAGCAAGTGAGCACAAGGACGCCGAAAAGCGCGAAGACGGGGAGGTTCCTGGCGGGCCAGTGCCTCGCGGGTGGACGGATGCAGGTGCAACGTGGCCACATCTCTGAGTAAGACGATCTACTTGCGCAGGTCGTCGCCTCCTCCTCCCTGAGCAACAACCAGTACTTGCCGCTCGCCGCGATCTTACTCAGTGATTGTCGCCGCTGCGTGAGGGCGACCAGGCAGCGGCGTCGGCCATGGATTCTATTGACGGATGGTTGGATGGATTATTCTTTTCAATTAGGATGGATGTCTCGCGTTTCTGTGCACCGTGGAGGGGAATTTCAGTTCGTGCGTGGATAGAGTGCTCGTGCCTTTGCCAAAAAACAGATTTCGCGGTCATACACGCTGCGCTACGGCCATATGCTCTAATCAAGGCCTGCCACTCGATCCTACACCCTTGGCGCTTGGATATCCATCGCAGTTTTGGCCTATGTACGAAGGCACCCTCTACAGCATCGTTCAAATTCTTAATTCATTTTATACTCGCCATGTTTTAATACATTCATAGACAATTTAAAGGATGCCCAATACAAACACGAGATGCCGTGTCGCACACACATGGTACAAACATACACACACATTGAACTTGAGTGAGTGGCATCAGAAAAACACCTTTGCCTCCTCTGCTCTCTACGGTAGAGAGGTTGTGCTGATGGTCATGTCACATACGTATGTCTACCCCACATTCCTCTATAGCTTTATATGGAAGGATGGACCGTTGAAATGGAAAATTCTATCTACTACAGACACCAAAGCCTCGAGCAACACCACAAACATACTCGACTAGGTTCACTTTTCATGAACAAACTCTGAAGACTATACCTAGTACGTCCATGCTCATTTGGCAGACTATCGGGGTGTTCCTACCCTTATCTAAGAGGGCCACACAAGAATGTTATATTTGTTGGATGGTTTTCAGAAGATAATATCTAACCTAGGTTTTCTTTTCTAGCATTTTCAAATTAGAAACTGGTTAGACTGAACATGGCTTCTCCCTAGAACATTTCAGAATGACAACTCACCAAGAAAATTACAGGAAACCCCCAAAAATACGAATATTTGCAGACATTACATCGCAACATTAATAGGATTCAGCCACTACCGCCGACGCATGGCGTCTGCCGGATGACAGAAATGCAGGAAACCAACTCACCACGATCCCAAAATGCGCCATGGCAGCCTTGCTACGTTATGAACCTGGAAACACCGATCGGCCAGGGAAAATCTACACACCTCATGAGTCTCGGCCATGGCATATCCAAAATGTGTTACTGCCAGATAAATCCATACCAGCCGACCATCTTCCACTTTCCAACCTCCAATGGAGAAACCTCTGGGAGAAAGCTGACGCCTTCTCCCCCTCGTCTGCTCCATCCCTTGCCGAGCTCCGTGTACCTCCCATGCCAATCTAGCACAACCTCCCTCCACACTCAGCCTAAGGGGCACCGGCGTGTAGATCAGGGGCTACCGCCCAGATCTGAGAAACTAATCGGGTGTGGAGCCATGGTGGCAGAGGAACTACAGGACAAACGGCCGCGACGGGCGGAGCACAGGAAGGACTTGGAGCAGCAGCGCCGCCCTGACTAAGAAGAGGGTATTCCACTTCTTTTGTCAAAACTTCATCCTTTTTTACTTGCTCTTGGGCACGGCACTGGTGCCGAAAGCACTAGACTGCATAGGCTTCGGTTGGCTCTGGAACGCAATTGGTTCTGCGAGGTTGTGTTTGGTCAAGATTCATTGTACATCTTGGACATACTTGACCACTCACGCTGAAAGCCTAATTTTATTATACTTATGAAGGCAATCCTGGCCATCCTTAGATTGTTGTATTTATAGTTTCCTGTTCTTTTGTTAGTGATGGCGATGAATTTATATGCAGATGATTTGTGGAATTGGAAGTTGGAAATAAGTAATCGAAGTTTCAGTATTGCTGATTTTTAACCAACGGACATGGAGGATCTCAGGTATTAACTTCTAAATCTAGATACTCTTAGATGTGTTTACGCATCTCGATCGGATTGCCCCACATGAGTCAAGGCTGTGAGCGCCTGGCCTGCTGGTGTCGGTGGGGGGCGGGCGGGCGGCCGAACGTCGCTGGCTGGAAAGACCTGCTGCATGGCCCGCGCGCGCTGCTCGAAGGCGCGGGCGTAGTACATGGCCGACTGCAGGTCCTGAGGATCCCGCATCTCCACGTCGACGCGAATGTGGTTCGGCAGACCGCCGACGAATAGCTCGGCGCGCTGGCGAGCCGTGACGCCAGGCGCATGGCACGCCAACGTCTGGAAGCGATCGGCAATGTCCTGCACCGAGGAGGTGGAGGGAAGGCGACCGAACTCGGCCAGTCGGCTCCCGCGTATCGGAGGCCCGAACCGGAGAAGGCAAAGTTCGCGGAAGCGCTCCCACGGAGGCATCCCACCCTCGTCCTGCTCAAGGGCGTAGTACCACGTCTGGGCGGTGCCGCGGAGGTGGTAGGAGGCGATCCACGTGCGGTCGGACGCGAGGGTCCGCTGCCCGCCGAAAAACTGGTCGCACTGGTTTAGCCAGTTCAGGGGGTCGACGGTGCCGTCGTAGGTGGCGAACTCCAGCTTGGTGAAGCGGGGCGGCTGCTGGCTGCGGGGCGACGGCGAAGGCTCCCTCGTGACGACCTGGAACTGGTGGCCGCCGGCGCCGATATAGGGTTCAGCGTACCCGGCGAAACCCCTGAAGGTCGTGGCCGAGGGCGACGCGGCCGGCTGGAGCACGGTCGGCTGGGAAGGCGCGTTCGTATAGACTGGGCGTCGAGCCAGGCCGGAAGTTGGGACGGCGAGGTCGGGAACGTTATCTGAGTGATCGGGACCCCCTGGTGGGAGGCGGCTGCCGACAGCGACGGCGCGAGGGCCGTGGACGGCGGCTGTGATGGCGCGGATGGCGGCGCGGTGGCCCACGACGGCAGCGGTGACGGCGACGGCGGAAATTGGAGCTCGGTGATCGGAACCCTCTGTTTTGGCGGAGCGGAAACCGGCGGTGGCGCCGTCCGCTGGAGGAGCACTGCGATGGCGTGCTTGATGTCGGAGACCGCCTCGGTCAGGTCTTGGAGGCCGGTAGAGAGCTCCTGGATCGAGAGGATGGGGGCAGGCTCCCGAGCCGGTGCGGCCTGGGCCACAGACACCGGCGGCGGCGCCATGGTGGTGGGCGCCCGACGACGCGATCGCGGCGGAGGCGATGGCCAGTCCCGAAGACATCGCAACCGAGGAATCTGATACCAAACTGGTAGAACCTAGGGATCTACCGGGGCGTGGGCGTAGTCTGTAGGGGAAGGAGGGGGTTGTGTGGAGGCGTGGTGCGCGCAGCCGGCGGCTAGGCGCCGTCGCGCGAGAGCTAGGGGAGCGCGGCGGCTAGGGCAGGGGCGGCGGCGGCTGGGAGAAGGGATACATGTGTTTATATAGGAGGACGGCCTCCTCTAAACTCTAATTTACTTGGGCTAAGCCCCTAATTTACTTGGGCTAAGCCCACAACTAAACCGACCATAACATGCTTACTAAACATTTAATCCCTGTAGCTAAGTTTGAGAACTGAGAAATTTATATCCTCAACTTGTCTTATTTATTAACCTTGAAGACAAAGTATTTTCAAAGTATTCTTAAAATACTATAGTATTTAGGAAAACTGAAGTTTTATATACTCGGAGGTGTTTGGATATAAGAAAAAACTTAGTTTTATAAACTATAGTATTCCAAATATTAATGATTTTTTTAGTATGAAAAGGAGTTCGGGACCTCTTTCTTCCAAAACTGAGAAATGAAAAACTAATAAGCTAGCTGTTAGCCTGACTGGGATGTGACCGGGAGTCGTTTCTGGCCAGGGCTTACCGCACATGATGCTCTTATGCAGACCGTGCATGGGCCACCTCATCCCTTACCCCAAGCTTCCGGCGCCGGCATGTGCCGACCATGCTATGGGCGCGACCGTGCTGTTCGCCATGGCCATGTCCATGTGATATTTCCAGGAAGTGATGCCTTGGTCTCGGGATGCGTGAGTGTTAATATAGCCAAATAGGCGAGTTGTTACAGAGGAGCGATCGGTAGCGATCGGGAGAGATTACAGGGGGTTTGGGGATAGAAGGATAAACGAGAAATAAATACACCTAACCGATATGCCTTATCTCGACAGTGAACGGTACAAGAATATCTAACACCCCCCTTAATCAAAACTTGTACAAGTTTAGTTAAATGCTTCAAGCTCTCTAGTTGGCAAAGGCTTTGTAAATCCATCAGCATCTTGATCTTTAGATGAAATGAACCTTATATCAAGTAACTTTTGAGCAACTCTTTCACGAACAAAATGAAAATCTATTTCTATATGCTTGGTTCTTGCATGAAATACTGGATTAGCAGAAAGATAAGTAGCTCCCATATTCTCACACCATAAACAAGGAGTATCTTTGATCTTAACACCCAGTTCTTTAAGAATAGTTTCAATCCATATTACCTCTGTTGTTGCATTTGCCAAAGATTTGTACTCTGCTTCTAAACTTGATCTAGACACTGTGGCAGTTCAGGCCCAACTCCGCATGTAGTACTCGCGTTCCTCTCCTTACGGCTGCTGTACTGGATGGGATTTTCTCCCCAAGCAGCTTCGCCTTGGCAACCTTGCCGACCGCTGTGCTCGATTTGCAGTGGCCACGCAGCGGCGTCGCCGTGCACCACATGGGCCCACAAAGGCGTTCATGCGGCTCGCCATCACACATGCCGCATCGAGATTTGACATCAGTGGTCTTCGCCGGGAAGCCGGAGCGAGCATGGGGATGGCCGGAGAAGGCATAGTGTGTTGTGGCAAATATACCTAAAATTTTAATGGTACCGGACAAAGTCACGTTTGAGCGGTGTGTTTGAGCAAATGACAAGAAAATGGGGTGCCCAGGAGCTAATTTTCCCTTTTTAAAATGAAGGAATTTTTGGAGGTTCGATAGAAGAAGGTGATCTCTTTTTGGGCGGCGTCGAGGCGGGCCACCCAAGCATGATTAGGCGGGCGGTCCTCCTCGTGTCGTCCTTGAGCTACTGATTGAGGCGCAACCTGTGTGTGCATGGACTGGATCTGGGGATTGTTTGTTATCACTCATCGTACCATGTCAAAAGGTCCCGGTGGATTTGATCCGTGGGTATGGCGAATTTGTTGCGCCTGAATTAGTTTTAAAAAGGACAATTTGACCACATAGGGATCACCGCGCTCAACGGTCGGAATTCACGAGGAGCGGCGTGGCTGGGCATCATTTTTCCTCGGCAGCTACCCGGCTCCCACGTGGGATGAGACATACCTTCGCAGGTTATATTCAAGGCCCGCCTCTCCATCGTACGGCATTGGTGGTTGGATGCCCACCTCAGTATTGGCCTATATATAAAGGCACCTTCTTCTACATTTTTCATCTCCACAGTTCATTTGATAGTCACGAACACATACGCCGTAGGGAATGTGTTGTAGTTGATTTTTTCCACCTCTGCTAGATCCATAGAAAATTCACAGAATGCGAAATATAGACACGAGATGCCACGTCCCACCTGGCATGGTAGCGTACACACACTTCTTTCATCTTTGGAACGAGCGGCATCAGAAAACACCTTTAGAACGCGAAGCTTGTGCTACACTGAGAGATTACGCAGGAGAGAAATGCAGGAAGCGAGCTCACCACAATCCCAAAAAGCGCGAAGACGGGGAGGTTCCTGGCGGGCCGGTCCCTGGGATGGACGGATGCAGACGCGGCGTCGCCCTTGGCCTCGACCAGGATGGTCTTGGCTCTGCGCAACCTCCACATACCTCAGTAAGACGATCTGGCTCAGCGAGTGTCGCTGCTGCGTGAGGACGAACAAGGCAGCGGTGTCAGCCATGAATGCGACCGATGGTGGTTGGATAGAATATTCTCGTCGTGTAGGATGGATGTCTTGCGTCTCTGTTCGCCGTGGAGGGGAATTTCAGTTCGGGCGTGGATAGAGTGCTCGGGCCTTTGCAAAAAAAAAAAAAAAAAAAAAACAGCTGCCGCGGTCAGAATCCTGGTGCATGATAAGGTACGGCCATATAGTCTGAAGAATCCTTTGCAAGCTCCAATCAAGGCCTGCCACTGGATGGTACACCCTTGGCGCTTGGATATCCACCACAGTTTTGGCCTATATACCACATCATCTTTCAACTTGTCAATTCATTTGGTACTTGCTAGCACCGCCATGTTTTTGATACATTCATAAACAATTCAGAGGGTGCTCAATACATACACGAGATTCCGCGTCGCACACACACGGCACAAACATACACACACTTTGAAATTCGGAATAAGTGGCATCAAAAAAACACCTTTGCCTCATGTGCTCTCTACGGCAGAGAGGTTATGCACGCCGATGGTCATGTCGCATACCTATGTCTACCCCACATTCTGATATCTAAAGATAACATCCTTGCCCCAGTTGGGCCTCTTCTCATACCATGTGTTGTGTCGGTCGTCCGATTGAGCGTCCAAATCGATCTTGATCGTTCATTTTATTTCGACCGCGGCATACAAAAGGCAGAGCACGACGGTGAAAATCCTAGCCGCCCGCCACCCAATCACATCACGCGTTCTCCTCCCCAATCCGTCTCCCCGTCTCTCTCCCCCAATCCCCGCGTCATCTCCTCCCCTCCCTTCGCGTCACCGTTCCCCGCCTGCATCTTCTCATCGGCACCGCACTTGCTCTCTCCTCCCTGACCGCTTCTCCATCCTCCATGCCGCCGATGCTGCCAAGGAGGAACATGTGCAGGGAAGCAGCACGCTGCCGCAGCGTTGGCGACTCGATCGAGTTGCTGCGCGGTCGACGCCACCCCTCCAGCGATGGTGGTCGGAGCTTGCGGCCTCCATTTCCAGCTCATCTAGGTGGAAGAACACGGGCCGCGTCTCCAATCTCTCCTATCAGCCTCCAATGGAGTTCTGAAGTGATAGGAGACTACCACGTCCAGCTCACATGGAACACAGGTGCACAGGATCTTCTCTTCCTCCTGATTTTCTTCCTCTCGGTATTTAATCCATCCAATCATGTATGTCTGTGCAGATTTTAAGCTCTAGCAGATGATGTGATGCACCTCTCCCCGATCGACGATCTTTAGCATACGAGCAACCATCGTTTTCCTCAAGTTCGGAAGAACTCCATCACGAGCTCATGGAATCCGAGGCTCCCCCCCCCCCCCCCCCCCCCGCGCACTGTGACTATAAATCCATTTTTTCTCCTTTTTAATCTCAATAGAAAGAAAAAGATCTACCCACACAACCCTCCTTCTCATGACCGATTGATTTAGCACTCAGATCTGATGGTCCATCTTCTCCCCTTTATGCAGATTGATTGATTCGACCGATATGTTCTAGAGAGATAGCTTGCAGGCACTGCTAGGCTTCGGCTAGTGCTTCAAATCAATGAGAAAAAACTGGAACTGATTCTCTAACCAACCAAGAATTTCAGTTTAGCCTCCACTTACCTACATCTCAAGTCATATGTGTTTGCAGTGTTCTTAAATGGATTTGTGACAGGAGCATTCTCTTCTGCAGGTGATGAGCAAAGGGGCGCCTCCATGGATTCATCGTCAACAGCTCAACTTGGATCCGTAAGTTAAGGAACATGGATCCATAAGTTTTGTTTTCTCTCAGATGCATTCCTCTTTCCAATATGGATTGTTTGTTCCAATTAATTTACAGGTTACATTGTTGTGCATAACTTCACATATCAGGTTGTAGCAGACTCTTGGCAGCTCTATTTTGAGTAGGGAGAGATGACAAGGCAGAATGGAAACGTATATGATCTGAAAATGTATATGCTCTATATTAACACTAATTGACTTGCAAAAGTGTTTCCGTATCTGTAATTATTAAAGGTTGTGGCTAATTACATACAAATTGTAATGGTTAGACATTTTTTAATTTTGACTGTTAGGTTAGAATAGTGTGGTTCTTCAAATTCTAATTTTTTTCATTACTCATTAAGAATAAACCTACATGTAAGTTTGTTTCAGTTATGTGTTGTTTTCCCACTAGAGCTAAACCTGATACGAGAGTTCAAAGTTAGTTGGTTATAATCACGACCGACTCTCATGATTCTTCAACATAATTTGACATTCAACCTTTCATGGCAGCACTTTCTATAGTTAGCAGGGCCTAGATGGCATATCCGCTCGGATTTGGTATGTCCAAGAGCATATAGGCTTGATATCAATAGTTTCCAAGGCGGATCAACCAGCGACAGAAATTCCATTTCGTTGATTATATTGTCAGATCCCTTTTTTCTGGTGTGTACCAACCTTGAAGATATGTTTGCTCCTTCCATTCATTTTACCCCTATGCCCGAGGGCGGATATCAAAGGTTGATCCTGTTTTATATTAGTTGATTCTAACACATCGAGAAGAAGCGGATGAGGTGTCATGTTCATTAATTTCTTTTACTTTTCGATCAACAAATTCCATTTCCTTCGTACTTCAAAGGATATACGCTAATTATGTGTCTTACGTCTCCTCTTATGTAGCATGATATCTAAGATATTTAATCACTACCTAGGCCTCATATATCTAACCAAATAATAGCTTATCTCATCAGCAAATATTAGTACGAAACGAACTGAGGAGAGCCTTTATTTGTTTTTGTGGCCTACTTAGCAAACAATAATGTTAAGCAAGTGCATGTTTTTTTCATAGTTTGTCCCTTTTTTGGTGCAAGTTTACTATATATTATGTAATATGGTACCCGTGTGTTTGCTGATGTCGTGGTAGGTTGAGTAATTTGGTTACAGTAGGCTGTCTCCATTTTTTACTTAGTCATGTTGAGCTTATTTTATTGTTAAGTTATGTAAATTATATCTAAAGACTGAGGTATGGTTCATGGCTTACCAAGCCTACTGCTATGCTGATAGTCGTTTGATTGAAATAGATAGAAGTTTTATCATCGTAACATGTAAATTTTACTTTCTTTCCGTTGGCATCTTGTGCAGGTGGATGTCCTTGGCGGCAGGGAGAGGAACCCCATGCTGGCCGCTTTAATAATTGGTCTTGTTTGAGGTGAGCTTCCAATCGATTGGGTTCCATGGTTACGGTGGTCGATTTTGTCATGTTTCACCTTTATCCTGCCATTATTGGTACGTCGTCTTCCTTGGTGATACTGGCAGCATCTTTGTCTTTGTTTGATGTGTGTCGTGGCCATATTCTTCATGTAGGTCTACTTTTCCATGGGTTGCTATAGGAAGCATCCTCGACTGCCTATGTAGGTATAGTTTAGAAGGCATAACATGGTGATATTTTTTGTGTACATATGATTATATGGCTATGCATGGCCTTTCAAGAATTGAGAAATTTCATTTTATTGTCCTCGAATCTTTTCGGTTATCATTTCTTTTCTGCTTTTAAAGATTGAATTCAAGGAATCCTAAAGTGTACGTATGACCAAGAAAGATTTGATTAAGAATGTTGGAACCATTGCAAAGTCTCGAACATCAGGATAGCTCTTTTTTACTTATTGCTTCATTCTAAGATAATAAAAATGTATAATTAACATTATATATATTTTTCATGTAAAAACTCACACGGAGTATCATCTAATAGACATGTGACCTCATTCTCATTAGGCAGTATGGTGTTGGCTTCTTCTCAGTATACTTGGTTGCTGACTATGTTAAAGTGGTCAGCAAGCACAATGATGACACATAGTCGAAATGATGTGTCAAGGCACCAGGATGTCAGCAAGCACAAAATTAGTTTTTCTTAGAGGAATAGACTACACAAGCATGACAGAAGACAAATATTGAAGAATAAAATTTCAATCTGTTGAATTGGTGGTAACTCTGGAACAAGTGATTGGGTGCTTGAACTTGGATGGCACATTGGCGCTGAGTTCTTTGCCAAAATAAAGTCCTGATAGTATAAAGCCGTGTAGACAAACCTTTTCTACATGCAATGTAAAAATATATGCGTTTTGAAATTAGTAGCCTTTGACTTTTTATTCTTTCATTTTTCAATGTTCATAATAGATGAATCTTGCTTGGGAATTAAATATTTTGTTAATCAATTCACTTGATCTTACATGGACTAAATGTCGACAATATTTTTCTTTCAACAGTATTGCATTTATTTTAATTCGTCGTGTTTCAGTTATCCATCCTTGCTAGCTTCTTTGTTCTTCCCTGCTTTGCTTAACATTTGGGGATATCAATAATAGTTGTGAATTAGTCTCACCTAACTGAAAATCGCTTAATATTCCTCCTTTCCGTGAAGTTGAGCCACTTGCAAGAAGTTACCACATGTGGTTGGTGAGCCTTGTGCAACGATTCAACTAGCAGCTAAATATGTACCGGTGTATTGTCTACTTTTCTTTAGAATATATTCCTATGTATATGCGAGTGCTAAAAAATTCGAGTTGTTTCTCATTTTCGCGCTTTTTCTTAAAGTTTTGATATGTGACTAAATTTTGAGTTGCTTTTAGTCAATTAGAATATATTTGTGTCCTCTTTTTCCTAATAAAAATAGAAATGTGGTTCTGATAAAAAAGGTGAAACTTTCAGACATCATTTGAAAAATATGGTTTTCAAGAGTAATAAAGTGTTATTTTTTCATGTTTTCAAGGATAGCGTGTGGTTTCGGTTATTTTGTGTTTCCATGCCCTTTTATTAATGAACGCCCAACGGTTATGTATGTTGGTTCATTAGTTGATGGCAGTTAATTTTCCCTTCATTACGATAACATTTTGTAGTATATGCAGATGCTGATCAGCACGTTCGCGGAGCTCAACAATGCCAGCAAGTACTGTACTGTTTATGTGTATGTGCCAAGATTGTGGGTTAGACACTTATAATGGACCTGTAAAAATACGGACATGGTGATGCTAGATGCACAGGTAATGTACTTATCGCGGTAATTTTACATCATTGCAGTGGACTTGTGGCATCACATGCTCCATGTTCTGACCTTGTCTCTATGTGTATCTAGGGTAGCCATGTGTAACCATTGAAGAAGAAAAGGCCTACGATATGAGGAAATTCATGGCATATCCAAGAAAGAACAGTTTCAGACCAGTTAAGCTCGCTGGTTGATTAAATTTGGTCGTTACACATACGTTGACGAAATGTTTGTTGTGGAACATGAATTCTTCTTTTGAATTTTTGCGTTGACTCACATTACTGATCTCCCAAGGCCCACTGCTCTGCCTGCAGGCTTCAAATGTAATCTACAGCCTGCCCATTGTGGCCTCTTCTTACTACCTCATATGACTTTGTACCGATTGAGCAATTCTTATTGCTGCTATGTCACACATAACACATGTCCTTTTTTTTAGTTGCTATATGTTTGTTGCTATTTCTTTTGACCAGTGTCTAAAAAACTTCTACTAGGTCATGATATATAGTTGTTTATATGTTGACCATTCATCTCATTAATTTAATGATGACTCTGTTTACCACCGTGAGGTTGCTTTATTAGTTTGGCCCCATAATACTTAGTGTATGATTGGAAACCTGTAGTGTGTACTCTGCTATATATTTCCTGCTTGTGTTCTTTGAGTTCATCTATGAGATTGAGACAAGACAAAGTTATTTATATAGTTTAATCAAATTGAGAAGAAAGACATTGTGTTGTTCGATAGGGGCATAATCTTTCGGATGCTCTGCGTGTATTTTACTTTTACCCTTCGATTCTAAACAATAGTAAGGCTTTTTTTAATCTTTTTCCCCCAAAGACTACGGATAAGACTGACAAAAGGAAAAATAATCAAAGAACTTGAGCTGATTTCAGTTTTAGAAGAAAATCAAAGAACTGGGCAGCTGGTATTTCGAAAATGGAACCATAGGGTCCATTTGAGTTGGATTCTAGAGCTATAATCATATTAAATCACTTGCAGTATAATCATGGTAGGTATAATCTATCTAAACCACATTAAAAGATGATCTACGCATTTTGTGAAGTCGCAAATGGTAAGATCATAGTAGTTCATGGCATGAGTGAAACTGACAAATGAGCTCCAATTTTCCAATGAGTTGGCAGATGCTAAAACTAGCAGTCATAAGAGCTTGCCAAACATTAGAGGACATTGTTTGGCAAGTTTTAATATAGTAAGCATTATAAAGTGTAGTTTGACATTGAAGGCAACGAGCAAAAGTTAGGCTTCTAGATATTTTCATGACAATAAAACGATGATAATTAAGAGTGCTATAAAACTGAAGGATACATGCTTTTCATTTGATATATTGATAGCTGCATTTGAACATGTTGTGTTCGTGCTCCCAAATCATCAAAAATTTACCAATAACCTTGGATACGTTGCTCGCTCTCTGAATAACATTTTTTTCTTGCAGCCTTACCTTATTTCGCATATAAATATTATTTTTATCCATGTGTGTCTGCCTTCGGCTAACCCGTGGCCGATGTTATTGTGTCCACCGTCAACGAGACATTACAGGTTTTACGGCAGATTGATCAATTGCCATATGTACCAAGTGATGGCAGAACGGTATGCATATTGCCCTTCCCCGACGTGGTGTTGTAGATGGGCATTATAGGTTTAGAGCAAAGCACCAAATAATTTAAGTTAGTAGTTGTATCTTCTTACGGAATTTCCTCAGCCGTCATTCAGACCTGGCTGTGGCCATGGAGCCTACCTGGTATTTTAGATGGGCATTAGAGGTTTATTAGTCTTGGACTTATTCAAACGACCGGATGCAAGATCATCTTTCTTATTCAACTTAATTTAGCAGTTGTATCTTCTGTTCAAAAGAATTTGAATTTCATCTTTGATTTTGCAATCGGTATACACGAATACAAATAATTTAGGACAGGGTTGCGCACCATGCATGTGCAGAAGTGGACGAATACAAATAGTTTATTATGAAAGCTCATTCTGAGTGTACTTATACTATGTCTGATCGGCTGAGGTTCTAGCTCATTCTAAGTGTACTTGAACTAGATCTCAATGAGCTAGGCTATGCTAAGTAAAAAAACAATATTGGTACCATTTCTAAATTTACAGTCAAAATCAAAGGATAACTTCAGGTTGTTTAACTAAAAAAAGATTATTTAGAAGGATTATACCATGGAACTTTCTATATCTGAACTACAATGTAAACTATTTGATTTCCATCTAACTTTCTAAATGTGGAATAGAGCTTAAATAAACAACATAATCATGACTATGAGTATGATTATACCATTGTGTTTAGTTTATACTTTTGGATATTAACTATTTGCTTACGAATCTGTATATATTGTGACAACTACGGGCAAAATATTAAAAGAGTCAACACGTACCGCGTGGCAAGCCGCGCTCCCAAATTTAGTAGCTTTACATGGAAGGATGGACCGTCAAAAAGGAAAATTTTATCTACAACATATAAAAAAGCCTCGAGGAACACCACAAACATACTCGACTAGGTTCACTTTTTAGGAACAAACTCCAAAGACTATGCCTAGTACGTCCATGCTCATTTGGGAGCTACCGGGATCTTCCTTCCCTTATCTAAGAGGGCCACACTAGAATGTTATAATTGTTGGAGGGTTTTTGGAAGATAATATCTAAGCTAGGTTTTCTTTTCTAGCATTTTAAATCACAAACTGGTTACACGAAACATGGCTTCTCCCTAGAACATTTAAGAATGACATCTCACCAAGAAAATTACACGAAACCCCCAAAAATACGAATATTTGCAGAAGTTACATCGTAACATCCATAGGATCCGGCCACCGCCGCTGACGCCATGGATTCTTCCGGAGAAGAGAAATGCCGGACATAAACTTTCCATAGTCCCAATGAGCGCCATGCCAGCCTTGTTGCGTTATGAACCTCGAAACATCGATCGGCCAAGGAGAATCTCCACACGTGTTGGGTCTCGGCCATTGCATATCCAAAATGAGTTGCCGCCGGAGAAATCCTGACTGACCGGCCATCTTCCACTATCCAACTTCTAGCCGAGACACCTCCGGGAGAAAGCCGACGGTGCTACGCATGCCATCTCCTAAACAGAAACTTATGGATCCTCGCCGCGTAGGAGAAGACTCTGACAAAATTAACGCAGATATAGCCGAAGAATGAACTCCTGACGGCCCCTCCTAGTCAAATTAAGTCCACTATACTAGAAGCAAGATCGAGAAACAAGTGAGAAGCTCCTGGCCATCGTAGCATAATGTCGTTGATTCGATGGCCCGCGAGACATTATTTGTGGTGGGGACTTCGGCAAATAATAGACAGATTATTGATAGTATAAGATTAGGAATTACTACTCCAGATATAGAGATATACATCCAGTATTCACTCGGTGAAATAGTATCGGTTCATATGTCTGCGTACACAAAGACATGCCACTAGTAAGGGTGATACTAGCACACAGTAACGAGTAGGAATCATACCAGTTATCGAGAATAATGTGATATGTGAATAAATATTTTAATCACGGTATTATCATTCATTTCGTCTCTAGGTATTGATTGGTATCACAAAGTAATATGAACTTACTTAACGACCAACAAGTTTAGAAGTTTGCTTAGTATAACTTGTAGGAATCAATATGCACATGCACGGTCCCGATGTTGATTATTGATTGGGAAAATATTTTTTAATCATGTCTACTAGTTACTGAACCTGTAGGATCACACACTTAACGCGTTAAAGTCTGTTGTTTGCATTGGTTGGTCTGGAGGATAGTGGGTATAATTCGGGTAATTCCGTCGCGATTTAATTAATATTAAATATAGATTAAGGAAGACATGAGATTTTCAGGAATGTCCGAAATGTGTTTCTGACATCAGTAAGTAATGGTCTATATCATTACGATATCACAGGAACAAGTCTATTCTCAATCGCAGTCGTTTCGCAAAAGTTATTATAAGAGAGAGACACATTGCACGCTTTACGAAGCAAGTACAGAGGGCATGAGATGCCCACGGGATGTTATAATATATTTATAATATCGTTACATAGGGTTTATGATTTTATCTATAGTGATTATATGGTTCAAGAAGAGTTTTGAAAAAAAAAAAACCGATAAGCGGAGAAGTGCTGGAGGGTGGCATGAATGCCCCCATGGCCACACCATCAATTTGGGGGCTGGAAGTTGGGCCCAGGGTTCCCACACATGGAACATAAGCCCTCCCAGATTTATTCTATAATTGGTTTGAGGGGAAAACAAAAAATAGGGGTGGGGGAGTGGAGTTGGACTCCAATTGGAGGCCAATCTGACTCCACTTTAGATGCTTGGTGTGGATCACCTTAGGGAAATTCTAACTGACATCCCCCCTTTTGAAAAGCCTCCTCCCACTATATAATCCCACACCACCCTAATGGAGAACACACAGTTGGGTTTCGGGGTTCTCTCTCTCTCTCTCTCTCTCTCTCATAATTACAGACTCTCTAATTGAATTACATCCTCTAGTTAGAACCTCCTTAATTGGATTAGAGGCTCTAATTAGAACATCTCTAATTGGATTATAGGTCCTGATTAGAGACGCTATAATTTGTTTAGGTATTTTTCTAATTGGGAGAGGATGATCATATCTAGATTATACCAAACTATAATCTCTCTCTCATATGTTGGGATCTCTCCACCTCAATGCGAATCTGGGGTGCCATGTCCTAGATGGCGAAGCGCCGCATGACTTTGAAGGATGTATGTGTTCATGCTCTCAGAGGGTAACACGTTATACCCTCACTCTGTTATGTCTAGAAGGTGGGATATGGGGAATCGGCAACCGTCCCAACACTAGGCTTAATCGCGGGACACTTTATCAGGCATCATCGACAACCCTTCCACGGTTCGTATCAGCATCGATAAGATCTATACTTGCATGCACCTTCATAGTAGATCATATGTGTTATGTAGAATGGAATTTTTTTAATTCTGCTTCGTGACCCAATAATTATCAAACAGTCAATGCTTATTAGGAGGAATTAAAATATGGCCGATGTGTATTATTTTTTGATTTGCCCTTCTTAGATTACAGAGGACTGGAACACCTATTCTTTTTTCGCCCTTAAATTCTCAGAATATGGAACTACCTGGAAGTTCATTGGCAGTAAATTGATTCATTTAAGTATATTTTTGTGCAGCCATGAAATCATTCGAAAAAGTGATTTTATGCCGGAGATCATCCTATATGTTCATATGCTGAAATCTACACATATTGAACTCTTGTAAAAATGGACTTACAACCTTCTAATATTTAGCTTCCCTTCCGACTTTCTGTTTATATGCTGTAAATGTTGTTTTTTTATTATCAATAAATTTACTACGGGTGCTTCCCCATAGTCACGGGTCAAAAAAAAAATTTGCATAAAATGAAGAAAAGGGAAATTTGGATTTTGTTTTGATAATTAGCTATGAATTTTGAATTTCTCATAGTAAGTTCAAAACACGTGGTTAAATGTCATATGTTTTCTTAGATTTTGGCTTTATGTACTTAATTGATCGCTCGACAACCCAACAAGGTCCGAATTCTACCGGAGTCGTTGACTATCATTGGTTTCACGGTGTGTGCATGCTATGCGGAATTTTTTTTTCTCTTGAAAACTGATGTAACAAATGGACTATGTTCTAGGAATGACTCTACTTCAAGCATCCATGACATCGTCCCAGGCAAGTCGGTTCACCCGCTAGTCCACACGTATTACAATGGACAGGCAATGAAAAAACAGAGTGGCATGCAACGTGTACCCGTTTCCAAAAAAAATTGCAACCCGAACACCCTTAGATAAGAGCGACGCTCCGGTGACAAATGTCTCAAATTTACTCTTTAGGTGCCCTATTTTTTTTTTCTATCAGCTGGTGTTGCATCATGGTTCAGTTGTCTATTGCCTACGTGGGCATTCTTTCTTGATTTATATGTGGTATCTCCCGGTAAATATTTTTCATTTTCATCTTTCTTCTGTGATGCCTTGAAAATAGAAAATGAAAATAATTCTATAATGATTTGTGAATGTGAATTCAAGGAAAATGAAATCCCAATAATGTATATATCTAAACTAGTTTGTTAAGAAGAAACCTAAAAATATCAGATCAAAAAAAATATTGTCAAAATATGTTCGTACAAATCTCAAAATTTTATATTTATCCGGCCTATTGAATCTGTATACATCATATTTTTTTTTGTTATAACATATATATAAATTGGCATAACAAACAGTTATGCAAGAATGAATAGCAAACACAAGCACTTTTGCAGAGTGAACAAAGAGCAGAGACTTCATGGAACTCCTCGGCATGGAAGTGACTAGATCTTGCAACCAAATGGGCTAGTCATAGAGCTGGGAGTGCTTGGCAGGCCGGCGTCTCGCCGTCGAGGCGGGCCACCGAGCATGATGAGACGGACGGTCCGCCTCCAGTCCTCCTTGAGCTACTGCTTGAGCCGCAACCTGTGTGCCTTCGGCCATGGACTGGATCGGAGGATTGTTTCTTATCACTGACTGTATGATGTCAAAAGGTCCCGGTGGATTTGATCCGTGGGTATGGCGAATTTGTTGCGCATGAAACTATTTTAAAAAGGACAATTTGACCCCATAGGGATCACCGCGCGCTCAACGGTCGGAATCCACGATGAGCGGCATGGCTGGGCTCCCACGTGGGATGAGACATACGTTCTCAGGCTGTATTCAAGGCCCGCCTCTCCATCGTACAGATTTGGTGGTTGGATGCCCACCTCAGTTTTGGCCTATATATAAAGGCACCTTCGACATTTTTCATCTCCACGGTTCATTTGATAGACACGAACACACGCGCCGTAGGGAATGTGATGTAATTGACTTTTTTCCCACATCTGCTACCCTGTTGCTGAAACCATCAAGCTTCTGCTAGATCCATAGAAAATTCACATAATGCTCAATATAGACACGAGATGCCACGTCCCACCTGTCATGGTAGCATACCCACACTTCTTTCATCTTTGGAATGAGCGGTATCAGAAAAACACCTTTGACACCGGAAGCTTGTGCTCCTGAGAGAAAATGCTCGCGGATGGTCCTGTCATGTACCTTTGTATGCGCCACATTGTGGTACGGTTTTACGTGGATGGCAGGACCATAAATAACCAAAATTTTCTCTAGTGGAAATTCGAAGCGCGGAGCAACAACACGAATATGCTAGACTAGGCTTCGTCCTGTCAGCACACATTCCAAAGAGTATGCCAAATACATCAATGCTCATCCAGGATGATTCCCGGGTCTTCGCACCATTCTCAAGGTGGGCAACACATAGCTGTAATCGCCACCAAATGTTCTGATGCAATTTAGATTTTCGTTTCGAATATTTTCTTTGTGTGTTCGCGTATCTGGGATGATGTAATTTTTACCGGTTTATGTCCATTTTCCTCATGATGGGGCTTCATTCCCTTTGTATCTTGTTTTCAACCGGTTGTCCTAACTAGCCGAGAATTATTTTCTTTCATGAGAATCGGCGGGGTTCTCGTCGTCTTTCGTTGGAAAAGTATGGTTGATAAATTTGCATTGCAACATCTTTTTGGGGAGGGGATGTTCTCTTTTTGCCTAATACATTGGTTTTTATTATGCCTCAGAGGTGAAAAAGTAGTTTGTCTCCATCCAGTATTGCCTGATTTGGGTGTGGCCCTTCATTCGTATTGGATATTGTTGCCCACGATATATCCCTAATATTTGGGCTGCCCACATAAATTTTGTATCAAATGGAGTAACACGATATTTGGATTCAATGTTAATGATTACCTACGAATTGTGATTTTTGTAATAAAAAATTTAAGATCCGTGGCTAAATTCCATGTGGTCCTCGTAATCATAAAATTATGTCTTAACCTAAAGATACCACCGTGCGACCGAAGGCGGTTGGAATCCTCGAGTAAGTGAGGTAGTTTGCTACCACTGGCTTCACAATACATGAATGGTACCCGATCAAATTTTCTTTTGAGAACTGATGTCAGACCAACATATGTACTCCTCTAGATTGCCAGAAACTACACATCTTAGACACATGCAACAAGGTAAGCTACGCGGACCTCTACCATAATCCGGGCCTATTGATCATTTTTTTTTCTATTTTTTACTCGCAACTTTTTTCATAGGGATCCCATTTTGGTCCACATTCAGTAGATGTTTGATTGGCACCATCCGCCTTTTCTCCGGTATGTGGGCGATGTTTTTCATTTGTGTGTGCTTCCTGTCCTATATTGTGTTTTTTGCGTTATCATGTTTCTTTCCTCACATGTTGAAATAAAAAAAAGTACTTACGGATTATGTCTTGAATTATGTTCATGAATTGTTAGATTAATTAGTTGAACTTTAAAAATTAATGTTTACTGGATATAGTGTCGTGCAGAGTATGCCTGAGTAAGTGTGAATCTATATTGTGAGCGACCTCATTATTTTGCGTCTAGCTACGTGATGAGTTAAAAAAATGCATTCGTAACATATTATTAATTCATCTAATCGAGCGGTGAATATGACCACATAAAAGAAAACTATTTCATAGTACCTTGCAATAATTTTTTGTTTTCAATAGTGCTTTCGAATTGTGTTTCTATCGTTTTTGGTGTATTGATTGTAAAGGCAAGCAAAGTAACAAGACATCCACGGTTGAAATTCGGGATAATTGTAGGCAAGCCAAACATAACCTATGTAATCCTATAAATTTGCACGTGCTACTTAACCACTAACCATCGTGCTTCAGCCCAAGCTCATCATACGACCAACCCATGACCAATCCGATATACTTGTAAATACTCACTCTATTTGAACTCCTCCACTCTTGCGTGATTAATCTTTTTGCAGAGATAGCTACCAAATAGTGTGGTCACAACCCCTCATCCACTCTAGATGTGTTTGATGACATTGTCGATTTACGAAGTCATGTCCATCAAGTACTTCAATTCGGACAATTTGTTTGAAAGGAGATGCATAGGGAAAATATCAAGTACATGAAGAATGGTTCGAACAGAAGTAGGAGTGCAATATGGCTAGGTCGATCCAGTGCCATGTATGCGAGTACATAAATCATGGGGTCTTTAGTGCAGTGACACACAACTGTACACTTTTGGTTCATGAAAGTCCACCAATTTCTCACTGGTGTCGAGAGAGACAACAATGGGAAGCAATGCGAGTACACTGGATGCGATAGGGTGGTCGGGGTCGTATCGGCGAGCTCCTAGCGACGGCAGCATGCTGACCCCGCGGACACAAGTCCGGTGAGCTAGGGTTGAGAACGGCATGACGAATCTTCCGCACAACAAATCAGAGGGGTTTAGGAGGAGCACGGGTTCACGGGGAGTCAAGGGAGACAGCAATGGGCAGCGGGTACTCACATACCACGCAGAAACCGAGGAATGCTCGCGGCGGAAATGTAGAGCTCCGGTGTGGAAATTCTACAGCACGGGGGCTCGATTCAGAGAGATAACAAAGGGGAAAGAGATACGAGGAACATGGCTAGTTATAGAGGGGCTCCAGAGGCGAGGTGGTCGCGGGGCGAGGAGCTCGTGCTGCTAGGTTCTTGGTGGGCTGCTACCTATTTGTCGTGCTGCTGGGCTTTGTCCCGTTTTTGTTTTCCTTTTTATTTTCTGTTTTTTGTTTTTATTACTTTAATACTTTGGCATAAAACCTCCAAATAACCTCAAACAAGTTTCTAAATTCTTGTAAAATAAATCTCTTTCAAATATGAACATAAATGTGTCGTTTCCGAGACATTTCAAATTTTAAATTTCGAAAATATGGATAATGCCATAATAGTACTAAAATCAATTTTAAATAGAAAATAGTAAATAATTGAAAATATGATTTTATAAGATTACAAAGACATTCTATAACTCAATTACTATACTTTTTAATAGTCATTTATATACATTTTCATATTCTGTAATTTGGGAATATTGAGGGATTTATTAATAGCAACTTATTGCCATTTTTCAATATAGAAAATATCAAATAGAAAGGTGGTTAAGTAATTATCATAGAAATAACACCTTTGTAAATATTTTTTTCCTGAAAGTATTTCATTTCATTTAAAAAAATGACTTATTGAAGTCAGTTTACGGTTAATAGGTTACGATAGTGGAAAATGTTTATAACTGAATTTTTGCTTCCAAAATAATTTTAAATAATTAAAGTTGAATCCACCATTTGGAAAATATATGTGTAAGACACCATTATAGTTTTCCTAATGTTGGATAACCATTTTGTAGTGACATAACTATTTTCAAAAAAATAATTTATGAATAGAGTACATCAAGGGAAGTATCTTTTTTTTTCTCATATGCCATGAAAATGTTTTCAAAATAATAGTCGGATTGAAAACATTGGTGTAAACAAGGTTTACTATGGAGAAACAAACAATCTAAAATGATAAAACTTAATTGAAAGTGGTTTAGAGTTTATGGTATAGAGAGGCATAATCGGATCGGTAATTTCCACACTTTAGAAATACCATAATGTTTTCATTGGTTATTGCACTTTATGTGGTTTTTCTAATTTTAAATTAAAAACAAAAGTTCCAAATTTTTGCACTTTTTGCACTTTGGAAAAATCAGGGATGTTACAAACACATAGGGTAAGGGTTAGGGTTTGGTCATATTTTTTTTCTTGATTCCACTATGAGGCACTTAGGGTTTGGATGAATTAAATAGCATGCGTTAAATTATTTCATCTCGTGGCCGCAAATTCGAGAGGGGAGAGATAAGTTCAATATCAATATGGCATGGTTGGATTTTCGTTAGTTGATTCAAAAAATGTGCTTTCTTGGTCGTAGAGAAAGAAGACAACGAAAACAATCAGGATTCGCACCAACAAACTCATGTGGACCCTAATTCATTTTCTACTTTCTCTATGGCCTAGTATGATTTTATTAATCAAATAGCATGCCCCTGGCCATGGTATATGTACCGTGGAAGTATTTCTCACCATTAGAGTTTTCCCATGAGAGAGATGAGCTATTTAACAAGAGACAATTCATCAGGGGATTTTTATATTAGATTATTTATATGGTACTTAATTAGTTTTATGTGTACTCTTTCCTACCATGTAAGAGAGAAATATAAGGAAATGAATCCTAGAAATCTTTCTGTACTTTAGATTAAATTGGCATATAGCATGGCTCGGGCTGAATCACACTAGTAGAAATAGGTCCATAGGATTTCGAACGCGGAGGGCGCTGTGCAACGCTAATACCAGTTTTCCACACACCTTAGGTACCGGTTTTTGGCTAAAACTGGTACCAAAAGGGTGTGGCAACCGTCTGCCTGGTGCGGGCGCATTTGGTACCGGTTTTAGCCATCAACCGGTACCAAAGGTGTCTGGCAAAAGGGCGCGCGGAAAAAATTGGGGGCTTAATTTTTTTAACATGCTAGGACATGTGATATACCCAAATAAACAATCTGTTTTCTAAGAAAATATTTCCATCCAGCACTTTTGAAAATCACAAGTTTCTGCCGATTCAGCTGGAAACGGGACAAATTTGAACTACAGGTGCCTCGTAATTTGCTCATAAATATTGGAAAAAATCATTTTTAGGTACTCAACTACCTATTTCAATAGAGATCCACGGTGATTTGCTGAATATACAACCCCTAGCTAGTAACGATCATGCCCGCCGTTTTTACTTTCTCCTAAAACGGGCGGAGAACATTCTAGTAAATTCAAAAAACCCCTAAATAGACCTTTGCCTGGTGTCATTACATATGTCCTAGTATCCACCAAAAATATTAAACTTGGAATACGACAGTTCTGTTGAAAAAGTGTTCACAAAAAAGAGCTATGTCCTTCTAATATTCTAGGGTTTCGGTTCAAATGACGGTTGTTATGGCCAAATACATGGCATAATTTGTTATAATGATCCCATAATGTACACACACATGCATCTTGGAAGCACGTACAATGTTGACGAAGGAATTTTTTTTTACTGAATAAAAAAACCCTTTTCGATTTCCGGAGTGTTAGAAATGGTTTTTTTCTGAAGGATGTACGACAAACATGTTGCAAAACTTGGGGATTAATTTTTTAACATTCTAGGACATGTGATATACCCAAATAAACAATCTGTTTTGTGCCGATTCAGCTGGAAACGGGACAAATTTGAACTACTAGATTAGACAAGAGTTAGCTTATGGATGTCTCGTATTTGGATTTATCTCATTTTTCTAATCGATTTAGGCATATTATTTATGAATTTTAAATTTACAAAATTGCATATATGAGTTGTTCAATATTAAATGGAAAAAGACAAATAAGTTAATTATTATTTCCATTTAACAATATTTTAATTCAAATATTATTAATGATTCATTTCTTTTTATTTAAATAATTGTTCTGATTCATAAAATAAATGTGTGTGACACCATAGTCTATGGGTTAATAGGATTGATAGAATACTATTGTCAGGTAGGTATCTCTTCTTTGTAAGTAGCTCATAGGAAAGGAACTACAAAGTTAAGCGTGCTAGTGCGGGAGTAGTGTGAGGATATTTCGTGATAAATGTGTGTGACCTCTAAGGGAAGTAATAGTATAATGGAGTAAATTAGATTGAAATTAAGAATGTTTAGTGATAAATGTGAGTTTAAGTGGTTAAACAATAGAAATAAATAAAATGGAAATAAAATGAATATTTTTGGGAAAAAATCGAAAAAGAGAAAAAAAAACAAATACCCTTTGGTACCGGTTCGTAACCGGAATTGGTACCAAAGGAACACGGACCACGAGCTCTCCTCTTGGGCCACGTGATAGGCCATTTAATACTGGTCCATGAGCGACCAGTACGAAGGGCTGGTGGGCCTTTAGTACCAATTAATTAGTACCGGTTCCCCAATCGGTACTAATAGGCCTCTAGAACCGGTACGGATAGCCCGTTTTCTACTAGTGTTAGTTAATTCAAAAACTTGCGTACTACATCGTCAAGAAAGATGATTCAGAAAATAATGAGGGTTAATAGCAACAAACTTATGTAGACCCTAATTATTACTCTAGTCTCTCTCTACAGCCTAGCATTAAGTTGTTGAATCAGCTAGCACTGCCATTGCCATGTTATGCTCTACTTTTTATGTTTTTTTGTCCCTCTAATAAATACCGCCAACACATACTATCTGACGCTGGTGTAATGAGGGAATACCCCCGGTGCAGTCCAGCTTGCACTAAGGAAGTGCCACCTGGGATTATGTGACTTGCGCACATACATTCGCCGGCCGTAGTCTAATTTTGTGCGCCGGAGGTATGCATTTATTTAGTAGTGTTTACAAATATACGATGCATTAATCACAAATTTAAATATTCCATTCACACGGTTGAAATAGTAATGGTATTAATATTTACTTTGCCACATCTAGATGACGGGGATGCATTGTTTATAGATCTAAATTATATCCATAGTAACTCCGACTTAAATACCCATCATGGTATATAAGGTACTTTGGCATACCTCTAGTTGTTGAACTCCAAGATCTACCAAATTTAGTGACTCACATTATGCTCTTCGGTTTGTGGTACTCAATAACTTTATAACATTGTCGCCAAGACAAGGCCATTTCCACAGGCATGCGCGTGTGTGGTCCATTCAAATCACTTTGAACGTGCGCGAGGAGACTCTTCATCCCTCTCGACTAGTTTAGTTGTGCGAAATCATGCTTAGATTTGTACTAAGATGCATAGGGAAAGCTTCTACAAACTGTTTGGATTAGAAATGATAGCGTAAACCTAAGAAAATTATAATCGTACTAATAGTTGAATGAATTAAAACTTAAACCTATTTGGTTCAACAGAATTATCATATCCATTGGAAGAAAAAAGATAGAATTTCCAAGATACTACAAGCATCAAGAAGACAATTTTAACATTAAAAATTTGTTAAATTTATGAGTATTATACACATTCAAAAGAATTCAGAATTTTGGTGACTTATATTCTAGAAGAAATATCAAAGTTCAGTATTTCAGAAGAGTACAATATATCTAAAAACAAAATAAAAAATTATCAGCTTTCTCCAATGGATCACAAAAAATATCAAGAATACCTTTAGATTGTTTGGTGAAAAACCAATGGGGTATCACGATGAAATAAGTGGTTGATAGCTAGAAAAACAAGAAGAAATGGCGTTGGATCTACAGAATAATCTATACATCTAGCACGGAACAAACCATACGCCCCTGCTTCACACGCTCGTGGTCTTCCGCCAACAGTATCTCTCATTCTTTTCGCCACATGCTGCTTGTCTAAAGGTGGGGAGATCATGGGCCTCAAACACTGGCCAAAAGGGGATCCACGATATTTGTTTCTCTTTTGGGGCGACTACTCCTTCCACGGCTTGTTACTTGTTAAAGGAGGATCAAAAGATATATGGTGTCTTTGTTCTATCAATGGTCCACGCTACAAAAAAGGAAGGGGCAAAGGCTAAAGGCTACCAAAGGTAGCTAGAGGATTTATTCTAGATGTGTCGTATGTTAACTCTATTTTATTACTGATTTCATTGGGTTGGGATGAATGACACTTAAGTTGGGATGTAATTTAATTCCATGACACACGTTTATAAGTCAAGCAAACCAAACAAGTTTTCGGAAATCAATTAAGAATGTAAACAGATAACATGGATTGGGATATATGGTTAGGGTTTAGGGTTATTGTAAAAGTGGTATTTCCGTGCTACCAGATGTATATTGTACATATTTTCACGGTTTCGTTGTTTAAGACATGCATCCCACCTATATGTTATTTTAGTGTGATCCAAATTAATATGAGGCCCGTCGCAGGAGGCTTCAGACGAGGCGAAGTGGAACCTATGACATATGCGTCTTGGACATATGAGTGAGCTTGGTAGTAGAATTGATGAAGGGAAACCTTCTAAAGGCATGCATCATGTGTAAGACACCGTTTTGGGAGCACTACGTTTTTGGTAAGCACAACATATTACAGTTTAATGTTTCTTTTCATACCACCAAAGATATACTTGATTGTGGGCATGCTAATTTGTGAGATCCTTCTCCTAATCCCTCCTATGGTGGTTCTCGTTACATGCTTATCAATATTGATGATTACTCTTGTAGTAGTACAGCCCATCACAAGTTATACTTTTGTGTGTAGTACTGGCCCCTGGACCGTTCACCATCACACACAGCACAGATAGTAATCAAAGGAAACAAATGTATTGAATACTATCGAAATTATCCAGAGTAAAGTAATTTATTACAATCTGCATAGCGAAGTGCTAGCTCAAATAATTATTAAACACACACCAAAGCAGCGGTAGACCTCCATCTTCTTGTATTTAAGCCACAGGCGAACAAAGGTTGATGTGAAGCCTCGAAAACCTACGACAACTAATCCGAATCCGAATAACCTGCACGTTGGAATATGCAGCCCCCAAAAGGAGATCAGATCATTCTGAGCAATGATGGCAAGTGACACTATGGTGGTATATAAATGGCAAGTGCTACTCTGCATGCATATTTGGCTGGTGGAGTTTCTAGGCTAATTTGCATAAATGCATTTGTCCTATATTTTGATATAAATTAATTTTGCACATATTCTGGACACTTTGGTTGATAGCAAAGTGCTCCTAAATAATTGGACACCTTGGTTGATAGCAAGATGCTCCTACCCTTTGGATTAGCACACTGAAAAACCATCAGGCACTTCTTCAATAACCCATAGTCAAGTTATTAGTAATTAATAAAACAAGATGAACGAGACATGTCATGTTTCCCATCTAGTTGTTGAATTGTCCCTAACCAATGGAACACGGCTAAGATCTTAGTTTTAACCCTCGCGAGGTTTGTGCCCTTTACCCATGTTGCCTAATCGACCCCAAACACCATGATACACCACTAGTACCACGGAAGGAAAGAAGATCAAGCCATAAACCATAAGAAGTAGATCCCCAAACCCACCACGAGCCGGACCAACCTACCACTAATCTACATCTCTGGACACGTTGGGTTCGAGTCACCACAACTTACAATCTATGTCTAGCCCATACTAATATGAAACATGGTTGCACGCAATAACAACTGCATAAAGAAAGTAAACATAATCTCAATATACTGGGTGGCGTTCCCCACCAAACTTTGTACTCTGATGACACTCTAGCAATCCGCCCAGTGGTTAATTAATTATCATATTGTTTTCATAAGCAATTAAAATAATGATTTCCATCATAACATGATAATGATCCCATCCACGAATAGCTAGAGCATGGCTACAATAGATTGCTTAGCCTAGAAACTCCACCCGCCAAATATGCATGTAGAGTAGCACTTGCCATTTATATACCACCATAGTGTCACTTGCCATCATTGCTCAGAATGATCTGACCTCCTTTTGGGGGCTGCATATTCCAACGTGCAGGTTATTCGGATTCGGATTAGTTGTCGTAGGTTTTCGAGGTTTCACATCAACCTTTGTTCGCCTGTGGCTTACAAACAAGAAGATGGAGGTCTACCGCTGCTTTGCTGTGTGTTTAATAATTATTTGAGCTAGCACTTCGCTATGCGGATTGTAGTAAATTACTTTACTCTGGATAATTTCGATAATATTCAATACATTTGTTTCCTTTGATTACTATATGTGCTGTGTGTGCTGGTGAACGGTCCAGGGGCCAGTACTACACACAAAAGTATAGCTTGTGATGGGTTGTACTACTACAGATGGTATCAGAGCAAATGTTGACTGTAGGCTCAAAAACCTAAGTTTGGAATAGCAAGCCATAGGATGATAATTCTGCTTTATCTTCTATCTATACATTCATTACCTTTCGTCTTATACCACTTGTCTTTGATAACTTCCACTCTTACCTTTCTATAGATGAGTACCGAAGAAGAAGTCTACCATGTGGAGGAGAACTCGGACGTGGAGTTCGAGAACGAGCTTGCAAATCTAACCAAGCTGTTCGGGTTGTTCTTGCCAAAGATCGAGGGCTACAAGATGGATAGCAACGTACCAGGAGACAAGATGTGGAGCCTCAAGACCACCATTGTGGTGGGAATTCTGGATGGTGAAGCCAAGGTCCTCATCTTCAAGGACAACTACTCCAGCTGGGAAGAAGGACTAGTCGCCGCCATGAAGTATGCACTGGCGCGGCTAAACTATGACTACCGTGACCAGATACCTGAAGAATCCATCTATAGGGATTTTGGGAAGAGGAGTGAAGATGGAAAAGTCATGGTGAGCTACGATCCAGACAAGACCAGGATGCAGAAGCACGTGGAGGATTTGGAGTATTATAGTTCTGGAATGGAGGATCGTGCTCGTAAGAACTCGATGGAGAGTGAGGAGGCAAGGGCTACCGTCCATCTCCAAGCACAGGAGATCATCACACTCAACGCCCATATAGATGCCCTCAAGGACCAGATGGACGCTCTCAAGATCCAGGTAGAGAAGTTCAAGGCTAGTGACACTAGATTCACCATGGAGCTACTCGAGAAGGATCACATACTCGCAAGGAATGGGATTAGCGTGGACTTACCTGAGGAGCTCCTTCAACCACCTCCACTACCACTACCACCTAGTCGCATGGATAGTGAGAAGAGCTGTGATGAGGAGATCAAAGAGGAAGGCCCTGAAGAAGAGGAAGAAGATCCAGAGGAGATGGAAAATGAGAAGGATGAGGAAGACACGGATGACGAGGACTATGAGGTGAATGAGGATCGCAAGAGGAGGAAAGGAGGAAAGTCTCCAAGTAGCAAGCGCTCCCGGAAGTAGATAGTTAAGCCCACCATTAGTCTTCGTTAGGAAATAAATCGTGATAGGTTTGACCATACCAAAAAGTTGTGGTATGGCAATATTAGTTCGAGTATTTTCAATAGGTTTTGTAAACATTAAGTACCTCAAATTTTGCAGGAATTTTAGGCCTATTTCCTAAAATCTATATAAAGTGTTTGATTGGTTTGATTGATGTTTGCTAAGTGTTGATTGGTTCATATATAGTATGGGTAGCTATTCTCCTTAGTCCTATCTATCTGAACTCATCTATGCTAACCTTTAGATGGCTCCCCGTCGCGACACCAGCCGCAACAACGAGGAAGAGGAGAATAACAACAACAACAACAACAACAACAACAACAACAACAACCTGGAGAATGCCGTGACCCAGCTAGCCCAACTGATGGCCCAGTACATCACCCACAACAACAACAATCCTCCACCACCACCACCACAGGTGGACATGCTCACTCGTTTCCTGAGGTTGAGGCCAGAGAAGTTCTCTAGTGCATCTGAGCCCATGCTTGCTCTTGATTGGCTGCGTTCTGTGAGCAAGGACCTAGTGACTATTGGTTGCAATGAGGAAGAGAAAGTGAGGTTTGCCGCTCACTTACTGGAGGGACAAGCTTCTTCCTGGTGGGATAACTATCAGATTACCCACCCCATTGAGGAGGTCACCTGGGAGATGTTTCAAGAGGGATTCCGCAACGCCCATGTCTCGTCTGGAGTGATGAGTCTCAAGAGGAGGGAATTCCTCAACCTGCGACAGTACCATCGCTCAGTTACTGAGTACATAGATGAGTTTAGCAACCTAGCTCACTATGCACCAAAGGATGTGGACACCTATGCTAAGAGGCGCGAGAAGTTCCTCGATGGACTCAATGATGAGCTGGCCATTCAACTGTCAGTGGTTCATATCACTAACTTCCAGACACTCATTGACAAGGCCATCATACTGGAGGGCAAACACAAGCAGGCTGAGAAGCGCAAGAGGAAACACATGGGAGGAAGTCACAGCTCAGGCACACACCAGAGGATACGCACTCACCAGGACAACGGTGGAAATTCTGGGCAGCACAGGACTAGAGGAAATGGACACAACCACCGTGGAGGTCACCAGCACAATGGAGGGAATGGTCACAACAATAGTGGCTACAGAGGCAACAACCAGTACCAGGGAGGCAACGGACAGAACCGCAACCACAACCACACCTTCAGGAAGGACCTTAGCCAGGTGCAATGCTTTAAATGCAAGAAAACGGGACACTTCGCCGACAGGTGCACGGAGGAGAAGGCCGTAGAAGGAACCAAGGCCAACATGTCCCAGAAGGCAACAATTAACCACGTGAACGTGGAGGAGGTGCAAACTGAACCAGACCTCGTGCTCGGTAAGTTCTTGGTTAATACTTGCCTTGCACTCGTACTATTTGATACTGGAGCATCGCATTCATTCATATCAAGGGCATTTGTGGATACAAATAAGCTAGCTACTGAGATTCTTAATAGATCTATTAGAATTAGCTCTCCAGGAGGGGAAATGCTATCAACCCATGGGTGTCGCCTACTAGCCTTATCTATAGGATCACACACTTTCCCCACAGACCTCATAGTGTTGGATTCACAAGGTTTAGATGTGATTATTGGAATGGATTGGATGGCAAAGTATGAAGGCCAGATAGACTATGCCAAGAGAACAATAACACTCACGACACCTGAAGGAAGAAGAATCAGATATAGGTCCACGCACGACCTTAAGAATATCAAGCTGAATTCTCTTAAGGGGGTTAGCCTAGTGGATGTACCTATAGTGAAGGAATACCCTGACGTGTTTCCGGAGGAACTACCAGGAATGCCACCTGATAGGGACATCGAGTTTGTCATAGACTTGATACCGGGAACAAGACCTATAGCTAAGAGGCCATATAAAATGGATGTAGATGAACTGAAGGAACTCAAGAAACAACTTAGGGAGCAGTTGGATAAATGATTCATTCAGCGGAGTTCTTCGTCATGGGGAGCACCAGTTTTGTTTGTGGAGAAGAAGGATAAGACACAGCGTCTAGTTATGGACTATCGTTCACTGAATGAGGTGACGATAAAGAACAAATACCCACTCCCCAACATCAATGACTTGTTTGATCAGCTGAAGGGAGCTAGTGTGTTCTCTAAGATCGATTTGCGATCTGGATATCACCAGCTGAAGATTAGGAAGGAGGATATTCCAAAGACCGCCTTTACCACAAGGTATGGTCTGTATGAATACACCGTCATGTCCTTTGGTTTGACCAATGCCCCGGCATACTTTATGAGCATGATGAACAATGTATTCATGGAGTTCTTGGATAAGTTTGTAGTGGTATTCATAGATGATATTCTAGTATATTCCAAGAATGAAGCGGATCATGGAGGACATCTACGCTTGATTCTTGAAAAGCTAAGGGAACATAAAAGTTTGGAAAATGTGAGTTTTGGTTGAATACAGTAGGATTCCTAGGACACGTGGTGTCAGGAGATGGTATTGCAGTAGACCAAGCCAAGGTATTAGCTGTTACTGAGTGGGAATCACCAAAGAATGCGAAGGATATCCGGAGTTTCTTAGGACTTGCGGGATATTACCGTAGGTTCATTGAGAATTTCTCCAAGATTGCTAAACCTATGATAAAATTGCTGAAGAAGGAAAAGAAGTTCTTATGGAGTGAGGACTGTGAGGCTAGTTTCCAAGATCTGAAGCAACGATTAGTAACAGCACCAGTTCTATGCTTACCGGATCTCCAGAAGGATTTCCAAGTGTACTGCGACGCTTCACGTCAAGGACTGGGTAGTGTAAATATGCAGGATGGAAGAGTAGTTGCATACGCATCACGACAGCTCAAAATTCACGAGAAGAATTATCCGACTCATGATTTAGAGCTAGCTTCAGTTGTACATGCCCTTAGGACATGGAGACATTATCTCATGGGCAAGAAATGTGACATCTTTACGGATCACAAGAGTTTGAAGTATATCTTCACTCAAAAGGAGCTGAATATGAGACCGAGGAGATGGTTGGAGTTGATAAAGGACTACAATCTGAATCTCCAATATCACCCAGGGAAGGCTAATGTCGTGGCAGACGCATTAAGCCGCAAGGGATACGTGAATGGACTCACTTCAGGGGAGTTACCAGATGAATTGTGTGAACAATTCAAGTCCCTACGTTTGGAATTAGTGAAGGAAGGGTACTTGGCAGCCATGGAGGTAACGCCAACACTGATGGACAGGATCAAGGTAGCACAGAAGGATGATGAAGGAATAAAGGAAATAAAAGAGAAAATAAGTGAAGGAAAGATGAAGGAGTTTCATGAAGATGTCGATGGTACATTATGGTTCGGGAAGCGTATTTGTGTACCGCAGGATCCTGATATTAGAAAGCTGATATTCCAAGAAGCTCATGACTCACCATATTCCATTCACCCAGGGAACACCAAGATGTACATGGATCTGGAAGAAAGATTTTGGTGGAATAACTTGAAGAAGGACATCGCGGAGTACATTGCATTGTGTGATGTGTGCAGTAGAGTAAAATCTGAGCATCAAAAACCAGCAGGGTTATTGCAGCCATTACCCATACCAGATTGGAAATGGGATAAGATTGGAATGGATTTTATCACCGGATTTCCAAGAACTAGGTCTGGCTATGATTCAATTTGGGTAGTGGTCGATCACTTGACTAAGGTGGCTCATTTCATACCAGTGAAGACCACCTACACTAGCGCCAAACTGGCTAGGCTATACATGAGTAGGATAGTCTGTGCACATGGGGTACCAAAAGGATTTGTGTCTGATAGAGGAACACAGTTCACATCTCATTTCTGGCGTCAGTTGCACGAGACATTGGGAACAAGGCTAGAGTTCAGCACAACGTTTCACCCTCAGACGGATGGTCAGACAGAGAGAGTGAATCAGATTCTAGAGGATATGTTGAGAGCTTGCGCTGTAGATTGTGGCTCTAGCTGGGATGAGATTTTGCCTTACGCAGAGTTTTCCTACAACAATAGCTATCAGTCTAGCATAGGGATGGCTCCATTCGAAGCACTATATGGCAAGAAGTGCAGGACTCCTTTGTTATGGGATGGATTAGGATAACGTAGTTTCTTTGGTCCCGACCTTATCAAGGACGCTGAGGAGAAGGTTAGACTGATTCGCGATAGGTTGAAGGTAGCTCAATCAAGGCATAATAGTTATGCTGATTCTAAGCGTAGGGAAGTGACCTACGAGATTGGTGATAGGGCATATCTAAGAGTATCACCACTACGCGGAGTTAAGCGCTTTGGAATTAAGGAAAAGCTAGCACCGCGCTTTATTGGACCGTATAAGGTTCTGTCACGCAAGCGAGAAGTAGCCTATAAGTTGGAATTGCCAGAAGGATTGTCTAACGTCCATGACGTGTTCCATGTGTCTCAACTGAAGAAGTGTCACCCATAAATGGCAGATACACCATTGAGAGATACAATTCCGCTAGAGGAGGTCCAATTGGAGAGTGATCTCACGTATGAGGAGAAGCCTATGAGGATTTTGGATACAACGGAGAGAATGACTCGGACCAAGACGATCAAATTCTGTAAGGTTTAGTGGAACCATCACACCGAAGAGGAGGCTACGTGGGAACGAGAGAATGATCTTCGAGAAGACCACCCACACCTATTTGCTAGCCACTACGAAGCTCGAGGGAGAGCTTCATCTTAAGGGGGTTAGTCTGTAACATCCCAAATCTTACATTTGGAATGTTTTGCATATAGAGCATATGCATAGCATGGCATGTTTCAAAATTTGCATTTGTTTGTTGCATTTGAAATCCCAAATTTTAATCATGTCTAAAAAGAAATCATTTTTCTTCTATAAGGTAATATAGGCCAAAGTATTTTATTATTTTCATATTTCCCAAAAATCCCCCTCAAAATAACCTAGGTGGATAGGTTTTCAAATTTCAGACTTTTCAAAATTTGTTTCACCCTTTTTGGAGTTATATTTTAAAAGTTATTAATGTTTTAGTTTTTGAATAAAAAAAGAAAACGGACCGGGCGGCCGAGCTAGCCCAACGCGCGCGCAGCGCGCATCGCTGAGGGGCCAGCCAGCCCAGCCAGCCCACCACGACGCGGAAGGAAACGATCAAAAAAAAAAAACCCCGAGCCGCTGACGCGTGGGCCCCAGCCCACGACATCAGCAGTGACGTCAGCCGTCACCGGAATCATCCCGGATTCGGAGGAGGAGGTTGCGCCGCCGCGCGGTTTTCGCGCCGGATTCGGCCCAGCCAGCCCCTCCCCCACGCCACCCCGCCCCCTATATATTCCCCCGGAGCCCCGCCCTCGACGTCCCCACCACGAGCAACGCCGCCACCCTCGAAAACCGAGCACCGCCGCCGTCCGCCGCCGCCTCGGACACCTCGCCGCCGGCGAATTCCCTCCACCCCAGCCCGCGCCGCCACCATCCCCGAGACCGCACCGACGAGGGGAGCTCAACGGTGCCCTCGCCGCCGCCGGAGACCGCCGTCGTCGTCGCCGCCGTCCACCCCGAGCCGCCGGCTGCCCCCAACTCCGGTGAGCACCCGCCAGATTGGATCTGGGCCGTCGGATCTTGATCCGACGGCACAGATCGGATCCGACCATAGTCAACGCGCACGCTGACATGGCGCTGAGGTCACGCCTGCGTCAGCGCAGTCAACCCCGGTCAAATCGTTTTAATTTCCATTTTAAAATTCCAGAATTTTCTTAAATATTGTAAATTCAATATCTTTAGATCTGTAACTCCGTTTTGCGCATGTAATATACCAAACGAAAGAGAAAAATAAGATCTATCCATCTACGCAATCAAATCTATATTTTGAGCTATAATTATTTTCTGTTTTCAGTTATGCTTTATGGGCTATTTTAATCATATAAAATCAACCGTAGCTCGAAATTCATCGAATCTTCTTTGTTTGATCTGGTTTTTGGTTATATCTAATCAGGAAAAATATCATTAACTTGTGTAGATGCAAAATTCAAGTTAGATCTTGCATGTTCTTAATCTAGCACTATTAAATCATTATAATTGCTTTAATTATTTTCCTTGCAACAAAAACACTTTCCTTGCATCATACATGTCATTAATAATCAGATAACAATAATAGATCTATTCTTGCATCACTAAGCTTTCATGCATGCATGTGTTGCATATTGTTGTCTTGTTGCTTATGATTGTCGATTGTAACGTGTAGATTGCAACGATTACAACGATTGTGGTTGCGAGGATTGTTTGAACAGCTGCACGTGTTGCCAAGGCAAGTGACACGCATGAACCTACTATTTTACTATATGCATTAGAGTTTTATAGTAGTTATGCATGAGTAGGAGTTGAGTGTTATCGCTATGCTAGATATTATTAGGGGTTGCTTCACTAACACCCAAGTGGAGTAATCACATGTTACCCTAGATTGTAGCATCCATATGGTAGGCAAATATCGTAGTTGTAGATTGCTTAGCCATGCTCTAGCTATTCGTGGATGGGATCATTATCATGTTATGATGAAAATCATTATTTTAATTGCTTATGAAAACAACATGATAATTAATTAACCACTGGGCGGATTGCTAGTGTCATCAGAGTACAAAGTTTGGTGGGGACCGCCGCCCAGTATATTGAGATTATGTTTACTTTCTTTATGTAGTTGTTATTGCGTGCAACCATGTTTCATATTAGTATGGGCTAGACATAGATTGTAAGTTGTGGTGACTCGAACCCAACGTGTCCAGCGATGTAGATTATTGGTATGTTGGTCCGGATCGTGGTGGGTTTGGGGATCTACTTCTTATGGTTTATGGCTTGATCTTCTTTCCTTCCGTGGTACTAGTGGTGTATCATGGTGTTTGGGGCCGATTAGGCAACATGGATAAAGGGCACAAACCTCGCGAGGGTTAACCCTAAGATCTTTGCCGTGTTCCATTGGTTAGGGACAATTCAACAACTAGATGGGAAACATGACATGTCTCGTTCATCTTTTTTTATTAATTACTAATAACTTGACTATGGGTTATTGGAGAAGTGCCTGATGGTGTTTCAGTGTGCTAATCCAAAGGGTAGGAGCATCTTGCTATCAACCAAGGTGTCCAATTATTTAGGAGCACTTTGCTATCAACCAAAGTGTCCAGAATATGTGCAAAATTAATTTATATCAAAAGTTAGGACAAATGCATTTATGCAAATTAGCCTAGAAACTCCACCAGCCAAATATGCATGTAGAGTAGCACTTGCCATTTATATAACACCATAGTGTCACTTGCCATCATTGATCAGAATGATCTGACCTCCTTTTGGGGGCTGCATATTACAACGTGCAGGTTATTCGGATTCGGATTAGTTGTCGTAGGTTTTCGAGGCTTCACATCAACCTTTGTTCGCCTGTGGCTTACAAACAAGAAGATGGAGGTCTACCGCTGCTTTGCTGTGTGTTTAATAATTATTTGAGCTAGCACTTCTCTATGCAGATTGTAATAAATTACTTTACTCTGGATAATTTTGATAGTATTCAATACATTTGTTTCCTTTGATTACTATCTGTGCTGTGTGTGCTGGTGAACGGTCCAGGGGCCAGTACTACACACAAAAGTATAGCTTGTGATGGGATGTACTACTACAACTCTAGAAAAGCATTCCAATATTTCATGAAAACGAAATGTGAAACATTTAGTGTATCTAAAAAGTGGAAATCAATGATAGAAAGGCAAACCGAAAGGAAAATAAAAATTTTGTGTACTGCCAATGGTGGAGAGTTCTGTTCGGATGCTTTTGACAATTTTTGTAGGAAATAAGGAATCATGAGGCACCACATCATCCCACACACGCCGAAATAGAATGGTGTGGCTGAGTGCACAAAGAGAACCATCATCGCCAGAGCTCGCGGCATGATATACAACACTGGCGTGAGGAAGTGTTTTTAGGCTGAAACGGCCTGCACCCCTGCTACTTGATTATGAATTCGGCTTCTATCTCGCCTGATGAGGAAACTCCCCTTGAGTTATGGTCTACTATACCTGCTAATTATTCATAGTTTAAAGTTGTCGGTTGCACCTCTTACGCTCGTGCGAGTTTATTAGATATAGTTCTAGCGTTAAAGGATATTAGCTGTGGTATTCTGAGCCTAAGAAGTCTTTCATGTTCAAAAGAGGTCTTTCAATGATTATGTTATTTTTACTAACATTTTACCCACGTATGTCTTTCCCCTATGTCCTGATGACAAATAGGTGCAAGTTATCATGCACGTGGATGATACAATGGCTGGAATTTATGATGTTCAAGATATTGTTCAGCAATCACCTCCTATTGTGCTAGAACAAAAAAAATTATATTTTACATCACATAGTTAAGAGGATTAAAGTACCTTTTGCATGTCTAATTGAGGAGTGTGATTTTTTTCATTATGGTTTTAGTTGTGCTAAATGGATGGAGAAAAATCATGAGCTATCCACATACAATAAAGCCATTGGTTCAGCTGACCGCGCGAAGTTGATCTCCGCTATAGAATAGGAGATACAATCACTTGAGAAGAATGATACATAGGCCATTGTTCACTTCCCTAATAAAAGACGTTGTTCGTTGTAAGTGGATCTTCAATAGAAAGGAGTGTTTATCTCCTAGTAAACCTACAAGGTTTAAGGCAAGTTTAGTTGCAAAAGCTGCGTCAAAATTCCAGGTGTCTCTATACGTATTGTCTCTATACGTGATCTGGAGCTTGAGCTGTTAGATGTAAAGACTATATTTTTGCATAGAGAGTTGGAGGAGGAGATATACATGGACTAGGAAGAAGTGTTCTTAGCACTTGGTAAGGATAATCATGTTTGCAAATTTAAAAGTTCCTTATATGGTTTGAAACAATCTAATTTTCAATGTTATAAAAGGTTTGACTCATTTATTTTGTCAGCTTGTTTTATGAGGTAATCTGATAGTTGTGTGTATATTAATTTTCTTGATGGATCGCCTATATACGTATATCTATATGTTGATGATATGTTAATTTTTGCTAATAGAAATAATTAATTCACTACATTGATGAAACTCTTGAGTGGTGAGTTTGACATGAAGGATCTTAGTGCTGCTAAGAAAATACATGGTATGGAGATTACTAGAGACATAAATTCTTCTATACTAACTCTTAGTCAGCAAAGTTACATTAAGAAAATTCATCATTGTTTTAACATGTCTGGTGCAAAGACTTTAGTACTCTAATTGCTCCTCATTTTAAATTATCAGCATTATAATGTCCTACAAATGATGAGGATAATGAGTATTCTCTAGAGTTCCATATTCTAGTGTTGTTTGTTTCTTTGATGTATGTCATGGTTTTGTGAGTAGGAAATTGGAAGACTTTTCGTTGGATTTTCATTTACCTTCATGGCACATCCAATGCTTACTTGAAGTTTGGCAAGGATGATAAGGGACTCAAAAGCTATGTGGATTCAGATTTTGCTGCCGATTTGGATAAGAGGAGATTACTCAGAGGTTATATGTTCACGTTAGGTGATTGTGCCGTGTGTTGGACGGAAACATAATAGGCAGATGTTCCCATTCTACCACTGAAGTAGAGTAAATGCTATTGCGGAACCATGCAAATAAATTATTTGGTTGAAAAAATTGTTAGATGATATTGTGTAGATGATATTTGCAGTAACCTGTTTTGTAAGTATCAAAGTGCTATTTATCTTAATAAGGACCGGATGTTACATGAGAGAACAAAGAACATTGATTTCAAATACCATTATGTGCCTGATGATGTTGCACATGTCACACTGAAGGTATGCAAGATGAGAATTCATGATAAATTATTGATATGATGCCAAATCCGGTTTGTGTTATAAACTTCGAGCGTATATTTTAGTCCAAAAGAGTATTTGGAGTAAAAACAAATTGTTAAAGGGTGAAGGTGGTTTTATGCACTGGTAGAAAAAAGGCCTTCCATACGCCCCCATCAGTCCCCAAACTTTGCGCACCGTGACTAAAGGGGTTTTAGTCCCGGGTCGGGAGGAGACCCGCGACAGAAGGTCATGCGTCGTGGGTTGGGAAGCGTGTGGAGGCGCGTGGAGGGCTTTAATTCCGGTTGGCCTCGCCACCCGCGACTAATGATCCAGTCTGCTGGCCTCCCTATCTTTAGTCCCGGTTGGCTTGGCCACCCGGGACTAAAGATACAAACTGCTCGTCTCCCGCGCGGCGGTTTTATTTCGCGAGCGAGAGGCAGAAGGGCGCCATTGCTACAGTGCGCACCCGAGTCTCTATTTCTTCTTCTCTCTTCTCTTCTTCCTCTCTTCGATCTTCCTTCACCAAGCACCCATGGCTCAAGTTTGGAAGACTCTCCGTGTGGCCACACCATGCCGCAAGAGTCTCGACGTGGCCTACACCAATATGTGCGAGAGGCTCCCCGGTCTTCTTGAGCATTTGAGAAATCTCTATGAAGAAGCCGATGAACACCATAGGTTCTTCGGGCTTGATCTAGAGTATACGGCGGATCAACGGGATGTTGCCGTCATCCAGATTGCGATCAAGGAGATCGTTTTGGTCTTCCAATGGTCAAGGTAACGCACACGTACAATCTTGCATTTTCGATTTGTTTGTTGCATCTGAAGAATACATGTGTTGCAACATATCTAACACGCATTTTATTTTTGTTGTTGCAGTAGTTCAAAGCATTCTCAGGCACTTGTTGATTTCTTGTCAACAAGGGGTATGACTTCTGAAGCGTTGACATCACTCAAGACCGTCAGAAGTTGATGCGCTTGGGTATTGTGATAACTGAAGATCACTACATTGATCTTCAGGACCTTATCCATTTTGATAAGTTGTACGGGCCCAAGACCGGGATGGCTCCGATGGCAACTGCCTTCATCCACGACGACTACAAAACATGAAGTCTCGTTTCCCCTCCAAGAATCACATGTATTGGGGGAAGAACCCACTGGACCGGACCAACATCAACTATGCAGCCATAGATGCATACGTTGCCTACGAGTTGTTCCGCATCTACTCGACGGAGCTCGAGTAGATGTTGTTTGTGTACCGCATCTTGCGTCCGATATATGCATGTAATGGATATATTAGTATGTAATGGATATATTATTATGTAATGGATATTATTTCTATATTAATTCCTACCTATACTATTTCTATATTATGTCAAACACACATTTCAAAACAAACAAACAAAAACACATCAAGAAAACAAACAAAAACACATCAAGAAAATAATAGAAGAGCCTATTGGTCTTTTATTAAAATGGATGGTATTGTCATTTGGTTGTTGACCTTGATGTGAGGCTAAGTGCTATGGATAGATCTTTTCAATATCTATCCAGAACATTTTAGTTTGTCCATTTTGATTATGTATTTTAAAAGTTAGGTTCAAATCATTCTCACAGATAGTCATTGACAAAACAGTTCTTGTGTCCAGAATAATAGTCCAAACTTGGATCTGCAAATTTTATATGGTTTAGATTTCATATAGTTTGGTTCATGAATTTTATCTGCAAAATGAATTAGTTTTATTTTCCTGAATTTTTTGATATATTATTTGTATTTTGAAGATTACTAAATGTATTAGTTTTATTTTTCTGAATATTTTTATATATTATTTGTATTTATAAGATTTAAAAATGAATTAGTTTTATTTTTCTGAATATTTTGATATATTAATAGTATTTTTATGATATTAAAATGAATTAGTTTTATTTTTCTGAATATTTTTTAGAAATAATACAAATTAAAAAGTTAATGTTTATTTATTTATTCAAAATTATTAATTACATCATCACTTTTGTTTTTAAAAGATTTATTTGAAATTCAGACAATAAAGAAATGTGGCATCGACCAACATGTTAATAGGATTGATATGATACTAGTATCACATACATGCGTGCGGAACACTTGGATGCGGGACGGGATGGAGCTCGGAAGTTAAGCGTGCTAGTGCTAGAGTAGTGGGAGGATGGGTGACCGAGCGGGAAGTTTGACCACGAGTAAGAAATTTGACTAGAGATAATCGTAGCTAGGTACTAAGCAAATAATAAAAATTCTGAAAAAAAAGGAGTGAAAAATAATTAGAAATCAACATGAATTAAAGAAATAACGAATTAAAGCATGTAGTCCCGGTTCGTGTGGCCAACCGGGACTAAAGCTCCTCCGCCCCCAGCGCACGCCACCCGCCCACGTGGACGGGCCTTTAGCCGCAGTTCGTAAGAGGGGCAACTAAAGGGGGGCATTTAGTCGCGCCTATTTAGTCCCGGTTGCGCGGCTGGGATTAATGGCCTTTGCGAACCGGGACTATAGGCCTTTTTTCTACCAAGTGATGCTACATGAATAAATTTGTCATAAGGTATATTGTTATTTTAGTATGATCCAAATTAATATGAAGATATAAAGATGAAGTAAACTTTGGTCGGAGCGAAACGAGAATTGTTACTAGAGTCTTGGTATGGTAGGAGTTGTTACCAACTAGGATCCGAATTCATGACTTGTCTAGAATTTTGCGCCTTTATGTATCTCATCTAAGGCGTCATTTCGGGTATGTCCTAAGTTGTAAACCGCAGCCGTTTGTAACCGTACCCAATATAATAAGATATCAATGACGGGTGCGCTTGGTTTATTTTTTCTCTTCTCTCTTGTAATTGTTTTCCACGTTAAAATGTCATGTTTCCTGTCGTGCTAGATCTTTTTCGTTCATCATTTATTTGTCTATATAATATGATCCAACCCAAACAAAACTGGTTTCACGGTCTGTGGAAACGTTGGGTTAGCACATGTATAAATCCTCAAATCCGTGCGTCTACGGACCTGGTAAAAAAGAGCACGTTAAGGGGTGGCGCCACTTCTGCTGCGGTACAACGACGAGCGCGGGTTCATCGGCCATGGGCTGGGAACGCTGGAAAGATTTCTCTCAGTCTCAGTCGATTTGCTTCGTGGGAGGAATCCTCGTCTTTGGCCAAAAGAGATTGTGGTGACACCCGAGGCGAACTAACTTGGTATCACTGAGGAGCGGCGTGGCTTTCTGGCCTGGCATCATACGGTTTAGTTGTGGGTGAACGCTGCCCCCGGCGGCCACATGGCTGGAGAGTTGGATGCGCCTCTCAGTTTATGTCGGCCTATATATAGTTCTGCATTTCAATGATTTTGCATCTTCGGTTTATCTAGTACTTACTACATCCCTTATGAACACACACGCCGTGCCTTGATCAACGTCACGCAATTTGTACCAGCCATAGACCATGCATCGTCAGTATATGAAGTACTCCGTCTAGACAAAAGGTGCGATGTTGCGTTCGTGTCGCTGCATGTACGCACTTCTTGCAAGTTCAGACTGAGTGGCATCAGAAATGCGCATACAACTTCCTTTCTCGCAAGGACTAAGAGTTTGTGCTGTCAGGTAGTCATGTCCCTTAGCTTTGTTTGCAACGCAGCACTGTGGACAACCATTGATTCTATTCGACGATCATACCGTCGGATGTGAACACGCTGCGGAGAACTTGATTGGTGGACGTACGGGCCACTCCATAATGACTTCATTGGTGGACGGTGTGTTAGTCGGTTACTGTTCAAACATGGTGTGTTAGTGTGTATGTCGTGCGATTGTTTGTTGTTTCCCTCGATTTTACATATTGGGTACTCGTCCTCTTTGAGAACTTGATTCACCATTTTTTTCCTAATTAGACGGACACTTTTTTTTTAGTTTGAATATTCAGTGCGCTATATCCAAGAAACAAAGTGTATTACAATCTGTATTGCAATGTACTGAAGAGGTCGAAATTGAGAGTTCCAACTTATGCTTGGATTAAATTATGAAAATATAGATGGATCAGCCCTTTTGTTTAGTCCTAGATTCTAAATACTAGTCATCAACCCGTGCATTCGCACCTGCTAGTATGTAAAAAAATTTAGACATACATACTTTAAGTTATTTGCTTGAATTAAAAAAATTGTAGGTTTTAAGACCTCGTTTGACAAATTTGTAGTTTTCTACAGTCACTAAAATTTATGAAAATATTCCGAACTTGTTAGTTTTATTGAAACAACTCAAGGGTACAAATTTCACATGTTGACCTTATAGAATTAGTTTGACAAGTTATGAAGAGAGATAAAAATTTACAATGCAAAATACAACATGATTTTATTGTGAAGTCTCGCTTTCTAATTAAATTACGCTCCATTACTCGGTTAACAACACGTCCAAATATTTCAGTGCACACATACAGTTCAAATGTAATATTAAATATTTCTTCATCAACATGTTCATATAACAAATGAATCTTTTGTCTAATAGATAACATGTCTAACCAAGAATGGCTCGTCATGCATTTGGAATTGAGATACATAATTATAGTGTCTCTCAACTTTTTTTATGTCACATTTTTGTCAAAGTCGTTGTAAACCATCATTTATGAATTAGTATATTATGGGAATTATTTGGACCGTGTACTATAACCATCATGAAACTAAGGATATAGTTATGTTCAGATGATATAGCCAGAACATAGATATGCACCTTGCATTACTTCAAGATACTTGTTAGCTCAAGCAGTATACTAAAAGATACATGTGGTCAAGTTCATTGCCATGTCAAGATTTTTTATCCATCTTGTAGTCAAATGTTTTAAAGCAGTGCCCTGCCAAAAACAAAATATATCGTCGTTTCATTCCAAAACATTCCATATAGACTAACAAAAATTACAATTGTTTCTGTATTTAACAGCGACATAACTGGACAATATTAGCTCTCGTCACCAGGGTCCGATTCTAACAGCAAGATGTGTTGTGCGTAAATCTAGCATATAAATCCATTTTTTGTAGAGAGTGAATCATCACACCGTAGGCTGGATAATATGAGCACTAATCTATTTTGGTAGATGAACACATAAAGTAGGCAAGATTAGTTTGGTAAAGTTGTTCTCTTGACCGTTATCTAAGTGTATGCATCACCATATGTTACGCAAGCATCGATACCTTTAACGGGGAACCGTTATATAAGTGTATGCATGTACCTCCTGTTGAAAACATGCCTATGCAGGTAGGATTGATCGATGCCGGCAACTCCAATGATCGGGCTAATTAAGCTGACTATGATAAATGACACATAAGAATATAAAGATGGTAATTAAAATGAATTTCATTCTAGATCAATTTCCTTGCTGGTTGATGCCACATGAAACACTATTATTGAATTTTTTGTGCCATAGCTATGCATGAATATTTATTGAAGGACTGAAGAAGAACACTACCAATTTTTTATTTTTGTAATTTCGAGTTATCAACAACGCATGTTAATTGTTTCCGTGAACCCTAGCACACTGGAAGGAAGTTATGGAAAATAGTTAGATGACCTAAATAATCATATAAGTATTATGGAGTTGTAGTAATAAATTAATTTCAATATTTTAGGAGAAAATATATAGGCAAACATAGATGGATTAAATAATTTATGTATGCCATTCTATACATGATTATATAAACATTTGTCTCACAAATTTTTTTCCTGGTAAAAAATTGCAAAGAATTCACTTGCTAAAACTCCGGCATGCAAATTAAAACACGCAATTAAATCCAACTTTCCTCATTTACACTGCATCTTCTGTGTACTACAAACTCAACGTATGATCAATGGATCCTTATACTCACAGTGTTCCCCGCAATATACTACATGTCGGCTTCATGGTGCCACCATGCGTGGATCGATGTCCGAGATAATATTAAGTTAGTTAAACAAATCCCATGATAACTATTGTAATTTATATATACATATTGGACGTGAAGGGACCAGGAAAAAAAGAACAATAATCAACAAGTTTCTGTCCCGAAGTTTGGCTTCCCCACTGAGAGTTGATGCTATAAAGCACCAATCAATAGGCTCACATGCATATATGTTGTTTGGAAAGGAATGTCCTACGGCCATGCCCGCACGATAGCCTGTGAAACAATGTCATTGTTCCAGCATCACAAACACAGACTCCTCACCCGCCAATATTGGTCTTCAAAATTTAGTTGACTTCAATTTCCATCCCTCAGTCCAACAACATGGAAATTGCAAGTGTCAACATGTAAAATGGTGTCAATGAAAAAGTGGGGCCTCTCTTCATGCACCTTTCAAGGCCCGCATGCAGATTGTAGACGCATAGCGGAATACCTCTAGACCAGAGTTTTTGGACATCATAGGTAACCTCGTGAAGACCATCAAAGTAGAAATTTGGACCTCGTTGACGGCCAGATCAAGGATGACAGACGGCGGGTAAATCAACGCGGTGGAGAGAAGAACACCACTAGGGTCACGACCAAACCTCATACGATGTGAAGGACAGATCCATGAATGTAGGATTTCACCACAAAAGTGAGAGTACCCTAGCTTAATGTGGCCAAACCGTAACACCGCAACTTTGGATTTCCATGTTCACTGCCAAGACCGGTCGCCACCAATAGAATACCATCCCCCGGCTGCCCTTTCAGCAAAGGGGGACATGACTACGGGGCGCCAGCCGAGAAGAGTCACCATGGTCGGATCCCAGGCTCCAGTAGCACGACCAACCTCCATTCCGCCGCACAACAAGATCTGCACCTCCCATATCACAATGACTACGGGGTGCAAGAATGTTTGGTTGGTATAAGCCTAAATGAGAAGTGTATGCGGGAGGATGAGAAGGTGTGGTGGCGGCTGATAAGGGTGGGTTACAGGGGATGAGATGAGGGCTTTCCATATGCAAAATTTACCGCCGTGGACACAATTATTCGGTAAGTTCTTGGAAAACTCCGAACGAATTGCAAACTATAAATTTCAATTCTTGATGGATAAATGGCCGAAATTTAAATGAAAAATTGAAAAAATTGACTTGGAAATTTGAAATCCTACCGCAAAAAGATTAAAGCTGAAACAAGCAGATTATGAACAATTAATTCATTGCCTATACATCCACAAATCGTTACACTTTATTGAACTCAAATTAGGAACTCTATTTAGCACATTTACTACGGTGAATCAACTAGCATGAATCAGAAAAATTACATTAACCGTGATGCCCGAAAACCCAGATCTGCTACACCGTCTGGTTCCGTTCTGTTCAGCCGGTTGAGCGCTGACTATTCCCTAGTGGACGAGAGCGACATAGCCTGTAGACGGTTAACGGATTAGCTGTTGTACCCGAGGAGAATTGGTTCCAGTAGCAGGTGGCGGCGGAGCCGATCGAGCAGGAGGAAGCAGCCGCCACACAGAGATGAATTGGGGATTCAACTTGTTTTAGCGTTTCGAGTTCTCTTTGTACATTACATATGGACTTTTTTATAATAATAACGACTCACTACGATCCATAAAAGTTTTCGCTCACTTAGTAAAAAGTTTGTACAAACCTATTGAAAAAAGAGCGACAATTTTTATGGATCGGGGCTAGCAGGCTGGGCAAAAGTAGACGGATCAGGGTGGGTCAGGCCAAAATTCAGTAGTTTGAGTCGTGTAGGTTTCTTGTATCGATCTATATGGGAGCCCTCTTTTTTTTTGAGGTTTTAAGGCAGGCACTGGTAGAAAAAAGGCCTTCCAGACGGACCCATAAGTCCCCAAATTTTGCGCACCGTGACTAAAGGGCTTTTAGTCCCGGGTCGGGAGGAGACCCGCGACAGAAGGTCATGCGTCGCGGGTTGGGAAGCGCGTTGAGGCGCGTGGAGGGCATTAATTCCGGTTGGCCTGGCCACCCGGGACTAATGGTCCAGTCCGCTGGCCTCCCCAGTCTTTAGTCCCGGTTGGCCTGGCCACCCGGGACTAAAGATATAAACTTCTCGCCTCCCGCGCGGCGGTTTTTATTTCGCGAGCGAGGCAGAAGGGCGCCATTGCTACAGTGCGCACCCGAGTCTCTGTTTCTTCCTCTCTTCTCTTCTCTTCCCTCTCTTCGATCTTCCTCCACCAAGCACCATGGCTGAAGTTTGGGAGAGATTCCGTGTGCCCACACCATGCGGCAAGAGTCTCGACGTGTGCTACACCAACAATTGCGAGAGGCTCCCCGGTGCTCTTGGGCATTTGACCGATCTCTATTTCTCCTCTCCCGATGAACACCGGTTCCTCGGGCTTGATCTGGAGTATACGGCGGATCAACGGGATGTTGCCGTCATCCAGATTGCGTTCAAGGAGGCCGTATTGGTCTTCCAATGGTCAAGGTAACGCACACGTACAATCTTGCATCTTCTATTTGTTTGTTGCATCTGAAGAATACATGTGTTGCAACATATCTAACACGTATCAAATTTTTGTTGTTGCAGTAGTTCAAAGCATCCTTCGGCACTTGTTGATTTTCTTGTCAACAAGGGGTATGACTTCTCCAGAGTTGATATCACTCAAGACCGTCAGAAATTGAGGCGCTTGGGTATTGTGATACCTGAAGATCACTACATTGATCTTCAGGATCTTATCCATTTTGATGATTTGTACGGGCACAAGACCGGGATGGCTCCCATGGCAACTGCCTTCATCCACGAGGGCTACGAAACCATGAAGTCTCGTTTCCCCTCGAGGAATCACTGGTATTGGGAGAAGACCCCACTGGACTGGACCAACGTCAAGTATGCAGCCATGGATGCATACGTTTCGTACGAGTTGTTCCGCATCTACTCGACGGAGCCATAGATGTATGCGTTCGATATATGCATGTAATGGATATCTTAGTATGTAATGGATATCTTAGTATGTAGCTCTTGAAGCATAAGCTTGTATTGTGAGACTTATGTTTGTGTTATGTGTGATCGTAAGACTCTATGTTATGAATGTGATATGATTGTGTTCTATTCATGATTGTGATGTCTCTACTCGTATTTTACTTGTGATTTATCACTTGTCTTTTGTTGTTCATAAAACTATTTTTGTTTCCTAGTTTTAAATGACTTGGAAAATTTTGCAAAGTGTTGCAAAGTGTAATGGATATTATTTCTATATTAATTCCTAGCTATACTATTTCTATATTATGTCAAACACACATTTCAAAACAAACAAATAAAAACACATCAAGAAAACAAACAAAAACACACATTTCTATCATTGCAAAGTTTCTATATATCTGTTCACCAAAATCTAATCTAAGCCAGAAAAACATATATCTAGTCAATACCAAACTCATCAAGTTGGATTTATTTCAAAATACATTTTTGAACTCATTCTAAAAATAATAGAAGAGCCTACTAGTCTTTTTAAGATTTTAAAATGAATTAGTATTATTTTTTCAATTTTTTGATATATTATTTGTATTTTTAAGATTTTAAAATGAATTAGTATTATTTTTCTTAATTTTTTGATATATTATTTGTATTTTTAAGATTTTAAAATGAATTAGTATTATTTTTCTTAATATATTGATATATTATTTGTATTTTTTAAGATTTAAAAATGAATTAGTTTTATTTTCTGAATATTTTGATATATTAATAGTATTTTTAGAAATAATACAAATTGAAAAAGTTAATGTTTATTTATTTATTCAAAATTATTAATTACATCATTACTTTTGTTTATTAAAAGATTATTTGAAATTCAAACAATAAAGAAATGTGGCATCGACCAACATGTTAATAAGATTGATATGATACTACTATCACATACATGTGCGAAACACTTGGATTCTGGACAGGATGGAACTCGGAAGTTAAGCGTGCTAGTGCTAGAGTAGTGAGAGGATGGGTGACCGAGCGGGAAGTTTGACCACGAGTAAGTAATTTGACTAGAGATAATTGTAGTTAGACACTAAGGAAATAATTCAAATTCTGAAGAAAAAAAAAGGAGTGAAAAAAAGGAGAGAAAAATTGGTGTGAAAAATAATTAGAAACCCAAATGAATTAAAGAAATTACAAAATAAAGTTTATTCCCGATTCATGTCGCCAACCGGGACTAAAGGTCCTCCGCCCCCGGCTCCGCCACACGCCCACGTGCTTTGGCCTATAGTCCCGGTTCAGTAAGAGGCGCGGCTAAGGGGGGGGGGGTCTTTAGTCGCGCAGAGGTAGTCCCGGTTGCGCGACCGGGACTACTGGCCCTGGCGAACCGGGACTAGAGGCCTATTTTCTACCAGTGAGGCGCTCTGCCCTTCGATTAGAGAGTAAAGCATAGGGTTTTGTACAAGGTTCCCCCCTAAGGAGGAGGGTCAGCTATACCCGAGAAACAAAATAAAGGGAGAAAGAAAAGAATCTACGTCGGCGTCTTCCAGAGATGGGAGCCCTCTCTCTGCGCCGAACAGATGGTACGGTTTGTCTTTTTATAAGCGTACCAGCCAGATTTCGTTTGAATTTCGTTTTTTGTCGAGATCCAAGACCTTGGTGGGCGCACGCTGCCAGTCGGCCACATGGACAGAAGATTCCCTTGTACATGATATTTCATCTTCGGTTTGGTGGGTACTACATCCCTTACCAAACACACACGTCTTGCAGTGGTCGATCTGATCTATATCGTTCATGAAGTACTCCATCTAGGCACGAGATGCGATGTCCCGTGCGGGTGGTGGTGGTCTCATGTACACGCATATCGAAATGAGGGGCAGCAGAAAAACACCTTCAGCCACTATTCTTCTACGAGCATGTGTACAACACGAGTCGTGTCGCTTAGCTTTGTTTGCTACACAACATGGTACAAATTCATCAGGAAGGGCGTAAGGTCATAATTGAAGAGTGTATCAGCGTTGAGTCCAAATGTACTCTGCACGTCATCTGGAGTCCTCACTAGGCTGAGAGGTCGTAGTAGCATCACACTCCTTCGTGGACGGACCACCTCTGGATGACATGCCTGGTGGAGGGTGTGTGGAAGTGGAACGTGAGTATTGTCGTCGAGATTTTCTTCTCTACATCTGTTTTGCTTGTGTGTGTGTGTAGGTGGCTAGGTGCTGCGTTTATTTGTTGTTATTGTGGACTTGCAAGGTCTGGGCTTCGCTCCTTTCGAAATCTTGTTTCTTCCCGTCCGATTCCAAATATATGGCCATTGCATTGTCCAATCCACTACCTATTTCATCACCACACATTCTTCCACGTAACTATGTCAGCCACATCTTCTAAAAAAATTTCCGGCTCACGACTTAAGCATCAGGACTACACGTATGTATTATATTCTACACATACCATCAAGGAGTCATGTCTACTAATGCATGAGTATTAACTATTGCAACTGAACGACTCACTTTATCTTATTTAGTACCCCCCCCCCCCCCCCCCCCCAAAACATATGGTATTTTAGCTTTTTCTGGGCAACATGTATCTTGCCAGGTTTTAATGTCTGGATTGGATTCGTGTGCATGTTACTAAAAACACGTGTAGATCTATGTAATCAAGAATGTGTTAAAAGATCTTACATATGGATATGGAGAGAGTCATACAATCGATTATTCCTTGCGTCTCCAACCGATGAATTGGCGACCCATCATGTCCTCGTGTAGTGCCAACCAATCAATGAGTTTGTTTATTCATCTTTGGTTCAGTCGGCACTCACATGCCTCTTGTTCTGCAAGTCCTCATCTAGGTCGCTTGGCACTTATACTAGCGCAAGCGTCGGAAGTACGTACCCAAGGAAAAGCACTGCCGGAGTTTGAAGAATTTGCCCATTTTCACCATGCATACAAGCGTCCCATCTCTCTCTCTCTCTCTCAACATTTCTCTCCAACTTTATATAAACTAGTCATGCACGGGCTAGTAAATTTAAAAAGAATACCATAACTCTAGATAATTTTTAAATTCATAAAATTTGGAAATATATACAATAGAATGCTATTATAATATTATTTGTCAGAAACCTGGTGTAATTCTCTTTATTCTTACTTAGTACAAATTTAAGTGAGATACATAATTGAGGTAGAACCTCAAGGCACTATTAGTAAATACACATCCAAATATTTTTCAAAGTTTTCCAACATGTTTGGTACGAATTATTTTCATGAGACCCTAGCTATTGACTACATCAAATACTAATCATGGCTGTTGCACATCTTTATAAACACATAAAGAGGTAGAAGTATTTTGATAACTTGTCTATAATTATTATTACATGGGGTTTGCGCATGTTGGTCTAAATTGATATTTAGACGCGAGAAATCTATTTTTGTGATCTCGTATATTTTTTTGGTCGCCGATAGTTAATCCTGTACCACACTAATTAATTTAAACCATGTATCATTGCGGGACAAATATTTAATAGACAGAGAAGGAGAGGATTAATAAGGTAGAAAAAGGCCAAACATGAGTCTCCGTTCGTCTCAAATTGAGCCGGTCAGAAGTGTTCTAACTTTGCTATACTGCTATTATGATACGGTATTTCTGGTACTGTTTCTCACAAAAGAGATTACCTATGCTAGCAGCAGTAGGCCACGATAAATTATCCCATGCATGTCTCTGCAAGCACATGTGTGTCCGTGGTATATTAATTTCTAATATTAGTGTATTACTAATTATTGACATAGAGGATAGCTAAATATTCTTGGTAGAAATTCTCTTGTGCTAGAGCTGATGCATTGTCAAGCAACCAAGGAAGGAGGAGCTAGGTAACGCGAAATAAGTTGATTAGTGTGGAAAAAATAGATGGTAGTGCTTTTGTTTTTACTGGATGTACATACTAAGTAGCCTAGCTAGTTGTAAATTCTATGTGATATATATGTCCTTGTGCTAGAACCAAAGTATATATTGTTGAGCAACCATAAATACGGAGGAGCTAGCTGAATGGAAATAATTGGAACATGGTGGAGTAAAAATAAGTTGTACAGTACGGGATTTTGTTTTTGCTATGTAGACAGACTGATTAGCCTAGAATTAGATAACTCATGTCTTTTTCCAAGTTTGCTGCCGCCCGAGGTCTATTGGTGATGTTGAACCTTCTGCTCGAATCTCGTCCTAATGGGATGTACCATAGATCTGCTTAATTGACATTATACATGAAGATTGGTTAAGTTGGTACGTCCTACCTTCATGGCCGGCCGCCGATGGCAGCAGATACATGTGCTGGGGCGACCCTCTCAAAGTCATCAATCTGCCTTCATAGCCATCGGCGATACATGGTGGTGAAGAGGCAACATGCTTGGTCCCGCTTTGCCGGCCCGCTGCTCCCAATCTCATAAACTTAATTACATTAGAGAAGAGAGATCACCTGGCAGTCCATCGATCTGTCTTCATAGCAATCGGCCATGCATGATGGTGAATATGCAGCCTGCTAGTTCAGTCCTTGCCGGCCGGCCGCTCGCATCAGCCTTGCAGTCGTAGACGTACAGTATAGAGATCATCTCAACGATCTGGTTCATGAAAGGGGTCATCGCCAGGACTGCCTCTGGAATCTACGGGGCGGCCAATAGTCCCTGGATCGTACTTAGGAAAATGACACGGTTCTGCGGATGTGAAAAATTAGCATATGGTTAATCTCATAACCTTGTATGCGTAAAAAGATTAACTATGTTTTTTTTTAGATGACGTATTGGAGTTCTAGTACCAAGCGATGCACGTGGATTTCCAATCGTGCATATAAAAGGACTCTTCATGTGCTTATTTAATCTTAACTGTTACGATGTTTTTTTTTGGCATGAACACATCAAAGGTACCGATCATGTCAGTCGTGCCATATTACGTATCATGTTGTACGTAACTTATTTTTACTCTGTTTATCCTAGCCGTAAATCTAACATCTAACGGCTTAATTAATTTTGATGATGTGGATTAACGTGATGCCTTTAATGGTGCCTCAAATTAGTAAATATAAGATATCTTATTTTTCTACTAGGTAAGAAGAATAGAAAACAAGTCCAATATATACTTTTCTATGGATTGTAGGCTCGCTGAAATCAGATTAATTTAACATGATGTTATAACTAATAATGCTTAGGTGATTTACATTTCAACCATGATGAAAGTGCAAGATGGTCAACTAGAGGGGGGGGGGGGTGAATAGGTGACCTACAAATTTTAATCCTTTTTCACTTTTAGAGGTGGCTTAGGGAAAGTAAAAGCTTAGTTATCTAAATGTGCAACTAAGTAAACACCCTATGTGACAAGCAACAAGTAGCAACGGAAGTAAAGCAAGGGCACAAGATAACCACAAGTGAAAACACGGAGACAAGGATATATTTCCCATAGTTCCTTCTTGAAAGAAGTACGTCTACGTTGGAGAGGTGGGAGCCACCTAAGCGCAGCTCAATAGCACGGATGTGCACACCTTATTCTCCTTGAGCTTCTCCGGTGAGGGAGATTCTCGTTTCCACTATGAGGTCGACTTGAAGGCGTTGACCAAACCTTTACAAGGGGTTGAGGCTACTCCACAAGTGAGATGGAGGCTCTCAACAATCGAAGCTTCTTGCTACAAGGTGGAAGCTACAAGCACTAGGGTTTTCCTTGGATGACAAAGCAACCAAGAGATTACAAGATTAGAAGATCTCGATCACTTTGAGGATGCCAGAGTGGCCGGAATATTCCGGTGTTGGGGCCGGATATTCCGCCCCATAAGCACCGGAATTTCCGGTTTGCATATTGAAAAATCCAGTGGCAGTAATTCCAGAATGTAGACCTTCTCTTTGATCTTCCGACAAGAGTATAATCAATAAGCATCTGAGATAATAGCTGCACAGTCTAAACAACATTGTTAGATAGGTGATACCCGTGTTATCATCATCACCAAAATCATTAGAGGGATCATGAGCTTTCACATGATGATATACATTTTTCACGAACTTGATTATTTTTCTAGGATCTTTTTGGAGGGTTGCGTCAACTTCTTGTGAGATTTCACCATGAGTGAAGCAACCACTCTACGTGGAAAGTGCAGTATTGAGATTCGGACAGGTTCGCGAATTAATTCGATTCGATACATGCTGTATTCAATCAAATGTTTGGAGAGAACTCAGCAATCACCCTACTTGGTACATCATTTTGTTAGTCACTAGAAATTTCGTTCAAGCAACAAATATGTTTCTCACAACCATGCAACTGTATATAGTGACTATATACATGTTTTGTCCTAATATTTTGACTGATTATGAATTCCAGGTCAATCGTTCAAAATCGAAGGGAAAATGCCTCAAAAGATGTGAGCACACACATAGTGCCTTTAAAAGATGGAAACCGCACACGGAAGAGGCAGGAAGATATTCCACATGTTTCATGGACGCGTCTAGGGAGCGCATGTGCGCTGAATGGGTGGGTGGAGCGCCCATATTTTTTGGCCGCTTCTTACTTATCTGCATTAATTGCATCATACTTTTTTCTTTAAAAGGTCATAACTGTTGACTCGTTGCTCAGAATTAATATCTGTTTTCAGTTTTGAAATCTTCGCGGTAAAATCTTCAAAACTAGTCTCATTTGTATATGTTCCAACGAAACTTTTTTAGAAGCAACTTCTCTCCGTGGATTAAGCAACTTTGTTGCATTAGGAAGAAATTTTTAGCACGCGAGAAAACTATACTCACAACAGCGGTAGGAAATTTTATTATAATATGGGAAACTTCATAACAACTCTATAACTATGAAAACCAACTTTGAGCCAATTTCTCACCAGTGGTGAACAAATTTGGTGTGTGACAAGGCAACTTAACAATAGGATTAAGCTACAACACAACAACTAAACTCAACTTTGGTAGGAGGCAAGACAACTTTAGTGTGCATCAATACAACTTCACAACAACAGTAAAAAACTTTGGTGCGATGAGTCAGCTTCACAACAACGATAAGCAACTTTGTAACAACAATCGGCAACTTCATTACAATATTGTGCAACTTATTAACAATGCTAGGCAACTTCTCAATTACGATAGGCAACTCCACAACAGGGATGGGCAAATTCAGAACAACCAGCAAAAGTCAACTGATTACTAAAATTGAGAAACTACTGTCACTAGGAATTTTCACTACATCGATATAAAACTTTTATACATTGCTAGGCAATTTTACTGCATCGATAAGAAATTTCATAACTAGAGTAGGCAATTTTCAGGATTAAAGTAGGAAAATTCAAAACAATGATTAGCACGATAGACAACATTTACACAGGGCTAGGCAATTTTACTGCATGGATAAGCAATTCCGTAACTAGAGTAGGCAATTGTCACGATTGTCGTAGGCAAATTCAAACAACGATTAGCAATTTTGGCATGTGCGCTGATGCATGTAAAATGCATAGATGAATTTTGCATATTTTTACATGGTTTTCTATTACATATTGCATCATATAAGGGTATAATTCAATGTTTTATAGTATTTTGGGGTTAAATTACAAAACCATGTGAAAATATGGTGCAATATGTAATAGAAAACCATGTGAAAATATGCAAAATTCATCGATGCATTTTACATGCATCAACATCCCCAAGCTTAACCCATGCTCGTACTCGAGTATGAAGGTGATAAAACTAAGATGGGTTTTGCATACTGAAACAATCATGGGATATCAAGGAGTATTATTCATGCTACATATAATCAAATGATTAATACTAGAAATGAGTAGCAATATACAATTCATGTTGTAAGAAATATCAAATATGCAAGCAAAGATGCTTCATGAAAGTTCACAAAGTGTATAATGAAATAAAAGCTCTATGGACCAAATGCATACACAAAATGAAAAAAAAAATCCTATATTGGTCAAAGAATAGCATAATGGAGAATAGAAAATATGGTGGACACTTTGGAGAAAATTGAGTAGAGGTAAAACATGATCAAGTCTTATTTAGCCTCTAAATAATCGTGCCGCGATTGAGGAATACCAATCGGCTTAAGGTCAGGAACATAGTCAATACAGAACTCAATTACCTCCTCATTTCCATAGCCCTTTATGATGCTTCCTTATGGCCTAGCACGGTTACGAACATATTTCTTTAATACTCCCATGAACCTCTCAAAGGGGAACATATTGTGTAGAAATACAGGACCGAGAATGGAAATCTCTTCGACTAGGTGGAGCAGGAGGTGCGTCATAATATTGAAGAAGGATGGTGGGAACACCAACTCAAAACTGACAAGACAATGGACCACATCGTTCTGTAACCGTGGTAGATCTTCTCGACTGATTACCTTCTGAGAGATTGCATTGAGGAATGCACATAGCTTCACAATGGCTACTCGAACATTTTCCGGTAGAATCCCCCTCAAAGAAATCGGAAGCAATTGCGTCATAATCACGTGGCAGTCGTGAGACTTCAGGTTTTGGAACTTTTTGTCCGCCATGTTTATTATTCCCTTTATATTCGACGAGAAGCTAGACGGGACTTTCATACTGCTCAAGCATTAAAAAAAATGACCTTCTCTTCTTTGGTAAGAGCGTTGCTGGCACGACCTTGAAACCATTCCGGATGCCGGTCATATGGGTCTTTCAAAAGTTGCTGGTCCTGCCGTGCTTCCTTTGTATCATTTGTCTTCCCATACACGCCCAAGAAGCTTAGCAGGTTCACGCAAATATTTTTCGTAACATGCATCACATCGATTGCAGAGCGGACATCTAGGACTTTCCAATACTGTAGCTCCCAAAATATCGATTTCTTCTTCCCCGTCAACTCCCTGCGGAACTGATTGTCCGCCAGGACCCTTTCCAAAGATGACTTTCAAATCCTTGACGGTGATCTGCCTTGCCGTTTAAATGCTTTCCTTTCTTTCTTACGTTATGATTTCGGGGAAGAAATCGACGATGACCCAGGTACACGTTCTTCCTACAATTATCCAAAAATACATTTTCAGTCTCATGTAAGCAGTGCGTGCATGCTTTGTATCCCTTATTTTTCTGTCCCGAAAGGTTACTGAGAGCAAGCCAATCGTTCATGGTTACAAAAAGCAACGCTCGTAGGTCAAATTCCTCTTCTTTGTGCTCATCCCACACACGTACACCAGGTCTGCCCCACAACCGTAGAAGTTCATCAACTAATGGCCTTAGGTACACATCTATGTCGTTGTCGGGTTGCTTCGGACCTTGGATGGGGACTGGCATCATAATGAACTTCCGCTTCATGCACAACCAAGGAGGAAGGTTGTAGATGCATAGAGTCACGGGCCAGGTGCTATGGCTGGAGCTCTGCTCGCCAAAAGGATTCATGCCATCAGTACTTAGACCAAATCTTATGTTCCTTGCGTCAGCTGCAAAATCTTTGAACTCTCTGTCGATCTTTCTCCATTGCGTTCCATCAGCGGGGTGTCTCAACTCCACGTCGGACTTACGGTCCTCTTTTTGCCATCGCAACAACTTGGCATGCTCTTTGTTCCTGAACAGACGTTTCAACCGTGGTATTATAGGAGCATACCACATCACCTTGGCGGGAACCCTCTTCTTGGGTTTCTCGCCCTCAACATCATCACCAGGGTCATCGCCTCTGATCTTATAACGCAATGCAGTGCATACAGGGCATTCATTCAAATTCTCGTATTCACCGCAGTAGAGGATCCAGTCGTTAATGCATGCATGTATCTTCAGAACCTCTAAACCTAGAGGGCAGACAACTTTCTTTTCTTCGTACGTACTGGCGGGCAACTCGTTATTCTTTGGAAACATATTCTTCAGCATTTTCAGCAAATTTTCAAATGATGAGTCGGCTACACCTTCCCGTGCCTTCCATTTCAGCAAATCCAGTGTGCAGCCCAGCTTTTGCAAATCCAGTGTGCAGCGCATCTTGGGTATAGCGACTTCGTGTGATCCTCTAACATGCGATCCAAATTCTCCCTCTCATTGTCAATTTCGCAGCGTCTCCGTGCATCAGCAATGGTCCGACCAAGATCATCAGCGGGCTCATCATGTGCCTCTTCTTCACCTTCACCAAACCCTTCCCCACCTTCAGCATCATCCTCCATGAAAGTATCATCGAAAGCTTCATGATAGTTGACATCGATATCATCCCCTTCTTCATCTTCTTCCATTCTAACCCCTCTTTCTCCATGCTTGGTCCAATAATTATAGCCTGGCATGAAACCGTGCCGAAGCAGGTGCATGTGAACGACTCTTGAGGAGGAGTAACCCTTCTGATTCTTACATTCAGCACATGGACAGATAATAAAACCTCGGTGCTTGTTCGCATTTGCCACTACGAGGAAATCTTTCAAACCCGTAGTGAACTCGCCGGAGAGTCGGTTACCATACATGAATTGCCGATTCATCTGCATTATTATTATATAAAGTATATAATTAACTGTCATGCATTTATTAAACTAACTAGCTAGAAATAATACAAATCATGAAAGGTTCAAGTTGCTAACCGCGATCGCGGAGGAAAAATAAATGAGAAAGATCAAGTGTAGCTCGGACACTTCATATCATGTGTGTTTCATGCTCTCGGGCCTTTCATCGAATACCTTGTGTGCATAGGAGGAACCAAAAGCAAACCCACCACCCCCTTGTGAACCAAAAAGCATAGAAGTGGCACCAAATGTGGCTAAGTGCAGCGAGCTGAGTCCTATATAGGGATGGGCCTTTAGTCCCGGTTGGCCTGGCCAACCGCGACTAAAGGCCTTCGGGCCAGCCTGAGGACCTTTAGTCCCGGTTGGCCAGGCCAACCGCGACTAAAGCCCCTCCCGTCCGCGAGCTGTGGACCGAGCGCGCTGGGCCCAGACAGTTGGTCGCGGGTCTCCTCCCGAACCGCGACTAAAGACCCCTTTGGTCGCGGTTCAATTATTTTGGGGACTAATCGGGGCGTATGGAAGGCCTATTTTCTACCAGTGTGTATTGAACATCGTAAAAAATAGTAGCTCTGTCGTGTTGAGATTGCTGTGCGTGATGAACTATTCCCATCCTTCATTGTGTAACCGGGGTTTTCTCCATCCTTTTGACACAACAATGTTGTACATGCTACCAAGAGCAAGAAACAACAACACACTCTTGTGTACTCAACTAATCCCCTTGTATCAAAATGTAAGATGTTTTAGCATTTCATATACAACATGTATCTAGACATGTTTTAGTGCAATGTACATATGAATCTACACATTAAAACATGTCTAGATACGTTTTTCCTAGAAAATGCTAAAACATATTTAATTTTGATACGGAGGGAGTGATAATTATCATATTTTGCCAATAGCATGCGCCGATGTTAATCACATGTTTAAAACAACGAGATTATTTGTGCTTACAACGAAATATAATGCAATGTGAAATTCATAAATGTATCTGGGAAGTTCCGACAAGTTGAGACATGTAGTGTTTCACTTGAAGTATAAATTGTGTATGGGGTAAGAGATTTTGTTAGGCGTTAACTAATTTTTTTCTTAATTAATGCCCATATCAATGTGTGTATTTCCACTCTCCAAGATTTGCCGGCTTAAACATCCATCGTTCTAGATAAGATGGTGTATTGTGATAAGTTGTGCATATCATAGTCAGATTTTATATCCAAAATCCATGGAGATCCTTGTGGCTCAGACGTGAACAAAGTAGAAACCTTAAGTATAGAACCTAAGATCTCCATCTAAAATCATCAGTGTATATGGCGAAGAAGCACTGCATGAGGCATATTATTATTTCTCCGTCTGTGTAACCAAGGGTGGCATCACTATCTTCCTCGTCTAAAGCATCGTTGGACATCCATGCTTCCTACCAAGTCTCGATCATCTATTGCGGTTCAAAGGGGTTCCGCATACTCATTTGACATGATTATGTACAAATAAAATGTGATACAAAAACAACTTCCAAAACTATATTTTGATGCCTCGATGCACTCCGACAGGCATTTTTTAGGATGATTGAATTATTTTAGGCGTATGCGATAGTAGCCAAATGGGCCAAGTAATATGGTTCATTGCTTTGTTTTGGGCCTTGTCGGTCCATGCATGGTCCAATTAACCGTGGCATACCTGCCAAAATGCAGACTGTTCATTTGACATGATTATCTCAAAATAAGAAGGGATACAAAAACATCTTACAAAACTCGATGCGCTCCGCCGGGCATTTTTTACGATGTTTGAATTTTCGTAGGGGTATGAGATAGTATCCCAATGGGCTAAGTAAACGGTGCATTGCTTTTTTTTGGGCCTTGTCAGTCCAAGCATGCATGGATCAATTAGCCGTGGCATACCCAACAAAATACATGCTATCCCGATTCATGAAAATTCAGGTAGAATGCATGGCATATATTAATCCTCTTGTGTTGGTCATCATGTAATGTCGGTTGTACTAGGCGCACTCTAACCTAGTGAGCAGTAACATACTTTTCTCTAAGACAGACCAATAAGAAATAATTTCATAACACATCAAGCAGACTCACACATAATTAAAAACCATACGCGCAATATAACCCTATTAACACTAGTACGATCATATGTTCTGTCGTATCAAGGACGTGCATCAGAAATTAGAATGTGCTAGTTGGAAAAACATAGAGGCAAGTTCAACAAACTAAGACCCCAGTGGCGGCCCGGGTGGGGTTTGATCAATCAAAAGTGTGCAGTTGTGGGTCACTGCACTTAATGGCCCATGATTTCTGTATGGGCATCGATGGCACAGGATCGATCGAGCCAGCTTGCACTTCTACTTATGTCAAAACAATTCTTGGTGTAGTTGATATTTTCCCTATAAATCTCATTTCAAAGAAATGTCTGCACATTATATTGCACGTACCCTAATTGATGTACTTCGACTGATCCATTGACAGCACTGAGTACATCTATAATGTATCAAACTTAGCTAGATTGGACAAGGAGTTGTGACTGGATTTTTTAGACTATCTCTGCCAAAATATTTATCACCAAAGACCGCAGGAGGTCAAATATAGACGAGCATTTGCAAGTATAGCTGATTGGTCATGAGTTGGTCATATATATGAACATAATGATAATGTGGAGATGAAGCAAAATGTGTAGTGTTTGAGTAGCACGTGTAAAAGATATAGGAGTACATACGTTATTCTCGGCTTGCCTACAATTCTCCCGAATTTATACTGGTAGTCACGGTGTACGTATCGGTAGTTTGCAACTAGACCATGCTTCTCACACCCCCTAGATCAATTGTTGTAGCTGGAATGCTAGCACATATGTGTGCCTCTATGCCTCGTGATATAAGTAGGTTTATGCACGTTAGTTGCATAATTATTTGGGTCCAAATTTGATGATAAAAATTCAATGACCATGATACCTTAGGTTATAACCTTTCCTCCACTCACTCGTCATGCTCATGTGGGTACCTAAACAATCCACAGCCATTTTAAGAAACTATTCTTCCTTAAGAATTTTGTATGTTGTGGTTCTTTCTAATTATTTACAAACCATAATATGTGTAAGAAGAAGCTTTGCATTGTTTATATTTTTAATATGTGTCTAATAATAACATCTAATTGTGCTTTTCATTTGGGAGCCACTAGGGATCGGGTTTCTGGTCTGATCCTGTAGAATCCATCTGACTCGTTGTGTGCCGCATTAATGGTGCATTTCCGTGCTTTGGATAGCATTAGGCCTGGATACGAGTAGTTATTTTCTAGTTAACTAGGAACTGCCACTGGTAGAAAAAAGGCCTTCCATACGCCCCCATCAGTCCTCAAACTTCGCGCACCGTGACTAAAGGGGTTCTAATCCCGGTTCGGGAGGAGAGCCGCGACTGAAGGTCATGCGTCGCGGGTTGGGAAGCGCGTTGAGGCGCGTGGAAGGCATTAATTCCGGTTGGCCTGGCCACCCGGGACTAATGATCCAGTCTGCTGGCCTCCCTGTCTTTAGTCCCGGTTGGCCTGGCCACCCGGGACTAAAGATACAAACTGCTCGCCTCCCGCGCGGCGGTTTTATTTCGCGAGCGAGAGGCAGAAGGGCGCCATTGCTACAGTGCACACCCGAGTCTCTGTTTCTTCTTCTTCGATCTTCCTCCACCAAGCACCCATGGATGAAGTTTGGAAGATTCTCCGTGTGGCCACACCATGCGGCAAGAGTCTCGACGTGGCCTACACCAATAATTGCGAGAGGCTCCCCGGTCTTCTTGAGCATTTCAGCGATCTCTATGAAGAAGCCGATGAACACCATAGGTTCTTCGGGCTTGATCTAGAGTATACGGCGAATCAACGGGATGTTGCCGTCATCCAGATTGCGATCAAGGAGATCGTTTTGGTCTTCTAATGGTCAGGGTAACGCACACGTACAATCATGCATTTTCGATTTGCTTGTTGCATCTGAAGAATACATGTGTTGCAACATATCTAACACGTGTTCTATTTTTGTTGTTGCAGTAGTTCGAAGCATTCTCCGGCACTTGTTGATTTTCTTGTCAACAAGGGGTATGACTTCTGCAGCGTTGACATCACTCAAGACCGTCAGAAGTTGATGCGTTTGGGTATTGTGATACCTGAAGATCACTACATTGATCTTCAGGACCTTATCCATTTCGATGAGTTGTACGGGCCCAAGACCGGGATGGCTCCGATGGCAACTGCCTTCATGCACGACGACTACGAAACCATGAAGTCTCTTTTCCCCTCCAAGAATCACAGGTATTGGGAGAAGACCCCACTGGACCGGACCAACGTCAACTATGCAGCCATAGATGAATACGTTTTCTACGAGTTGTTCAGCATCTACTCGACGGAGCTCGAGTAGATGTTGTTTGTGTACCGCATCTTGCGTTCAATATATGCATGTAAGCGATATATTAGTATGTAATGGATATATTATTATGTAATGGATATTATTTCTATATTAATTCCTAGCTATACTATTTCTATATTATGTCAAACACACATTTCAAAACAAACAAACAAAAACACATCAAGAAAAAAAACAAAAACACATCAAGAAAACAAAACAGAAAAACTACCGTTTCTATATATCTGTTCACCAAAAACTACTGTATCTATATCTCTTCACCAAAAATAAATCTAGAGGTCCAAAAATTAATCTAAGCCAGGAAAACATATATCTAGTCAATACCAAACTCATCCAGTTGGATTTACTTCAAAATACATTTTTGAACTCATTCTAAAAATAATAGAAGAGCCTACTGGTCTTTTTAAGATTTTAAAATGAATTAGTATTATTTTCTTTATTTTTTGATATATTATTTGTATTTTTAAGATTTCAAAATGAATTAGTTTTATTTTTCTTAATTTTTTGATATATTATTTGTATTTTTAAGATTTAAAAATGAATTAGTTTTATTTTTCTGAATATTTTGATATATTAATAGCATTTTTAGAAATAATACAAATTAAAAAGTTAATGTTTATTTATTTATTCAAAATTATTAATTACATCATTAATTTTGTTTATTAAATGATTTATTTGAAATTCAAACAATAAAGAAATGTGGCATCGACCAACATGTTAATAGGATTGATATGATACTACTATCATATACATGCGTGCGAAACACTTGGATGCGGGACGGGATGGAACTCGAAAGTTAAGCGTGCTAGTGCTAGAGTAGTGGGAGGATGGGTGACCGAGCGGGAAGTTTGACCACGAGTAAGTAATTTGACTTGAGATAATTGTACTTAGACACTAAGCAAATAATACAAATTCTGAAAAAAAGGGAGTGAAAAATTGGAGTGAGAAGGGGGAGTGAAAAAAAGGGAGTGAAAAATTGGAGTGAAAAATAATTAGAAACCCAAATGAATTAAAGAAATTACAAAATAACGTTTAGTCCCAGTTCGTGTGGCCAACCGGGACTAAAGGTCCTCCGCCCCCCGGCTCACGCCACCCGCCCACGTGGCCGGGCCTTTAGCCGCGGTTCCTAAGAGGCGCGACTAAAGGGGGGGGCCTTTAGTCGCGCCTATTTAGTCCCGGTTGCGCGGCCGGGATTAATGGGCCTGGCGAACCGGGACTGTAGGCCTATTTTCTACCAGTGTGCAGAATTTGAACTCAGTAAAAAAAATATAACTTGATTGTTCACCTAGTTGCACTTTTGTAGGCTATATTTTTCGGTAAAAAGAGAGAGAAGATGAAAAATAACATAGAGAAACACGTACATGTTTTTTATGGCCGTGGCAGAAGCCGGGTTTACATCATCATGTTCAACTCCGAAATCTATGAGGAAAAAGGCACACTTAAAAATTGGTGTATTCACATGGCCGAACCTATTACTATTTACTTTGCCACATGTTCATGATGTGGATTCACTATTTATAGAGATATTATGAATCAAGCAGCCCAGCCGGAGCGGTCGTCGTTTTTCCTTTTTTAACGGAAATCCATCCCTCTGCTTTGAGAGTCGAAAAGCGGCGCACGCGTAGCCCGGGCCGCTCCCGGAGCTTCTTCGCCGGCGAGGCTGGTCGAAGATGTGAAGGAGGCTGTGCTCGTGGCTTTGTACAGGGTAGCAGTAGTCTAGGTTTTCTTGTAGTCGGTTTTTTACCGGTTTCCGGCCTGGTGCCGAGGGGTGGTTGGTCGCCGGCGCTTCCGAGCGGTGCTGGTGCTTCTCTCGACGGAATCCTTGGAGTAAGATGGATCTTCCATCTTCTGCTGCTGGGATTTCTTTGGGCTCCCCTTCTAATAAGCTCGAGGAGGAGGATTGGGTGGATCTACGCCGGCAGGATCTGCCTCTGCTTGATGTTGCGGCTGGGTGTGGAGCTCCAGTGGATGGAGACGAAGGCGCCTTGGCGGAAGATATCAAGCTTCTCCTTGCATAAAGCCGAAGTTTGGATTCGTGGTCGCCCCTGTATCTTCTCTCCGCCTCCTCTGATGATCCGTGGCAGGCATCGGAGTTCTGATGGTGGGCGTGCTTCTGCGACGGTGTGGCGACGAGCTGTTCGACGTCTTGCTGGGGACTCGAAGCTTTGCATCTCTTCTGTTGCCATGGTGGTCGAAGGGAGAAGCGCGGCTGAGGATTCTGGCGAGCTCGGGCAGCCATGGAGTGTTGAAGCCTGCTTCTGCTCGAGCAATCATGCGGCCATGCGTGGCCATGAAAATCGGCTGGTGAGCTCCAGCCCTCCTTCAACCTCCATTGAGAGGCCCTTTCTGGATTCCGCGGTTGCTGAGGCGCGAGCCGCCATTGTTGCAAGTGGTTGCGTCCCCGTGACGATGGTTGGCGACGGCAGGCGGATCCCATCCTTTCGGCTCGTCGGAGGGGAAAGAGGAGGACTCGATTGCGTTTTTTCTTCTTCATTTCAGTCCTTCTTCCTTTTTCTGGGGACCTATGTATGATTCTGTATTTCATGGGGTCCCTTGTAATTTGCTTGTACACCCTCTGGTTATTAACATGTGGCTTCTAGCCCCCTAGGGGGCGCTCCTGGTTCAAAAAAATTTATAGAGATATTATATATCATCTACCAACTCCGCGTTAAATGTCCACCATAATATATAGGTAAATACTACAGATCCTGATCCGATGGGAAAGATTTGGTCGGACCACCTTGATGCCGTTCATTCTCGGCTCCATCCAATGGCCAGCGTAGTTCTCTTTTCTCTCCCGTTGACCCCTTCACTTATGTTTAAATGGCCTATCAATTACGTATTAAAACCATTACATGGCCCGTATCCTCAAAATCAGCCCCAGATATCTCTCTCTCATCTGGGTACAACCGTATAGGCATGTTTTGTCAACCACCATGATGCACGAGCACCAAGACCTCCTAACGTTTCTTGCCGGCAGCCGCGCGTTTGCTCCTGCCTCCTCGGCATTGGCATCCATCTACTCAAACGCCTCGCCGGAGATTTGGTCCTATTGTCCAGCACTCTAGTCCAAGCATCTCTAGATGTTGCTCGGATATCAGCCAAGGTCGTGTGGCTTTGTTGGCGGGTTCCTTTCAGGTAGAGACGCCACCTCCACGTGATGTTACTCCTAATTATCAAGTCAATGTATTTGATGGATGCTCGTTTCGTTCTGTTTTTCAAGATCTGACCGATACATTTGTACATGCTTTCTTGGTCATTCAGGCATGCTTCTACTCTACAAAATATGGATGCATACAAGGGAGACCTTGCTTGTTTTATCCTCACATATGCTTGTATTGTATACTACTGAATTTCAGCCGAAGTCACCTATAGGACTATCTTTGTATCCTCCCAACGACTTCACCTTTGTCTGCTTTTCTCCCGACGACCATGTCTTGGGATATTACCCACCACATTCGGTGAGGTCACGACTAGTTTATTCGGGCTTCGCCATAAATACTTCTACGACGTCAACACTGTCGGCTGATCAACGCCACATTCAAGTGCGGAAACGACCAGGACAACATTCGAGGAATGTCGTGGGATAATCACGGCAGATGTTACCGGGGGTAACTGATCTTGGGGCAAGACGACACAGGTATTTGGGAGAGGGTTTAGCTCAGAGGAAAACATGGTGCAATTCGATCTGGTAGCCGGCAATCAAAGTCGCCGAGTCTCCGATCTAGATATAACAACTCAACTCTGGATTACACTAGATGCTCGATACCAAGCGCTATTGCTAGGGTTCTAAGATCTCTGTCTAAAACTAGACCTGGGGGTCGGTTTATAAAGCACCCGTACCCCCTGGCTTATTCCCCAAGGCGCATCCTGGATCCTACCCGGACACGGCGCACAAACCCTAGCTTTCCTTTACAGTAACCCACAATCCGGATTACTGGGCCTACAAACTTGGGCCTCCACAATCTTCCCTATCCTTAGCCGGATCCTGCGCACCTTTCTTTGGGCCGGGTTACTCCTTGGAGTTTGGCCTACCGGGTTATCATCCCTCCATCAGTAGTCCCCAGAATAGCCTGGGCTTCATGGATCCTCCTTGAAGCGCTCGCTATTCCCTGCAAAGATATCAAACACGTAGGCACGCGGAGGCCGGGTTAAGATGCTTTGATAAGTGGTTAGGCCTAACTCCATGGTGGCCATATAGTAACCCGGCCTTTCCCCAAACTCTTTGATTTAATTTTCCAGGTCCAAACCTCGATAAAAATGTCAAGATCTCATACTTGATAATCGATCCTGATATCACGGGGTTGATCCCTTTCTTTCCTTCATCCCAATGCCTTGCTCAATTTTTGACGCATATCTCGCAAAATCCACGGGGATAACCGTCACCCCATGATTTCCGGCCTCGGGCCGTTGAGGTAGACTCACCCTTGCTTTATAAATAGCACATAGTGGGTAACCCTAAACTCATCACTGCGCCTCAGCTTCCCCTTTCCCCCTTTGCTCCTTACACCCTCGCGGCACCACCGCAAGAAGTTCGTGCTTGCCGTCGAAGCAAGATCACCGCCGGCCGCGCCCTCGAGCCATCTCGCACCGCCGCCAAGTGCCACCGTCGCGCCTCTGCTCCTTTTGCCAGGAATCGCGAAGGGGCATTCGATCCACACCGCCCGCCACTGTCGCGCCGGACTCCAATCTTTCCAGTAAGCCTCTCACATTCGTTTGATTTAGCACCATAATTTTTCAATTCATCCAAGATCGGATCTAGGTCAACCCGTGAATCACTTTCCCGATTTCATCAAATTAGACCGATTTGATGCTCGCCAACTCCTCTAACCACCTGCAGAGTAGTTACAACTCATCCTTCTACCATTGCTAATCACCAAATCTCCCGCAAAACCGCTCGCAAACTTTCCCATCTAGATCCATTCCCCCTTGATTTTCCGCTCATTGCGTTAACACCCGGAAAATCTTCCTTTTCCAGCTATTTTGCTTGCAGTAGACGCATGGGCAACCATCCGTCTTCCCCAAATGCCTTTCCATACGTAAGTGACCAATAATTTCCATGATTGTACTTAAAACCCGGATACCTTGTAATCCCCACCTCACAGCGTGATACCCGGATAATTTTTAGCTTCATACTTTCTTGATACTTTATACTCGGATAATCCAACATTCCCGGACCTTATTTCATATGCCTCCTTTTCTTGTGCTTTGCAGGTTGACCCCATGGCTCCCAAACGACAAGGAAAACAGCCGGCTCAGGCGAAAGCTACCCAAACCATATCCGCTAACTGGGGGCGTTCCACAGCTACGAAGGCCAAATTGGACGAGCTAGCCGAACTAGGAATTCTCCCTTCTCAAAAGGACATTCACTGGAGGGCTCCGGGCAACGAGACCCGGCCCACACCTGCTGATGACGAGGTAATCTGCTTCATAGAGCATGTGACCCGGGGATTCCGTCCTCCAGGTCACCCTTTCTTCCGGGAGGTCTTAAGCCATTATGGCCTCCGGGTATTCGACATAGGGCCTAACTCTATGTTGAATATTACCCACTTCATCGTTCTATCTGAGTCGTACTTGTGCATGCCGCCAAGTTTGACTCTCTTCATCGAACTATTCCAGTGTAAGCCGTGCCGCGAAAGCGGCGACGGAGCACTTCTTACTTGCGGCGGGGTATCCATCCAACGCCGCAAGAACTCACTGATGCCAACCCTCAATTTGAACTCCCACGTCAAACACTGGCAGCTGTCTTTCTTTTATTGCCACGATACCTCCCCTGACGGTGAAAAGAAATTGCCGGGTTACTCGGAAAATCTCCTGGAGCCTTCCGAGTCTTTTAACGCCTTTGCACCAGACTCGAATAGAGAGGCAATCCTTCCCTCGTTAGCCAAGATAGCCATCCTTTCAGCCCAAGGCCTCCTCGGGCTAAATTTAGTAAAAACTGAAGGGAATATGCCCGAGAGGCAATAATAAAATGGTTATTATCTTATTCCTTGTTTATGATGAATGTTTATTTCTCATGCTAGAATTGTATTAACCGGAAACGTTGATACATGTGTGCTTAATAAACAAACAATGGTTCCTAGTAAAGCCTCTCTTTTAACTAGCTCGTTGATTAATAGATGATCAAGGTTTCCTGATCATGAACATTGGATGTTATTAATAACGGGGTCATGTCATTAGAAGAATGATGTGATGAACATATACCCAAAGATAATATAGCAATGCGATCAAGTCATTTAGTTTACATTGTTATATCAAACATACGAAGTAACTTATTCCTTAGACCATGAGATCATGTCAATCACTGATACCGGAAGAGTGCTTTGATGGCATCAAACGTCACACCGTAACAGGGTGACTATAAAGGTGTCGTTAAGTATTCGTAAAGTATTAGTTGAGGATCATGGATCAAGAGTGGGATTTGTCCATCCAAATGACGGAGAGATATACTCTGGGCCCTCTCGGTGATATCACATCGAAACCGCTTGCAAGCACGTGATATGATCACAAAGGATGTTATATCACGGGAACGAGAAAAGAGTACTTGTCGGTAACGAGATTGAACAAGGTATGGTTGATACCAATGATCGAATCTCGGACAAGTAAAATATCGCGAGACAAAGGGAATAGTTCACGGCGTTGTTGGTTCACACGATCACGAGAGTCATCGTTGAATATATAGGAGTCATCACGGATCTCCAGATCCCGCTGTTGATTATTGATCGGAGAGGAGTCTCGATCATGTCTATCTTATTCGCGAACCGTAGGGTGACACACTTAAGGTTCGATGACGCATTTGAGAGGATACGGAATATCGGAGAAAAGTTTGGACAGCACCGAAATTGTTTCGGGGAATATTGAAATAGTCACCGAAATTGTTTCGAGTAATTTTGAAATAGTTCAAGGGGATTCTTATCAAATGGTTGTTAATAGATTTAACAACTAACTCAAGGGGTTATATGTTAATGTTTGTTAATGGAATTAACAAATATTAAAATAAAGAAATAAAATTGTTTTATTTATTTATTAAAGAAAACCCTTGGGATTTTGAGTGGGAATTCATGGAAGAATGAGTGGGTTGAGTGGAGACTCCACTCACATGATGAGGGAGAGGTGGAGGCAGCCAAAAATTCGTGGCTGCCATCCCCTCCTATAAAAGGAGGGGTGAGAGCTCCCTCTCCCACTACACACACTTGTGTCATCTCTTCCTCCCTCCTGCCGCTGCTCCACCACTTGTTCGTGCGCTTGGCGAAGCCCTGAGCAATGTTTTTCTCCACCACACCACGCCGTCGTGCTGCTGGAGTTCCGAGGGATCCTCTACTTCCGCGCCCCGCTGGAACGAGGGAACGGAGGTCGTCATCAACCGTACGTGTGACCGATCACGGATGCACCGCCGGATTGCGGTGCCATCTTCTCGCTATCGGGATCGGTGTGAGTACGACTACGCCAACAACGAGATTTGATCTCGTACCACTTTGAGTCTTCGAGGGTATGTGTTCTCCTTAACCCTCTTGTTGCCCGTTGCACTTCGTCTCCTAGATTAGATCTTGGCCTTTCGGGTATCTCTCGCGTAGGAAAATTTTTGTTTTCTATGCTACGTTCCCCTTCAGTGGAATCAGAGCCGGATCTATGCGTACATGTTTTGTACGGGTAGAACACATAGGTGTATGTGGGCGTTGATGATCATGTTATTACCTCCTTGACTATTTTATGATCTTAGTGGCATAGTGGGATGAAGCGGCCCGGACTAACCTTACATGTCCACGTACATGAGACTTGTTCCACAACTGACATGCAACTTGTATTGCATAAGTGGCTTGCGGGTGTCTGTTTCTCCTACTATAGTTAAGATCTAATCTATGAAGGGTTGTTAAAAATGTGTTTATCAACGTTGTGGTTGATGTTCGTAGGTATGAACGGTTCTATCCTCGAAAGCCCTAAGCCACGTAAAATATGCAAAAATAAATTAGAAGCGTCTAACTAGTTTTTGCTGGGCATGTGAATTGATATGGTCAATATTACAAATTTGATTATGAGATGATCTATTTTGTAAATTATTGATATACCGGAAGGTATCCATATGGTTGTCTTCTTATTGATGGACAATCAAGTTTGGGGTACCGTGGTACTTGGTACCACGCCGGTGGAATGATTGAGATCATACCATAATGCACATGATGGAGATCAAGTGCAAGAAGGACCATATCATATCACGTTATCCTTTCATGTGATGTTTGTGATGTTAATCCTTTTTATGCATCTTGTGTTGCTTAGATAACGATGTTAGCATTATAAGATGATCCCTCTCACTTAATATCAAGATAATAATGTGTTCTTCCTTAAGTATGCACCGTTAAGAAAGTTCGTCGTTTCGAGACACCACGTGATGATCGGGTGTGATAGACTCAACGTTCGCATACAACGGGTGTTTTCAAGCCTAGCATGTACAGACATGGCCTTGAAACACACGCAATACTACGGTTCTACTTGGCGAGCCTAGCATGTACAGACATGGCCTCGGAACACGTAACCGAAAGGTAAAGCATGAGTCATATGGATGATATGATGAACATGTCAATGTTCGCCTTTGAAGCTACATCATCTCACGTGATGATCGGTTTTGGTGTAGTGAATTTGGTTCGTGTAATCACTAAAGACGACTAAGAGGGATGTTGTTTTTGAGTGGGAGTTCATGGCTTAATTTGAATTAACTTGAACTTATTTATCATGAACAACAAATCAAAGTGAATTTGCACAACTTGTAGTAGTCATTGGCATCCTCATAACTATCTTACACTTAGATTGTTAATTGAGATATAACTGTTATGATCTGGTAAATACCATTTAAGATTGGTACCGTATTAGTGAAATTTAAAATTGAGTCCTATCGTAAATTTTTGGTATTTCCTACCTAGCTCCATGTGGTTAATGATTGATTAATCTAGAGAGCAAATAATTCCTACTTAGAATCCAGAGTCATGGTTGCTTCCGTATTACTTTATCTTCAAAAGAATGTTTTGTTGATCAAGGTGATTTAGGGACTGAAAAGAGTTGTTTTCAGAAACAATCAAGTGAAAGATATATTGATATCTAGAAACTTATTTGTGGCAACATGACTGAGTATAATTTAGCGTGACAATGTTTGCTTATATTACCTGAATATATGCAATGATTGAAGACGCTAGGCGTTTGAATATTCCAAGAAATTGGATGCTAAAAATTATCCTCTAAATTCCTTCCTTCGAGCTATAATATCTTAATCATAAAATTGTTATGATGGGATGGATTAGAAGTATGGGTAAAGTAGTTTACCTTACTTGGAAAATGCTAAGAGTGGAATCTAGAAGAATGCTATTAATATGGTGATATTAGTAGAACAATCAAACTCAAAGTATGACTCAATGGGTGATAGTATATGACTAACACGCCAAAGAAAATGAGCTAGTAAGACTAGCATTGTTTGATGTTGAATGATTCTTCTATAAAGGAAAGGGAATATTGAAAATAGAATTACAAATAGATATATGGCAGAAAAGAAGATAACTGGAAAAGTCCAGCTCAGGAGTATATACTTGATATACAAGATATAGATGTATTACTAGTTAACAAAGTATTTTTGGTATTTTGATACCACATTGGTTGGTATGAGTTGTCATACAAAGCAACGCAATGAAAGAAATACAAGGGCCTAAAAGGAACTAGTAATAGATGTGGAATCGATTATGACAAGAACATAAATAAAGTGTTATTGTGTTCATTGTCGTATCGAACCAACCAGTCAAGATTTATTTGAAGAACTTAATAATTTGTTATTTTGTTCTAGTCTTTTGTGAGAACAAATGAGATTGTTCAAACTATGATCATATTCCATAATTGATGGATATGTTAATATAAATCATGTTGGTAAAGTAAACATCTATAAGACTAAATGCTAAACGTTGCAAGACGTTGAAGAGTTTCACTTAAATTGTGACACCACCATTTTAGTTCATATCGGAAAGGAAAACATGAAGGAACTCCATATTGATGGACTTCCGGAGTCATTTTATTGACGCTTGTGAGACCTCTTCCAAAAGATGACTAGAATTCCGTTCTTAGGCCAAAGTAGAATGGACGACTTATTTAGTGGAGATTATACATATTGATGTATATAGTCCATTATGTGTAGTCATGTATGGTGGATTAATTTTTCCTTCATAAAATTATGTCGATGATTTAAGTAGATATGTGAGTTTATCTATTTAAAGGGAACAGAGTTTGACATTTTGAATTGGTTCAAAAGGTTGTTAATATGAAGTTAAAATCAATGTAACAAGATAATCAAGTTTTTATGATTGGATCATAAAGGATAAAGTTTGAGTTACAAGTTTAGCAAAACATCTGAGAAGTTGCAAAATTGTTCTACAACTTATACTTCTCGAATACCCCACATTAGATTGGAGTATTCAAAAGACAAAATCAAACCCTGTTTGACATGGTAAGATTAATAAAATTTCCATTATATGTTTGTAGTTTATACATTAAGGACAACCGCTTTTACACTGAAAAGAGCACCATCATGATCCGTTGAAATTGACAACATATAAGATATGGTTTGGGTAATGACCTGAATTGTCATTTTTCTTAAGTTTTGGTATGCATAGCATGTGTAAAATGTTTACAACCAAAATAGGATAAATATATGTTTATAAGGTTATCCCAAATAAAACATTGGGTATTTATCCTATCACCGAACCAAAAGACAAATGTTGTTTGTCAGAAAGGGTTGATTTCTCGAGAAAGTAGTTCTTGCGAAACAAGTGAGTGGGAGCACGGTACAAACTCAACAAGATTACAGAATCTCCGTTATCATGTCAAGAGTAGCGCAGCACTGGAAGTTGTTCCGGGGTTTACTATTTTGACTAAGTAGAAGACACTACAAATGTTGTAGATACTTCAAATGAGTTTGCGAACTGTAGCAGAAAAGTCCAAAAACTTTGTACTTTGAACAACTTGTGGTTTAAGTATAAAGTGTTGTTTTGACAACAAAGGACCTGGACCTTATAAAGGAAGCAAATGATGGGCACTGACTTCGTAAAATTGACTATGAGTCATTATATCCGCCATAGTATCCTTGTATGAATATCAAGTATGTGACTTGGTAGTCCTTTCAATAGGAATGATGCCTAACGATAGCAAAAGGGTCTATATAGCGACAAAGACATGGATACTTATCGAAAAGTTGTTTTCGACGAAGTTCAAAGAGTTCACTACTACAAGATTTTGATCTTCCGTAGTGATGCTTAGTCTTTGCAGATAGTTCTAGCAAAGTTACATATTATGATATGGATGTTGAATAACAAAACCAATTCTCCTCTCGAGGAAGTTTGTTCAAGGATGTGTACTTGACACAGTCTGAGAGTTTTGTAAAATTCAAAAGGTTGCTAGAAAGGCATGCGCACTTCAATGGTTGAAGTGAGCATAACGAAGTTGAAATCTTTACCTTAATGAAGTTATCAAAAGAGTTTGATTCCATCATGAATGATAAAGATGCTTGTAGAGTTACAAGAAATTAAGTGGGAGCGTTATGACATATTTCCAATACTTTATGTAGATGACATATGGTTGATTGGAAAATATGTATTTTAAATTAACACGGTTAAGATTTCATATTGATGAAAGGGTTAGAAGATATTGGGCATCGATATCTATAAAAGATGGATTGAAGCGCCTGATATGATTGAAGCCAAATTACATAGATGAAATATTGAAGTAAGTCAATATACAATTGATAAGAAGGAGTTCTTGTCACATGGAAAATAATTGAGCAAGATTCATGTGTTTTGACACATGATGAGCATCATTGAAATTGAGATTTCTAAGTCATGTTTCCATGCTATGTACACAACCAGATGAGTCCTATGCTATAAAATGTTATAGTAGGATAATTCATATGATGATTAGACAACAGTGGGAGAGATCCTTGTGTCATTTTAGAAATGCTAAGGATATGTTTTCCTATATAGTAATGACAAAATAATAGTTGTAATATGTTACACTAATAGTCTTGTCATTTATTCAAGTAATTTTATCTCAATTAAAATATGTGATGAAGGGTAGCACAATAGGATGGAAGAAAGTTCCATGCTGGATTTGAAAGAGTTTCAAAATTAAATATTGTGACAGATACTACAACAAAGGCTAAAGTATATCGTTGTGTTGACAACTAATTATAAGCGTATTTTGTGTCAAGGAGTTCTTTATTGAACTTGGTGAATTTCCAAGAATGCTGAAACTATGAAGCTACATTTTCACAATGTTAGTAACATCAGTTTAAGTTGAGGAATTAAGGTATCACCGGAACTTGGTGAGTTTCCAAGAATGCTAACACTATGAAGCTACATTTTCACAATGTTAGTGACATCAGTTTAAGCTGAGGAATTAAGTTTTCACGAATTGACTATATATATACAAAGCCATCTCATTAGAGAATGAGTGATGCGTGTAGACGCAAAGAACATGCAAATACAATAGGACCTGAACAGTTCAGATCTTTTTGATGATGTTTACCGCATGCGAAGCATGGTAATAACACTGGTACGCCATATGTGTTAAAGTGCTTACAGACTAGATTATTGACTCTAGTGCAAGTGGGATACTGAAGGGAATATGCCCGAGAGGCAATAATAAAATGGTTATTATCTTATTCCTTGTTTATGATGAATGTTTATTTCTCATGCTAGAATTGTATTAACCGGAAACGTTGATACATGTGTGCTTAATAAACAAACAATGGTTCCTAGTAAAGCCTCTCTTTTAACTAGCTCGTTGATTAATAGATGATCAAGGTTTCCTGATCATGAACATTGGATGTTATTAATAACGGGGTCATGTCATTAGAAGAATGATGTGATGAACATATACCCAAAGATAATATAGCAATGCGATCAAGTCATTTAGTTTACATTGTTATATCAAACATACGAAGTAACTTATTCCTTAGACCATGAGATCATGTCAATCACTGATACCGGAAGAGTGCTTTGATGGCATCAAACGTCACACCGTAACAGGGTGACTATAAAGGTGTCGTTAAGTATTCGTAAAGTATTAGTTGAGGATCATGGATCAAGAGTGGGATTTGTCCATCCAAATGACGGAGAGATATACTCTGGGCCCTCTCGGTGATATCACATCGAAACCGCTTGCAAGCACGTGATATGATCACAAAGGATGTTATATCACGGGAACGAGAAAAGAGTACTTGTCGGTAACGAGATTGAACAAGGTATGGTTGATACCAATGATCGAATCTCGGACAAGTAAAATATCGCGAGACAAAGGGAATAGTGCACGGCGTTGTTGGTTCACACGATCACGAGAGTCATCGTTGAATATATAGGAGTCATCACGGATCTCCAGATCCCGCTGTTGATTATTGATCGGAGAGGAGTCTCGATCATGTCTATCTTATTCGCGAACCGTAGGGTGACACACTTAAGGTTCGATGACGCATTTGAGAGGATACGGAATATCGGAGAAAAGTTTGGACAGCACCGAAATTGTTTCGGGGAATATTGAAATAGTCACCGAAATTGTTTCGAGTAATTTTGAAATAGTTCAAGGGGATTCTTATCAAATGGTTGTTAATAGATTTAACAACTAACTCAAGGGGTTATATGTTAATGTTTGTTAATGGAATTAACAAATATTAAAATAAAGAAATAAAATTGTTTTATTTATTTATTAAAGAAAACCCTTGGGATTTTGAGTGGGAATTCATGGAAGAATGAGTGGGTTGAGTGGAGACTCCACTCACATGATGAGGGAGAGGTGGAGGCAGCCAAAAATTCGTGGCTGCCATCCCCTCCTATAAAAGGAGGGGTGAGAGCTCCCTCTCCCACTACACACACTTGTGTCATCTCTTCCTCCCTCCTGCCGCTGCTCCACCACTTGTTCGTGCGCTTGGCGAAGCCCTGAGCAATGTTTTTCTCCACCACACCACGCCGTCGTGCTGCTGGAGTTCCGAGGGATCCTCTACTTCCGCGCCCCGCTGGAACGAGGGAACGGAGGTCGTCATCAACCGTACGTGTGACCGATCACGGATGCACCGCCGGATTGCGGTGCCATCTTCTCGCTATCGGGATCGGTGTGAGTACGACTACGCCAACAGCGAGATTTGATCTCGTACCACTTTGAGTCTTCGAGGGTATGTGTTCTCCTTAACCCTCTTGTTGCCCGTTGCACTTCGTCTCCTAGATTAGATCTTGGCCTTTCGGGTATCTCTCGCGTAGGAAAATTTTTGTTTTCTATGCTACGTTCCCCTTCATGGGTTGATTTCCGGATCCAACCCAACTCCATCCGCACCAAACTGATGTGCGAGTACTCGGGGCACACCACAGATGCACTCCGCTACTCCACCAAGAACTTTGCGACTGGCGATACTAACAAGACCATCAAGGGCTTCTTAACGGAGAAACTGGAGGTGATAAAGGGCATCACCGGGTTACCCCCGTTTACTCGGGAAAACCCGGCTCCAGTGGTAATACCCGTCATTCATAACTTATTTCCACATTTTGACTCGATACAACTTCTAACCCTTGATCTCATTCTTTTGTCTTAGGCTGATGACCCTTTCTGGAGAGTTGAACCCTTCCCCCCTTCCAGAGACCCGGAAGAAGAGGACGAGCCGGCTGATGATAGTGAAGGTATTTGCACAGCATTTGTATATCTTTACTTGCATCACTTCTTCCCGTTCACCTTTTTTCCAACGAACACACACCTGATTCACAGGACTGGAGGACGAAGGTGAGGCCAATGAGGATGACCCGGAGGCAACCGAGTCTGACCAAGAGGCAACGGTGGGTGCAAAGAGGAAGACCAGGGGGGCAGTGTCCAAGGTTCCTTTTTCCTCATTATCCTCTGAACCTTACTCCTTTGACGCCATGCGACAACTTAACCATCAATTATCAAATTCGTCGTGCTTGAAGGATCCCTTCCCAGCAAAACGCAGAGTAACTCGGAGCTCCCCGGGTGAGGATCCCCTTAACCCGGGCATCTCTACTCCCTCAGTCCCTCGTGGCAGCGCTCCTCCGCCTCGTCCTTCCGTCTCTCCTGAACGCCACCCTTCTCCTAACCATCCACATGCCGGGCAATTCCGGGTCCCGTTGGTGGTTCCCGTGGCGACCTCATCTGCTTCCAGCGGCGAGCTCCCGCCTGATTACACCCTGAATGCCGGGTAAGTTTGTGCTACATGATTTCCTTTTGCACCTAACAAATTTCCACTCAAGCCACCGTCATCACTAATAACCGTCTTTTCTCATCTTTCTTTTAGCGCTCAAGCCGTCGTCAGTGACCCGGAAAACATAGAAGCAGATAACCATCAGGCGGAGAAACCGACTGACAATGCAGATGCCGCAACTGGCGGTGACACGGCGAATAACCAAGGACAAGGCCCTCTGAACAATTCACTTCCCCGAGCTGCCGGATCTCCTTCCTCATCGGAACCAGTAGACGAGGAGATCGAAGTTCTAGATACAAGGATGAGTTCTCCCAACCCGGCCACCCAAACTGTCCGGGTCTCAACTCTAAGGGCGGGGAGAGCCCCCCCACCAAGCGACCAAGCTGCCGGCTCTTCCGGTACTCGATCCGAGGAACTGACATTCGCCCAGATGCTGGAAACCCTTCGCACTTTAAGGGCTAATGAAGAAAACATCTTGGGAGCTTTGATAGCCAAACACGAGGTAAATCCGACTAATGTTGCTTATGCCTTTGTCCAGTCCCCAAGTTCCGAGTGAATTGACTCATAATTTACTTGGGACTTTATTATACAAGCGACTGACCACTTGCTCCTCTCCCCGACTGATCCTTATTTGCATGAACGCAGGCCTTCGTGACTCAATCTGAGGAGAAACTGGCGGACGCCACCAAGCTCGTTGAAAAGGAGGTAGCTTTACGTGAAGCAGCCGAAGCCGAGGCCAGGAGGAATAGGTTGATAATGAGGAAGTATAGGAAAAAGGCTCACCGGGCAGAAGATGACCTAACAAGCCTTTCCGTCCAAATATAGGACACATATCGTGCTTTACTTGGTACGTTTCCTCCTCCGGGTTTATCTTTTTTGGTAGATAGCAACAGTTTCCCGACTTACGTCTCCATTTCTTCAGGCCCGGACGAAACCATGCCGGAAGAGGATGACATGACCAGGCTGAAAACCATGAAGAGCGTTATCCGGCAGCTATGTGCCGGAACCAAATGGATCCTAGAAGAATTGCGGTGGCCGGGTAGAGGACATGTTGATCTGAAGAGGATGCTGGATGCCTTCTCCACTATTCCCGAGTGGATTTGGCACTGGAAGCGCTCGTCTTGCAGGGTTGGAGTGACCCGGGGGCTTGCACTTGCCAAGGCTTATCTCCCCAAGCTCGAGCTAGTGAAGCTTATGGGCGGCTTCCCAGAGTTCAAGCCTGACGGATCCAAGTTCTCGGTGAAGGATTTTCAGGCCGTCCAGAAGGAGGTCTGTTACCCGGCCAGCGTGATTGCTGATGAACTGGATGTTAATATACTTGTTCCAGCGTATGATGCTGTCGGTGAAGCAATTAAGTCAGATCTTCCTGAGCCGTACGATATGCTGGCTCGGTGGAAGGAGGAAGCTGCTGCGATAAGGGCGGAGGCTGCCAAGAAGCAAGCTGAAGCCGGCTCTGCCCCTGCTACCTCAACACCAGTCGTTCCACCTCCTGCAGGGACTGGTACCGCTGACCCGGGTGCTGCTGCTACTACCAATGATGGCAAGGGCAAGGCCAAGATGAACGCCGAGTGATATATGATTTCTCATCCTCTTCTTATGCACCGGTCTGTCAACATACTTTTTAAAAACAGTTATATTTTGGGTGGTGCGCCTGTGCACCTTTGATATCTTTTCACCAGGATATTGTAATGCACGCTAAGGTCTTGATATGCTCGATGCCTGTTCCGGCCTTTTTAAGTTTATCCATTATCTGTTCTCGATATCTGGCTTTCTTTATTGTTCCTTTTGTGAAAACTCAATTTCCGGGTCTCATGGGTATTGACAAGCGGATTTTGCTTCTAAGTCCCCAAGTCCCCAAGACCCGGATATTTGGGTTTTTTGGAATTATACAAATAAACCATTTTTTCTCTTTTCAAGGTTTCAAGCCACCCGGACCCGGATCGCCGAGTCTAGGACACTTGATCTTGAAAGGGGAACGAACTGCCTACTGCTAATTTCACAAAGATTCCTGAGTTGTTTCACATAGGTTTTGAAGTTACGCTTAATAGTCGTTGAGTTTCCAGCTGTTCAGCCTTGTACTCTGCATAACTTGTGGTTTAGATGACCCTTTTGACTATCTTGTACTGTAAGCCGGCTTTCGCGTGGATACCATGTTGTTACATCCATACGAAAACGTAGCCAGCCAAGCCCCGTCGGGTTTCATGACTGACTGCAATCGTAAGCGAACAAATCATGCCACTTTAATGCGAGTCACATCGAGCTTAAGTAAGAATAGCCAAGGAATTTGGACTTCTTTGTCCGGTTATAAGATTGTAGCCGTACTCGTTTGCAAGTAATCGGCCCTTATAACTCATAGGCATCATGGCCGGGTCTTTGAGTTTGTAACTGTGCTATTCAAGCGACCAGCCCCCAAGACCTAGATATACGCATCATACTGAGAGTACATAACCTGATAATAACCATCTCTTTTCTTGATAACCATCTCTTTACTTGATATGAAAAATCTAGGTCAGCAAGCCGCCTCATTAAAAACCCGTCCAGTCCCCAAAGGTACCCTGGATAGGAAAAGAGTACGTCTGAAAACCTGCTGCCTATTACATCGTGCAATTCCACTTGCCAATATAGTCTTTACTAAGTATAATATGGACGTAGCTGAGCCACGTTCCATAGTCTATCTCTTTCTTGCATAGATGAAGTAGTGTGTGCGTTGTCGTTGACTGTAGCCGACTCTTCCCTTGCATCTATCAAGTAATACGATCCATTATGCAGATTCCGGCTTATGATAAATGGTCCTTCCCATGGCGGTGATAATTTGTGTTTTCCTTCGTTTGACTGTACCAGGCGCAGAACCAAGTCTCCTTCCTGGAATACCCGGGTTTTCACGCGCCGGCTATGATACCTCCGTAGATCTTGCTGATATATGGCTGATCTTTCCAGGGCTTGTTCTCTTTGCTCTTCTAACATATCTACGGCGTCCTGTCGGGTTTTTTCGTTCTCCACTTCGACGTAAGCTGATACTCGCGGTGAATCGTGAATAATGTCACTTGGTAACACTGCCTCCGCACCATAGACCATGAAGAAGGGTGTCATCTGAGTGGATCTGTTAGGTGTAGTGTTAATACCCCAAACCACAGAAGGAAGTTCTTTGACCCATGCACCAGCAGCCCTGACACAGGGAACTCGCAATCGTGGTTTTAATCCGCGAAGCAATTCTTGGTTTGCCCTCTCCACTTGTCCATTGGCCTGCGGATGAGCCACCGATGCAACATCGAGCCGGATTCCATTGTTGCCACAGAACTTCTCCATCTCACCAAGGGACATGTTGGTTCCATTGTCGGTAATTATGCTGTGGGGATACCCGAACCGGTAGATAATCCTTTTCAGGAACTTGACCGCTGTAGCTGCTTCGCAATTAGTAACTGGCATAACCTCAACCCACTTGGTAAACTTATCAATAGCCACCAAAAGATGTGTCTTCTTGCATGGTGACATATGAAAGGGGCCAACCATGTCCATACCCCAGACAGCGAACGGCCAAGTTAACGGGATGGTCCGTAACTCCATAGCCGGCACATGGGTTTGGCGAGCGTACCTTTGACATCCATCACATCTTGCTACCAATCGTTCCGCATCTGCTAGAGCCGTGAGCCAGAAAAATCCGTGTCGATAAGCTTTAGCCACAAGAGATCTTGTGGATGCATGATGTCCACAGTCGCCTTCATGGATTTCCTTGAGAATCTGTCGGCCTTCTTCTGGCGCTACGCAGCGCAAAAAGACTCCTGCTGCGCTTCTCTTGTATAATTCTCCATTGATGATAGAATATCCCTTTGCTCGCCTCAAAATTTGCCTTGCTAACACCTCCTGCTGTGGTAACTCGCCCCGCGACAGGTAGGCCAAAAACGGTTCTGTCCATTCGGGAACAGTACGTACTGTAGCCACAAGTCCTGAATCCGGGTCTTGATTTGCCAATTCCTCCTCTGACTCGGTTTTAACCGATGGTCGCCATAATTCATCCAGGAAAACGTTAGGTGGAACCGGCTCTCTGCGCGAGCCGAGTCTAGCGAGCGCGTCGGCTGCCTCGTTCTTTCTTCTGTCTATATGCTCCACCTCATACCCGGAAAAACATCCTGCAACCCTATCAACTTCCCTGCGGTATGCTGCCATAGTTGCGTCCTTTCTATCCCAAGTTCCTGACACCTGCTGTACCACAAGATCCGAATCTCCGAAACACCGTATCCTTTTGATGTTCATCTCCTTAGTTGCCCTTAGGCCGTGCAATAGGGCCTCATACTCGGCCACGTTGTTGGAACAGTCAAAGTGGATTTGTAGTACGTAACTTAGTTTATCTCCTTTGGGTGATGTCAGCACCACCCCAGCTCCCGATCCCTCGTATTGCTTAGATCCATCAAAGTGCATGATCCATGACTCGGAATTTGGAACCGTCGTAGTCATGCCTGTATGTGTCCAGTCGTTAACGAAATCAATTAAAGCTTGAGATTTGATTGCTGACCTGGGTTCGTAGTTGATGTGATAATCCCCCATCTCTATTGCCCATTTGGCTATTCTTCCCGTCGCGTCCGAGTTTCTGATGATATCCGACATTGGTATTGAACTAACCACTGTTATGGGGTGTTCTTGGAAGTACGGCTTCAATTTCCGGCTAGCCATAAAGACCCCAAACACCAGCTTTTGCCAATATGGATAGCGCTGCTTTGCTTCTGATAATACCTCGCTGACATAATAAACCGGCCTCTGGACCGGGTAACCTTTCCCGTCCTCTTTACGCTCCACAACAACTACTGCGCTGACGGCTCGGGGGCCAGCTGCCACGTACAGCAACATAGGCTCTTTAGGACCCGACGCCGCTAGTACTGGTGGTTCGGATAACTGCTTCTTTAGTGCCTCGAATGCCTCATCCGCCTCTTGATCCCACACGAATTTGTCTGATTTCCGTAAGAGCCGGTACAAGGGTATTGCCTTTTCTCCGAGTCTGGATATGAATCGGCTCAAGGCTGCTACGCAGCCCGTGAGCTTTTGAACATGCTTCAAATTTTCTGATTTTTTCAGACCCTGGATGGCCTTGATTTTATCCGGGTTTGCCTCGATCCCTCTTTCGGAAACTATAAAGCCGAGTAATTTCCCGGCTGGAACTCCGAACACGCACTTCGTCGGGTTAAGCTTCATCTGGTACCTCCTCAAGTTTTTGAACGTCTCCTTTAGATCATCGATAAACGTCTCCGCCTTCCTGGTCTTGATGACCACATCATCCACATAGGCGTGGACGTTGCGTCCGATTTGGTCTTCGAAGCATTTTTGAATACATCGTTGGTAAGTTGCACCGGCGTTCTTCAATCCAAACGTCAGGGTTTTATAACAGAAGGCCCCAAAAGGGGTTATGAATGATGATTTCTCCCAATCCTCCCTCTTGAGCTTAATCTGGTGATACCCGGAATATGCGTCCAGGAAGCATAATAAATCGCTTCCAGCTACTGCATCTATAATCTGATCTATCCTGGGTAGTGCGAACGGATCCTTTGGGCAATGTTTGTTGAGACTCGTAAAATCAATGCACATCCTCCACTCATTGGTCTTTTTCATCACTAGAACCGGGTTTGCCAGCCAATCCGGGTGAAATACTTCCATGATAAAGCCGGCTGCCAATAGCCGAGCGATCTCTTCGCCTATAGCCTTCCTTCTTTCCTCATTCATTTTCCTCAAGCGCTGCTTCACGGGCCTGGACTTGGGATCCACATGCAAACTGTGCTCGGCCAACTCTGTAGGGATACCCGGCATATCATTGGGTGTCCAGGCGAACACATCTGCATTTGAACGAATAAACTCCACAAGTGCTTCCTCCTGCTCTTTTCCCAAGTTAGACCCTACGGTAAACTGCTTAGTAGAATCGCCTTCAACGAAATCTATCTTCTTGGTGTCTTGTGCTGCTTTGAATTTTTCTCTCTCGTCCTCGGTATTCGGCTTGTTCAAGGCTGTTCTATCATGCGGGTTCACTTGAGACCGGTAATATTCGAGTTCTTCCTTTCTGCATGCTTGCTCAGCCATAACCGAATCTCCTTCGTCACACTCGGCCGCTATATCCCGGCTCCCATGTATGGTGATGGTCCGTTTAGGACCCGGAATCTTTAGCTGCAAATACACGTAGCACGGCCTAGCCATGAATTTGGCGTAAGCCGGTCTTCCAAACAGCGCGTGATAAGGACTGCGCAATTTGACCACCTCGAACGTGAGCCACTCAACTCGATAATTATCCGTCGATTCTCCAAAAGCAACCTCCAAGGTGATCTTTCCCTCGAGGCTCGCCGAGTGACCCGGCACGATCCCATGAAAGATTGTCGAACTTTTCTGCAACTAGGACTCCTTGAGACTCATCCGTAAGAAAGTTTCCCAATAAAGGATGTTGATGCTACTTCCACCGTCCATCAGGACCCTCTTCAGTTCGTAACCATTAACCTGTGGAGCAACCACCAATGCCAAGACTCCTGGACGCTCTACTTTTTCCGGATGATCTCTTCTACTCCACGTTATCTCTTGTTCTGCCCATCTAAGGTATCCCGGCGCGGCCGATGAAACCGAGTTTGCCGGTTGCTTTGACGTCTCTTTGTTCCTGCTAGTAGTTCCTGTAGTATGCACATGATATTGTCCTTTTAAATTAGTTGTTCGTACCATACCGACGAAGATGTTGATCCGGCCGATCGTCACGACGGATCCGGATTCGAGGTGATCCGACTCTGGCCCCCAGCCGGAATCGTCCACCATCTTTTTTCCTCTGCGGTCGATGTAGATTTCGCCGACGACGAGATTCTCCATATTCTTCCGAGCTTCTCCCGTGATGTAAACACCTTTGGACGCAGGCCCCACGGTGGGCGCCAACTGTCGTGGGATAATCACGGCAGATGTTACCGGGGGTAACTGATCTTGGGGCAAGACGACACAGGTATTTGGGAGAGGGTTTAGCTCAGAGGAAAACATGGTGCAATTCGATCTGGTAGCCGGCAATCAAAGTCGCCGAGTCTCCGATCTAGATATAACAACTCAACTCTGGATTACACTAGATGCTCGATACCAAGCGCTATTGCTAGGGTTCTAAGATCTCTGTCTAAAACTAGACCTGGGGGTCGGTTTATAAAAGCACCCGTACCCCCTGTCTTATTCCCCAAGGTGCATCCTGGATCCTACCCGGACACGGCGCACAAACCCTAGCTTTCCTTTACAATAACCCACAATCCGGATTACTGGGCCTACAAACTTGGGCCTCCACAATCTTCCCTATCCTTAGCCGGATCCTGCGCACCGTTCTTTGGGCCGGGTTACTCCTTGGAGTTTGGCCTACCGGGTTATCATCCCTCCATCAAGGAACATTTTAGAAAAAGATGGATTTGAGCCATGGAAGCTAATTTCTATCTGGTGGGAAACATGTGGTATGAAGTATGAACCAGTGTAGTATTGGGTACTCGAAGAAATCATATATGTATTTTTTTTTTACAAATGTTATATGAATGGACGAAGCACGTCAATACATTACTGGAAATAATGTATCTTCATATTTCAATTATTTGCCATGGAAGAAAATTTCTACTCAAGCGAAACATAGCTTGCTATGGTTGAACCAAATAAATCATTATATTGACATAATTTTACTGCAAAGCAAATTGTTGACGAAATAATCTTCTTTGCTGATGCATCCGCCCAATTTATGGTAACATTTCGCTCCCGCCATCGGAGCCTGGATGACGCCCAAACTGTTGTGTCGTTGACATCAATTCTGAAGCGAGCACTCTTAGTTAAATTGTAGTAAACATATGAAAATAGGAATTCGGTTCATTGGATGGGACATCAAGTTGCGGAAACAAATATCTACTTTTTCGGAAGCAAATTTTATTTTGTCTGAAGCAAACGTTGCGAATGAAAGTGTTTCTCAATTGTGCATTCAATATTGCTCTATTTTGCTTCCTAGGCACAACTACGTAGGAACTAAAAATTGCAAGCATCACAAAAACCACAAGCTTTCTACCTAGCTGAATACAGTTCCCTTCACACAACAATAATACTTCCACCATTGGCGTGGTATGCTTCCTAGGTAGCTAGACGCTTATGTTAACAACTTAAGTGTATTCATCTGAATAAAGTTCATGCGTTCACAACATTAGTATGCTTCGAGATCCAAATTTTATGTTTCCTATGTCCCAAAATTATATGTTTCCTACGTCCCAATGATTTGTTTCCACCGTCCTAATTGTCTAGATCAGTTAAGCAGATTGTGCCGTAATCTATGGGAAAACTCCAACTGGGCCACATGTAGTAGTTTAATGGCCCAACCGAGCAGTTATTACAGAGAATCCCGTAATTAAATTCCTAGCCAGCATGCGTTCTAGTACTACTATGCTTGCCAATTGGACAGGTTTATGGTTTCTAATCCTACGGTAAGCAAGCAGTCCGATGGATGTCAAAGGATCGGCAGGCGATTCCTAGTGATGCCCATATATATAAGCTCACTTAAAAGACCTCTAGCTGGGTATCTCCACAATCAAGACTCTTCGGTTACTTGTATAGGTGCTCTTGGCTTTTGGTTCTCTCACTTTGTAACTATGCTAGAATATCCAAGGACGAACCATCTCCACTTATACTGCTCGAAGATAGTCTTGGAAATCTGACCGATACCAAAGTGTCACTGAAGTTTGCAACCTCGGTGTGTGCGAGGAGACTCATAAGTAGCGTTTTTTATTGAGTGGCATCGGTAAAACATCTAGTGCGGAAGCTTCTTTCCAGTGAGGATATGTAGTTCGGGTCTTTTCCGCTCATGTTTCAACCCTGTCGGCACAACCCAATCCAGACTATCACGGCGATCTAAGGATGTGTTGGGTTAGCACGAGCCTAAACCATCAAACATGTATCATAGCAGTGCCACAGGGACAACACGATGACATACGTGTTGTGGACCTGCGGGACTGCCAACAGTGCCACCCATGTGTCGTAGCCGTCGGCTGGGCATTACGAGGATGAAGAGCAGGGAGCTGTGGGGTGGGAGGCCCTGGATGGGAGTATATAAATGTGATGGGCTGTATTGTTTGGTCACTTTGGTGCACCAAAAGCTACAAGAGAACAGGGTAATACAATAAAAGTGTTGGGCTGTATGGTCTTGTGCCTTCGTTCCGTATTCTCATGTGAGATTGGAGGCTAGTTTAACACCTAGCTAAACAGGTTGCTATCGTGATGCAACATGTGTAGCTAGCGGGTGATGCTTGGACAGTACTATAGAGCATCACCGCGTTTGTCACAAACAGATCTGTGTGCGGTGTGGGCAGTACTATAGAGCATCACTGCCTTAGTTTACCTTTACTGTTCTTCGAACCGTCCGAAAATGACAACATGCATGGCGATGGGCTCGTCCGCTCGTGGTGCTCTTTTTCTTCTCTTTGGACCGACGAAAGGATGTTGAATTAATCACTACGGGAATCAGCTCAGACGCCGACGGCCAGCAGAGACGCCGACGGCCAAACATCGGCCCCCTCGGCGTAGGGTGGCCGACAGGATCGGCACGCACCGTGCCCGTCGGCGTCTGTTAGCCCCTCGGCGTATGGAACCTACGCCGAGGGCCACCGTCGGCGTACGTATCCCCCTCGGCGTAGGGGACGCCCCGTTACGCCGTTGGAACTATGCCCGTTACGTGATGGGCTACCCCGAGGGGGTGCCGTCGGCGTATAATAATGTTTTTTTTTTCTCCCGCGCTCGACCGTACCGTGCGCGGACGTGTGTAACCTACCCCTACGCCGAGGGGGTGCCGTCGGCTTAGGTTTTTTTTCTTTTTTCTTTTGCATTTCGTCAATTCAAACAAGGAAGAAAGGAAAAGTATATATAGTCATAAACAAGGTCTAATGGAACCTTCTTGTGCTAGGTGGATTATTAGTATCATAATCGGCGCGACAAACTCGTGTCGGTCCGCTTCTTTATCACGGGTGTCGGCAGCCCATGCTAGCTCCCCTGAACATTCTGCTATCACGGGTGTCGGCAGGCGGCCATGTGCGTGTGTGTTTTAAAAGAAACCTTTCCCTACGCCCGTGTGGTATAAATTTGTTCTAATATTAGAATTTGTTTGTTCTAATATTTTGTTTAAACGAATGCATTATCCTAGTCTTTCTAATATACCGCCACCCGCGCCCATGAAATAACACGGTGAAATCTCCCGGAGCCGACCCTATACAACACGGTTAAATAACACTAGTTCCACATTGCTACCCCCTTTCGACGCCGTTACCGCGTGTATCCGTATAAGTCCGGTATTTCTCCTGCGGGTCTAGGTTTTCACCGGAGGGGGGCTACGGAGCGTCCGGAACCTTTCACAAGCTAGAGGGTGCCATACCATGTTATTATATGTGTGTTGTGGTCTTTGGATGGCAAATATTGCACTCCGGGGTATGACCCGCTTCACCGGCGTCCGTTTCTCCCTCGTGAGTTTACATGCGCTTATAGGGTGAAAGTCCCTTATCGGACGAAACGTCGGGAATCTTCCGAAGAGGTGGGTTCTACCAACTTGTTTTATGTTCCTATGGGCTACCCTAACACAAACAAGCAGCTGGTTCCACAATGCTACCCCCTTTCGACGCCGTTACCGCGTGTATCCGTATAAGTCCGGTATTTCTCCTGCGGGTCTAGGTTTTCACCGGAGGGGGGCTACGGAGCGTCCGGAACCTTTCACAAGCTAGAGGGTGCCATACCATGTTATTATATGTGTGTTGTGGTCTTAGGATGGCAAAGATTGCACTCCGGGGTGTGACCCGCTTCACCGACGTCCGTTTCTCCCTCGTGAGTTTACATGCGCTTATAGGGTGAAACTCCCTTATCGGACGAAACGTCGGGAATCTTCCGAAGAGTTGGGTTCTACCAACTTGTTTTATGTTCCTATGGGCTACCCTAACACAAACAAGCAGCTGGTTCCACAATGCTACCCCCTTTCGACGCCGTTACCGCGTGTATCCGTATAAGTCCGGTATTTCTCCTGCGGGTCTAGGTTTTCACCGGAGGGGGGCTACGGAGCGTCCGGAACCTTTCACAAGCTAGAGGTTGCCATAACATGTTATTATATGTGTGTTGTGGTCTTTGGATGGCAAAGATTGCACTCCGGGGTGTGACCCGCTGCACCGACGTCCGTTTCTCCCTCGTGAGTTTACATGCGATTATAGGGTGAAACTCCCTTATCGGACGAAACGTCGGGAATCTTCCGAAGAGGTGGGTTCTACAAACTTGTTTTATGTTCCTATGGGCTACCCTAACACAAACAAGCAGCTGGTTCCACAATGCTACCCCCTTTCGACGCCGTTACCGCGTGTATCCGTATAAGTCCGGTATTTCTCCTGCGGGTCTAGGTTTTCACCGGAGGGGGGCTACGGAGCGTCCGGAACCTTTCACAAGCTAGAGGGTGCCATACCATGTTATTATATGTGTGTTGTGGTCTTAGGATGGCAAAGATTGCACTCCGGGGTGTGACCCGCTTCACCGACGTCCGTTTCTCCCTCGTGAATTTACATGCGCTTATAGGGTGAAACTCCCTTATCGGACGAAACGTCGGGAATCTTCCGAAGAGTTGGGTTCTACCAACTTGTTTTATGTTCCTATGGGCTACCCTAACACAAACAAGCAGCTGGTTCCACAATGCTACCCCCTTTCGACGCCGTTACCGCGTGTATCCGTATAAGTCCGGTATTTCTCCTGCGGGTCTAGGTTTTCACCGGAGGGGGGCTACGGAGCGTCCGGAACCTTTCACAAGCTAGAGGTTGCCATAACATGTTATTATATGTGTGTTGTGGTCTTTGGATGGCAAAGATTGCACTCCGGGGTGTGACCCGCTGCACCGACGTCGTTTCTCCCTCGTGAGTTTACATGCGATTATAGGGTGAAACTCCCTTATCGGACGAAACGTCGGGAATCTTCCGAAGAGGTGGGTTCTACCAACTTGTTTTATGTTCCTATGGGCTACCCTAACACAAACAAGCAGCTGGTTCCACAATGCTACCCCCTTTCGACGCCGTTACCGCGTGTATCCGTATAAGTCCGGTATTTCTCCTGCGGGTCTAGGTTTTCACCGGAGGGGGGCTACGGAGCGTCCGGAACCTTTCACAAGCTAGAGGTTGCCATAACATGTTATTATATGTGTGTTGTGGTCTTTGGATGGCAAAGATTGCACTCCGGGGTGTGACCCGCTGCACCGACGTCCGTTTCTCCCTCGTGAGTTTACATGCGATTATAGGGTTGAAACTCCCTTATCGGACGAAACGTCGGGAATCTTCCGAAGAGGTGGGTTCTACCAACTTGTTTTATGTTCCTATGGGATACCCTAACACAAACAAGCAGCTGGTTCCACAATGCTACCCCCTTTCGACGCCGTTACCGCGTGTATCCGTATAAGTCCGGTATTTCTCCAGCGGGTCTAGGTTTTCACCGGAGGGGGGCTACGGAGCGTCCGGAACCTTTCACAAGATAGAGGGTGCCATAACATGTTATGATATGTGTGTTGTGGTCTTTGGATGGCAAAGATTGCACTCCGGGGTGTGACCCGCTGCACCGACGTCCGTTTCTCCCTCGTGAGTTTACATGCGATTATAGGGTGAAACTCCCTTATCGGACGAAACGTCGGGAATCTTCCGAAGAGGTGGGTTCTACCAACTTGTTTTATGTTCCTATGGGCTAACCTAACACAACCAAGCAGCTGGTTCCACAATGCTACCCCCTTTCGACGCCGTTACCGCGTGTATCCGTATAAGTCCGGTATTTCTCCTGCGGGTCTAGGTTTTCACCGGAGGGGGGCTACGGAGCGTCCGGAACCTTTCACAAGCTAGAGGTTGCCATACCATGTTATTATATGTGTGTTGTGGTCTTAGGATGGCAAAGATTGCACTCCGGGGTGTGACCCGCTTCACCGACGTCCGTTTCTCCCTCGTGAGTTTACATGCGATTATAGGGTGAAACTCCCTTATCGGACGAAACGTCGGGAATCTTCCGAAGAGGTGGGTTCTACCAACTTGTTTTATGTTCCTATGGGCTACCCTAACACAACCAAGCAGCTGGTTCCACAATGCTACCCCCCTTTCGACGCCGTTACCGCGTGTATCCGTATAAGTCCGGTATTTCTCCTGCGGGTCTAGGTTTTCACCGGAGGGGAGCTACGGAGCGTCCGGAACCTTTCACAAGCTAGAGGTTGCCATAACATGTTATTATATGTGTGTTGTGGTCTTAGGATGGCAAAGATTGCACTCCGGGGTGTGACCCGCTTCACCGACGTCCGTTTCTCCCTCGTGAGTTTACATGCGATTATAGGGTGAAACTCCCTTATCGGACGAAACGTCGGGAATCTTCCGAAGAGGTGGGTTCTACCAACTTGTTTTATGTTCCTATGGGCTACCCTAACACAAACAAGCAGCTGGTTCCACAATGCTACCCCCTTTCGACGCCGTTACCGCGTGTATCCGTATAAGTCCGGTATTTCTCCTGCGGGTCTAGGTTTTCACCGGAGGGGGGCTACGGAGCGTCCGGAACCTTTCACAAGCTAGAGGTTGCCATAACATGTTATTATATGTGTGTTGTGGTATTTGGATGGCAAAGATTGCACTCCGGGGTGTGACCCGCTTCACCGACGTCCGTTTCTCCCTCGTGAGTTTACATGCGATTATAGGGTGAAACTCCTTATCGGACGAAACGTCGGGAATCTTCCGAAGAGTTGGGTTCTACCAACTTGTTTTATGTTCCTATGGGCTACCCTAACACAAACAAGCAGCTGGTTCCACAATGCTACCCCCTTTCGACGCCGTTACCGCGTGTATCCGTATAAGTCCGGTATTTCTCCTGCGGGTCTAGGTTTTCACCGGAGGGGGGCTACGGAGCGTCCGGAACCTTTCACAAGCTAGAGGTTGCCATAACATGTTATTATATGTGTGTTGTGGTCTTTGGATGGCAAAGATTGCACTCCGGGGTGTGACCCGCTGCACCGACGTCCGTTTCTCCCTCGTGAGTTTACATGCGATTATAGGGTGAAACTCCCTTATCGGACGAAACGTCGGGAATCTTCCGAAGAGGTGGGTTCTACCAACTTGTTTTATGTTCCTATGGGCTACCCTAACACAAACAAGCAGCTGGTTCCACAATGCTACCCCCTTTCGACGCCGTTACCGCGTGTATCCGTATAAGTCCGGTATTTCTCCTGCGGGTCTAGGTTTTCACCGGAGGGGGGCTACGGAGCGTCCGGAACCTTTCACAAGCTAGAGGTTGCCATAACATGTTATTATATGTGTGTTGTGGTCTTTGGATGGCAAAGATTGCACTCCGGGGTGTGACCCGCTGCACCGACGTCCGTTTCTCCCTCGTGAGTTTACATGCGATTATAGGGTGAAACTCCCTTATCGGACGAAACGTCGGGAATCTTCCGAAGAGGTGGGTTCTACCAACTTGTTTTATGTTCCTATGGGATACCCTAACACAAACAAGCAGCTGGTTCCACAATGCTACCCCCTTTCGACGCCGTTACCGCGTGTATCCGTATAAGTCCGGTATTTCTCCAGCGGGTCTAGGTTTTCACCGGAGGGGGGCTACGGAGCGTCCGGAACCTTTCACAAGATAGAGGGTGCCATAACATGTTATGATATGTGTGTTGTGGTCTTTGGATGGCAAATATTGCACTCCGGGGTGTGACCCGCTGCACCGACGTCCGTTTCTCCCTCGTGAGTTTACATGCGATTATAGGGTGAAACTCCCTTATCGGACGAAACGTCGGGAATCTTCCGAAGAGGTGGGTTCTACCAACTTGTTTTATGTTCCTATGGGCTAACCTAACACAACCAAGCAGCTGGTTCCACAATGCTACCCCCTTTCGACGCCGTTACCGCGTGTATCCGTATAAGTCCGGTATTTCTCTTGCGGGTCTAGGTTTTCACCGGAGGAGGGCTACGGAGCGTCCGGAACCTTTGACAAGCTAGAGGTTGCCATACCATGTTATTATATGTGTGTTGTGGTCTTAGGATGGCAAAGATTGCACTCCGGGGTGTGACCCGCTTCACCGACGTCCGTTTCTCCCTCGTGAGTTTACATGCGATTATAGGGTGAAACTCCCTTATCGGACGAAACGTCGGGAATCTTCCGAAGAGTTGGGTTCTACCAACTTGTTTTATGTTCCTATGGGCTACCCTAACACAAACAAGCAGCTGGTTCCACAATGCTACCCCCTTTCGACGCCGTTACCGCGTGTATCCGTATAAGTCCGGTATTTCTCCTGCGGGTCTAGGTTTTCACCGGAGGGGGGCTACGGAGCGTCCGGAACCTTTCACAAGCTAGAGGGTGCCATACCATGTTATTATATGTGTGTTGTGGTCTTAGGATGGCAAAGATTGCACTCCGGGGTGTGACCCGCTTCACCGGCGTCCGTTTCTCCCTCGTGAGTTTACATGCGATTATAGGGTGAAACTCCCTTATCGGACGAAACGTCGGGAATCTTCCGAAGAGGTGGGTTCTACCAACTTGTTTTATGTTCCTATGGGCTACCCTAACACAAACAAGCAGCTGGTTCCACAATGCTACCCCCTTTCGACGCCGTTACCGCGTGTATCCGTATAAGTCCGGTATTTCTCCTGCGGGTCTAGGTTTTCACCGGAGGGGGGCTACGGAGCGTCCGGAACCTTTCACAAGATAGAGGGTGCCATAACATGTTATTATATGTGTGTTGTGGTCTTTGGATGGCAAATATTGCACTCCGGGGTGTGACCCGCTGCACCGACGTCCGTTTCTCCCTCGTGAGTTTACATGCGATTATAGGGTGAAACTCCCTTATCGGACGAAACGTCGGGAATCTTCCGAAGAGGTGGGTTCTACCAACTTGTTTTATGTTCCTATGGGCTAACCTAACACAACCAAGCAGCTGGTTCCACAATGCTACCCCCTTTCGACGCCGTTACCGCGTGTATCCGTATAAGTCCGGTATTTCTCCTGCGGGTCTAGGTTTTCACCGGAGGGGGGCTACGGAGCGTCCGGAACCTTTGACAAGCTAGAGGTTGCCATACCATGTTATTATATGTGTGTTGTGGTCTTAGGATGGCAAAGATTGCACTCCGGGGTGTGACCCGCTTCACCGACGTCCGTTTCTCCCTCGTGAGTTTACATGCGATTATAGGGTGAAACTCCCTTATCGGACGAAACGTCGGGAATCTTCCGAAGAGTTGGGTTCTACCAACTTGTTTTATGTTCCTATGGGCTACCCTAACACAAACAAGCAGCTGGTTCCACAATGCTACCCCCTTTCGACGCCGTTACCGCGTGTATCCGTATAAGTCCGGTATTTCTCCTGCGGGTCTAGGTTTTCACCGGAGGGGGGCTACGGAGCGTCCGGAACCTTTCACAAGATAGAGGTTGCCATAACATGTTATTATATGTGTGTTGTGGTCTTTGGATGGCAAAGATTGCACTCCGGGGTGTGACCCGCTTCACCGGCGTCCGTTTCTCCCTCGTGAGTTTACATGCGATTATAGGGTGAAACTCCCTTATCGGACGAAACGTCGGGAATCTTCCGAAGAGGTGGGTTCTACCAACTTGTTTTATGTTCCTATGGGCTACCCTAACACAAACAAGCAGCTGGTTCCACAATGCTACCCCCTTTCGACGCCGTTACCGCGTGTATCCGTATAAGTCCGGTATTTCTCCTGCGGGTCTAGGTTTTCACCGGAGGGGGGCTACGGAGCGTCCGGAACCTTTCACAAGCTAGAGGTTGCCATAACATGTTATTATATGTGTGTTGTGGTCTTAGGATGGCAAAGATTGCACTCCGGGGTGTGACCCGCTTCACCGACGTCCGTTTCTCTCTCGTGAGTTTACATGCGATTATAGGGTGAAACTCCCTTATCGGACGAAACGTCGGGAATCTTCCGAAGAGGTGGGTTCTACCAACTTGTTTTATGTTCCTACGGGATACCCTAACACAAACAAGCAGCTGGTTCCACAATGCTACCCCCTTTCGACGCCGTTACCGCGTGTATCCGTATAAGTCCGGTATTTCTCCAGCGGGTCTAGGTTTTCACCGGAGGGGGGCTACGGAGCGTCCGGAACCTTTCACAAGATAGAGGGTGCCATAACATGTTATGATATGTGTGTTGTGGTCTTTGGATGGCAAAGATTGCACTCCGGGGTGTGACCCGCTGCACCGACGTCCGTTTCTCCCTCGTGAGTTTACATGCGATTATAGGGTGAAACTCCCTTATCGGACGAAACGTCGGGAATCTTCCGAAGAGGTGGGTTCTACCAACTTGTTTTATGTTCCTATGGGCTACCCTAACACAAACAAGCAGCTGGTTCCACAATGCTACCCCCTTTCGACGCCGTTACCGCGTGTATCCGTATAAGTCCGGTATTTCTCCTGCGGGTCTAGGTTTTCACCGGAGGGGGGCTACGGAGCGTCCGGAACCTTTCACAAGCTAGAGGTTGCCATAACATGTTATTATATGTGTGTTGTGGTCTTTGGATGGCAAAGATTGCACTCCGGGGTGTGACCCGCTGCACCGACGTCGTTTCTCCCTCGTGAGTTTACATGCGATTATAGGGTGAAACTCCCTTATCGGACGAAACGTCGGGAATCTTCCGAAGAGGTGGGTTCTACCAACTTGTTTTATGTTCCTATGGGATACCCTAACACAAACAAGCAGCTGGTTCCACAATGCTACCCCCTTTCGACGCCGTTACCGCGTGTATCCGTATAAGTCCGGTATTTCTCCTGCGGGTCTAGGTTTTCACCGGAGGGGGGCTACGGAGCGTCCGGAACCTTTCACAAGCTAGAGGTTGCCATAACATGTTATTATATGTGTGTTGTGGTCTTTGGATGGCAAAGATTGCACTCCGGGGTGTGACCCGCTGCACCGACGTCCGTTTCTCCCTCGTGAGTTTACATGCGATTATAGGGTGAAACTCCCTTATCGGACGAAACGTCGGGAATCTTCCGAAGAGGTGGGTTCTACCAACTTGTTTTATGTTCCTATGGGCTAACCTAACACAACCAAGCAGCTGGTTCCACAATGCTACCCCCTTTCGACGCCGTTACCGCGTGTATCCGTATAAGTCCGGTATTTCTCCTGCGGGTCTAGGTTTTCACCGGAGGGGGGCTACGGAGCGTCCGGAACCTTTCACAAGCTAGAGGTTGCCATACCATGTTATTATATGTGTGTTGTGGTCTTAGGATGGCAAAGATTGCACTCCGGGGTGTGACCCGCTTCACCGACGTCCGTTTCTCCCTCGTGAGTTTACATGCGATTATAGGGTGAAACTCCCTTATCGGACGAAACGTCGGGAATCTTCCGAAGAGTTGGGTTCTACCAACTTGTTTTATGTTCCTATGGGCTACCCTAACACAAACAAGCAGCTGGTTCCACAATGCTACCCCCTTTCGACGCCGTTACCGCGTGTATCCGTATAAGTCCGGTATTTCTCCTGCGGGTCTAGGTTTTCACCGGAGGGGGGCTACGGAGCGTCCGGAACCTTTCACAAGATAGAGGGTTGCCATAACATGTTATTATATGTGTGTTGTGGTCTTTGGATGGCAAAGATTGCACTCCGGGTTGTGACCCGCTTCACCGGCGTCCGTTTCTCCCTCGTGAGTTTACATGCGATTATAGGGTGAAACTCCCTTATCGGACGAAACGTCGGGAATCTTCCGAAGAGGTGGGTTCTACCAACTTGTTTTATGTTCCTATGGGCTACCCTAACACAAACAAGCAGCTGGTTCCACAATGCTACCCTTTCGACGCCGTTACCGCGTGTATCCGTATAAGTCCGGTATTTCTCCTGCGGGTCTAGGTTTTCACCGGAGGGGGGCTACGGAGCGTCCGGAACCTTTCACAAGCTAGAGGTTGCCATAACATGTTATTATATGTGTGTTGTGGTCTTTGGATGGCAAAGATTGCACTCCGGGGTGTGACCCGCTTCACCGACGTCCGTTTCTCTCTCGTGAGTTTACATGCGATTATAGGGTGAAACTCCCTTATCGGACGAAACGTCGGGAATCTTCCGAAGAGGTGGGTTCTACCAACTTGTTTTATGTTCCTACGGGATACCCTAACACAAACAAGCAGCTGGTTCCACAATGCTACCCCCTTTCGACGCCGTTACCGCGTGTATCCGTATAAGTCCGGTATTTCTCCAGCGGGTCTAGGTTTTCACCGGAGGGGGGCTACGGAGCGTCCGGAACCTTTCACAAGATAGAGGGTGCCATAACATGTTATGATATGTGTGTTGTGGTTTTGGATGGCAAAGATTGCACTCCGGGGTGTGACCCGCTGCACCGACGTCCGTTTCTCCCTCGTGAGTTTACATGCGATTATAGGGTGAAACTCCCTTATCGGACGAAACGTCGGGAATCTTCCGAAGAGGTGGGTTCTACCAACTTGTTTTATGTTCCTATGGGCTACCCTAACACAAACAAGCAGCTGGTTCCACAATGCTACCCCCTTTCGACGCCGTTACCGCGTGTATCCGTATAAGTCCGGTATTTCTCCTGCGGGTCTAGGTTTTCACAGGAGGGGGGCTACGGAGCGTCCGGAACCTTTCACAAGCTAGAGGTTGCCATAACATGTTATTATATGTGTGTTGTGGTCTTTGGATGGCAAAGATTGCACTCCGGGGTGTGACCCGCTGCACCGACGTCCGTTTCTCCCTCGTGAGTTTACATGCGATTATAGGGTGAAACTCCCTTATCGGACGAAACGTCGGGAATCTTCCGAAGAGGTGGGTTCTACCAACGTTTTATGTTCCTATGGGATACCCTAACACAAACAAGCAGCTGGTTCCACAATGCTACCCCCTTTTGACGCCGTTACCGCGTGTATCCGTATAAGTCCGGTATTTCTCCTACGGGTCTAGGTTTTCACCGGAGGGGGGCTACGGAGCGTCCGGAACCTTTCACAAGCTAGAGGTTGCCATAACATGTTATTATATGTGTGTTGTGGTCTTTGGATGGCAAAGATTGCACTCCGGGGTGTGACCCGCTGCACCGACGTCCGTTTCTCCCTCGTGAGTTTACATGCGATTATAGGGTGAAACTCCCTTATCGGACGAAACGTCGGGAATCTTCCGAAGAGGTGGGTTCTACCAACTTGTTTTATGTTCCTATGGGATACCCTAACACAAACAAGCAGCTGGTTCCACAATGCTACCCCCTTTCGACGCCGTTACCGCGTGTATCCGTATAAGTCCGGTATTTCTCCTGCGGGTCTAGGTTTTCACCGGAGGGGGAGCTACGGCGTCCGGAACCTTTCACAAGCTAGAGGTTGCCATAACATGTTATTATATGTGTGTTGTGGTCTTTGGATGGCAAAGATTGCACTCCGGGGTGTGACCCGCTGCACCGACGTCCGTTTCTCCCTCGTGAGTTTACATGCGATTATAGGGTGAAACTCCCTTATCGGACGAAACGTCGGGAATCTTCCGAAGAGGTGGGTTCTACCAACTTGTTTTATGTTCCTATGGGCTAACCTAACACAACCAAGCAGCTGGTTCCACAATGCTACCCCCTTTCGACGCCGTTACCGCGTGTATCCGTATAAGTCCGGTATTTCTCCTGCGGGTCTAGGTTTTCACCGGAGGGGGGCTACGGAGCGTCCGGAACCTTTCACAAGCTAGAGGTTGCCATAACATGTTATTATATGTGTGTTGTGGTCTTAGGATGGCAAAGATTGCACTCCGGGGTGTGACCCGCTTCACCGACGTCCGTTTCTCCCTCGTGAGTTTACATGCGATTATATGAAACTCCCTTATCGGACGAAACGTCGGGAATCTTCCGAAGAGGTGGGTTCTACCAACTTGTTTTATGTTCCTATGGGCTACCCTAACACAACCAAGCAGCTGGTTCCACAATGCTACCCCCCTTTCGACGCCGTTACCCGCGTGTATCCGTATAAGTCCGGTATTTCTCCTGCGGGTCTAGGTTTTCACCGGAGGGGGCTACGGAGCGTCCGGAACCTTTCACAAGATAGAGGTTGCCATAACATGTTATTATATGTGTGTTGTGGTCTTTGGATGGCAAAGATTGCACTCCGGGGTGTGACCCGCTTCACCGGCGTCCGTTTCTCCCTCGTGAGTTTACATGCGATTATAGGGTGAAACTCCCTTATCGGACGAAACGTCGGGAATCTTCCGAAGAGGTGGGTTCTACCAACTTGTTTTATGTTCCTATGGGCTACCCTAACACAAACAAGCAGCTGGTTCCACAATGCTACCCCCTTTCGACGCCGTTACCGCGTGTATCCGTATAAGTCCGGTATTTCTCCTGCGGGTCTAGGTTTTCACCGGAGGGGGGCTACGGAGCGTCCGGAACCTTTCACAAGCTAGAGGTTGCCATAACATGTTATTATATGTGTGTTGTGGTCTTAGGATGGCAAAGATTGCACTCCGGGGTGTGACCCGCTTCACCGACGTCCGTTTCTCTCTCGTGAGTTTACATGCGATTATAGGGTGAAACTCCCTTATCGGACGAAACGTCGGGAATCTTCCGAAGAGGTGGGTTCTACCAACTTGTTTTATGTTCCTACGGGATACCCTAACACAAACAAGCAGCTGGTTCCACAATGCTACCCCCTTTCGACGCCGTTACCGCGTGTATCCGTATAAGTCCGGTATTTCTCCAGCGGGTCTAGGTTTTCACCGGAGGGGGGCTACGGAGCGTCCGGAACCTTTCACAAGATAGAGGGTGCCATAACATGTTATGATATGTGTGTTGTGGTCTTTGGATGGCAAAGATTGCAGGGGGGTGACCCCTGCTGCAACCGGACGTCCGTTTCTCCCTCGTGAGTTTACATGCGAATTATAGGGTGAAACTCCCTTATCGGACGAAACGTCGGGAATCTTCCGAAGAGGTGGGTTCTACCAACTTGTTTTATGTTTCCTATGGCTACCCTAACACAACAAGCAGCTGGTTCCACAATGCTACCCCCTTTCGACGCCGTTACCGCGTGTA